>CM076686.1:132570704-133780978 GCA_038501925.1 Xenopus petersii | reverse complement strand
GAAGTCCTTCTTGTGAATGCTGTGTGCAATTATCATTGCTGTTTACATTCTAGAACTCAGCAGTTTCTGTATACTTGCCCGTGATCTGTTCAGTTCCTGTAATCACATGCCCTTCCTGTGTTTCTCAGATAGAAAGGGCGCCTGATTTATTTTCGGTTACCCTAATGTATGATAACACTGTGCTTTAGTTGAAGATATAGAATTTTTTATTTGCACGGACAGGAAGAATTCCATTATATTGTGAATATATCCTTTCTTCTGTATTGTGTTGTAAAGCATATCCAAAATGCTCCCTAAAGAAATGGCGCACTAGGCAAATGTTAGCTTTTTGTCTCCTCCTCATTCAAAGTTAATGGGTATCACCATCAAGCAGATCTGAATAGTTTCCAGGTTCCAAGTCCCAAACAGCCGCCCACCAGTCCAATCAACAGTGACGGTTTATATCATCTTATACTCTTCTCTTGCATTTGTTAGACCCTACAGACTGTCAATCCAAGCCTCCTGCTGCTGCTATTGGCTAGTGATAGGCCTATGTTGTGGGGGTCAGGGGAGGGGCTTGATACCACTCTATGCCACCATCAGATGTCGGTGGGATGGGGAAACTATATGCAGGCTATGCAATTTTACATCCCCTGATTTTAATTCCCCCCCTCACTTTAAATTGTTGTTTTGTGGCCCCACCTGTATATATTGTGCATAAAACATTTCCCTTTACATTTACATTTTCCTTTTTACACCATTTTTTTCTGGTCCCCTGAAAAATTTAAAAATGGGGGTTCTCTTGTAGTTAAAAATTATTTTGGGCTGCAGCTGGTAAAAATGATCCTGAACCCAATTTAGATTACGCAGCTTGTAACCTGAACCCAAGTGGCTTGCAATTAAATCCATGGGTCCTGAAGGTATTGGGTCATTGCTTCTACACATCTGATACTAGGCAAGACCTGTATTCTAGGGATGCACCAAATCCACTATTTTGGATTCGGCCAAATCCATGAATTCTTCTCGAATACCGAACCTAATCCTAATTTGCATATCCAAATTAGTGGTGGGAAGGGGGAAACATATATTTACTTGTTTTGTGACAAAAAATCATGCGATTTCCCTCCCTAATGTGCATATGCAATTTAGGATTAGGTTCGGACAGGCAGAAGGATTCGGCCAATCTGAATCCTGCTGAAAAAGGCCGAATCCTGGGTTCGGTGCATCCCTACTATATACCCATTGACTTTCAAGGGGGTGAAAAAATGCTTGTGGTAACATATAGTGTCCTCTAAGTACGAGCATTATATGTACAGTTTTGAGATTTGTTATCCGGAAACCCGTTATCCAGAAAGCTCAGAATTACGGAAAGGCCATCTCCCATCGATTCCATTTTATCCAAATGATACCAATTTTGAACTGTATTATGCTTGCATTTCATATGTGGTTGTTACCTTAGCCCTGCTGGCATTTGTGACCTAGGATTACCCTAAAGCACAAGTATGAGACCTGTTATCCAGAATGCTTGAGACCTGGGGTTTTTAGGATAACAAATCTTTCCTTAATTTGGATCTCCATACCTTAAGTCTACTAGAAAAACATTAGTAGTAGTAAACATTAAATAAACTCAATAGGCTGCTTTTGCTTCCATTAAGAATTAATTATATCTTAGTTGAGTTCAAGTACAAGCTACTGTTTTATTATTGCAAAGAAAAAGGTAATGATACATATTTGTATTATTTGGATAAAATGGAGTCTATGAGAGCCTTTCTGTAATTAGGCATTTTCTGGATAACGGGTTTCCGGATAACGGATCCCATACCAGAATGTATGTTTAGAGCAAGTCCTGCCTCTTCTCATTTAATTATCAAATTTCTGTCCTAAACAGTGCAAACCCTACTCCAGAATTGAAGCCGCTAGTTATTCCCCTCATAGACAAGAATAGGTGGGCCAAGCCGAACAAGACAAAGGACAAGGAGGAAGATGCAGGTCCACGGACAGAAGAGGAGGCTGTGCTGTCACAAGCTGTAAAAGAGTTGATTGAGGGTAAAGGACCAGTGTTTTCTGTTGCCACCCTGTAACCCATTCCTTCTCCTTGTTATATTTGGGCGAGGTCACATGAGGTGTTTTTAAAAACGTTCGGTCTAGTGTAAATACTGAATTTAAGGATGCACCTATTTTGGTTTCGGCCGAACCCCCCGAATCCTTCGCAAAAGATTCGGCCTAATTTGTATTTGCAAATTATGAGTGGGAAGGGGAAAACATTGTTTACTTCCTTGTTTTTTGACAAAAAGTCAAACGATTTCCCTTCCGCCCCTAATTTGCATATTCAAATTAGGATTCGTATTTGGTTCAGCCAGGCAGAAGGATTTGGCCGAATCCTGCTGAAAAAGGCAACATCCCGAACCGAATCCTGGATTTGCTGAATCCCTAACTGCAATTAAACCACACACATGATAATATGCATTTTTCAGCCTGTCGTTTTTTCTCTCCCAACATGCACTTCTGTTTTTTCTTGTTCCCCGCAATTCCGCTGTTACGTGTGCTCGTTTGAAGCAATAGGCTGTGCGCCGTGATTTCCACTTCCCTTTGCCTTGTGGTGCTGCATACTTTGTTCATGGCCAATAGTAACACTTGTTTGCTTCTCTGCAACGCAGCAAATACGTATATGTGCAAACCATCAAGCCAGAGTTCGGCTGCCATATTGAAAATACGCTGTGTATTTCCAAACCTGCAGATCCCATAGAGTTCAATAATCTAATGTTTCCTTGGCGTATTGGTGGTTCTTCTGAAAAAAGCAAATACGGGCGTCCTGTGGGAATTGCTATTGCGTGTATTCCATTATTTTTTTTAGTAGGGCTTCATTTTTTTTCCCGTATTTACACTCGAATACGTGCTTAAAAAAAAAAAAAATGCCCCATGTGACATCGCCCTTACGCTTTTTCTATTTTCCGTTAGAATCCCGGCGAGCCCAAGAGGATACTGAGACAAATCAAACTCTGAGCATCCCATTGCTTATGCAGAACAGAATTCCTGATGGTTATGAAGATGGAGAGAAGGTTGATGTTAGCTTACGGCCAGATTCTGTAAGTACTGTTACCATTCGTGTCAAATCTGTTTATATCGACTTTGTTAAGAGGCAGGTCCCTTTTCTGTTAGCTTTTACTATGTGATATAAGGACCTGTTCTTGGTAACTTTTCCATTGGTTTTAAATTTTTTATTGTTTTCATTTTCTGCCTCTTTTTGGCAATTTAAAATACACCCTCGTTGTTGGGTCATTGCCCCCCCCCCCCACATGCAACAAAATTATTGCTCTGCTTTACTGGAGTAGTTACTTTTTTTTTTTTTTTTTACTTATCTTTCTGCTCATACATTCTACTATTTAACTTCCAGTCTCTCATTCAAACCACTGCCTTGGTTGCTAAGTTAAACTAGATCCTGGTAACCAGGTAGCTCCTGAAGACCAAACCATTAAAATGCATTAAGCTGCTAAAAAACAGGGATTGTTTCTCCATGAATTTCAATATATTCAAGCTGGCCAACTTTATTCATTTATGTAACTAAACTGCAGACGAGACCTGCAGTAAAAACTGTTACCCTTGCAGCTGAACTAAAGATCAATGTTTTCCTTGGCATAGCACCTGAGAGAACTGTGCACCATCTCCCTGCTTTAGACTTTTTTTTTAGCTTTTACAGAGGCGACAAAGTCCCATTAAATTCCTATCCCTGTGTTACATGTGTAAAATATTTCAATACACTTTATTACACTTGAACTTTGTTTTGCAGGCGGAAGCTGCTTACTATGATGTGGTGCCTGTGGAGCATTATGGGATGGCGATGCTGAGAGGAATGGGCTGGAAGGAAGGAGAGGGCATTGGACACACATTTAAGCAGTAAGTTCAACAGACCAGTGACAGAACATTTTGTGAGATCAGTGTACTTATTGCATTCAGAGAAGGATTACTATCCTTTATGGGTTTAGTACTGTGGATGCATTTCTGGACTAGACTTATGGATAGAGCGAATAAAACAAATTGTCCTCTGATTCTCACTGAAAATCAGGAAGTTACAGAAGGTCCACTGACAGAATAAAATTGTACAAGGAAGGGAGAAATGTTCAGAGTGATATGAAGGAAGCTGTGATGCAAAAACAGGCAAGGGAAAGAAGTGCATGGAAAAAGGATGACGCAAAGTTATCAAGGGAAAATACATGTTGGATAAACAGCACAATCAACTCTGTCTTTGTGTCTCCATGTACTTTCTCCTATAAAAAACCTGTCGAAGGAAAGACGCAATAAGTATGTTTATGGCAAATAAAGGGGGATCATGCTAATTTCTTATTTAGACAAAATCAGGCAATTAGCTGGTTAAAAAAAATATCAACATCTAAAAAAACATTTCTCTGTCGTCTTAGGGGGACACAAGGAATGATGGGGTTAAGCTCTATCCTCCAGGAGGCAGGACACTTGAATAGTAATTAAGTGGGCATGTCAGGTCAAGCTTAACCCCACCCACTCTACAATGCTATATCCCAGTTTTTTAAGTGTCTTGCTCCTGGGATGATGGACACCCATCTCAAGCATGGAATCTTCAACAACAAGCTGACACCAGGGATTATCCTTTTTACTATGGTTAGCCCCCTACAAGGTGTACCCATCAGAGTCTTTTCTCTAGTCCTTCGGCTATACTGACCACCCAGAGAAATTCCTGCTCTAGGAGACTTGGGCAGATGGTCTGGCCGGTGTGAACGGTCAGTGACATTGTGCAGGGGATAGTACCCTATTTGGGGGAGAAAAAGCACCCCCAACTGCAACACCCCCCTCCCTTCCCCCTTTCCCTGCCAGCCTCTGCTTAACACCAACAGACTGCCTCTCAATGATGCCTCTCTCTCTTGACTCACAGGCGCCTGCACCCAAAGGAGCGCAATTTAGTGCATCCGGGCGGGTAGCTGTGGGGTACGGCCTGGGAGGGAGAGGAGAGACCAGCTCACTGTCTGTCAGATGCGTGCTAAATGGAAATCACAATGCGTTCTAAATGGATTTGCCTGCGTCTTTGGCGGGTTTTCACATGGCAGGGGGGGGGGGAGAGTTACAACCACAGCACAGGTCAAATACCTTGCCTGTACCAGGTGTCAGACCAAGTTACCGGAGAGCCAAGGGAAACCTCTATGCAGATCCTGCACAACGGGGCAGGGGGCAGCTTCAGCCTCTGTTGGTCTGCCTGAGCAACAGACAGAAGACCCTCCTCAAGGCACTTCCTAAGAACTGGGCCCGGGCTCTTCAACAGAACCCCTCTTCTAGGCAGTTCATCTCTCTCAGTCCCTGGCATCTCTGCAGGGACTACTGGCCATTGCAGATAATTTGGGAAAGGCCCTAGCAAAACTTCACTACAGAACAGGTAGTAAGCGTAAGCGACTTGATGATGCCAATAGGGATACTACCATTCAGGCACAGTCTGAGGAGTCGGGCCATGAGCAGACCTCACCTCCAAGGTGTCACCGCTGATGAGGAAGGGGCAAGAAGAGTGTCGGGATAAAGACATTCTCCATGATGTTGACCGCATTATCAAGGGGGTCCAACGTGTCTCAAAAGCCAAAAAAGCAGGGAGAAGTGTCAACACAAATCCTCAGCCTGTTTTCAGAGCATGAACAGGTACTTTGTATTATTTAGGACGAATAGGATTCGCCCAAGTGCAAGTTCCAGGCGACAAAAAAGTTTAGCGGATCATATCCTTTCCCTAAGGATCTGATTGACAAATGGTCCAATCCCCCTGCGGTAGATGCACCGGTGTCTAGACTGTCTAAATCTACCACCCTGCCAGTCACAGACGAAGCAGCATTTAAGGAGCCTTCAGATAGAATGTCAAAAGGATTTTTAAGAGCAACCTTCTCCTCTGCGGGATCGACATAACGGCCTTGGCTGGCATCAGCATGGGTGACTAGTGCTATACAAGCATGGTCTGAAACACTTATTAAAGACAAGCAATCACAGAGGCATCGAGTTATCTCTGTGACAGCACCCCAGACGCCTCGCAGGTGACTGCACGCATGTTGGCATTGTCTATAGTGGCTTAAAAACTGGTTGGAGAATCTTCACTCAAAGAAGGCTCTAACCTCGCTCCCATTCAAAGGACAAAGAAACGACAAGAATCACACTCCCTGGAAGAACAACAAGCCCTATAATAAGCAATCGGCTGACAAGCCCGCATCTGCCTGACGCAAAAGGCCCACAATTCCGGGAGGTATGGATCCGTTACTCGTCGGATACCTTGGTCCAGGAAATTGTTTCAGGCGTTTACCACTTGGATTTGAGAGTAATCCTACCCAGAAAATTCATCATGTCCACAGTCCCATCAAATCCCACAAAAGCAAACCTTTTTCTACAATGCATAGCTAAGATGGAAAGAACAGGAGCGATTAAACCAGTTCCACTTCCAGAGAGATTCTCTGGGTTTTATGCAAACCTGTTTACAGTCCCGAAAAAGGATGGCGCAGTCAGACCTGTACTTGATCTCAATTGCCTGAACAAACATATTTGGTCAGTGAGCTTTAAGATGTAGACATTACAGTCAGTAATACGAGGAATGGGTCAGGGACAACTGATGATGTCCCTGGATATCAAGCATATCTCCATGTCCCAATAAGGCCTCCTCATCATCGCTATATTCGCTTTGCACTCACGAACAAACACTCAATTCGTGGCGCTGCCGTTTGGCCTGTCATCTGCCCCCAGGGTATTCATCAAGCTAATGGCGGTAACAGCAGCAACTATGAGGTAATCTCTGTGTCACCCTACCTAGACAATCTCCTGCTAAAGGCCAGAAAGACCTAAACAAGGTAGTTCTTCTTCTCCAGGACTTCAGGTATACCATAAACTGGGAAAAATCCAACCCACACTCAAGCCATCAAATGACATTCCTAGCCCTCAAATTCAATACGGTGATGTAGATTGTAAGTCTTCCTCGGGACAAGCAAGAGCCAAGTCCAATCCCTATTAGCCAACCAAACACCAGTGCACAAAGCAATACATGTGCTAGGAACGATGGTATCTGCTATAGAGGCAGTCTCATTCGCACAGATCCATCTGTGTCCTATTCAAGCCAACATCCTTTCCACATGGAGATCATTAGCTCAGCCCTTCCGTTTGTCACAGATGACAAAGGAGGCACTCCGGTGGTGGCTGATCCAGAACAACCTAGTCATAGGACAGTAGTTGGCAACCCCCGAATGGAATGCAATAGACACGGATGCCAGCTTCCAGGGCTGTGGGGCAACATGGGACAATCTGTCGGCATAGTCTTTCGAAGAGTCCAAACTACTAATAAATATTCTCGAACTCAGAGCAATGAAACTAGCACTCTCAGTGGACACAAATGCTTCAAGAAAAGCCTGTACGCATCCAGAGCGGCAACGTCACCACTGTGGTGTACATACTGCCAGGGAGGAACACAGAGTCAAATGGCACTTGCGGAGGACAGACAGATTATCCCCTGGGCCATACATATTCCGGGGGTGTCCATATATTATCGGCCATACATATTCTGGGGGTGTCCAACACAAAGGCGGATTTCCTCAGTGGGATCAGAGAGACAATTAAACAAGCCTACTCTGCAAAGGGAAGTGAGGCACCAGAAGGAATTCGGGCACATTTCACCAGAGCGGTGGGGGCCTCCCTGTCATGGCGTAACTCTTGTCTGCTTGGCAAATCTGCAAGGTGGCTACCTGGTCATCCATTCACACGTTTACGAGATTTGACACATTCTCCTCGGCCGAGGCTTCCCTCGGACATAGGGTGTTGCAATCCGTACTAAAATAACTCCACAACATCCTTCTAGGCTCGCACACCCTGCTGTCCTGGGACTGCTTTGGTAAGTCCCCCTAAGACGACAGAGAAAACAGGATTTTTGTACTCACTGTTAAATCTGTTTCTCTGTAGTCTAAAGGGGGACACAGGGCTAGCGGTGAGATTTTCAACCGTTAACCATGTTGGTCGCTACCGAATACTCCCCTGTTTTACAGTACCGCCTGTTTTTAGGTTAATATTATAAAGTTTCCATTAGGAGCTATGGAACAAAGTGAATATGATTGTACAGTGGGTGGGGTTAAGCCTGACCTGACACGTCCACTTCATTACTATTCAAGTGTCCTGGAGGATGTAGCTTAACCCCATCGTTCCCTGTGTCCCCCCTTTCGGCTACAGAGAAACCGATTTAACGGTGAGTGCAGCAAAATTCCTGTTATCCGAATAGTTCTAGCTCCCTGCCTTTTGTACCTGTAGAAAAATATATGAACAATCTGGGATTAGGATTACCTTGAATCATACTGGTGTAAAATAACTGCAAATGTACAGGCTATATATATATATATATATAGAGATAGAGGTAGAGATATAGATATATAGATATACACTGATGCTGCAGGTGAGACAAGTGTTTACATTAGAACCAAGCCATTGATGGGTTATTCTGTGAAATGCAGGTAGTCCTGTACAGATGCCTGTCTTTGACTAATAACTCCGCTTTAGAGTTTGTTCTCCTATTAACCAGGTGTTTGGATGCAGAGACACACTACATAGAAAAAAAATATACTGAGTAGGGTGATGAAGCACCCAGTAGTGCAAAATGCCTTAGAAAGGTGGTGCTTGGGTATCATGGAGCACTAAGGCACCCCTGCTATTTGGTATTATATGAATTTTGTTTATATTGTGATTTTATAATGTGATTTTTCTTTTCTGGATAGGTAATGTGGATCCTTAACAAACACATATTTCTAAGCAAAGTGTAATAGTAGTTCTAATTATGTGCCCCCAGGGATGTAAAGCCATTAGAGCAGAAATTGCGCCCTAAAGGACTGGGACTAGGTGCAGATCGTTCTGCACTAAAGGACCTGGACCCAAAGAAGCCATGGAAACCATTGAAACCTGGGGAGGAACCGCAAGAAGAGTCAAAAGGTCTAGCACCCAAATCAAAAGTCCAAAGATATATTCCAAGTCAATTCTCTCAAAGTTAAAAAAATCACTATTTAGCATAAATATTAAAAAGTAGGCATACAGACCAATTGATGCTCCGCCTTGCGCGTTTCGCACCCACAGGCACTTATTCATAGCTTACGCATAAGGCGGGTTACTATACCCAGCCTAACTTTTTATACTGCTGTATAACATGCAGCTGGTGAGTGTGATAAAACACAAATTATTTCTAGACATCCCAAACCCAAAAGTACATTTATTAGTTATTATTTTGAATCAGAGCAGCCATACTGTTTACTCTTGAGTATATTTGCCCCCTCCATATATATATTATAGTGACCAAATTTTAATGAAAATACTAGTGTTTTCTGGCCTTTACCAAGAAAAAACTCTTGAATTGAACATGTGTTGGACAATTTAGTAATGTTGTTTTAATGGAGAAGGAAAGGTAAAATCATCCTTCATTTATCATAAACGGCATGTGTGAATGGCACCTGTTTAACTTTACTGTGTAGCTTTTTGGACTGACGATAGTAGGTTATTTTTCCCCAACACTACTTCTAATCTCAGCCTTGGTGGAAGTTACTAAACTTCATCTCATCTACCCCATCCCAGTGCCAGCACATGCACAGGTGAGGTTTTCCAAGTACCCAGCACCTGTTCCACATTTCCTGGTTTTCTTTGAGAAGGCAGTGTGTCTAGTAAAAAGCAGCACAGGAAAAAAAAAACATTGAGCATGCGCAGCAGCAAAGCTTTGGGGAAAGTGGCATCACAATGATCCAGAATGGTAACTATTTTTCGCAAGGAAATATTCAGGTGCCTGGTGCAGATGTAATTGAATCTGATAAAAAAAAAACCTGCCAGTTAGATTCAGCAGATCGAGGACTGTGTTTAGGAATATCTGTTTTTAAGGATTCGGTTCAGTATTCAGCCTTTTTGACTGGATTTGGATTTGGGCGAATCCTTAAAATTGTGACTTTTTGTCACAAAACAAGGAAATAAAGTTTTTAAGGAGCTCAGCTTTCTTTTCTCCTTTCCCTCTCTCATTTGCTTATGCAAATTAGGGTTCGAATTCCGTTCAGTATTCGGCCAAATCTTTCACAAAGGATTTGGAGCATCCCTAATTGTTTACCTTTGCTTTTAATTAGCAGTGCCAAATTAGACATTATTTCTTAAACACATATACATGGTCAGCATACTTTATATTTAAGGGCTGTGGCACATGGTGCATTTTGATTGTGACTATTTTAAAGAGCAAGACAAATGGACTCTGTTGATCTTGTTGATCAGGTGGGAAGGGCCTTTGTCCCACCTACACAGACAATTATCACCTGAAAACTAACAAAGGTGTAGTTTAGGGTAAAACTGTCGCAATCGGCAGCATTTGCCCTTTGGGTATTTCACTTTCTCTTGCCTAATTGGGGGACACAGGCACCGTGGGGATGAAGATCCTGCAGCTGGAGATGGACACTAACATGTTAAACTTGACTCCTCCTCCTGCTCTGGGCTTCATCCCCTGCCTCCTCCTACAATCTCCAGTTTCGTTTAGTGTCCTCAGAAGGAGAAGACACAACTTTTAGTGGCTGGAGCATATGATCACAACTTCAGGTTAAGATCATGCCACACAAACAGGGGCCACTGATCCTTTCAAGAGCCCTTCCAGCTGATCCTACTCTGCCCTATAGCCTTCCCGCTCTACGGAGGTCTGCAGGCTCGCTCCTCTCTCCCTGCGCTGCTTCCCGCTCCTCGGAGGACTGCAGCAGCGCCATACATCCCACCAGGCGTGGTTCACCTATGCAGATATCTATATATGTGGGGATTCATCTGCACATATATAGCTATTTGTGTAGTACTGGGAGAAGTTACATATGCAGGGCAAAAGAAGCTGGCACATTGGTGAGTACTACCACCTTCAAACTATACCCTCTCTCTCTCCCTCTCACATAGGCCTTCTCTCCCTGACTTTCTGCACCGTTCCTTGCCTGTCGCTGTTCTCCGCGCCCTTTTCGGCATCCTGCGCCATACTTGCGTTCCACGCTGGAACGCACTTCCGCTTCCGCCTCTCGCACAACCTTCGCGCTCACTCTTGGCGCCAACACGGGACCTACTCTTCCTGCACGGATCCCCTGCGCTTCTGACTGTGCGCATACTGCCTCACTATTGGAACCTGCAGCCTGGACCTAGCGATCCACGCCACATCTTCCCTTCAGCACACAGGGACCCCCGCAACTGCACAGGGAGAACTACACGCTTCAGCAGCACAGGCAAGTCTCCCTCTTCTCGTCCACCTTCTGCATGATATTTTTTTCAGGTTCTTACCCTTCACTCTGTCCCTTTTCTGTATCTACAGAACACAAGGAGCATTCTTCTGCCATCTACCCTACTCTTAGGCCGGAATCCCCTGCCTCCTTCACAATAAATAAATAAATAAAAATCCATATTCTCCCTACCCTTGTACCCTACCATATACAAGGAGGGAAGCATCATGGCAGACAAATTAGAGGAAGCCAGGACATCCAAGTCCTCCGCTCACCCTCGCCCTGCTACTCAAATATCCTTCCTGGCCTGCGCAAATTGTAAAGCCAAATTTCACTCGGCCTCGGCTGATTCCATGTGTATGGCCTGCAGAACTTCAGATCCCTCGCCAACTCCCACGGCTAGCACATCTGAGTCTGATTTAATTAGGGCACTCTCCCTCTCACTTGCAGGCATCCAAAACCTGGCCCGCATACCCGAGACATTAGACAAGGTACTCGAGCACTTATCCCAACCTGCTAGGCCTGCTGAGCCCCCAGTCTCAAAACGCCCAGCACGTTCACCTCCTAGTTCCCCAAGGGAACCGTATTCTCCCTCCGATGAGGAAGGCCAAGTCACTACAGAGGATGGTTCTGATCAAGAGCACACAGATCCAGATATTGACACACCTCGAACCCAAAAAGAGGTTGAAGGTCTTATTGAGGCTGTGCTTACTACCCTTAACATTGAAGAATCTGTCTCTACGGTTGAACCTGCAAAAAACATATTCAAGAGACAAAAGTTCTTGCGTTTTCCCAGCATACGAACAACTTGTTGACTTAATTAAAGCACAATGGAAGCACCCTGATCACAGGGTACAGATTTCTAGGCGATTCTCCCAAACATATCCCTTTCCGCCTGAGTGCACGGATCTGTGGGCGTCTCCCCCAGCGGTTGACCCTCCGGTTTCCAGGCTTTCCAGGAATACCACTATCCCGGTGGCAGACGCAGCAGCATTCAAGGATCCCATTGACAAACGTCTTGAAGGATTCTGCAAGTCCTCCTTCACAGCGTCCGGTTCAGCATTTAGACCGATTTTCGCAATTGCTTGGGTTGCAAAGGCCATGGAGGTCTGGATCAAACAAGTAGCACAACTGATCGGGTCCGAGGATCCAACTACAATCTCTTGTCACAGATAGCTGATGCTACCAACTATGTTGGGGACGCTGCAATAGATGCAGCAAAAATGGTAGCACGAGCCTCAGCACAGTCGGTGGCGGCTCGTAGGTTTCTCTGGTTAAAGACTTGGTCAGCTGACTTAACCTCCAAACGTTCTCTAGTCAGCCTCCCCTTCCAAGGGAAACTCCTCTTCGGTTCCGAGCTTGACAAAATAATCTCACAGGCAACGGGCGGCAAAAGCACCCTACTTCCTCAAGCCAGAGCTAAGAGACCACCCTTCAAGAGACGACCCTTTTTTCGTCCCTTTCGGCAAGGCCAAAGTTCAAAGGCACAGAACGACAAACCCAACACCACCTTCCGCTCACGCTACCCAGCCAAACAGAAGTCCAATTGGTCCTCCAAACCAGCTCCGCCCAAGCCTTCCCATGACAAGTCCAACTCAGCATGAAGGCGTGTCCACCCCCGAAAGGGTCCCCTTGGGAGGCCGCCTTCAATCCTTTCGGGAGGTGTGGGATCAAAGAATCAAGGACCGATGGGTCCTTCGCGTAGTGTCTCAAGGACTACTGATAGCCTTTACTCAATCCCCGCCCCACAGATTTTTCGTATCCAGGCTACCCAGACATCCTCACAACAGAACTTTGTTCCTCAAGGTCATCCAGGACCTAGTCACGGCAGGAACCATTCAACCTGTCCCTCAATCAGAAAGGGGAAAGGTATATTACTCAAACCTTTTCATGGTCCCCAAAAAGGACGGCTCCCTGAGACCAGTTTTAGACCTAAAAGATCTCAATCCCTTTGTGAAAAGGTGTCACTTTAAAATGGAATCAATCCAGTCCGTTTTGGCGTCCATGGAAGACGGGGAGTTTATGACGGTCATAGATATCAAAGAGGCCTACCTACACATCCCCATTCACCCTGCCCACTACCGGTTCCTCAGATTCTTCGTCAACTTTCACCACTGGCAGTTTGTGGCTCTACCATTTGGACTGTCCTCTGCCCCCCGCACCTTCACCAAGGTGATGGCAGCAGCACTAGAGGAACTCAGACTTCAGGGAATACCTGTCATCCCCTATCTGGACGACTTAGTCGTGAAGGGACAGTCCAAAACGACAGCCCTTCACCATACCCTCGTGACCCTAACAACTTTGACAGACCTCGGGTGGATGATCAATTTCAACAAGTCACACCTCATCCCGTCTCAGACTATAGAATACTTAGGTCTGATTTTGGATTCCAACAGCGGGAGAGCATTTCTTCCTCCGGACAAGAACCATACACTACAGAGCAGGATTCTGAACCTCAAGTGTTCCCACAAGATCTCGCTCAGGATGGCCATGCAAACCCTCGGTACGATGGTGGCATCCTTTCCAGCAATCCCTTATGCTCAATTCCACACCAGACCTCTGCAACAGGCAATTCTGTCACACCAACGCAAAGATCGACACGATCTAGACCGCCTGATAACCCTTCCAACCCGAGTGCTACACTCTCTCGACTGGTGGATACAGCCACACCGAACAACAGGGGGGAGACCGTTCCCACCCCTACATTGGACGGTCCTCACGACAGACGCCAGCTTACGGGGATGGGGAGGTGTCTTGGACCAGACCACAGTCCAAGGGCTCTGGGATCAGGAGGAGAGCTCCCTCCCCATCAATCTCCTGGAACTGAGGGCGATTCGCTACTCACTACAAAGATTAACACACCTTCTCCAGGGCCGAGCAATTCGGATCCAATCCGACAATGTCACCGCGGTGGCTTACATAAATCACCAAGGCGGCACCAGAAGCCCCGCAGCACTACAGGAAGCAAACGAAATCCTTCAGTGGGCAGAGAACAACGTTCCGGCGCTCTCTGCGGTACACATACCAGGGGTAGACAACTGGATAGCGGACTACCTCAGCAGGGAAATGCTAGACCAGGGAGAGTGGAGTCTGCATCACAAGGTTTTTCAACTACTGGTGGAAAGATGGGGGCTCCCAGAAGTCGATCTGATGGCTTCAAGAAGCAACCGCAAGGTTCCTCGGTTTGTTTCAAGAAGTCTAGACCCGTTAGCACATGCAGTGGACGCTCTGGTGATCCCCTGGCGGTTCTCTCTGACGTAAATCTTTCCACCTCTGGCACTTCTGCCGAAAGTCGTCAAGAAGATCAAACTGGAAAACACCACGACAATTTTGATAGCCCCATACTGGCCCCGCAGGTCGTGGTTTGCAGACATAGTGGCGCTGGCAAGGGACGACCCCCTCCACCTGCCACTCCGACAGGATCTTCTTACTCAAGGCCCCGTCGTCCATCCGAATTCTCGTCAGTGGGCTTTAACGGCATGGCTCTTGAGGCCCTAGTGCTGAAGAGAGCAGGAGCACCCGAAGACGCATTACCCACTATGCTTAGGGCGCGCAAACCTATTTCCTCCAAGGCGTATCACAGGGTCTGGATAACCTTCATCTCCTGGTGCGAACACTGGGACACGGACCCACAGAGAGCTAAGGAGAAGGATATCCTTTCCTTCCTTCAAGAAGGGTTGGCACTGAGTTCCCTGAAGGTGCAAGTCTCAGCACTATCCATCCTGCTACAGGAGAAGCTGTCGCTACAGAGTAATATCAGAACTTTTCTTCAGGGGGCGACCCGTTTAATACCTCCGTATCGCTGCCCGGTTCCACCCTGGGACCTTAACTTGGTACTATCTGTGCTTCAGGAGGATCCCTATGAGCCACTCAACGTGATTCCTCTGGCTACACTGACGGAAAAGGTGGTATTTCTCCTGGCCATCACCTCTGCTCGCAGGGTTTCGGAACTAGCCGCACTCTCCTGCAAATCACCTTTCACCATCATCCACAAGGACAAGGTGGTACTTAGACCTACTCCGGATTTTTTACCTAAGGTTGTCTCCGAATTCCACCTCAATCAGGATATAGTTGTACCCTCGTTGTGTCCGGACCCCAAAAATCCTGGAGAGATGAAACTGCACAACTTGGATGTCGTTCGAGCTATTCAACACTACCTGAGAGCTACCAAGGAGGTACGAAAGCCTGATTCTCTCTTCATCATTCCGGATGGCCCCAAACGCGGGTCCAAAGCGGCTAAGACCACGGTAGCAAAGTGGATTAGAACTACCATCACTAGAGCCTATGCAGTTCGAGGACTCCCGCCTTCACTCAAGGTGAAAGCACACTACTCGCTCCCTTAGCACTTCGTGGGCTGTTCGACACCAAGCATCGGCAGAACAAGTTTGTAGAGCGGCCACCTGGGCGTCCCTTCACACCTTCACACGTTTCTACAGGCTACACACACGGGCCTCTGCCGAAGCCGTCTTTGGGAGGAAGGTGTTACAGGCTGTGATCAGTTAAACACCTTATAGCTGTCAGTGTCCCACCCTCATGGGTTGCTTTGGGACATCCCCACGGTGCCTGTGTCCCCCAATTAGGCAAGAGAGAGAGATTTTTGTACTTACCGTTAAATCTTTTTCTCTTGTCCTATATTGGGGGACACAGGCTTTCCCTCCCTGTATGACACTGATTTTTCTGATTATAATTGTTGATTCTCCGAGTTGGGAGAAATTTTCTAAGTTTTATACGTTTTAAGAGGGTTGAGACTCTTCCTTTTTATGGGTTTTTGCTGCTCCTTCGGTCGAAACTGGAGATTGTAGGAGGAGGCAGGGGATGAAGCCCAGAGCAGGAGGAGGAGTCAAGTTTAACATGTTAGTGTCCATCTCCAGCTGCAGGATCTTCATCCCCACGGTGCCTGTGTCCCCCAATATAGGACAAGAGAAAAAGATTTAACGGTAAGTACAAAAATCTCTCTCTTGCTGTGACTATAAGTAGCACCAATAAGTACCAATCCCCCTTGTGACCTTTTTTTTTTTTTTTTTTACAAAAATGCAGTTCTGTACTACAGTATTTTTTATGCGTGTATTTTTTTGTATTTTTGTATGTTTTTGTACCTCTCAGCCAAGCACTCCTGCTTATAATAGGATTGTTATTTTGGGATAAGGTAACTCCCAGCCATTTTCAGATTGTTTTCCTGCAAAGAAGGGCTGATTGTTTAGTTATCAAGATACATATTTACAGTACTGTAAATGATTTACATGGGACTTGTAAAGATTTGGATGTGATTTATGCCACGTGAGAGAACATGCACATAATGAGCAAAATAAAATGAAAAGCAATAATGTTGCATTGCACTGTTTGTGGTACTCCTGATCACCCCGATTGGCTATAGCTGAAAGCTGTATTATCTAGTTTACACACGTTGATACATTGTAAAATGCTCCATCCCTTCATCTGTTCAACTCCAACTCTCATGTTATTACTGATTTTTAGGGAGGCCCCAGGAGCTCCATCTCAATGACTGAGGGACCATGAATTGTTTCCAATTTATTTTATTTCTCTCATCCATGGTGCATATGAGTAGAAAAATTGCATTATAAAGGTTATACCAACTAAATGTTAGATGTACATTTATCTGCACACAATCCCGATACCAATGAGGGGGACAGCCACTCAAGCAGGTCCCATATCAGAAGTAGTTTGGTGAAAGTCAGCACCCCTTTATATGTTTGTTATAAAACTACAGCTGACAGCCATCCCTGCATTACATGAAATATCAGAGGAATGATTGGTTTTTGTCGATCTGTTGTTTTAAAGGAAAATATATCAGCTGTACCTTATTAGTTTACTGTATGATTAAGAAAAAAATAAACCAAAGATAAAACCCATTAATAATGAGGAATTGTTTTCCAGTATTAAGAGGAAGGGGATGTAACTTATTTTTGTGAACCTGTGTTTAAATTTATGTAATGTAAATTCTTTCCATTTCTTCCTCAAGGCAGGTTAAGTAAAGCACATCAGGAATCCAAAGTGGAGCCACATAGAGACAGAACACCAGAAAAAGAGCAACAAACAAAAGATGGTGAGAAAGGAAAAGATAGTCAAGAAGGCGTGATGATGATGAATGATGTTGAAAAATGCAGCGAGTCAAGCAGGAATGATGACTCAAATAACAAAGAAAAGAGACAAAGGAGTCCGGATCAAGAGAAATTAAAAAAGAAAATAAGGCCTGAACCGCATGGGTGGGAACCTACTTTGATGGCTGTTAATAATACGATTTGGCGTTAGGGTGTGCTGTGCACTGGTTTATGTTTTTCTTTTCTCCCTCAGCTGGCTACGTCGTGACTTAAGGGTTCGATTTATCGACAGGAATTATAAAGAGGGAAAGCACAACAATTCTAAGGTAAGTTCAGAGGTACCAAATCATGCTTGTTCACCTCAAAATTTACTTTCTGTAAGAATTTTTTTTTTCTTCTCCATGTTCGTTTCAGTGCAAAAAGACCCCAGTATAGACAGGCAAATAATTTAAAAGGTTCCATAACAAAACCAAAAATAGATTTACTTTGACCTTTAAAATTTTTTTTGATCATCCATCTCAACTTAACTCCCCATTTCAATTAAAATTCCCATTTGATGGGATTGCATGTGTAGAGCCTAGTAGGAGCATCCCAGATGTAAAACCTTTATTGAATATATTGCTGACAACACTTCTCTAAATATTTAATAAATCCAAAATGACTAATATGTCTTCAGGAAATATTAATACATTTGTAGTTAGCCTATTAATAGTCACACATACATGAAACTGTTGCACGTTTAATAGTGTTCTAATCAACTAAGGGACACAATCATGGCAAGTGCATGTAACTCCATGTACTTATTTACTTTGGTGGTGGAAGTTTGTTGATGAAATGGCTAAACAGACAAAGCTCCCAGGACACAGTCATCCCCAGAGAAACAGGCATTTCCAGTGGGGCCCTGAGTATAGCTCTCTGTATCATTGGGTGTTATAGAGTTGCACTGATGGATCAAAAAAAAAAAAAAAGCTGACTCTGTCAAGCCTGGGACAGCTTTCTGGGATCCCTTTACAGGACCTGCTATAAAAAGGGAATTCAAAAGAGCTGTTGAGATCTGTGGAAAGAACAAATTCCCTCCCTTGGGCGCATAGAGCTCTAGATTTCCAGTGAGCCACATATAAAGAATAGTGTCTCATTGAAGATGCTGCCTGCAGTTTTCACTCCATGCACCTGTTAAGATTCACCTGCAAGAGTACCTTGATTATGGTGCTTTTGTTTTCTATGTAATATATATTTCCCGATTCAAGATAAATCTTAGGGAAAGATGAGGCAATTTAATTACTGCCAACAGACACACACACAGACACACACACACAGACACACACACACAGACACACAGACACAGACACACACAGACACAGACACACACAGACACACACACACACAGACACACACACACACACACACAGACACACACAGACACAGACACACACAGACACACAGACACAGACACACAGACACAGACACACAGACACAGACACACAGACACACAGACACAGACACACAGACACACAGACACAGACACACAGACACAGACACACAGACACAGACACACACACAGACACAGACAGACACACACACACAGACAGACACACACACACAGACAGACACACACACACAGACAGACACACACACACAGACAGACACACACACACAGACAGACACACACACACAGACAGACACACACACACAGACAGACACACACACACAGACAGACACACACAGACAGACACACACACACAGACACACACACACAGACACACACACAGTACCTTGACTACCAGACTGAACATTATGATAAGATGGCAATGGTTGACTGTAATGCCTTTCTCTTTTATTATATGTATACAGACACCGGCATAAAGATTTACTGTCCATTGTTTCAAATAGATGTTGGTAGAGGATGTTTTAAGCCCAACAAGATGCGTGTGTCGAACAGAAAGTGGGCGTATCCTGGAAGCTAAGTGAACTGTATTTTCCCTTGCTGTTAACATAAACCCTGTCTAAATCAGTTTTTTTTAGTTGTTAAGTCTTTACATGCTTATTATTGTCAGCAGCAAAGCCTCCTGAATTGCAAACATAACTGATGATGCTATTCTGATCATGCTGTAAGGCTACATATATATCTCCTAGATATCAGACAAGATATGCTGGAGACAATCATACCCATGGAAGAGGGAGCACACGTTATGGTAGTATTGGGAAAGTATCGGGGTATGGTAAGTGATAGTGTATTGTCGTGGAACTATTTTCTTTGTCTATACATGTGTGCGATTATATGGGGCCATCAATTCTATCCAGCCCCATGGATATCCTATGAAGGATGACAAAAGGCAAAATATAGTATCAGGGAGACCGAATAAAAGAATAGCAGAAGAAAACAGGAAACATAGGGTAGGGGGAAAGAGAATCATTTCAAACAGCAAGTCCTTGGTCTGTGGTTACTCCTGTCCAGTGTTACTACCCCAGTCTACTGAAAGTATTTTGTCTACTTAACATGCATGGAAGCTTTTCATAATGACGTTAATCACTCTTTTTAGGTTGGGAAGATTCTTCACAGAGACAAGCAGAAAAGTAGAGCTTTGGTCCAGATACAAGGGGAACATGATTCTGCAGAAACCCTGAGCTATGATGCCATTTGCCATTACACCGGGGCACAGGATGACTAAGGCCTTTAACAGATACACTTCGGGGAGGCAACTGTGTATAGTTTTACAATGTTTAATTTTTTTTTTAATTTAATAACTGTAAATAAACCATTTCTATACAAAGTGTGTTTTGCATTACTATGGTGAAACCAGCAGTTTGCAGCTTCTGGCACAGAAGGTTTTGAACAAAGCAGATATTTCGGGGAGAACTGCAGTAATCGCAACCAGTTCAAGGTAATTTTGAATGAAAATGCACTCTGTAGCAGATGCCAGTGGGTATCATGCTGGTGTGCACAAAAGGCCATTCCAATATAATACCCACTGACACATGTTGCAGGTTTTACTTAAGTTCTATTGAAAGGAGTGAAAGTTAAAAGACGAGCGCTTGCATAGTGTGTCTGTATAATAATAACAGAACAGAAAAACCATTCACAAACACAAGAAATTCTGCTTTTCAGTGCTCTTGTGCTGCAGGGTGATCAGGGGCCCAGCCTGAAGGTTGTTATGGTTAGTTTTGCTTTGTGTAAAGTCAGAGGCAGTTGGGAGTTTTCGGTTAAATTTTTTTTTTTTTTTTAAAGTTTTTGATACTGGTTTACACTATGGGTGCGCTCTTCCTTTAGCTATTTGATTTCCCAGTTTCAAATGAGCCTTACCTTGTGTAGTAGAATTGTAGTCATACCATAATCCATTTAGACGCCTCTGCAAATTGTGGTATTGAATCTCTCCAAACAGATGGTCCCATTTTCAAATTTCTAATTTGTTGGATTTTACACTTTATTTTGCTGCATTTAAAGGATTTACTGTAAATACAGAGGTGATTATTGGCCTTGGCTATGCACAAATGGGGATGCAGACATAAGCAGTGCATCAATACCTATTTTTTTTTCTGCATTTTGCCATGTTTATGGACTCCATTAATATTGCCTTGTTCTGCATGTGCATAAATGCTCTGCATGTTTGTGCTGATTAAATATTATTTTGTTATGTACACCTATACTAGGTTTCATTTGACAAAAATGCATAGTCACTGCTAATGAATCCTAAAGTTGCAGATTAACCCCAATCAGATATTTGCAGTTTAAGAAGTAAAGCAAAAATTAGGTGATTGAATGCTGTGGGCAATTTAGAAACCAATAAGCCCCTTTAGCTGGATAACAGTATAAATCATTTTATTTTCCTTGTTACATGATTTTTGAAATTTAAATTCATAAATCAGACTCTCGCCATGATTTTATTGTTTCAGCTTGTACCAAAACAAGGTAGACAGAAGAAAGGATTCCAGTTTCCAACTGCACTCCTTGCAGGTATATGTTTTCTTTTATAGTACCTTGCATTTGTTTACAATTATACAGTAAGGACTATGGTACACAGGGCCTTTTGATTGACATTACTTATTCTAGGTAACGCAGTAGCACTGAAAAACCGGTGAATCTACATGGGTTTATTGAGTAACATGGGAAGGGCTGCAAGCAGTATTGATTGTATTGGGCCTGACAGTAGGAGATTATCAATCACAATTAAATTCCCTCTGTGCCAAAGCCCTACAGTATTAAGACAACTTTGACATAGAAAAACGTTCAACTGAGTGTATTTTCTGTTACTGGCACATCCAGGCTATGCCCATACAAGAGATCGAAGTATTAGCAGAGGGCACCATGTTATGAAACTCCAGGACAATAGGGAATCTATTGTAGCAAGCTGGGAATCACAGCATTTGGTGTGATTACTAATAAATTGGTCACTTTATGGTCATCCATCACTTCTAAATTTTCTGTCTTTATTTGATTTCATTAATTAATATAGGAAATGTCTTTTGCCTTTCCGCCACTTTGATTTTTACTTTTTACAATAAAGCAGGGGTCCCCAACCGCTGGGCCACGCACAGTCCTGACGTGGGCCACCGAACAATTAACGTGGCGTGCCGAATTGAATGCCGCCGTGCCCAAATTGTACTTGGATGCGCCAAATTGAAAGCAACCTCTCCAACCCCCTCACCGACCTCCTTCCCTGAATTCCCTAGAACTCCTGAATTGTGGTATCTAGTGAGACTAGAGTCTCTTGTATACTAAGCCATACAGGGCTAAGGAACCACCTCCGCATTTGCACAGGACTTAACTAGTTCAAAATGCCCCTGGAATGTATATTTGATCAAGGGCAGAGATGGGTTTTAGGCATAGTTTAGTGCATAACATTTCCCATTGCTGTTAATTTGACATGCAGATACTGAGGCAAAAGTGTCTGATAGTATATGTTCCCGAGTTTGTTTACAAAAAGGTTGCATATTTGGGGTGGGGGTGTTATTAAAAAATTATGGATTTGGAGAAGCTCTGGAAAACTCATAGAATTGTCTACCCCAGGGATCCCTAACCTTTTGAAACTGTGAGCAACATTCAGAAGTAAAAGGAGTTGGGGAGCTAGCATGAAAAATGTTCTTGGGCTGCCAAATACATATTGTGATTGGCCAGTTGGTAGCCCTTGTCTGGATTGTCAACCTACATTGAGGCTCTGTTTGGCAGTGTTCCTGGTTTTTATATGAACAAAACTTGCCTCCAAGCCAGGAATTCAAAAATAAGCACCTGCTGTGAGGCCACTTGGAGCAACATCCAAGGGGTTGGAGAGCAACATGTTGCTCACGAGATACTGGTTGGGAATCGCTGGTCTACCCATTACAAAAACACGTGCAAATTCATTATATCTCTACTGACCTCTAGTGATGACTAACCAGATGGCAAGAAAAAAAAATACTGCACATTTATCATTTTTGGGAGATGAAATGTATTGTACAGAGCTACATATTCACACTAGAATGGCACCAAACTCATTATGCAGCAGTACTTGATCCAAACTAAGATATAATGAATCATTATTTGAAGCAACATTAGCTTATTTGGTTTATTTAAAGGTATACTGTCATGGGAAAAATGTTTTTTTTTCTTTCTTCTAAACACAGTTAATGGTGCTGCTCCAGCAGAATCCTGCACTGAAATCCATTTCTCAAAAGAGAAGCAACTCCCTAACACAAGATAACAGCTGCCTGTTAGATCTAAGAACAGCACTCTAGTAAAATCCAGGTCCCACTGCAACACATTTAGTTACATTGAGTAGGAGACACAACAGCCTGCCAGAACGCAGTTCCATCCTAAAGTGCTGGCTCTTTCTAAAAGCATATGACCAGGCAAAATGACCTGAGATGCACCTACACACTAATATTTAGGGATGCACTGAATCCACTATTTTGTATTCGGCCGAACCCCCGAATCCTTCACAAAAGATTCGACCAAATCCGAACTCTAATTTGCATAGGCAAATTAGGGGTGGGAAGGCGAAAACATTTTTACTTCCTTGTTTTGTGAAAAAAAGTGACACAGTTTCCCTCCCCACCCCAATTTGCATTAGGGCGGAAGTATTCGTTGCATACACTTGCTGGATCAGGAATTCAATTTTATAGAAGTTTATAGAGTTTATTATTTACAGTGTGTGTTATTTAGAAAAAAAAACGACATCATAGAAATCATGACAGAATCTCTTTAATGTTTATATGATTTGAAGATCCAAATTACGAAAAGATCTGTTATTCTGAAAACCCCAGCTCCTGAGCATTCTGTTAAACAGGTCCCATACCTGTATATCATCATCATTTCAATTTATAGTGCTAACAAGTTTTAGAGCACTTTAAATTATTTTATATCAAATGGGCTGGGGTGGAGGTTTACAGTATGAGGCATATGAGACCTTGTGGGAAACATTGAAAACCTCTGGTCTAAAACCCCTTGTCCTGTCCTGGCTGTTTATTTTGTACCTGAGAAAAGAACCCCAAAGTGAATGAAGTGAATAATACAGATGCTAATTGTCTGTATTGGTATTGGACCTTTTATCCTGAATGTATGGGTCCTGGGGTTTTCTGCATAAGGAATCTTTCCATAATCTCAGTACTTTAAATCTGCACAAAAATCATGTAAACATTAAATGAAAAAGAGGCAGGTTTTGCTTCCAATAAGGATTAATTATATCTTAGTTTGGATCAAGTACAAGCTTCTGTTTTATTATTACAGAGAAAAAGGAAATCATTTTTAAAAATCTGGATTATTTGTATAAAATGGAGACTATGGGAGAAGGCCATTCCGTAATTTGGAGCTTTCTGTAATAATAAAACAGTACCTTGTACTTGATCCAAACTAAAATATAGTTAATCCTAATTGGAAGAAAAAACAGCCCATTGGCATTATTTAGGGGCCGATTCACCAATGGTCGAATATCGAGGGTTAATTAACCCTCGATATTCGACTAGGAATTGAAATCCTTCGAATTTGAATATCTAATTCGAAGGATTTAGCGCTGGAAATTCGATCGATCAAAGGATTATTCATTCGATCGAACGATTAAATCCTTCGAATCGAACGATTCGAAGGATTTTAATCCAACGATCGAATGAATATCCTTCGATCAAAAAAGCTTGGGCAAGCCTATGGGGACCTTCCCCATAGGCTAACATTGTGTTCGGTAGCTTTTATCTGCCGAACTAGGGGGTCGAAGTTTTTTTTAAAGAGACAGTACTTCGACTATCGAAGAAAAAACACTTCGAAATTCGAAGTTTTTTTAATTCGAATCTTTCACTCGAATTTAGTGAATCGGCCCCTTAATGTTTACATGATTTTGTAGTAGACTGCATGTATGAAGATCCAAATTACGGAAAGATTAATTATCCAGAATACCCAAGGTCCAGAGCATTCTGGATGACAGGTACCATACTTGTATATACCTTCACTTACTTTAGACCCTAATAAGCCCTGAATTGTTTTTTGTAATCTTTGGTTTTGACACTAAACTTAATGAAGATTAGTGAATTGAAGGTATATACAGGTATGGGACCTGTTTTCCAGAATGCTCAGGACCAGGGGTTTTCCTGGGAGATTTGCAGAGGGTGAATATATCAGATACTGCTCTGTCCTATACCAAGGAAATTGCTTGTTGTTTCAAATAGCCTGAAAAAACATTTTCCCAACTTTTTAAAAAGACATTAGAGAAAAGGCAAGTATGTTGGTTTGCGTTTTGTGGGTGAGCGGGGAAAAAAGCAGATCTGCTCTCTTCTGCAAGTACATTAAGCAGCACAGACAGACATGGCTTCTTCTTGAGTGCAACTTGATGGAGCAGAGATTGCCAGAAGAATGCAGGCATTTTTTGGCTGAATAGTGCTTTGCTCAGTTGCCCTATTCTCCCTGTGTGTGCCATACTCTGCATGCCCTATGCTCCCTGTGTGTGTCATACTCTGCCTGCCCTATGCTCCTTGTGTGTGCTCTAATCTGCCTGGGTAGTGTGTTTTTTTTTTTAAGGGGTTGTTTCTCCTTATGAATAAGCCTGTACGGGAGAAAATGCCACATCTTCACAGCTCTCACTGTAAAAAAAACCCTTCTGAATATTTAGGGGGAACCTCCTTTCTTCTAATGGGAATGGTGTATAAAGGGTTCTTTCCTTCATTTGCCATCAAGTTATACTGCACCAAATGACCTACACCAAAAACACACGGCTGTCCCCATGTTATACCAAAAACATATTTGACTCTTTCCCTGTAGTGATGTGCTGGTTGACCTGAAATGCACATGTTGTGTGGGTTCAGGTTTAAATTTGGTTGTCTGCTGTGGGTTTGAGTTCGGTGCGGGTAAGACTGGGGAAGTACTTTACTCCTCTACTTTGTAAAATTCAGTATTCAGAGGTGCGCAGAAGTAGTTTAGAGAGGGATGAAACATTATTCTGGGGGCCAAATAGATCTGCTGGGTACTGTAGGTCTCTCTTGAGGGTGGAAAGGTTAAATCAATTTCTTCGACTTGACAAAACTATGACAGAAATGCCCCATTCTCATTTTCTCGCATTCACCGTCACCCTTTCTACTCTCTCCTCCCATGATTCCATTTTCTCTGTTCCCTCTCTCATTCTTTCTCTTCCAACTTCTCTTTCCTTGAATACTCCATAAATCTATAATGAAAAAAAAGATGAGGGGAATGAGCTGTAACTGGGGAATAGTGTGTATAGTAAGGCAAGAGCTTCTCAGGGGAAAGGACTGGAACTATTGGATAGTGTGAATAGTAAAGCAAGATATTATTTGGGGTAAAGTTTGTAACTGTGGGATAATGTGTATATGACACAATGTTCTGCTGGGTAGAGACTGTAACAGTGACACAGTGTGTATAGTGGCTTTTTTCTTGTGTGGATACGCTGAATTACAGAATTGTTTCACCCCTCTATATTTTGTAGTTGCTCACTATTGTTCCCTAATGTTTTATGTTCTCTGTCTAATTTATCCTTTCAAAATCTATAGACCCATTATTTTCTTAACTGTCACTTCAGCACCTGAATGTGATTTTATGGAACCTTTGCTCTAGCGCCATCTTGTGTTCACTCTTTTTCCTGCAGTTTATGGAATGAATTGACGCGCGACACAGTCCGGAACTGATCAGTGCAAGGGAGCCGGTTAGTACTTAAATACTTTGGGGGTTTATGGGGTTTTTTTGTAATTCCTTTTCAGAATATTTACAGAATATATGCTAATACTTCGATATTTGATCCCAGACAATCTTCCCTGGACGTTTCTCAGTGCGGTGCTTTCAGTAGTAACAGTTTAGTGATAGCTTTAAAACTATTGAAAATATGTCATTAATCTATGTATTTCAAACAAAATGTAACATGGTTAACAATGTATCCTTCGGTATTAGTTCAAATCTACATTAAAGGGGTTGGTCAACTTTATATTAACTTTTAGTATGATGTAGAGACAATTTTCAATTGGTTTTTGTGTTTTTTTTAGTTATTTAGCTTTTCATTCAGCAGCTCTCCAGTTTGCAATTTCAGTAATCTGGTTACTAGGGTCCAAATGACCCTAGCAACCATGATTTGGTTTGTAGAAGAGACTGGTATATGAATCGGAGAGGTCCTGAATAGAAACATGAATAATGAATACAAAGTATCAATAACAATAAATGTGTAGCTTTACAGTGCATTTGTTTTTAGATGGGGTGACCCCCCCATTTGAAAGCTGGAGTCACAAGAAGAAAGCAAGTAATTCTAAAAAAGGAAAAATGAAGGCCAATTGAAAAGTTGCTTCGAATTAGCCGTTCTATAACATACTAAAAGTTAACTTAAAGGTTAAGCACCCCTTTAAGATCTTTTATTCAAATCTTCTTTTCCTTGTACTGTCAGGGAATAAAGCTCCTATTGAATCAAGGGAATCAGTGTCGTTCTCTCTCCGAGCGTTTGCCTGCGGCATTAAGGTGAGATTCCTCCACACTTGCAGTTGCCTCTGTTCCATTCTTCCATGTGGAACATAAAGTATGTTGATCGCTCAAGCAGCGTTCAATTAGATTTTATTTTTTAGTCTATATCTTTTAACAAACGTGGGATTGCACATAAATTATAGTTGATTTGGAAAGCTCAAGATGTTCCAAACCAAACCCCTGATATATATTTTGTTTTATTAATATTTTTCGTACATTTGTCTTTATCAGGAATATGTCAGTAAGAAGCAGAAGAAAAGAGAAGGATGAAGCAGAAGGGATAGAATCAGATCAGAAGACAGAGGAAGACATTTCCCTGGGACACTCTCAGGTAAGTATAGCTCAAATGGGGTGTCTTCATATTGGGCCCTTATGTGCCACATGCTTAGGTAGAAAGCCCAGGCTTTCATATTTAGGATGTTTTATCTTGGTACCTAATCTTCCATATTTTTTATTTCGATACAATGTGGCTACATAGAGAATGGAACATTATAACAAGATAAGTGAAGTCTTGTATCGTTTTTGTGATATATTGTTTCTTTATCTGTATCAATGTTAATGAAGCACTAGGTGGTGCTGTGTTGTGTTAGGATAAAAGGAGGAAATGTACACATGTCAATTAGCTTGATAAAGAGCCAGGCGGCTCGAAACGTTGCTCTGCTGTTGCACTGCATGTGAGAAATAAAGGCTTTTTATTTTAATCGGAGTGCTGCCCGTTTGAATTTCTAACAAAGGGTATTCGGAACAAGCCACAGACATTCTACTGAAGGCCCGCAAACCATCCACATCTAAGGTTTACCATAGAACATGGAAGACATTTATTGACTGGTGTGAGGCCATGGGGACTCCATGGCGCCAAGCTTCGATACAAACCATTGTCGAATTTCCACAAGCTAGATGTGGTCAGGGCAATTAGTTATTATTTGGATAGGTCCAAATCTTATAGGAAGACAGATTCCTTTTTGGTGACTTACGGGTACAACCAGGGTTCTCCAGCTTCTAAGAGAACTATTGCTCGGTGGTTGGTAGCCACAATTAATTGTGCTTATGATGTCCTTGGCAAACCCAGACCGTTTAAAGTCAAAGCTCATTCCACCAGAGCACTGAGCACTTCTTGGGCTCTTTATAATTCGGCAACCCCTGAACAAATTTGTAGAGCAGCCACTTGGGCTTTGCTCTCAACCTTTTCCAAATTTTACAGACTACACGTCTTTCATTTCGCACCTGCAGCCTTTGGTAGAAAAGTTTTACAGGCTGTAGTGCGGCGCTAGTAATTATCTCTTCCCACCCAGATCGGGGTCCAGCTTTTGGACATCCCCATAGCGTCTGCACTGACAGGAAGGGCCGGCTAGAGAAAGAAGGATTTTTAACTTACCGAAAAATCTTTTTCTAGACGGCCTGGACTGTCAGTGCAGTAAGCCCCACCCTGATAATTCCTGTCTGTTCCGTTGTTAGGTTCACATGTTCTGATATTGTTATGTTGTGCACTGTTTGCATGTTTTTTCTGCTCTTCTCCTCCATTCTAAGCTGGCAAACTAACTGCGGGGTTCAGTAGGAGCATCAGTATATATCAAGGGGGTGGAGCCGAATCTTTTTTTCTTCTGTCCTGCCTCCGGAGATGGATACTTAACCCATAGCGTCTGCACTGACAGTCCAGGCCGTCTAGAAAAAGATTTTTCGGTAAGTTAAAAATCCACCTTTACCCAGGGTCCCGTCGCTATCTTCGTTTCGCAATAGGCGATCACCATTACCAATTTGCGGCCTTGCCCTTTGGACTTTGTACTGCACCACGTGTTTTCACCAAGGTCTTAACTCCAGTGATAGCCTACCTCAGGGCTCTGGGAATCAAGCTTCTGCCCTACTTGGACGATTTGCTTATCATCGCGCCTTCCATAACCCAAGCAACCAGGGACACTCACACCTGTCTACGGGTGCTAACTCAACATGGCTGGTTGATCAACTACCGCAAAAGTGCGCTACAGCCAACCCAGTCAATCCGATTCTTGGGCCTCGACTTCAACTCTCAGTTACAGAGAGTGTTCTTGCCACCAGACAAGGCACAGACTTTAGTTCAAGCAGCCAAAACGTTCCACAGTTCACAGATAACATCGGCAGAGGACTGTCTCCGTCTTCTGGGGTTTATGGTTTCGGCCTTGGAAGCAATTCCATTCTCCAGATTCCATCTACGTCCTCTTCAAAACAACTTTCTGAGTCAGTGGAACAAGAATCACAAGGACTTACAGCAAGTCATCCAGATAACCGACTCAACCAAACAAAGCCTAGAGTGGTGGATGGCTCCAGCCAGCCTTCTCAAGGGCAAAAGATGGCCCCCCTCTCACTGGGAGATCGTAACCACGGACGCCAGTCTCAGGGGCTGGGGAGCTGTTTACCGCACCCATGCACTCCAGGGCATTTGGAGTCCGACAGAAAGCTCCTTACCAATCAACGTCCTGGAACTCAGGGCAATCGCTCTAGCACTAGAGGGCTGGACCACCCTCCTGCAGTCCCGGGCAGTTCGGGTACAGTCAGACAATGCCACAGCAGTGGCATATGTCAACAAACAAGGCGGCATCCGCAGCAGACTTGCCATGCAAGAAGTTACCAGGATCTTACAGTGGGCAGAGCTTACAGTACCCAATCTTTCAGCGGTGTTCATTCCAGGAATACTGAATTGGGAGGCGGACTATCTGAGCAGGACCACCCAAGACCACAGAGAGTGGTCGCTCAATTCCGAAGTCTTTCAACAGTTAGTCACCAGATGGGGCAAGCCACAGATCGATATGTTGGCGTCAAGGCACAACAACAAACTGCCACTTTACTGTGCCAGAACGAACGACCCCGGTGCAGCGTTCGTGGACGCCTTGGTCTCCCCCTGGGACTTTCAGATGGTGTACGCGTTTCCTCCCCTGGCTATTCTTCCCAGGGTCATCATGAGGATCAACACAGTGCCGCCACCACTATACTGATTGCACCCGACTGGCCCAACATAGTGTGGTACACAGATCTGATCAGACTGTCTATATCCAAGCCATGGAGGTTGCCCGATCGCCCCGACTTGCTCACTCAGGGGCCCATCCATCACCCCAACCTACCCCTATTGCGTTTGACGGCGTGGCTATTGAGACCGACTGGTGGACTCACCACGGCTACTCCAAGAATGCTATAGACATCTTACTTCAAGCACGCAAACAGTCCACGAATAAGGTGTATTATAGAGTGTGGAAAACTTTTATTGATTGGTGCCATCAACAGGGTTACCGCTGGGACTGTGCTTCCACTGCTGTTATAGTTGAGTTTCTCACCAACGGGTTTCGGAAAGGTCTCGCTCTGCGCACTCTTAAGTCACAGGTGTCTGCTCTCACAGTCTTAACTCATACACATTGGGCTGACATGTCAGAGATCCAACAGTTTCTTCGGGGCGTGACCAGGGCTCGTCCACCACTAAAACAGCCGATTCCCACCTGGGATCTACCATTAGTGCTTAAGGCTATGCAGAAACCTCCCTTTGAACCACTTGCATCATGTCACCTTAAATGGTTATCCCTTAAAGTTGTTTTCTTGGTGGCCATTACGTCAGCAAAACGTGTGTCGGAATTAGCGGCTCTTTCCTGCAAGAAACCTTGGCTTCTGATCCATCCTGACAAGATAGTACTCAGGACTGTACAAGGGTTTCTGCCGAAGGTGGTGTCCGACTTCCATTTAAATCAGGACATTGTACTACCATCCTTTTGTCCACAACCCGCTAACAATGGGGAAAAGCTTCTCCATTCTCTGGATGTTGTGCGTGCCATTAGGATTTACCTTAAGAGGTCATCGGCTTATAGACGCTCCGATAAGTTGTTTGTCTCATACGCACTGTCACATAGAGGGCTCCCCATCTCCAAGAGAACTATTGCTCGTTGGTTAGTTGAAGCCATTAACTTAGCTTATGACCATCAACACATACCCAGACCATTTGCAGTGAAGGCTCATTCTACTTGGGCACTTCAGAATCTGGCAACGGCAGAACAAATCTGCAGAGCGGCCACCTGGGTTTCTCCTAATACTTTCATTACGTTTTACAAGTTACATGTTTTTGCTTCTCGATCGGCCGTGTTTGGTCGTAAAGTTCTCCAGGCTGCGGTTGCATAGTGTTTAGGCAAATTTAGCTCCGCAGTTTCAGTTCTACCCACCCTTATAGAGGGACAGCTTTTGGACGTCCCACAACGTCTGCACTGACAGGAGGGACGACTAGAGAAAAAGGAATTTTGTACTCACCGAAAAATCCTTTTCTAGTAGGCCCGAACTGTCAGTGCAGTAAGTCCCACCGAGGCTGATTTTAGTATGGCACTGGGACATCTTTCTCGCTATCCTCTCTGTCTGTTGTCTCTACTCTTCCTTCTATCTATGATGTCTCCACCGGCTGAGCTTTTCAAAGGAACTGAGGAGTGAAGGTGGAGCCAAGTACATATAGCCAGAAGGAGGTGCCATGAGTTAACCGTTTCTGTCCTGCCTCCAGAGGTGAAGGATAACATAACCCACAACGTCTGCACTGACAGTTCGGGCCTACTAGAAAAGGATTTTTCGGTGAGTACAAAATTCCTTTATGTACACTTTTAACATAATGAAAAAAAGCAGTCCTGGATATTATGATCCAATACAGAGAACTACTGTCAGAATCATTATATGTATAATGTAATATTGATGCAGCATCCTTCTATGTGATTACAATCCATGAACAGACTGTAGCAGCAGGTACTGATATATTTGCTGCCTGGCTTCCTTACTTTCTTTCATCTAACATCCCATCCATCATATTAGGTGACTTTAATATACCCGTTAACAACATTAACAACTCTTCTGTCTCTAAACTTCTTTCACTAACCTCCTCCCTAGGCTTATCTTTGTGCTCAGACTCCCCCTCTCACTCCAGTGGTAACACTCTGGATCTCATATTTACCAGACTCTGTTCAACCACCAATTTTACTAACTCACCATTTCCCCTCTCTGATCACAATATGCTCACATTTCAACTCTCACTAACTCCCTCCTCACCCCCTGCTATTCCCCAAACACGTACTTACCGTGACTTGCAAGCTGTAGACGTGTCACATCTCTCTTCTTCCTTTGACTCTCTTCACTCTAATATCTCAGCCATCTCATGTCCTAATGTGGCTACCTCTGTCTACTATAGTACTCTCACCACTGCCCTAAATTAGCTTGCTCCTATAAAAACTAAACGTTCTAGACCCAAACCACTTCAACCTTGGCATACTGCTCATACAAAAGCGCTCCAAAGACACTCACGTGCACTTGAGCGTCGCTGGCGCAAATCTCGTTCAGAATCAGACTTTTGGAGCTACAAATCTGCCCTGCGCTCCTTAAACACCAGCCTCTTCCAAGCCAAACAAACATACTTTACTTCACTCATTAACTCCCTTTCTAAAAAACCAGCACAACTTTTCTCCACCTTTAACACTCTCCTTTCCCCTTCTCCACCCCCTCCATGCACATCTGTCTCTGCTCAAGATATTGCTGAGCACTTCAAAAACAAAATTGACACTATCAGAAGGGACATTACACTACTCAACTTCCCTAGACTTCCACCACCCTCCCTCCACACTCCCCAGTCTCTCCTGTGCTCCTTCACCCCTGTCACTGATGAGGAAGTCTCAAAGCTTCTGGCCTCTTCTCACCTTACCACCTGCCCGCTTGATCCAATTCCCTCAAAACTTCTCCGCAATACCAATCCTGGTCTAATCAAAGCCTTAACTCACCTATTTAATCTTTCGCTCTCAACTGGACTGTTTCCTTCTCAACTAAAACATGCTCTTGTCACCCCCATTCTGAAAAAACCCTCTCTTGATCCCTCCAATCTTGACAACCTCCGACCTATCTCTCTGCTACCTTTCATCTCTAAACTACTTGAGCGCCTAGTCTACAACCGACTTACCTCATTCCTCTCTGACAATAACCTGCTAGACCCCCTACAATCTGGTTTTGAGCCACAACACTCCACGGAAACTGCCCTGACTCAACTAACTAATGATCTTTTAACCGCAAAAGCCAACAATCATTTCTCACTACTAATACTGCTTGATCTCTCAGCCGCATTTGACACTGTAGATCACCCTCTCCTCCTCCAGTCCCTCCAGTCGCTTGGCCTTCGTGACACAGCCCTGTCCTGGTTCTCTTCTTACATCACCAATCGTTCCTTCAGTGTCTCCTACAATGGAGTATCATCTTCTCCCCTACCTCTTTCTGTTGGAGTTCCTCAAGGCTCTGTCCTAGGACCATTACTATTCTCCCTCTACACTTCCTCCGTTGGCAAATTAATACATTTGTACGGTTTCCACTACCACCTCTATGCTGATGATACTCAGATCTATCTCTCATCTCCTGATCTCAACCCAGAACTCCTAACTCGCGTCTCCTCCTGCCTGTCCGCTATCTCTACCTGGATGTCGCAACGCTACCTTAAATTAAACCTCTCTAAAACTGAAATGGTTCTCTTTCCTCCAAATAACACCAGTAGCATCCCCGAAGTATCCATCATAGTTAACAATTCCACTATCACCCCCTCTCCCCAGGCCCGGTGCCTTGGGGTTATCCTAGATTCTGCCCTGTCATTCACTCCTCATATCCAGTCACTTATCAAATCATGTCACTTCCACCTAAAGAACATATCCAAAATACGATCATTTATCACCCAAGACGCTGCCAAAATTCTTATTCACTCTCTCATTATATCGCGTCTAGACTACTGTAACTCGCTTTTAATTGTCCTCCCCCTCCAGAGACTGTCACCTCTCCAGTCCATAATGAACACTGCTGCGAGGCTCATACACCTCAGCAACCGCTCCTCCTCTGCCTCGCCATTCTGTCAATCCCTGCACTGGCTTCCGTTACCTTTCAGAATCAAATTCAAATTAATGACACTGACTTTCAAAGCACTTCACAACTCTGCTCCACCCTACATCTCTGAACTCATCTCTATATACTTACCCACTCGCTTACTACGCTCGCTTACTACTACTACGCTTACTACGCTCCTCTACTGACCTCCTACTCAACTCTTCTCTCATTACCTCCTCACATGCTCGCATTCAAGACTTTGCAAGGGCTGCACCCCTCCTCTGGAACGCTCTCCCACGGTCTGTCCGACTTTCTCCCAATCTTTCTACTTTCAATAAATCTCTGAAAATTCTTCTTTCGAGAAGCCTACCCTCACTCTGCTTAACTACCAAACGCAACACCACATACAGTACCACATTTCTCACCCACTTACTTCGATATTGCCCACTCCCACACCTTGTGTATTACTCCCTCCACCTTTTTGTACCTGTATTGATTGTGACGTTTGTTACTCCATATATTCTATATATGTAATTCGTGTGATGTAGTTGTATAATCACATTTACTTTACAGTGCTACGCAATATGTTGGTGCTATATAAATACATGTTAATAATAATAATAATAATAATAATAATAATAATAATATAATGTAATTTCTCTAGTCGGCCCTCCTGTCAGTGCAGACGTATGGGTTATGTCCAGGTTCACCTCTGGAGGCAGGACAGAAGAATTGGTCTCTTGGCCCCTCCCTCAGGATATATAGGCTGGCTCCACCTCTGTTCCTCAGTTCTTTTGTCCTGCCTTGGAGGTGAAGGATAGAAATCTCTCTATTTTTTATTTTATTTTCCTTTACAGATGGAGGCATGCAATGCTGTCTCCCAACGTTTTGCCTGTTCCCTCCTTGCTGGCATATCGCAGCAAGTGGAATTGTGACTACATATTCATTGAATGCTTTAGTGCGGTGTACAGCACATGCCTTTTCCATTCTTGTTGGCATATTGCAGCAAGTGGAATAGTGGCCACGCATTCCTTGACTGACTTTGTGCAGTATACAGCACTATGCCCCATACTTGCTAGCATATTGCAGCAAGTGGCATCAAGAGGTTTGTATGGCTCTCCCCTCACAGGAATATCTGTCCCTCCTTGCTGGCAGTTGCAGCAACGTGGACTGGGTTTTGCAAGGGGCGCTACTTCAGCCAGTACCTTTTTCTAGGTAGGCAGCACGATCCCTGTTACTGCCTCACTTCAACCACATGGTGCCTTCCCTAAGGGCGCGGTCTTCAGAACTAACAGCACCCTTACTAGGATTGAGCTGCGTACGGAGCCACACATGCGGCTCTCCGTATATGGCGCAGCGCGATGACGTCATCGCCGCCATTTTGTTTCTTCACAAGCGCATAGCTACACGGAGCGCAGCGTGCTCTCCACCTTCTGGCTCTGTTCCAACACAGATAAGCTGCGCACAAAGAGCAGCATTCCAGCATCTCACCAGCTTCCATCTGAGTACATCTGGTAAAGGCTTTATATTTCTATACTATGGAGAGATCAGATTCTTTAAAAGAACTGAGAGAGGAGATACAGGCTGCAAAATCTGTTAAGAAACCAGCTAAAAAGCCTGTAAAAGGGGCAAAATGCAAGAAATGTAAGCATACACTTCGTAAGTCAGAATCCATATACTGTACTGACTGCAGCCCCATGGAGCCACCCATCCTGTCTCCTCAACAACTCACAACTAACAATTCACCCTTGTTGGAATTACATAGTAATGATAATTCTTTGCCTCATATACCAACAACAGGCAGCGCAGCACCACAAGTCCCCCCACAACTAGGGGAATTTTTAGAATGGGTAAAGACGGCACTTCAACCACCCATTTTCCAACAACACACCACTAAGCGCAAGGCGCTGGACTCCCCACCTGATGTTTCAGATTCTGAGGCAGGTCCTTCCTCCCGCATAGATGCCATGTCCTGTTTGGACTCAATTGCACCAGAATCAGGGGAGTTGAGCTCAGACTCACAGAGTGATTCAGACACTGAACAACCTACTTTTGCTAAACCTGATATTTCAAAGAAACTCCTAAGGGAGATGATGGCTACTTTAGAAATAAAAGATGAAACTGTGACAGTCTCGAAGGCAGATAGGGTGCTGGGGGTCCATCAAAAGAAATCCCGTGCATTTCCTATTTTTTCATCCATCACTAAAACTATTGATACAGAATGGTCACAACCTGACCGCCGTTTTACCTTATCTAAACGTTTTTATGACACCTACCCTGTTCCTGAGGAACAGCGCAAAGTATGGGATAAGCCTCCTAGGGTAGACTCGGCCATTTCTAGACTCTCCAAACAAACTACATTACCAACTGAAGAGTCCGCATTTAAAGACCCCATGGATAGAAAATTAGAGTCTTCCCTCAAACGAGCATACTCTCAAACGGCAGCAATCCTCAGACCAGCCACAGCGGCAGCAGGCCTTGCTCGCACAGCTAGACATTGGGCACAAGAAATTGCCCAGAACCCTCCTACTTCAGCGCAGGAGTTAACAGGGGATATGAGTAGACTGAACACAGCCCTTTCCTTTTTAGCCGATGCAGCGTTAGAAATTATTCGGCTAGCGGCAAGATCTTCCGCAAATTCGGTGATGGCCAGACGAGCTCTCTGGCTTCGTCACTGGTCAGGGGATACCGCCTCTAAGAATAAGCTTTTGAAACTGTGCTATACTGGTGAGTCCTTGTTCGGCCCTGACCTCAAGCAAATCATTACTGAAGTCACAGGTGGGAAGAGTGCTTTCCTTCCACCAGGAAAACGAGGGCGCATGGATCAACCCAACCGATCCACCACTAGGCGGACATGGTCCACCCCTACCCGCAATTTTCGTTCCTTTCGCTCACCTAACTTTCGTAACACCGGCTCGGACCAAGGTGCAAGGCGCAATAAGACGCAGTGGCAACAACCGGGTAGGCCCAGGAAGCCTACCACCACTAAACCCACCTCTAATTGACTGCCCCCACCTCGACCCAGCATCACTAGTAGGAGGTCGCTTGTCAAACTTCCTGTCATGCTGGGAAACTCATGTCCTAGACAATTGGGTTCTGCAAATTATCCAGAATGGCTACAGAATTCATTTTACCAAACTGCCTCCAAGAAATTTTGTTCCATCCGTAGTGCCTCCACACAAACATCAAGCCTTACGTCAAGCCGTCCTGGATCTACAACACTCGCAAGTTATCGTTCCTGTGCCACACCTTCAAAAATTCAAGGGATTCTATTCCAATCTCTTCCTGGTCTCAAAAAAGGAGGGATCCTTCAGGCCAGTACTGAACCTCAAGCGGTTGAATCTATTCATCCACAGCCAGAAATTCAAAATGGAGTCGATCAGGTCGGCCATAGCCTTCATGGAACCCGGCTGCTTCCTGACATCGATCGACCTCCAGGATGCGTACCTCCATGTTCCCATCCACCCCAGTTCTCAACCCTTCCTCCGTTTTGCAGTCGACGACCAACACTTCCAGTTTGTGGCTCTCCCATTCGGACTTTGTACAGCTCCAAGAGTGTTTACCAAGGTGCTTGCACCATTGATCGCTCACTTGAGAACAACGGGGATTCATGTGTTACCATATCTGGACGATCTCCTACTCAAAGCTACGACTCAGGAGCAATCTGTCAGGGACACGGAGGTCACCCTGCGAACTCTTTCCCAACACGGTTGGTTGATAAACCACAGAAAAAGCTCACTTCTTCCTTCCCAGAGCATAACCTTTTTGGGTCTCCAATTCGACTCCCAACACCAGACGGTACAGCTTCCCGAGGACAAGATCAACAATCTTGTCAACACTACCACCAAATTTCTCCATCAAACCACAGTGACGGCCGGCGATTGCCTTCAGCTCTTAGGGTTCATGGTGTCCGCTCTCGAGGCAGTTCCATTCGCAAGATTTCATCTGCGTCCTCTCCAACGCAATTTTTTACAATGCTGGAACAAAGATCATCAGGATCTTCAGCAAACCATTCCCATCTCTCCTCACACCAAGAGCAGCCTTTCTTGGTGGACCGACAGAATGCATCTCAAATCGGGCAAGAGTTGGACTCCAGTCAAGTGGGAAGTGGTGACAACCGATGCCAGCCTGTTCGGATGGGGAGCTGTTTATCGCGGACACACTCTGCAAGGTCGCTGGGATCCCCAAGAGTCCCAACTTCCAATCAATGTACTGGAACTTCGAGCAATTGTGTTGGCCCTTCAGGGCTGGTCCAACCTCCTCCGGGCGCACCCAGTCAGGGTTCAGTCGGACAATGCCACGGCAGTAGCCTACGTCAACAAGCAAGGGGGAACCCGCAGCAAACAGGCGATGCTGGAGGCTACCAAGATCCTGACATGGGCCGAACTCCATGTTCCGGCCATCTCCGCGGTGTTCATCCCAGGAGTCCTCAATTGGGAAGCCGACTTCCTCAGCAGACAAACACTGGACCAGGGGGAATGGAGTTTACATCCCGAGGTATTCTCCCAAATCACCAAGAGGTGGGGGGTACCAGACATCGATATGCTGGCATCTCGACACAATTTCAAAGTTCCATGTTATTGCTCCAGAACCAAAGATCCCAGAGCAGCGTTCACAGATGCGTTAGTGATTCCCTGGAACTTTCGCAAGGTTTATGCTTTCCCACCGCTTCCGATTCTACCCAGAATCATTGCCAAAATCAAACAGGAAGGGTCGACCACTATCCTCATTGCTCCGGACTGGGCCAACAGACTGTGGTACTCAGATCTGATCAGCATCTCCATTTCCAGGCCCTGGAGACTGCCCATACGGTCCGACCTTCTCCTGCAGGGACCAGCACGTCACCCCAATCTACCTCTGTTGCGTTTGACGGCCTGGCACTTGAAACCAAGTTGTGGTCCAAACGGGGGTTCTCCCCCGGGGCTATAGATATCCTGCTGCAAGCACGTAAAAAGAATACAGCCAAGGCTTACTACAAAGTTTGGAAAACGTTCATTGACTGGTGCTCCAGCCATCAACAATCAAGGGAAAGTAGCACGTCACAGATTATTACTGACTTCCAGGCTGCAGGTTTTGCAAAGGGTTTGGCACCTAGCACTCTTAAGGCTCACATATCTGCCCTCTCTGTTCTATTCCAAGTGAAATGGGCGGATCATCCGGATATTCAGCAGTTTTTCCAAGGGGTATTGAGGGCCCGGCCTCCCTTTAGGAACCCCATACCTCCTTGGGATCTGACATTAGTTTTATCTGTCTTACAAAAGGAGCCGTTTGAACCTCTTCACAGCTGTGACCTCAGATGGTTGACTCTTAAGGTTGCCTTTCTCATTGCGATCACTTCCGCCAAGAGGGTGTCTGAGATGGCGGCATTGTCGCATAAGGAACCTTGGCTGGTTATTCACAACGACAAGGTTGTACTTCGCACTGTTCCTGGTTTCCTCCCTAAAGTCGTCTCGGCTTTTCATATTAATCAGGACATTGTTCTTCCCTCATTCTGTCCAAATCCACATAATGACAAGGAAAGTCAACTTCACAAGTTGGATGTTGTGAGGGCAATTCGGATTTACAAGCAGCGAACGGCTGGTTTTCGCCGATCGGATTCTCTTTTGGTTTCCTACTCACCTGCACACAAAGGCCTAGCGGTGTCCAAACGCACTATTGCTAGGTGGCTCGTAGAGACTATCAACCAAGCCTACCTGCTCAGCCACAAACAGAAACCGTTCAGAGTGGTGGCTCACTCTACCAGAGCACAGAGCACCTCATGGGCTCTCCAGAATTCAGCTACACCAGAACAAATCTGCACGGCTGCTACATGGGCTTCGCCCAACACTTTTATCAAGTTTTACCAGTTACGCGTTTTTGCTTCTACGTCGGCCGTGTTTGGCCGTAAAGTTTTACACACTGCAGTTACTGGTAGACAGGTCTGAAATTCATTTGGCTTAAATCAGCTATACCCACCCAAATTGTTGAGGGACAGCTTTGGAACGTAAGAACAGGACACACCGGCACAGCATGGGTAAGTTCAGCATGCTTGAGAAAGGGGTCACGCCCCGAAACGTTGCATCCGCAATAAACGAGCAAGGTTTAACCTGCTGAACTTACCCATGCTGTGCCGGTGTGTCCTGTTCTTACGCTGTTTTTGAGGTTGCCTATTCCCTCTGACATCGAGCACCTGGGAGTCGCTGAAGTCTGGACGGCCAGGGTGTGCGAGTATAAGTCTTTCTTTTTACAGCTTTGGAACGTCCCATACGTCTGCACTGACAGGAGGGCCGACTAGAGAAAAAGGGATTTATACTTACGATAAATGTTTTTCTAGTAGGCCCGAACTGTCAGTGCAGTAAGTCCCACCCAGGCTGATTTTCGTATGGGTCTGTGGACTCTATTCTCTTGTCTCTCTATCTCTCTATGATCCTACTTTTGTCTCTTGACCTTCCTTCATATCTGCTGTCTCTTCAACCACCTCACTGAGCTTTATAACAGAACTGAGGAACAGAGGTGGAGCCAGCCTATATATCCTGAGGGAGGGGCCAAGAGACCAATTCTTCTGTCCTGCCTCCAGAGGTGAACCTGGACATAACCCATACGTCTGCACTGACAGTTCGGGCCTACTAGAAAAATATTTATCGTAAGTATAAATCCCTTTTGTGCGACGCTTCTCTAGATACAGCACAGATTACCGCCCGCACATCAGCGCTCTCCGTCGCAGCACGCAGAACACTCTGGCTGAAGAACTGGTCTGTGGATGTCAGTTCCAAGAAGTCCCTTACCTCACTACCCTTCAAGGAACAATGACTTTTTGGTGAGGAGCTCGAAAAGATAATCTCACAGGCCACGGGAGGGAAGAGTACCTTCCTTCCCCAACAAAAGTCAAGACCCACGACTTCCCCCAGACGTGGTTGGTCCTTTCGTGGCCACACCGGACGTTTTTCCAGACGGCACAGTCCTCCCCAACTTTCTCAATTTCGCTCTAAACCAAACGACAAGGGACGAACATCATGGAAGACCAACAAATTCCACAACAAGTCCACTTCAGGATGACGGGTCACCCCCTCCGGGGTCACGGCAACCACTAGGGGGACGATTGCTGAGATTCCGGGAGGTGTGGACACGATACTCGTCAGACGCTTGGGTAACTGAAATCATTTCCGAGGGCTTCCACCTGGATTTCGCTTCTCTTCCTCACAGAAAATTTCTCATGTCCAGAGTCCCTTCAAACCCAGTCAAGGGCCGAGCCTTTTTGGACTGCATTACCAACATGGAACAGACTGGAGTGATCACTCCAGTTCCCCCGTCAGAAACATTTTGCGGTTTTTAGTCCAATCTGTTCCTGGTTCCAAAGAAGGACGGGTCCTTCCGACCAGTATTGGACCTGAAATTCCTCAACAAACACATACGATCAATCCGGTTCAAAATGGAAACTCTCCGGTCTGTCATACAGGGAATGGAACCAGTTCAACTGATGATGTCACTCGACATCAAGGACGCGTATCTCCACGTTCCAATCTGGCCTCCTCACCATCGTTTTCTCAGATTCGCATTCCGAAATCTCCATTACCAATTTGTGGCACTCCCATTCGGTCTCTCCTCTGCCCCCAGAGTGTTCACCAAACTCATGGCAGTGACGGCAGCAACGCTACGGCTCCACGGAATCTCTCCTTACCTAGACGACCTTCTCCTGAAGGCCTCCACACTAGAGAAGAGCAGAAGGGACATGCAACAAGCAATTTCGCTGCTTCAGAGTTTCGGGTGGACCATCACCTGGAACAAATCCAGCATGACACCCAGTCACCAGATGCTGTTCCTGGGTCTCTACTTCGATACACTGACTCAACGTGTCTCACTGCCCCTGGACAAGCAGAGGAAGAGCAGAGCACAAGTCAATCTCCTTCAAGACCGGCGCCCCACAGCCCACCTCGCAATGAAGGTACTCGGTCTGATGGTCTCGTCCATCGAAGCAGTTCCCTTTGCTCAAATACATTTGAGACCTCTACAGGCCAACGTTCTGTCGGGATGGAAAGGGGGCCCTCTGTCCCAACGGATTGTTCTGCAGAAAACAACACGGGAGTCACTCCTCTGGTGGCTGAATCACCACAATCTGTCGACAGGCCAGTCTTGGGCAACTCCGGACTGGACCGTGATAACAACAGACGCAAGTCTCCTCGGGTGGGGCGCCACGTCGAACACCTCGTCGGTACAAGGCCGTTGGTCTCCCACAGAAACGAGGCTACACATCAACGTCCTGGAGCTTCGGGCAGTCAAGCTTGCCCTCAGACATTGGTCTCCCCTACTCAAAGACAAGTCGGTCCGAGTACAAAGCGACAACTCCACCACTGTCGCGTACATAAACAGGCAAGGAGGTACCCGCAGCAAAGCATCCTTAGCGGAGGTAGTACAAATCCTAGCCTGGGCAGAACTCAGCTCAGCTCTGCCCTGCCATCCACATTCCGGGAGTAGACAACACGCAAGCAGACTTTCTCAGTCGGAACCAGCTGGATCCGGGAGAATGGGAACTTCACCCTGCAGTGAAGTGGGGACGTCCTCAAGTCGACCTCATGGCATCCAGAGCCAACCGCAAGTTTCCAGCCTTTTACGCCCGTTTTCGGGATCCGACGGCGATGGGAGTGGACGCCATGACACAAGTCTGGAATTTCCACCTAGCTTACGTCTTTCCTCCGTTTCCAATGCTCCCTCGGGTTCTGAAGAAAATCAAGCAATCCTGCACGACGGTCATAGTGATAGCTCCGTATTGGCCCAGGAGAACGTGGTTTACGGATCTTCAGGACATGTCCATAGCTCAACCAGTTCGCCTCCCTCCCAGGAACGATCTTCTCCAGCAGGGTCCCATATTACACCACAATCCGGGACTGTTTGCTTTGATGGGATGGCTGTTGAGGCGGCCATCTGGAGACGAAAGGGTATAGCGGAAGATGTGATTGCCACTATGCTGAAGTCACGCAAAGCTACATCTTCTAAAGCCTACCACAGGGTTTGGCGCACCTACTGGAACTGGTGCGAGGCATCGGAGTTTTCCTTCCATGAATGCAATATTCCCAGGATCTTATCCTTCCTACAGCGAGGATTTCAACTCGGTCTGAAGCTCAGTTCCTTGAAGGTCCAAGTATCTGTCCTTTTCCAGTCTCGTCTAGCCCTAGACGATTCAGTTCACACTTTCCTACAGGGAGTACAACATATCATTCCTCCTTATCGATCACCAGTCCCTGGATGGGATCTCAACCTCGTTTTGGAGGCTCTCCTTGACCCCCCCTTCGAACCTCTGGGAGTTGTCTCTGAACAGTGGCTTACCTGGAAAACTGCCTTCCTTGTCGCCATTTTATCTGCTCGCAGGGTATCGGAAATATGCGCCTTATCTTGTGATCCGTCTCTGCTGGTTTTCCATAGGGACAAGGCAGTCCTAAGGACTGTGCCTTCCTTCCTGCCTAAGGTCGTGTCATCGTTTCACGTGAACCAAGAGATTGTGGTTCCATCTCTCTGTCCGGAACCCAAGAATGACAAGGAACGGAGATTTCACAGTCTGGATGTGGTCAGAGCACTTCGCTGGTACCTTGACCATTCTAAGTCATATCGGCATTCTCAAACCCTTTTTGTCATTCCGTCCGGGCCTCGGAAGGGCCTGTCAGCTTCCAAGACTACCATCGCACGTTGGATCAGAGAAACCATCCGACAAGCCTATCTAGCTAAGGGCAGAACTCCTCCTACAAATGTTCGAGCTCACTCCACACGATCCTTGGGAGCTTCCTGGGCTTGGCGCAACTCGGCCTCCTTGGACCAGATCTGCAGAGCAGCCACCTGGTCTTCGGTTCATACATTCACTAAATTCTACAGCCTAGACACGTTCTCATCAGCGGACGCCACTTTCGGCCGCAAAGTACTACACTCTGTGGTACGGTAACGTGTATCTACCATATTTGAATTCGCTCCCACCCTGCTGTCTGGGGCTGCTTTGTTAAGTCCCCAAGAGTCCCTGTGTCCCCCTTTAGACGACAGAGAAAACAGGATTTTTTGATACTTACCGTTAAATCCTTTTCTCTGTAGTCGATAGGGGGACACAGGGCTTCCCGACCCTGAGCAAAATGTTGACCACTTGGTCTTATGGAAAAGTTTTCCTGATTTACGGTTTTGCAAGTTGAGTATTAATACAGTTTGTCTTTCAGCAGTCTCTTTGGTACCAACTGAAGGAATGCTACAGCATGTGGGGTTAAGCCACTATATGGGCACGCCCCCTTAATTTTAATTTTATTAATAGTGTCCTGCCTCCTGGAGGGTGGAGCTTAAACCCCAAGAGTCCCTGTGTCCCCCTATCGACTACAGAGAAAAGGATTTAACGGTGAGTATCAAAAAATCCTGTTATTCTGGCTGTAGGGTTTTGATACAGAGCCATAATTTTATTCCTTATCTCTTCCCCTATTCCAAAACCCTCCAACGTGTACTTGAGGAAGTTCCATGACACCCTGTCGAACGCTTTCTCAGCATCTGTTGTCAACAGCATGCATGGTATCTTGCTCCATTTTGCGTAATGTATCAATGTAATAATTCTTGCAGTATTATCTTTGCCTTCCCTGGTGGGACAAAGCCTGACTGGTCTTGGTGGATGAGTAGGTGGATTATTTTCTTAATCCTGTTTGCAATCATTTTGGCATATATCTTCAGGTCAATATTGATCAGGGATATGGGCCTGTAATTGGTACATATCTGTTTATCTTTATGTGGGCCTCTTATTCTTGGTTCGGGGATGGGCAGTCTACATTTACATAATTACAGTACCTCAGCAGATATTCTGTTAAGTCTTCTTTAAATCTTTTATAATAAGATGCCCCATACCCATCCGGTCCCGGGCTTTTGTTATTAGGGAGCTCGTCTATCGTCGTTTGGAGTTCCTGCTCTGTAAACGGGGAATCTAGCTGGCGCGCTAGAGTTTCGTCTAGTTGGGGTAACTTGGCCTTATGGATGGATTGCTTAATTTTTCCAATAACCTTAGGAGAGTTTGGTGTAGTTTTATGTTTGTGTCGTTCCATACTGCATATTCTGCTTTTTATCTTTAATGGCTGCTTTTTATGTTTTAATTGGCTCATGAAAAATTCATTACACAAAGGGGCCGATTCACTAAGGGTCAAATATCGAGGGTTAATTAACCCTCGATATTCGACTAGGAATTAAAATCCTTTGACTTCGCATATCGAAGTCGAAGGATTTTGCGCAGAAAGTTCGATCGAAGTATAATTCCTTCTATCGAACGATTAAATCTTTCGAATCGAAGGATTTAAATCTAACGATCGAAGGAATATCCTTCGATCAAAAAAAGTTAGCCAAGCCTATGGGGACCTTCCCCATAGGCTAACATTGACTTTGGTAGCTTTTAGATGGCGAACTAGGGGGTCGAAGTTTTTTTAAAGAGACAGTACTTTGACTATCGAATGGTCGAATAGTCGAATGATTTTTACTTCGAATCCTTCGATTCAAAGTCGTAGTCGAAGGGCGAAGTAGCCCATTCGATAGTCGAAGTAGCCCCAAAAAAACTTCGAAATTCAAAGTTTTTTAACTTCGAATCCTTCACTCGAAGTTAGTGAATCGGCCCCTTACTGTTATATTCATAGAATCTCTGTTTAGTGCCTAAATACGCTTTGCATGTCTTTATGTCTGTTTTTAAGCTCTTCCCTTTTACCTTCTAACTGGTCTTGTACCCTTTTTGCTAGAGTCTGTTTGTGCATCCTTTCTAGAGCATTAATGTCTTGTATTAATGTGTATATTTCTTTGTTCCTGTTCCTTTTTATCTTAGAACACAAAGCTATCAGGCAGCCTGGCCTCTAAGGACACGTTTGTGGGTTTCCCAAAGCGTCACAGGGTTGATTCCCGGTAAATCATTTTCTTCATGTTCTGTAAGTGGTTCTCTCTGTTCTCTTTGCTTAGTAGTATATGCTCATTAAACTTCCAGATAAACTCTGGTTTTAGCGTATTGGGTATTTCAAAATCGAATGTGATAGGCGCATGGTCAGATATTGCTATGTGTTCTATCCGTGCTGATCTCATATAGTGTAACCAGTTTTGTGCCATGAATATGTAATCCAGCCTTGCATAGCTAGTGGAAAGTTTTGCATAATGGGAGTAGTATTTACCCTTCGGGTTCAGGCTCCTCCATGTGTCAACTACCTGCAGATTATGTAACACCAGTTTTATCTTTTGTAAGGTTTTGTAAGATGTACTGGGTTTGCCCATGGATGTGTCCTGTAAAGGATTTATAGTGATATTCATCTCGCCCCCGTTGAGCAACAGGCCCTCCGAGAATGTCTTCAACCGGGATGCTATTTCGGCAAGTATACTCAATTGCCCCTGATTGGGTAGGTAAATATTTGCTATGTAACCTTAGTGTTGGCAAGTTCGTCTTTAATTATCAAACACCTTCCTTCTTTGTCTTTCAGAGTATCAGTACATTGAAAACGTCTTTGTGGATCAATGTCATAACTCCTAACGCCTTCTTCTCTGGGTTGTTACTTGTAAATATCTGTGTGTGTGATCTATTACTAATTATCAGTACGTTCCCTACTTTAAAAGGGATCCTGTCATCGGAAAACATGTTTTTTTCAAAATGCATCAGTTAATAGTGCTACTCCAGTAGAATTCTGCACTGAAATCCATTTCTCAAAAGAGCAAACAGATTTTTTTTATATTCAAAAATGTTTGCTCTTTTGAGAAATGGATTTCAGTGCAGAATTCTGCTGGAGCAGCACTATTAACTGATGCGTTTTGTAAAAAAAAAATTTTTTCCCATGACAGTATCCCTTTAAAGTGTGTTTCTTGTAAGAATATTATTTTGGCTCCCAATCTATTGCACTCACGGAAGACCTGTGCTCTTTTGCATGTTTCATTCATTCCATTAACATTAAAAGACATTAGTGTACATTTTATGTTAGCCATTTTCTGGTTGTGAGTACCTCCTTAAGACATATTCTGCATCTAATAACCCTCATAAACCTAAGCATAGCATTGTCAAATACTTGTATTTGAGATAGGAGGTAGGGAGATAGCATGCCATCATTTGTAAAACACAGCTTCAGCTCCTGAGAAAGTGGGGAAAGGTAGATAACGAACATATAAACATTTTAACTGTTAAAGCAGTGAGATAAATGCAGGTAAATACAGTATCTCTACACATATAAGGGCCTTCCTTAGCCCTTTTGGGGGTTAGGTTGAAACCCTGTTCATCCTGCTTGACAGCATTCTGGGTGTTTGTTTGGGGCCTGGGGTATCTTTCCACTCCGACTCTGCATCTATGTCCAGTTGTGGTGGTTCCTCTTCCTCCTCTGTCCATCCTGGTAACCGGATTTCCTCAATTTGTAATTTTTGAAGGATGTCATTAGTTTCCTTCAGGGTCCTGAGTGTCATCTGTTGTCCATTTTTATTTCTTATTAGGCTGAATGGGAAGCCCTGTCGGAATTGGATGTTGTTTGCTTTCAGTATGTCTGTCAGTGGTTTTAACTGCCTTCTCGTGGTCAGGGTATACTTTGATAAGTCTTGGAAGAGTAATATTTTTTTATCTTTATAGGTAGTTTTTCCTATGGCCCGTGCTCAGTATTTCCTCCTGTAGCTGAAAGTTGTGGATACAGCAGAAAATGTCTCTAGGTGCTCCTGCAGGAGCGTTTCGGGTTTTGAATACTCTGTGCTCTCTATCAATCTTTATTTCAATGTGCCCTTCTCTGTTTAACACACTGTTAAAGATCTGCAGTAAAGCCCCGTGTATCTCTTCTTTAGTGACCGACTCAGGTACCCCTCTGACCCGTATATTGTTCCTCCTGCTCCTGTTTTCTATATGGTCTAAGTGCCTTTTGTTCTCCTCTATTTGGGGTTTTTGGCATTGATTTGTATGATTTGTGTCTGTGTGATTTGGTTTTGTAAAAGTTTACCTTGTTTTCTCTCCACTGCGTATGTTCTGTCCGCCATGTTTGATAGATCCGTGTTTATTTCATGCAGCTCGGCCCTGATGTTATCCACCGATTCCCGCAGAATGTTTTTAATATCCTCCTTCGTTGGTAATGCTTTGAGTTAGGTGTGGGGATCTGTGTCTCCTTCGATCTCTGCGTCTGATGTGTCTCATTCGTGGTGATCGCTGTATTCCGGAGCTTCTTCTCTTACGGGCGCCATTTTGGGAGACACATGGTCCGGTCTTAGCTGCTTAAATCGGTGCCACACTATTGTCTGCCGGCGTGCTCTGTCGGGTGTGCTGCTTCTCGGCTTTAGATTTATATGTTTTCCCCATGTCTCTGTGTATTTTTAGAAGGCTTACGGCCCTGCTACCATCAAGCTCGCTGGCTAGCCATGCCCCCCTGATAAGCAACTTTTCAATTGGTTTTCATTATTTATTTTTTTTACAGTTTTATAGTTATTTGCCTTTTTCTTCTGACTCTTTGCAGCTTTCAAATGGGCGTCGTTGACCCCTTCTAAAAAAGCAAATGCTCTGTAAGGCTACATACGTATTGTTGTTGCTACTTTGCATTCCTCATTTTGCTATTCAGTCTCTCTCCTATTCATATTCCAGTGTTTTATTCAAATCAATACATGGTTGCTAGGGGAATTTGCGTCCTAGCAACCAGGTTGCTTTAAATGCCAATTGAAGAGATGTCGAATAAAAAGCCAAATAACTCAAATAATAAAAAATGAAAACCAATTGCAAATTGTCTCAGAATATCACTCTCTACATCATACTAAAAGTTATCTCAAAGGTGAATCGTCCCTTTAAGTGATATTCTAAAACCCTCTGTTTATCTCCTTATACTTTCATTGCTGTTGGGAAAAAAATATTTTGGCTTTTCCCTTTCTCTGTGCTATGAATACATAGTAACAATTTGGAAGCTGGAAAGAGGTAGAAGAGGAAGGGAAATAACTCAAAAAACTAGATTGAATAAATAATGAAGACCTATTGCAAAGTTGTTAGGAATAGGACATTCTATAACATACTAAAAGTTTACTTAAGGGTTAACCACCCCTTTTATAATTACCATATGTTTTTCTCTCTTTTTTCAGATGGAGAAGTCTTTCTGGGTGCGCCACATCTTTCTGATGTCAAGAATAAGGGCAGGACTCCAGAGACATTTCCCGCCGCGCTGCGCAAAAACACAGGCGTCACGTGACGTCAGATGCGACGGAAATAAGCTAAGTAATGCTATTGTTGGATTGTGTCACATTGTTGAAGCGACGCGACTGTGGGATGCAGACGCAGTGTACAGCGTCTGCATCTGACAGTAGCGTTGCATCAACGATATATATAGATATATATATATATATATATATATATATATATATATATATATATATATGTATATTTTAGGGATGTACATTATCCACTATTTTGGATTCGGCCGAACCCCTGAATTATTCGCAAAAGATTTGGCCGAATAACGAATGAATCCAAATCCTAATTTGCATATGCAAATTAGGGGTATATATATATATATATATATATATATATATATATATATATATAGATTCGCTGGCAACTGCACTCCTCTAATCCAGATTTGGTATATATTGATATATTGGTGGGTGCAGGTCTTGGCACTGGAGAAAGTGGTAGAAATCATTAACCAGGTGGCATTTCCACTTCAATATACTCCACGCAAGTTTGTCATTCATCCAGAAAGTAACTTATCGTTATCATTATTGAAAATTATCATAATGCTTATGCTGAGACTACAAAAGCCCAAAACAAACAACGTATGGTAGAGAAAATGGTAGAGACAATAGGAGAGAATGAAAGAGAACTGGCAGCAGAGATGGCAGCTGAATTCTTGAATGAGAATCTGAGTCCATCTTTGGCTCTCCCAAGGTTGGCAATGGCCAGTGGGCATCAGTCATTTGTGTCATGAATGTAATACTGAAAGGAATGAATGACCCACAAAGTTGCACCACCCCATTTAGTATTCCATAATTGAAACAGGCTGTAACTCTCACCTTTGAATATTCTCACACTCATTAGTACACAAACCCCTGGGGGAAGTGTGGGTGATTGTAATATGCTATGTGCTTATTGTACTAACGTACATGGTTATTGTAGTTAATCCCAGTGAGGATGCTTCTCATATAATCCAATCAATATCGACTATGATTCATTTATAAGCATCTGGGTTATACTGCAAGATTAAGCTAATAATGTGCTCCTCCTAATTGTAATTTAACATTTTTGTTCTCACCTTGGCTCATTTTAACTCACACCAATAAAGGTTACCGGTAAGTTTTGTCTTTTGTTCTTGGGAATTATGAAATACTATATGGGGTGGTGCAACTTTGTGGGTCATTCTTTCCTTTCAGTATTACATTTACTATATTTCACTTGAGCCTGCACACCATTTGTTTGCTTCTCAGTTGGTGGAAGGTGCTTTTAACTCTGATATTTGCAGTACTTTTTGTGTCATGAGCCCTATCCTGGGAAATGCTCTTGATTTGGTGCAAGTGGAACAAAATGAGTCTGCATTCAGTGTGGCAGTGTGCCGCTTCACTAATACTAATATAATAATAATAAGAAGAAGCTTCTCAGCATACAAGGTATTGTATACCTTGTGGGCATTTAATTTCCACTCCCAAAAGACTCTAAAACAAATGCGCTGTATAAAGTGTAAAAATCTTCTATTACGATAAATATGAGTTGCACTCGCATGTTTAAAAGGTTAAAAAAGTCAAAATGTGCACTATTGGGGTGAACCTAAAGGATGTCGATTTCTCAAGCAGGGTTTTATTCAATGTTATTTATTTAGTGGGATTGCATATAAATTATAGTGGATTTGGAAAGCTTAAGTTGTCCCATAAAAACCTTGATATAGTTTTTTTTTATTTATAATTTTTATACATTTGTCTTTATCAGGAATATGCCAGTAAGAAGCCGAAGAAAAGAGAAGGATAAAGCAGAAGGGATAGAATTGAGATCAGAAGACAGAGGAAGACATTTCCCTGGGACACTCTCATGGTAAGTTTTATGACTTTGGTCGGTACAGAACAGGCTCAGTCCGGAATTGCCCAATAAGGCATTTTCTGGTAGTGGGCTGTAGAAGTAATTCATAGATAAGGGTTTAGAAGTTTTTTATTATACTATACAGCAGATAGACAGCAGCCAGATATCCATTTATTTGGCAGGCAGTGTCAGAACTGGGGGAACCGGGGCCCACTGGCATGTCCTGGTTATCAGTTTGGCAGTTTATTACTGATTTTCCAACCCTTGGCTCTACATTGTCCTTTCAGATCCAACTTCTTCCTCTTGCTAATGAGGGGAGATTGTGGCCCCTCTGCTGCCTGAAGTTTGCTGCTGCCCTCCCCCGCTTGTGCGCTCGCCTTTTTGCGAGGGAGTCGAGGGGGAGGTCCACAATGTTGGCGGAGGGTCCAGGGCAAATGCGCTCTCAGCGCTAGTTTTTAGTTTTTTTTTTTCTCTTGCCTAAATTGGGGGACACAGGCACCATGGGGATGAAGATCCTGCAGCTGGAGATTGGACACTAAACAGTTAAACCTTTGACTCCTCCTCCTGCTCTGGGCTTCATCCCCTGCCTCCTCCTACTAACTCCAGTTTCGTTTAGTGTCCTCAGAAGGAGAAGACATAACTTTTGGTGGCTGGAGCAACTGATCACAACTACTTGTTAAGATCACGCCACACTAAGGGGCCATTGATACTTTTCAGGTGCCTCTCCAGCTTTACTTCTTTTTTCCTATGCCCTACAGCCTTCCCGCTCTACGGAGGTCTGCAGGCTTGCTCCTCTCTCCCTGCGCTGCTTCCCGCTCTTCGGAGGCCTGCAGCAGCGCTATACACCCTACTGGATGTATTTTCTAATACAGATACAGATATATGTGGTTCCTTCATATATATTTTTATTTGTGTTTGTACAGGGAGAATTTACAAACGGGCTTGGATTAGCTGGCATCGGATGGTGAGTACTATCACCTTTACCCCCTTCCAACCTTGCTTCCCTGCTATGCATTCTTTCAACTACCCTCTCTGCATACGCACCGGATTAGGCCTCCCCCCCTACCGCCGCCTTATTGCGCACCTAAATAACCGCGATCTCCCTTCGCGCCCAAACCTGCGTCTCACGCTGACACGCACTTCCGCATCCGCCCTTCCTCTCTCCGCAGCAGGGATTCCCGCGCTACCTAGGGGAAGCAGACGGCTCCGGTCCCTTGTCTCATCCACCTCGCGCTCCTGCTGCACACAGACGGCTCTCACCAGCTTATTGCTCTCAGGGGGAGTATCTTCCCTATCGGAACGCACTCACCTCCACTACACATAGCGGTCAGGCAAGTAATGCGTTCTCTCAATCTCTGCCTGTTCTTTTTAGTGCATGGGCCAGGACATAGGTTTCCTTACCTCCTTGTGCCTATCTTGTCTCTACAGGTTCTCATACCACAGAGACAACAGCTGCCATCTACCCTGCTTCGGCGGGGGTCCCCTGCCTCCTTCTTTTAAATTAATAAACAAATAAAATAATAAAAAAAAAAAAAAAAAGATTTTTTATTCTCACGACAGTAAGGAGCATTATGGCAGACAAAACGGAAGAGCCCAGGACATCCAAGTCCTCAGCTCATACCCGTTCACATACCCAGGTTTCTTTTCTGGCTTGCACAAATTGTAAGACAAAATTCAGTTCGGCCTCGACTGATTCTGTGTGTGTGGCCTGTAGACCATCAGATACCTCGCCACCCCCTCTGGCTAGCACTTCTGATTCTGAATTGGTTAAGGCCTTATCCCTCTCACTTGCAGGCATCCAAAATCTAGCCCGCATCCCTGAGACTTTAGACAAGGTACTTGAACGGTTATCTCAACCTTCCAGGTTAGACGATCGCCCCACGGGCACCAAACGCCTTGCACCTCCACCCCCTGACTCCCCAGAGGAACAATTTACCCCCTCTGACGAGGAAGGTCTAGCCCTTTCCGAAGAGGACTCTGACCAGGAACACATTGATCCAGATCTAGACACTCCTAGAACCCAAAAGAAAGTCGAAGGTCTCATACAGGCGGTCCTCAGTACTCTTAATATCGAAGATACCGTTACGGAAGTGGAACCTGCTAAGAATATCTTCAAGAGACACAAGAAGTGCTCCTATGTGTTCCCAGCATACGATCAGCTTGACGAACTCATCAAAGCCCAATGGAAACACCCGGACCATAGAGTGCAGGTTTCAAGGCGATTCTCACAGACTTATCCCTTTCCACAAGAGTGCACTGAACTCTGGGCCTCACCCCCGGCAGTAGACCCACCTGTTTCCAGACTATCCAGAAATACCACTATCCCAGTGGCGGACGCTGCAGCTTTCAAAGACCCTATAGACAAACGACTTGAGGGGTTCTGCAAATCAGCCTTCACTGCATCGGGTTCAGCCTTTCGACCTATCTTCGCTATCGCTTGGGTAGCTAAGGCCATGGAGGTATGGGTGGAACAAGCAGCTCAGCTTATTGGATCGGAGGAGCCTACTACAGACAACCTCCTTTCCCAAATCGCGGACGCAACCTCTTATATTGGCGATGCAGCAATTGAAGCAGCGAAGATGGTGGCTCGGGCTTCAGCACAATCTGTGGCCGCCCGGAGGTTCCTGTGGCTAAAAACTTGGTCCGCCGACCTTATGTCAAAAAGATCCTTAGTTAGCCTACCTTTTCAGGGCAAACTACTTTTTGGAGCCGAACTTGACAAAATAATCTCCCAGGCAACGGGTAGCAAAAGCACCCTTCTTCCACAGACGAGATCCAAGAGACCACCTTTCAAACGACATTTTTTCGTCCCTTTCGGCAGACCCAACGGTCAAAGCCGCAAGCGGATAAAACCAGCTCCAGCTTTCGTTCCCGCTACCAAAACAAGCAGAGATCTTCTTGGTCATCCTCTAAAGCCCCAACAAAGCCTACTCCCGACAAGTCCAATTCTGCATGAAGGGGTGCCCACCCCCGAGGGGATTCCTTTAGGAGGCCGCCTCAAATCCTTTCGGGAGGTGTGGACCAGAAAAATACGGGACCAATGGGTACTTCGGGTCGTCTCACAAGGACTATTGATAGACTTTACCCAACTCCCCCCCCCACCGATTCTTCATCTCACGTCTCACCTCTCGCACTCACAGCAGAACTCTGTTCCTCTCGGTCCTCCAGGACCTAGCCAAGGCCGGCACGATTCAACCAGTGCCACCTGCGGACAGAGGAAGAGGATACTATTCCAACCTCTTTATGGTACCCAAAAAGGACGGGTCTCTCAGGCCGGTCCTAGACCTCAAGGACCTCAATCCCTTTGTAAAAAAGCTCCACTTCAAGATGGAATCAATTCAATCAGTTTTGGCGTCCATGGAAGAAGGCGAGTTTATGTCTGTCATCGACATCAAAGACGCCTACCTCCACATACCCATTCACCCAGCCCACCACCGGTTCCTCAGATTCTTTGTCAACGGTCAACATTGGCAGTTTGTGGCACTCCCCTTCGGACTATCGTCTGCCCCTCGCACATTCACCAAGGTGATGGCGGCAGCATTGGAGGAGTAACGTTTCCAGGGAATTCCCGTCATCCCTTATTTGGACGATCTTCTCGTCAAAGGTCCATCCGAAGCCGTTGCACAGCATCATACAACCTTGGTGCTGCAGGCATTGACCGACTTGGGGGGGTTGATCAACTTCAAGAAGTCCAATCTATCTCCTCTGCAAAAGACGGAATACCTGGGACTCATACTAGACTCCAGGAACGGGAAAGCCTTTCTCCCGCGAGACAAGTCAACCACCCTACAACACAGGGTGAGAACCCTCCTTCACGCACCTACCGTGACCCTTCGGATGGCTATGCAAACCCTGGGAACGATGGTGGCATCCTTTCCTGCGATTCCCTATGCTCAGTTTCATACCAGACCTCTCCAACACGCCATCCTGCGTCAACAACGCAAGGATCGGCACGATCTCGATCGCCCGATTGTCCTCCAACACCAGGTGAAGCTGTCCCTCGGCTGGTGGCTGCAGCCTCTCCGCACCGCCACAGGCAGACCCTTCCCTCCCCTCCCCACCACTGGCTAGTCCTCACAACAGACGCCAGCCTCAGGGGGTGGGGAGGCGTCCTAGAACAAACCACAATCCAAGGACTTTGGGATCAGGAGGAGAGACAGCTACCCATCAATCTCCTGGAACTGAGAGCGATTCGTTACTCTCTAGAACATCTGACGTCCCTGCTCCACGGCCGAGCGGTTCGGGTCCAGTCCGACAACGTTACGGCAGTGGCGTACATCAACCACCAGGGCGGCACCAGAAGCCTGGCGGCCCTTCGGGAAGCAAACAGCATCCTCCAGTGGGCAGAGAACAACGTACCGGCCATCTCGGCGGTCCACATACCCGGGATAGACAACTGGATGGCGGACTACCTGAGCAGGGAAACCCTAGATCAGGGGGGGAGTGGAGCCTTCACCAGGACGTATTTCAACTTCTCGTGGCCAAATGGGGCCTACCTACAATCGATCTGATGGCGTCCCGGAACAACAGAAAGGTTCAAAGATTCGTGGCACGAAGTCTAGATCCACTCGCACACGCAGTGGACGCTCTGGTGATCCCGTGGCCGTTCCCCTTGGCCTACATCTTTCCTCCACTGGCGCTTCTGCCAAAGGTCATCAAGAAGGTCAAACGGGAAGGAGTTCCAACCATCCTGGTAGCACCATACTGGCCCAGGAGGGCTTGGTTTGCGGACATAGTAGCGTTGGCCGCAGACGCTCCCTTCCACCTTCCACAGCGGGAGGACCTCCTCACTCAGGGGCCCATTCCTCACCCAAATTCTCATCAGTTGGCTTTAACGGCGTGGCTCTTGAAGCCCTAGTCCTCCGAAGAGCGGGCGCTCCTTCGACGGCCTTGCCCACCATGCTCAGGGCACGGAAACCTGTTTCTGCCAAGATATACCACAGGGTGTGGAAGACATTCATCGCTTGGTGTGAACATTTGGGCAAGGACCCTCAGAGGGCAAAGGAGAGGGAGGTCCTCTCCTTCTTACAGGATGGCCTATCTAAGGGTCTGGCAGTTAGCTCATTGAAGGTTCAAGTCTCGGCGTTGTCCGTTCTACTCCAACAAAAGCTGGCCATGAGGAGTAACATCAAGACGTTCATTCAGGGAGCGACTCGTCTGCATCCTCCGTATCGTTATCCGGTACCACCATGGGACCTTAACCTGGTCCTTTCCGTCCTACAGGAGGATCCTTACGAACCAATTGACAACCTTCCTTTGTCCACACTTACTGAAAAGGTGGTCTTCCTATTGGCCATCACTTCCGCCAGGAGGGTTTCGGAACTTGCTGCTTGTCGTGCAGGTCACCATTCACCATCATACACGCGGACAAGGTGGTTCTCAGACCTACTCCGGACTTTCTCCCTAAGGTCGTTTCTGAATTTCACCTTAACCAGGACATTGTGGTCCCTTCCTTGTGTCCAACTCCCAAGAATCCAGCCGAGTGCAAGCTACACAACCTCGATGTGGTTCGAGCTATCACGTCTTACTTAGCAGCTACTCAGACAGTCCGGAAGACGGATGCACTGTTTATTATTCCGCATGGACCCAGATGTGGCTCTAAGGCAGCCAAGACGACATTGGCTAAGTGGATTCGTGCCACCATCATCAGAGCATATGCGGTTAGGGGGAAGCCGCCCCCTCTCACTGTGAGAGCCCATTCTACTCGTTCCCTCAGCACATCTTGGGCGATTCGACACCAAGCTTCAGCAGAACAAGTTTGCAGAGCGGCGACCTGGGCATCCCTTCACACTTTCACGCGCTTCTACAGGCTTCACACACAGGCCTCAGCCGAAGCGGTGTTCGGGAGGAAGGTGTTGCAAACTGTTATTGGTTGAACACCTTAGGGGATCATCAGTGTCCCACCCTCATGGTTGCTTTGGGACGTCCCCATGGTGCCTGTGTCCCCCAATTTAGGCAAGAGAAAGAGAGATTTTTGTACTTACCGTTAAATCTTTTTCTCTTGTCCTATATTGGGGGACACAGGCCTTCCCTCCCTAATTGACACTGTTTTTTCGTTGCTGATTTTCATCAGTTTTGGTTGGAAGTTTAATCTTCTATGGTTCATGTTTTTGGATTGTTAGTATTCACCTATGTTAGGGGGTTTGAGGTACTCCTCTTCTGTTTTTTGGGTCATTCTGCTCCTTCTTCGGTCGAAACTGGAGTTAGTAGAGGAGTCAAAGGTTTAACTGTTTAGTGTCCAATCTCCAGCTGCAGGATCTTCATCCCCATGGTGCCTGTGTCCCCCAATATAGGACAAGAGAAAAAGATTTAACGGTAAGTACAAAAATCTCTCTATCTTGGTAACTAGTACTATTTGAGAGATAAGATACTTCAAGGTGAAAGCGTTGAGGTGATTTTTGAAATGTAACCAAATCCGAAAAATTTAGGAAATGTTTTCAGCTTGGTGCTTTGTAGTAGAAAGATAAGCATACCCAATTTGTATTCGGGGGAATGTGTAATTTCTGTAAATATGTTCATTTTGCAGGAATGACCGAACTGATAGCTCAAATGGGGTTTCTTCATTTTGGGGTCCCCATATGCCACATGTAAACCTATACGTATACGTGCCCGACCACACAGCCAGCCTATATCAGTGGTACAAGGATATCTAATAGGAATAATGACATAAAAATGTTATCTGTATTTGTATAGAACTGGCTCTTTGCTGTGACAGCTTGGTGCCACCAACCAGTGTGTCAATCAATAGGAGCTGCAGCCAATAGGAGTGCTGTCCATGGTACTGAATGGAAAAGGCAGTTTAAGCTTCCCTCAATGGCTGCATTAGTGATTGCAGTATATGTACCATAAGTCACATGTTAGATATGTACTTACTATAGCAAATGTGTTTTATGTAACATAGTCACATAGATTGAAAAGAGACACAATTCCATCAAGTTCAACCTTTTTAGTCAATATATAACCTGCCATTTGAAGCCTCTCTAATTTGCCTCAGAGGGGCAAAAACAAGTTGGCAACCTGACTTGTCCCTGGATCAACTTGTACTATGAGCTATCTCCCATAACCCTGTATTCCCTCACTTGCTAAACACCATCCAACCCCTTCTTAAAGCTATCTAATGTATCAGCCTGTACCACTGATTCAGGGAGACAATTCCACATCTTCACAGCTCTCATTCAGCTCTGGCGCTCTCTATACCATAGCTCTCATATTAGTGCAATGTATCGCTGATATATAGAGATAAATCACTTGTTCAGGACAGTGGAGATCCGTTGATGGCTGGAGGTCTCCCTAGGTTTTCCAACAGTTTGTGCAGGAGACAGAGGGAGGCCATAGGGCATAATGCAGTCCCTTGGCATTGGCTCTGCTAACATTGATTTCCTTCTTATGAATAGACTGTTTATCAGAAAAATAGATACAACACTTGCATACTCTTTTCATTTGGCACAGTTTGCCCTGGGGCTTGTTATATACGACAGACTTGTAGCAATCAGTCCTGCCCTCCCCTTTACCCACACATGGAGCCCTCCCTCCTGCCCTCACCTTTACCCACACAGGGAGCCCGCCTGCCCTCCCCTAACTTTCTTCTCATGACACCAAATCCTATAGACTTCTGCTCTCTTCTCCTTATGATTACATGCTATTATACCCTAGGCCACCACATTTTATATTCCAACTACCCCTTTTCATTAGCAATAGGTTGTTTTCACCTTCCTCTCTGTCACTGATCTGGTTTCTAAGGAAAATGGGACCCTAGCAACAACACAGCAGCTTCTAAACTGATTGTTATTGGGGCTATTTGATTCACCCTCCCATCTTCCTCTCCCTGTATATGTTACCTTGGCTTTTTTAAGGAAGGACCAACCTTTATTCCCAGCCCACCAATACCCAGAATAAATACACACACAGCTTCTTTGTGGTTAATCTGTGTAAGTCACAGCTTTATTGATGGAATACATTGGGCTTTTCGATCCTGAGGAAGGCAAAAAAAACCTTTGTGAAGCTTGGTCTAATCTGCTTCACAAGAGGGAAAAATTCCTTCCTGATCCCATAACGGCGATCGGTTTTGCTCCCAGGATCAATGCTCCATAATTAAAGAAGGGAAGCAGGGTGAGGGACACAGAAAGAAATTTGGCAGCATACACATGAGCTCCATTAAGCTTCTAAGTGAACACTGCATTCCTCTTCTTATTCCAAAACCTGCAGTAAAAGAGCAAGTGGTGGCAAATTTAAATTTGGAAGTGGTTAGGGTTGCCACCTTGCCGGTATTTTACCACCATACAGCATCCTGGGCCCACTGTGACAATAGGGCCTGCTGTATTACACACTATGGAGAATGATGAGAGGCAACTGTACAGCTGATTGAGGGCCCAGGAGGTAGAGGTACCCCAGTAGGGTTGCCACCAGACAAGTAAAAATCATGCTTGATGCCAATGTTATTAATAGGGAAAAGCTAAAAATATATGAAGATTGGTATTTTTCTCCAAAAAAAGTGGCAAGGCTACATTCCAGTAGAGGACTTAAAAAGATTCTGCTCTGTGGCCCGGCTAGTTATGTCCCTGAATGAGGCTACGTGCTACTGATACAGGAGGGACACAATTTTTAGGTGGAGGACTTGGGGATTGGGGGGATGGAGGTGCAGGCCCACTTGCCAAAGACACCAGTATGACTTGTTCATAATATATTCACAGACTGTACGGTGTCCATTTTAGGAAATGCTTCTGAAATGTATTTGTGCCCCCTTCTCCCTCCCACATAACTTCCCACATTATTTTCAAAGGGGAACTAAAGCTCAGCAAAGAATTAGGATAGAAATGTGTTTTGCACTTCCAGGGTAAGAATCGGCTGGCGGGGCACCTGGGAAAAAAACTGGTGGGCCCTGGCTCTTTCGGTGCCCCGCTGGCCCAGACTTGCTCCCTTCACTGCCACCACTTACCCTGACCCCACCATGACACACAAATGAAGTGGTACACAGGTAGGCATGTTCGCTCCTGTGCTGGGGGGTAATGGGGTGACTGTTGGGTTGAGAGGGGTCTTTGTGGCTGGGTGGGCCTTAGGCTTTGGGCCCCTGGGCCCCCCAGTCTGACACTGTGCACTTCTGTACCAGCCCAAGACCACCACAGCCCTTTAACAGTGAATATCCAAAGATGCCCCAGTAGCTCCCCATCTTCTTTTCTGCTGATTCCCTCCATATACAAAGCTCACCCAAAGGTGTTTGCAGCTGTTTGACACAATAAACTCAGGGGATCACCCCCTCGTTGAAAAGCAATTCCGTGTGCCGGTTGTGTGTTCTTCATGTTTGTTTTGTGCTGATATTGCTTCCAGAGACAGTTTAGAACTCAGCACTGAGTGTTCCATCTAAGAACATGTCAGTTTAGATCGACTTCAGGATCGTAGAACCGCTGATTTCTTTAGAAATTGCAGGGGCTAATGGGGCAAATGCAGCTTTCCTGCAGCCCCACGTGCATTATTGTATTTATAATCCGTGTACAAAGGGTTCCTTCATCCATTTGTCATATAGTTCCATTTATTAATGATAAAATCCATGTGTAATGTCACTGTACAGATGACACTAAATAACATATTCCCAGTAAATAGCGAATAACATTATGAGTTCCCTGCTGACATGAGCCTGCAGTAAATCTCCTGCCATGAGTATAAACCCTACTTCCATGCTGTTGATATGCGCTCCCACTTTTCTCCCAATACAGAAACTGCAGAATTCTAGCAGGAACAAGCAGGGTCAGACTTGGGGGCCCGGGGCCCACCGGGACTGCTGTCCAGGGCCCCCCTGCTGCACTACTCTGATGAACCTCTTGCGCACACGTATGAGATGCTCATGCACACACATCACCATGCACATGCGCAAGATGGCGCACATGCGCTGACGGCTCTGCCCAGCGCCAAATGAAAAAAAAAAGGGGTCTGTTTTTTTAACGGTGTCCCGCCGGGCCACTCCGACACTGGGAACAAGTTCCACACCCTGTGCTTCTATCAAGTGTAATGGGAAACTATGCTACATTATTATATATGAACATTATACATTCATATATACATTTATATAGTTCAGTAGGAACAGACCCCTAGGTTTGATCACAGCCTGTACACACAGATACGCTAAATGTCATAATAGATATTCTCCTTTACTCACTGTAATTCAGAAGGAGCAGCCTTCCTAGGTTTATTCATAGCCCATATAGAAAGATAGCATAAAGCTATACCAGCATAGATATTCCCTTGTACTAAGCAGCATTCAGCAGGAACAACCCTCGGTGTTTGCTTATATCCCATACAGAGATAAACCATAAATTTTGTAGAAACAGCCTCATATTTGCTTCTAACTCGTATAGAGAGATATAATAAAACTGTCACCATTGGTTTTCCCTTCTACTAAGCATAGTTCAGCAGAAACAGCCCCTACATTTGCTTATAGCCTGTACAGAGAGAGGCACTAAACGTCATCAGATATTTCACTTTATTATTATACTTTTTTCCTCCGGTTGGGACTGTAACTGGGGGATAATATTTATATTAAGGCACGATTTTCTTAGGGGTTGGGACTGTAGTAGGGGGTAGTGTGTATATTAATAGCAAGATGATCTCAGGGAAAGAGACTGTAACTGTGGGATTGTGTGTATAGAAAGGAAAGATGCATCATGGGAAGAGATTGTATGTGGGACAGTGTGTGTATAGTAAGGAATGATGGTCTCAGGGGAAGAGAGTGTAACTGGGATAGTGTGTTCAGTAAGACAAGATGGTCTTAGATGAAGGGAGTGTAACTGTAGGACAGGGAGGATAGTGTGTATAGTAATAGTAGGCTGTAGGGACTGTAACTGTGGGATAATGTGTATAGTAAGGCAAGGTGGTCTCAGGGGTAAGGAAATTTAGGGAAAGCCTTGCGACTCAGTAGTTTGGAGCACAAAGGCAGGGGTACCCATTTAAGATTCGGCAGAATGTGCACTTTCCATAATATATGGTTTGAGGGGGTAAACATGTTTATCTGGGTTTTTACTCCACAAAACCTGCAGCTTTTTATCCAGCAGCTCTCCAGTTTGCAATTTCAGCAATCTAGTTACTAGGGACCAAATGACCCTAGCAACCATGCATTAATTTGAAGAAGAGACTGGAATATAAATAGGAGAGGTAGAGAATAGAAAGCTGACCAATACAAAGTAGCAAATAACAATTAATGTGCACCCTTACAGAGCATTTGTTTTTAGATGGTGTCAGTGACCCCCTATGTGAAAGCTGGAAAGAGTCACAAGAAGAAGGTAAATAATTCTCAAAAAGAAAAAATGAAGGCCATTTGAAAAGTTGATTAAAATTAGCCATTCTATAACATATTAAAAGTTAACTTGAAGGTGAAGATCTGTGTTATTCAAATCTTCCTTTCCTGGTACTGTCGGGAATAAAGCTCAGTGTCACTTCTCTCCGAGCGTTTGCCTGCGGCATTAAGGTGAAATTCCTCCACACTTGCACAGCAGAAATAGTAGCAGTGGCGCAGGCCAAATCCCTGTAGGTTTTATATGAAACCATATTCCCGCCCTTGGAGAAATCCGTCACGGAGCAGCTGTGTGAATAATAGCGTGGATGGGGATTACTTGTCTGTTTAATAGAAAGTGTAACTGCGCTGCTTGTGTCTGGCCTGAGAGGCCACGTTTTTCTGTTAAATGGTATGTTCCATATCAACTGTCTCCTGCACATGAAACCTAGTGTGAAAGATATACGGCTATGGAACCTGTTATCCAGAATGCTTGCAACGTGGGGCTTTCTGGACAATGGATCTTTCTGTAATTTGGATCTGAAGGACGACACCCCACTGATACACAGCAGCTCATTGATATACATTGGACTAATGCATCTGTTTTCGTTATCCGGAAAACCATTATCCCGAAAGCTCCAAATTACAGAAGTGATGTCTCCCATAGACTCCAAATGATCATTTTTAAAAATGATTTCCCTTTTCTCTGTAATAATAAAACAGTAGCATATACTTTATCCAAATTCAGACATAATTAATCCTTATTGGAAGCAAAACCAGCGTATTGGGTTTATTTAATGGTTTACATGATTTTCTAGTAGACAAGGTATGAAGATCCGAATTACAGAAAGATCCGTTATCTGGAAAACCCCAGGTAAGAGCATTCTGGAATTTCTCGGTTGTGAGTTTGTTTGTGGCTTTTTGTTGTTCACTCATATAGTACTCATATAGTAAGCTCATTATATGACACTTCTTGGCTACAAACACAAAAACCAGGGCAACCCGTTGCTGTTTATTTAATCGAATGAGAAAAAAGCTGTAATTATTAATGTCACTGACATGCTGTTTAACCAAAGCTCATTATTTATTCATATACTGTACTACCAACAAGTTTTGCAGCACTTTTTAAAATGACTTTCTAACAGGATTAAAGAAATGTAATACAGATATGGGACCTGTTATCCAAAATGCTCAGTACCTGGGGTTTTCTGGATAACAGATCTTTCCAAAATTTGGATCTTCATACCTTACGTCTGCTAGAAAATCATGTAAACATTAAATGAACCCAACAGAAGGTTCAATAAGGATTAATTATATCTTAGTTGGGGGTGTACTTTTTTACTATTACAGAGAAATAGAAAATTATTTTTTTAAAAATTGGATTATTTGAATGGGAGACAGACTTTCCATAATTGGGAACTTTCTGGATAGCAGGTTTCCGGATCACAGATCCCATACCTGTACTGACAGACAAGGTTAATGGTATTTCTAAACATGTAAATTGAATACACATGTATTTGCTGCCAAAGCCCAAAGAAATGACCAAAATCCAGATATGGTGTTTTCTTTAGAGGTTGTTTAGGGGTTAAGATATTGTATCTTTATATTTAACACTTCTTTCCAGGTTTTCTGTTTATAGATTATTGTGTCCCACTGGGAAAACAATTCATGAAAAAAAATTTTTTTTACATGTAGTCGTTATATTCTTCTTGATGTATATGTGCAGGGCTGTTTTTATATATAGGCCCCCGAGGGCCTGTGCCTAGGGCGGCATGGTTTTTGGGGTGCCTATTTTTCTTGTTTTTAAAAACCCTCCCCACCCTCCGCCACGGATTTCTATAGGAAATTTTATTTTTTTAGTCTATATCTTTCAACAAAAGTGGGATTGCACATAAATTATAGTAGATTTGGAAAGCTCAAGTAGTCCCAAAAAAACCCTGATTTCGTTTTTGTAATTAATAATTTTCATACATTTATCAGAAATATGCCAGTAAGAAGCAGAAGAAAAGAGAAGGATAAAGCAGAAGGGATAGAATTGAGATCAGAAGACAGAGGAAGACATTTCCCTGGGACACTCTCAGGTAAGTATAGCTTAAATGGGGTGTCTTCATTTTGGGCCCTTACAAAACAACATGCTTAGGTAGAACTTTACATATTTGATATAAAACTGTTCAGCGGGGCTTTCATATTTAGGGTGTTTTATCTTGGTACCTAATAGTATTTTGAAGATAAGATGTTGCAAGGTGGAAGCATACTTAGGTAAACCTATACGTATACGTGCCCGACCACAGAGCCAGCCTATATCAGGATATCTAATAGGAATAATGACATAAAAATCTTATCTGTATTTGTATAGAACTGGCTCTTTGCTGTGACAGCTTGGTGCCACCAACCAGTGTGTCAATCAATAGGAGCTGCAGCCACAGAGTGCTGTCCATGGTACTGAATGGAAAAGGCAGTTTAAGCTTCCCTCAATGGCTGCATTAGTGATTGCAGTATATGTACCATAAGTCACATGTTAGATATGTACTTACTATAGCAAATGTGTTTTATGTAACATAGTCACATAGATTGAAAAGAGACACAATTCCATCAAGTTGTCCCTGGATTGCCTTGTAGCTATCTTCCATAACCCTGTATTCCATTACTTGCTAAACACCATCCAACTCCTTCTTAAAGCTATCTAATGTATCAGCCTGTACCACTGATTCAGGGAGAGAATTCAACATCTTCACAGCTCTCATGCTGATATATAGAGATAAATCGCTTGTTCAGGACAGTGGAGATCCGTTGATGGCTGGAGGGCTCCCTAGGTTTTCCAACAGTTTGTGCAGGAGACAGAGGAAGGGAAGAAGCACACAAGTTCAGCTAGGCAATGCCTTCAGCACATTTATTTGCAGAAGTATTGAACGCACAAGCTTTCGGGGTCCAACCCCTTCCTCGGGTGCAAGGGAGGGAGGGGTTGGACCCCGAATGGACCCGAGTGCGTTCAATTCTTCTGCAAATAAATGTGCTAAAGGCATTGCCTAGCTGAACTGGTGTGCTTCTTGCCTAATTGGAATCTGTTGCCGTGATGGGCTTGGAAGCGGCCTAGGATATGATTGCACCGAGCAACATGAAGTAAGTGGTGTGCGGCAAATCTAAAAGAGTTGCGGAGACAGAGGAAGGCCATATGGCATTTGGTAGTGGCTCTGCTAACATTGATTTCCTTTTAATGAATAAACTCAGTTTTTCAGAAAACACTTGCATATTCTATTAATTTGGCACAGTTTACCCTGGGGCTTGTTATATCCTACAGACTTGTAGCAATCAGTCCTACCCTCTCTTTACCCACACAGGGAGCCCACCTTCCCCTTTACCCACACAGGGAACTGACCCTCCCTTTTACCCACACAGGGAGTCCACCCTCCCTTTTACCCACACAGGCAGTCCACCCACCCCTTTACCCACACAAGCAGCCCATCCCCCCATTACCCACACAGGCAACCCCGCCCACCTCTTTACTCACACAGGTAGCCCGCCCATCCATTTACCCACACAGGTAGAATGCCCACCCCTTTTCCCGGAATTCACTAAATTTTGGTATTATTGCATAGATTAGGATATATTCTGGACTTCTCGCATTGATTTATATACAACCTCGTTAGATATGAGATGCCGGATTTTCGGATTCAGACTTTTTCCATCCGGGTATAAAAAATCCTGAAACATTTTGATTCTTTTTTTTTACTAAAAATTCAGATTTTATAGTAAAAAAACAACTTTTTTTCCCCAAGTTTTTTTTAACCCCCTAAGTGTTTTTTCATTCATTCTCACCCTCCCCACCTCTTATGAGTTACCCCTAGCTTTATACCCAGAATAAAGACTCCGCAGACTGATGGTTAAATCTGTGAAACGCACAGCTTTATTAATAATTATTATAGGATAAATAGGGCTATTTGATCCAGAGGAAGGCAAAAACCCTTTGTGAGGGAAAAATTCCTTCCTGACTCCTTAACGGCAATCGGATTTGCTCCCAGGATCAATTTGCCATATTTAATCAAGAGAAAGAGGGTAAGGGAAACAGATGGTAATATGGCAGCATACACATGAGCGCCTTTAGGCTGCTAGGTGAACTCTGCATTCCATTTCTTTGGTCCCTTGCAGCCTGCAGACCCGGCTTTTGCAGTCTGAGGGATGGAGAGAAAAGAAATGAAGGGTCTACCATGTGGCTTAAGGGGGCTTCTGTCTATGAAACCATATTTAAGATGGGAAGGGAGGGACTGCTGGTGGAATTACAGTGGCAGGAAGGGAAACAAAAAGCAATAAGGCTACGTAAACATGAGCACCGTTTAGCAGCTAGATGAATGCTGCATTCCAATCCATTCCATTGAACCCAGGCAGCCTGCACACCCCGGCATTTGCACACTGAGGGATGGAGTTGAAAGGAATGCAGAGTCTACCGAGTGGCTAAATGGTGCTCCAGTTTATGATACTATATAAGAGGGACAACTGCTGGTGGAATTGGAATGAAGGAAAAGAAAAAGAAAGCAATATGGCAGCATACGCATGAGCGCCATTAAGCTGCTAGGTGAATGCTGCATTCCATTCCATTCCATTCCATTGGAGAACTGGCAGCCCAGACAGCTTGCAGACCCGGCTTCTGCACACTGAGGGATTGAGTGAAATGGAATGCAGGGACTACCGAGTGGCTTAGGTGCATCTGTCCATGAAACCATATTTTAGGTGGAAAGGGAGGCACCGCAGGTGGAATTACGGTAAGCAATATGGCAGCTTAAACATGAGCACCGTTAAGCAGCTCGGTGAATGCTGCATTCCGTTTCATTCCATTGGAGCCCCAGCAGCCTGCAGACCCGGCTTCTGCACACTTGGGGGATGGAGTGAAAAGGAATGCAGGGTTTACCGAGTGGCTTAAGTGCGCTCCTGTTTATGATGCTATATTTTAGTAGGAAGGGAGGGCACCACCGGTGGAGCTACGGTAGAAGGAGATGGGGCACCGCTGGTGGAGCTATGGTGGAAGGAGGAGGGGTACCGCTAATTGCTCTGGATGGAAGAGAAACAGAAAGCAAGATGACCTGATGTGCCGTTTTTCATGTGTCCCCAATCTTCTGTCAACGCGGGTGATGGCAATGATTTTTGCGTTGCAGGATGATCACGCAGCTCTATATTGCGGAATAATCGAAGCTCCCAAAGGCATCCGCGATCTCTTTTCTTATTGCCAAGGAACCCTCGGAGGGAGGTGTTAGAAGTAGATGTTCATAACAGGGTCCATCGTCGGAAAGTCCAACATCCTCCGGTATGAATGGGGGCTGCAATTTTCTCTGTACCAAAGCCAGCCAGTCAATGCCCTGGTTAATAGACAATATAAAACATTCTTTATTAATTCTTTTGTCCATCTGTACCTTTAGTTCATTTTTGTAGCTAGCAAAAATTGACTGAAGTAACTTACTCGAAAGAAATGATGAAACATTAGTTCACCTGCATCTTCCTCGCTGGAGCCCAGCCGCATCCATGGGTCCAACTGTAAAAGCTAAAGAAAAAGAGAGAAACATTAGTAGATAAGCTTTGTTGCAGTGCTGTGTGCCAGTTAATGGCTATAAAGGCTTAATACTGTTAGACTGCACAAATAGGATAGTGCTACCTATTCATGAATCACTGGTTAAACCACACCATGCACCCTTAACTTGCTGTGTAACTTACCCCTGATATTAAAATAGCTGCATCCTCAGCCAGGAACTTTGGGCAGACGACGCCAGTAGATGGTCTCATCCATGGTAGCTGCAATGTGAAACATAAGAAAGATCTGTTATTATAGATTAAAGAACTAATCAGGTGTAACTGACCAAGAAGACTACAAAACCTGTTGCTATATATACATTAAGGGGCTTTTATAAAGATAGCTTTGATTATATCGTGAAATATTTATATTCCCTACACACGTGATCAATTCTGCAATACAAACAACTGATTACTCTATGGCCATACGGAGCTAAAATAGTTGATGTTTGATGTTTTTTCCAACTTAATGTACATTCACCTATTCAGTGCACTTATTGAGCTTTGTACTTACGTCCCCGACTAGCATCTCGAAGATCACGATGCCCAAAGACCACCAATCTGCAGATCTTGAATACGGCAGCCTGGAGAGGACTTCGGGAGCCATGTAGTCATAGGTTCCAGTCAGGCTGCGTGTTCTGTCCCCATAGCCAATTCCTGCAAAAACAGTAACTGTAAGTAAACTGGAAACCAGTGGGGCTTATTTATCAGTAGCGGCTCAGACTCAAAGTACAAGAAAGGAACAGTTCAGTTTGTTTTCTTTTCATCCTGAGCTGCATGATCAGCAAACAAACTGAACAGTTAGGTCCCATGTGGCCCCCCTTTCTAACTGACTAACAGGTTAGAGAGATGCAAAAATATAAGGTTTTTATTACATTAGACGTCTTTCTATAGATTACATTCTAGGGTAACTCCGATCTATGTTCTCACTAAATATTAAGTGATACAAATCAATTGCCTAACAATTGGCACCCTCTAGTAATTCACCTTTCCTTCTCCTTTAATCTGATCTGCTAAAGCATAACTCTTTAGGTGAATTTCACTCTTGCGTTCTCATAATATGAAACTACAAATGTCAGTCACTTAGTGAGTCTCAAAAAACATAACACGAAGCGCGACCCTTTTTTGTAAGTTTATGAGAAACCTTACCGTCTTTGCATAGTCCGAAATCCGCCAGTTTGATGTACCCGTTGCTGTCTAAGAGCAGGTTTTCCGGCTTGAGATCTCTGTTAATACAACGGCAAATGTTAGAAAAGTACAAGTTCACTGGCACACAAAAGGGGAAATAATTAGTGATTATATAGTGAATAACAACCTTTTTTAAACTTTAAGTCACTGAGGAGATTCTTGACCATATAAAGGGACAAGGCTGAAGTTGTCATGCTCTTGTGGAGCAAGCTCTATAGGGGACATTAATCGTGGCTTCTTAAAAGTTTAGCAGTAATATTCTCTTATATTTTATATTGCAAATGTTTTCATATACTTAAAAAAAGTATTGATATATATCTATACTTACCGGTGTATGATACCATTTTCGTGCAAATAGGAGATGGCCAGCACTGTGCATGCAGCATAGAACCTGCAAAGAGAAAATGACTCCCATCAGTAGGTTATTGAATACATAGCCATTTATTTGTTAGTGTAGCACAGGGTGGTGATATCTCAGTCTAAGTATTACAGGCTCGCTGTGATTTAAGAGACCCACTGACTATAATGGTAAGTTGTGTATGCAGCTCCGAACTTATTAAAAATTTCTTATGTATTTCTAAATAAAGCCTCTTGCATTTGTGTAATATGGCTGCTTCCTTCGATAAACAAGGAGCCAGATCCATATGCTATTTATGGTTTTCAAACTTGTGTAGTTTTCCTCAGCACGTCCCTTGAGTTCCTTATCCTGTGGGCTCACCCTCTCAGGTCACACAGTAAAGGCCAGAAATTGATCAATTCCTACAAAACGAAGTAAGCCACAACAACCACAGAACTGTGCTGCTACTTTTTATTCTATGACATGTTTCGGATCACATGGACCCTTTCTCAAGTGTGTGACTTGAGAAAGGCACACTTGTGAAAGGGTCCATGTGATCCGAAACATGTGGTGGAACAAAGAGTAGCAGCACAGTTCTGTGGTTGTTGTGGCCTGCTATTTATGGTTTAGTTTGTATGAATGGTATTATATTTAAATAGCGCCCACATGACACTAGGTAAAGGTTCATTATTACGTACGTAGTCCTCCGTTGTCCAAATTTACGTTCCCTCTCCAGGAGAGTCCTTAAGCAGCCTCCAGCGACATACTCCATGAGGAAGAAGAGATGGTGGTCTGACTGGAAGGTGGCATGTAGATCCACGGTGAAGGGGTGGCAAGCTGCTGTGAGAGCGACCCGTTTCTCGACCAAAATCCTGAATATTAAAAGCATTCATTATCAAAACAAGCCAGTAGAGAAAGTGTCATTCTGCCCATAGGAGCCACATTATTGTCTTAGATTATTTAGTATAGTACTAATGGGAGATGTTAGTGGAAGTCCCAAGACACATAACTAGTTAGGCATTGCTTGCATTATCAGGGTAATATCAGAGCGCTACAGCTGTTTGAAAGGGACATGGGTAAGTAATAAAGCCAACTAGCTAAGTTGATCATTCCCATAAACTGACCTTTCAACATCCCTTAAGGTGGTGATCTTCTGTTTTTTTAGGATCTTCAGGGCATACGATCTTTTTGATGCCGTGTGTTGCACATGGAGAACCTGGAATGAGAGAATATATTGAGGGAATTTTGAAGAAACACAGGAAGATACATGCAGAACCTCCAAACCCCTTGCAGAGAGCTCCAAGAATCCATCTTGCTCCCAACATTGCAAGGTAACAGAACTAACTGTTTAGCCAGTGTTCTTGCATGTGCCCAATAGTCATCCTAATTATGGATTAAGTTAAATATTACCTTCCCAAATCCGCCCTCGCCTAGGAAACCTCGTTGGGTGAAGTCTTGCAGAGTGCAGTTGGTCAAATGCAAAACTCTGAAAAAGAATTACACAAAATTTAACTCATTGTTATTTCAAATGAAAATGAAATGTTGATAGTATCATCAGTTGCAGGTTGTACTGTATCTTACTCTGGTTCCGTAGTCACAGCTGGTGAAAAGTCTGTGTTTTCTGGATGAGTTGAGCCGATGTTCACTTCATCCGCAGACATCTCACTATAGGGAAAATGTAAATTTGTTATTATGCTTGTGTTTTACTAACATGGGAAGCTAAGAGCTTTATATGTACATAGACATTGGAGTTCAGCCCTTTCAGAGGCAGAGAATGATTTGCCAGCACAGTACAGGGTTAATTCAGGTGCCATGTCTGTATCTAGAGTATTACACCTCCACCAAAAGAAGTACAATAGCCGTATACAGGGCCTCCTTCAGAAATCACCGGGGCCTGTCCAGCAAAATTTTCTGGCCCGCCTGCCCCCAAGCCCCACCCCATATCTCGCCTACCCCACAGAAAAAAAGCCAAACAAACATCAGAGCTTAAACAGTAACCCCCCCAAGTTATAAAAAGCCATTGGTGATCAGGGGCCCCCCTCCTGCAAGTAAAAAAAATATTGATTGCCATAAAAAAACATTGGTGGCAGCCCACCCAAAATGTAATTTTTTTTTGACAGGGTTCCCCATAAGTTTGGCTCTTAAGGGGGTCCCAGTCATGCTTCACTTACTTGATTGCCAGGCCCCCCCCCCCGTCAGCATTCTGCAAAGTTTCTAAGAAAGGACGGGAGCTCCGGTTTCAGCATTATTTCTGTCCTATTCAGATCTCTGTGCCCTCATTGGTCGATTAAGTACCCAGTGAAACTGCATTGGGATTGGTTAGGCTGGAGGGGAAGTTTCTACTTTACCCATCCAATCCCTGTACAGCTTTACCGGGACTTAAACAACCAAAGAGGGCACACCAGAGCCCCAGTCCTCTATTATAAAAATTGCAGCAAGCTGTCCCCCTAACACTCAAAAAAAACTTCAGGGCTCGGGACAACTGCCCCCCCGTGCCCCCTGATGGCGGCCCTGGCCATATATACAGAGAATACAGTTCATAATAAGCCGAACTCTGCATCTTACCTGCCCTCAGTGACAGCCAGTGGCAGTGCTGGATCTTGTGCCGTGGTGTCCCTCTCACTTGTGGTGGCTGGTTCTTCCGGTGTCAAGGCAACTGCTGGTGACTCATCCCTAACACAGGAATCCTCTGGGGCATTTGTTGGTGGGTCATGGGGAGAAACTGGGTGAATCTCAGGGTCCGTTTGTGCAATTGCCACATTCAGGTTTTGAAGGGTGGCATAAAGAATTTTTAGCTTTTTCCCCGACTCCTTCATACACTTCCTCAGACGGACTAAGGTCTTCTTGTCTGAGGTCACTCTGTAGAGCTTTTCAGCGCCCGCTGCAATGCGCATCTCCGTCTTTATTTCTCCCATTACCCAATCTTTACTGGCCAATAGATGTAACCTTTGCCGCAAATCACAAAGTTTTGGAGACAAAACCTCATGATTGTCCTGTAGAAAAGGAGAAAAAGTTATGGAAACAATAGTTGGTTATTGCCTGCCTAAGTTACTGTAATTTACACTTTTTTTCTTTCAATTCTAGAATCACTAAAACTGTTGCCCAAGCCGTCCAGCTCCAGCGAGGAGCAAATCTGCTGGTGTCAGTAGCTGCTACTTCTCAATCTCTCTCTGCGCTGAAATGTCACCAGGCTCAAGATTTTATTCTCCACTGGTAAATCCATATTCCAATTCTAATCTACATCATGGCATTTGTTTGATGTTTATACAGGTATGGGACCTGTTATCCAGAATGCTCGGGACCTGGGGTTTTCCGGATAACAGATTTTTCTGTAGTTTGGGTCTTCACGCCTTTTAGTCTACTAGAAATTCATTTAAACATTAAATAACCCAAATAGGATGGTTTTGCTTCAAATAAGGATTAATTATATCTTAGTTGGGATCAAGTACAAGATACTGTTTTATTATTACAGACAAAAAGGAAATCATTTTTAACAATTTTGATTATTTGGATAAAATGGAGTCTATGGGAGAGTACAGTTATGGGATCTTTTATCTAAAATGCTTAGGTCCTGGACCGTAATTCTCTGTTCTAGCTCCCTCAAACAGGAACCTTGGCTTCCCATTTTATTCCAGATTCGCTTTATTTTTCCCTAACATTCTGCTATGGAATATATTGCTACTTTAAACAATAAATACTAATCATCTCCTCCGGACTGAGGCCATTGCACTCTTCAGTAACATGTTATATCCCATTAGCCTTACCGGATTGGTAGCACAAATGCAGGAGTTCCGGACACCCATCTTGAGACTCCTGTAATGGGAAATAAACATTGTCAGTGCTGGTATGGGGATAAGAGGTCATTTTTATCTTTCTCAATAGAAACCCTCTTCTCCAAATTGCATATTGGTGTTGTTATATTATATTGCCCCAACTCATACAATTCCAACATAGCTAAACATGGGAGGTTTAATCCCTACCAAAATATCGACAATGAAGGCAGGTTACCGGATACTCTTTTAATCCCAAAGAAAGCCTGGTCTGCCACGTTTAAATGTCTGGGTCACCCTTTCTTCCCATATGCCCCTATGGGGAATCCCGTTTCTCCCCCACGCGTCAAGAATCTCCCTGACTTTTCTGTCTGGCTGATGTTGGGCATTAAAAAAACTAGCAGATTTTGTCTGTAATGCACAATTCACCACCTACCAGCAATTACCAAAAGAAAAAGACCAAAGAAATATGGGAACAATCGTGTTTTGTTTTCAATTTCACTATAGTAGGAGATGTAAGCTCCAGTAAAGGTGTTGCTAAACAGAGAACAGTCCCCGATATACTGTATGTCTGTAGCTCACTAAATGTATGAAGATATCACTCAGGGCAGGAGTTATTTTGATGGCTTGTGTTCTATACACTGAATTGGGCACCCTGTGTTTAAATAAACGTCCTTAATGGGAAGAAAGTGTCTTCCCGCAAGCTTATAACTAGAATAAACTCATTCCATGATGATCTTAATTGTAAATCTCCCCTATGGGAATGCTCACTCATGTTTTATGCTGATACCTTCTTCTACTGCCAGACATCTATCTCTTTTATTCTTCACAAATCACTCAATGACAATATGTGTGTTTTATTTGGTTGTGAAAATCAGTAAACTTGATTCCTTTAATAAAGGGGGTTTAACATATAAACCAATTTATACGTCTCTTCCATGCCAACAGTTAATTTATTTACTAAACCATAAGTTCTTAAGTCAAACTATATACTGTATGAGCATCATGTAATTGTCTGGTGTTTATGAACTACAACTCTCATCTGCCAGAATTTGTAGCCATCAAAGAAATCCAATGCTCTCTGAAAATCAATATAGGCATGTATAGCAGTCATTTCTTTTTATCTATAAAATCAATATATATATATATATATATATATATATATATATATATATATATATACAGTCCAAATCAGCTGACAGGAATTGGGGCACTGGTGTAAGGGCAGGTAAGAAGAATTGAAGAAAAGAATTGTTTTTGCAGGATTACCTCTTAAAAGAAGCTCAGATGTCAGATCTTCAAAAATAAAAAGCAAAAAAAAAAAAAATACCAAAACGCCTGAGGTGTTTTTGGCTTTTGGATTAAATAGAGGGGCCGGCACAAGGCCGTGGGACCCCAGAGGGTCTCCCTCTTTAGACGCTGGCTCTCCTTATATGTGTTCAGAAAAGAATGTTAAAATCTGAACTAAGGAGAAGCCAGGAAAAAACACAGTCCAAAAAGTGCTGGTAATTTGCCAAAAAAGTAGCAATCCGTCCACTGTAGCAATCTGTATAGGGAAGAGAATAAATAGACAAATTAGTTTCAAGGATAATGCATTTAACACTAATATTTCCTATAAGGTATAGAGGAAAGCAGAGATCTAAACGTGAGCTTTGTGTCACTCCCAGCGGGTACTGGCACTCAGTTTATACAATGCAGTACCTCCCAGCAGCCAATCAGAAATGAGCATTGGTATAGAGAGAATGAATACATAGTATATAAGATCGCTGGCCAGGTGCAGAATGCCCACCCCCTGCTATAGGAAACATTTACAGAATAGCAATTAAATATGATTGGAATCAATATTGCCCTACCATGTACCCTGTTGCCCCCCACAGCCGGGACATTTGAAGGGAATGCACATGAGACATGAAAGGAAAAGACATTGCTATGTATTCCATTAAATTCATGTTAAGGTTGGTATATCAGAACAGGTTAGATACCCAGGGGCAGAGGGGCAAAACTGTAAGGAGCCTGTTAATCCTGGTCATACAAATAAAGTAGTTGTAGTGAGGCACAGGGGTCCCCAAATGTTATATGTTTATGGGCTTCAATTGGGAAAAAGTGTATATTTGCTGTCAGCCCCTAAATCTCTTATAGGGATAGTACATTCAGAACTCTACCAACCAACGGACTAAACCAACTGTCAAACCCTGGGTCTGTGTCTCCCAACCAGCACCAAGAGTAAAAGCATCTCCAAAACCCATTTTAGGGGTAAACTCTCCAAAATCCCTGAAATCAATGAGAGGAGCAACATCCGCTAGTCTTGGGGGTATCAACCAACTATCCCCCCCCCCCTTTTCACTAAAATAAAGGTTATTTGGCAAAAAATCTCTTATAGGGATAGTACATTCAGAACTCTACCAACCAACGGACTAAACCAACTGTCAAACCCTGGGTCTGTGTCTCCCAACCAGCACTAAGAGTAAAGGCATTGTCCATTTTAGGGGGAAATTCAATAAAATTAGTAACATGATCAATATCTGTTAGTCTGGGGGGCATCACCCAACTGTTTCCCCTCTTTTTTCACTAAAATAAGCATCTCTCAGTGGGAATATACACTTACCACAATTAAAACCAAAGGACTAAACCAACTGACAAATCCCTAGTTGTAAAGTCACCTTTCTTATATGACACCCTGCTGTATGTCCCCCACTCATTAGCTTCCCCCCCAATTATCCCCATGGCATGTGACTCTGCTACCCACCCATAGTTCCAGATTTGGATGAATGGAGCGTGTATTTAGCTACAGTGTTGGTACTTAATAGCAGGGCAGATACCCAGGGGCAGAGGGGCAAAACTCTAAGGAGCCTGTCAATACTGGGAACAGAAATGATCCACAGGGGTCCCCAAATATCATTTTCTTGAGGGGTTGTTATAGAAAAGGTGTATATTTGTGTCAGTCCTGCATAACTTCCAAATCCTGGGTCTGTGTCTCCCAACCAGTGCTAAGATTAAAGGTATCCTCAAACCCATTTTAGGGGATAGTTCTCCAAATTCACTAAAATCAGTGAGAAGAGCAACATCTGCTAGACTGAGGGCATCACCCAACTATTTCCCCTCTTTTTAAACTAAAATAAAGTATTATTTGTCAAAAAAATCTCAGAGAGAATTTACACTTACCTCTCACCCCAGTATCAACCAACGGACTGATCCAACTGTCAAAATCCCCAGGTATAAAGTCACCTCTGTCCCTTGCTCTTAAAGGGGAAGTGTACCCTATTGATGAGTAAGGTTTATATGGCATTTATTTCCACTTAGATGTGCAGTACATACATATATGCAGAGTATGTATGCAGAGCATTGCTTTGTATGTGTGGCCTATACATGCAGTTACTGTGCTGCCATATCTTTTTTATCCATGAATTCATCAGCCATGGATTCAATCACTGCTGCTTCTCCTGTTATTTATGTTTTATAAAGTACTATGTGCCCTGTGGAGACAACAAACCCCTGGGGACACAGGAAAGTACAGAGGGCATGGGAGAGATTAGTTTGTGAACCTTCCTTCATGTGCCATCTTGGATCACAGTGATAGAATCAGTGTTTGGGTTAAAGATGGCACATGAAGGAAGGTTCATAGAATTGCATTAAAGGTGATTTGGGAAGGGATAATTCTGAGTAGGACTTTGTGTTGGAGGCCAAAATGCTTATATTAGTAGGACTGATCCTTTTAAATCTGATATTTTGCCCTAGCCCTGTAACCAGTAGCAACCTGTGATGCATTTCTGACTCTCATATATCCATATCCTTCCTTTTTAATACCTTCAGAACCTATGAATCTGGGTTTATTTTTTTCCCTTTCACCCAAACGTAATTTACTCCATTTCACCAATAGGCTGCTTGCAACTGCCTGGTGGGGGAGTAATTGGTTGTCAGAGTTTCAGATTTTGGGATGGCTAGGTAAGTGCAACTAATTTCAGCTTGAGAAGCCACCATAAAGAGACAATTTCAAACTCCACCATAAATGATTGTATAAAGCAGCGGTTGTCATTCTTTATTAATACAAGCCTCACCTGAAGGTCCATCCTCTGGCCAGGGCCTCCTTTAGCTCATGAAATGGCTATAGGAATAGGAAAATATTGGTGTATCCTGATTTCATCATATCATGGTTTCATAAATATGAAGTGAAGTGTGGGTCAGTGTTTAGCCCAGCTCTCTGGTGGATCAGTCTAATCACACGTTCCCTTTCTTTTCTCTCTCATTTAGGAGTGTTCGTGTGGGAAGTGTTCAGCAAGAGCGAAATTCCATTTGAACATTGTTTTCAACTCTGAAGCTGTGGATAAAATCTCAGCTGGACTGAAGATCTTCAGACCCAAGATGTCTCCCGAAAGAGTGTACATGCTGATGAAGAACTGCTGGTAAGAGATACGAGGGATTAGGTTTATGTACACTTTTAACATAATGAAAAAACGCAGTCCTGGATATTCTGCTCCAATACAGAGAACTACTGTCAGAATCATTATAATCCATGAACAGACTGTAGCAGCAGGTACTGATATATAAGGACATGTTAATGTTGTGTATAATTGTTGTTATTGCCCTAGGCAACAAGCTGTGCAGTCAGAAAGGGGGGAACAAATGCTTCTGCTGATGCCCTCACCTACGCCCAGCGAGGATCCCCGAACTGGATCTTCATGGGACAACTTCCTGCAGAGCCTCCAGCTGGTTCCACGTCGCAGAGGATGGATCTGCTGCCTGTAACCCCCCAGGTTAGTGTAAACGCACACATTTTACACATTACACATTAATACACACTTACACACACTCACATACATTTTAGTCTCCGGTTTTGTTGCTGTAACTATGGGATAGTGTGTATACTAGGGCAAGATTTTCTCCAGGATTGTTGCTTTATCTCTGGGATAGTGCTTAGTAAGGCAAGATGGCCTCCGAAATTGTTGCTGTAACTATGGGATAATGTTCTGTGAGGCAAGATAATCTCTGGGATTTTATCACTGTATTCTTCCAAATTGTGTGTGTGTGTATGTATATATATATATAATTATATGTATGTACAAAGCCTTTTCACATAGACCACTGATCTTTATATTCTTCATTAATTTCCTATTCAGCCACAGTACACAGGATTTTTTTTTTTCTCTGGGCCAAGACTCCTTTCTATGCAATTATATTTATACACATTGGTATTGTCTGTTCAAAAGACAGCACTTTATAAATAGAGTTTTTTCTGTCCAAAAACTTTGTGTTAAGAATTTTTCTTTTTTTTGAGTGGGAATAACATACAACAGAATAAACGCCAATATCCCCTTAATCTTTGGAGTTAGTCACTTTACTATATATATCTTTCTCCACCCAGTGGCAGTTTATCAAATGATATAGTTTGTATCCAATTATTCATTTGCCAGCGATTTACTTTCATATGCAAAAGTATTGGGAACAAAGCATATAAGATTGTTAGCTGAGCAGTCTACTGGGCGACCCTTCAGAGCAATGGGCAGCACCACCATGTTGCTCTTTCAGCCTACGGGGCTCCGTATTATTTACATATGCAATATTAATCACTTACTTAGACATTAATGTTGAATAAAGGGTGAAATGTAGAATAATAATACGGTCAATGGAAATATACAGAGAGTAAAGTCACAGAGTATATGTAGATATCCTTTTGTGCCTGTCAGTAATATTAAAAAGATAAGGCAGAACAATGAGAGAATCAGACACACTGGGGCTCAATTATCTGCACCTGGGCAGTAACCCATAGCAACCGATCAGTTAACTTGTGTTTTCAACAGTTGCAGTTAGTGCTGTGATTTACTGGCCACATGCAAATGGAACCCGTTGTTCAAATGAGCCCTAGTGTTAAAGTCCCAGACAATGGGGGTCATTTATAAACACTGGGCAAATTTGCACCTGGGCTGTAACCCATAGCAACCTATCAGTGATTAGCTTTTTTTCAGCCACCTGTAGGGTGAGCACTGAGAGCAATCATCTGGTTACTATGGGTTGCTGCCCAGGTGCAAATTTGCCCAGTGTTCATAAATAACCCCCAATACGTTTATAAAGAAAGAGTGTTCCTGGAGTTTTGGGTTACACTTCTAGTTGTGCCAGTGAATAAGACCGACAGAACTCTTTGTTTCAATTAATTTGTGTGGAGTTTCATGATCAGTGTATAAGCTTTTTTCAATTTCTAATATTATATTACATTGGGGACACATTATTCTCTCTCCCAGGAAGAAAGATAAAGTTTCTAGGAATAGAGAAGATTATACACAAAATACAGTATATGCAAATCTACCCTTAATGGTTTTCTGACGGTGAATTGCTTTATTGTCAGTGGGAAAGCATTTCGGGGATATCTGTCATCCGTGGTAGAGAATATTTAAACATAGGTGACAAATCTCCCAGTGTGTCCTTAGCCTAAAAGGAGATTCACAAAAGTTATTGTTTGGTAATTACCATTTGCTACCACTAGGGTGTAGGGTTGGGTTTGATATATGTTAGCTGTATATATATATTTATTGATTGGCCACTAGAGAGTAGTAAAACACATAAAAAGGGGTGGAGTTAAGAAAAATATAAAAGGAGAAAAAGCACAGGAGGAACATCTATTGAAGAAGCCACTTTGCAGGAGAAACACTGGCGGGACCCAAGTGAGTAGGAAGTGTGAGTAGCAGTTAGAATAGGATTAGTTGTGTTATATACACTGTAGCAGTGTTGTGACTGATCAGGACATTGAGCATTTAATTTTCCTATAAAGGAACATAAGCCCTCTAAGAGGCTGAGCCCAGAACAAGGAATGAGGTGACAGGTCTCCTTAGCACATCTCAGTGGTTTATTCTCAGTGGTTGGCAGTACTGTAACTGTGGGTTAGTGTGTATAACAAGTAACACTTTTATCAGTGGTTTGGACAGTGGGGTAGTGTGTTTAGTAAGACACAATTATTTCAGTAGTTGGGACTGTAAGTGTTGGTTATTATTATTGTTATTATTTTTGGTAAGAATATTTTTCTCAGGAAATGGAGCAATGGCCAAGCGAGGAGGGTGAGTAAGGAAACCTTTCAGATGGACTGATAGGGGTTTAGGGTTACCCTCTCTATACAAAAAAATCCTCAGGGGAGGCCCAGTGTGCACCTGCAGTACCCCACCCCCTACTGGTATTCCATCCTCCTTGCCACCGTATTCCAAAACCTGCAGTAAAAGAGCAAGTGGGTGGCAAAATTAAATTTGGAAGTGGTTAGAGTTGCCACCTGGCCGGTATTTTACCACCATACAGTATCCTGGGCCCACTGTGACAATAGGGCCTGCTGTATTACAACAATATGGAGAATGATGAGAGACAACTGTACAGCTGATTGAGGGCCCAGGAGGTAGAGGTACCCCAGTAGGGTTTCCACCAGACAAGTAAAAATCATGCTTGATGCCAATGTTATTAATAGGGAAAAGCTAAAAATATATGAAGATTGGTATTTTTCTCCAAAAAAGGTGGCAAGGCTACATTTCAGTAGAGGACTTTAAAAGATTATGCTCTGCGGCCCGGCTAGTTATGTCCCTGAATGAGGCTACGTGCTACTGATACAGGAGGGACACAATATTTAGGTGGAGGACTTAGGGATTGGGGGGATGGAGGTGCCAAAGACACCAGTATGACTTGTTCATAATATATTCACAGACTGTACGGTGTCCATTTTAGGACATGCTTCTGAAATGTATTTGTGCCCCCTTCTCCCTCCCTCATAACTTCCCACATTATTTTCAAAGGGGAACTGAAGCTCCCGTGAAGCTCCCCTGACCCCACCGTGACACACAACTGAAATGGTACACAGGTAGGCATGTTCGCTCCTGTGCTGGGGGGGCATTGGGGTGACTGTTGGGTTGAGAGGGGTCTTTGTGGCTGGGTTTGCCTTAGGCTTTTGGCCCCTGGGCCCCCCAGTCTGACACTGTGCACTTCTGTACCAGCCCAAGGCCACCACAGCCCTTTAACAGTAGAAATCCAAAGATGCCCCAGTAGCTCCCCATCTTCTTTTCTGCTGATTCCCAGCACATACAAAGCTCACCCAAAGGTGTTTGCAGTCGTTTGACAAACACCCCCTCGTTGAAAAGCAATTCCGTGTGCCGGTTGTGTGTTCTTCATGTTTGTTTTGTGCTGATATTGCTTCCAGAGACAGTTTAGAACTCAGCACTGAGTGTTCCATCTAAGAACATGTCAGTTTAGATCGACTTCAGGATCGTAGAACCAGTGATTCCTTTAGAAATTGCAGGTGAAACAACACAGCTAATGGGGCAAATGCAGCTTTCCTGCAGCCCCATGTGCATTATTGTATTTATAATCCGTGTACAAAGGGTTCCTTCATCCATTAGTCATATAGTTCCATTTATTAATGATAAAATCCATGTGTAATGTCACTGTACAGATGACACTAAATAACATATTCCCAGTAAATAGTGAATAACATTGAGTTCCCTGCAGACATGAGCCTGCAGAAAATCTCCTGCCATGAGTATAAACCCTACTTCCATGCTGTTGATATGCGCTCCCACTTTTCTCCCAATGCAGAAACTGCAGAATTCTAGCAGGAACAAGCAGGGTCAGACTGGGGGGCCCGGGGCCCACCGGCACTGCTGTCCAGGGCCCCCACCTGCCGGCCTACTCTGATGAACCTCTTGCGCGCACGTATGAGGTGCTCATGCACGCACATCACCATGCACATGCGCACATGCGCTGACGGCTCTGCGCAGCGCCAAATGCTGCCTGCCGGGCCACTCCGACACTGGGAACAAGTTCCACACCCTGTGCTTCTATCAAATGTAAAGGGAAACTATGCTACATTATTATATATGATCATTATAAATTCATATATACATTTATATAGTTCAGTAGGAACAGACCCCTAGGTTTGCTCACAGCCTGTACACACAGATACACTAAAAGTCATAATAGATAATTCTCCTTTACTCACTGTAATTCAGAAGGAGCAGCCTCCTAGGTTTATTCATAGCCCATAAAGAAAGATAGCATAAAGCTATACCAGCATAGATATTCCCTTGTACTAAGTAACATTCTGCAGGAACAAGTCTCGGAGTTTGCTTATAACCTGTACAGAGATAAACCATAAATTTATTGCAGGACAGGTATTCTGCACTAAGCACAGTTTGGTAGAAACAGCCCCATATTTGCTTCTAACTTGTATAGAGAGATATAATAAAACTATGTCATCATTGGTTTTCCCTTCTACTAAGCATAGTTCAGCAGAAACAGCCCCTACATTTGCTTATAGCCTGTACAGAGAGAGGCACTAAACGTCATCAAATATTTCCCTTTATTATTATACTTTTTTCCTCCGGTTGAGACTGTAACTGGGTGATTATGTTTATATTAAGGCACGATTTTCTGAGGGGTTGGGACTGTAGTAGGGGGTAGTGTGTATATTAATAGCAAGATGATCTCAGGGAAAGAGACTGTAACTGTGGGATAATGAGTATAGAAAGGAAAGATGCATCATGGGAAGAGATTGTATGTGGGGCAGTGTGTGTATAGTAAGGAATGATGGTCTCAGGGGTAGGGAGTGTAACTGGGATAGTGTGTTCAGTAAGACAAGATGGTCTTAGATGAAGGGAGTGTAACTGTAGAACAGGGAGGATAGTGTGTATAGTAATAGTAGGCTGTAGGCACTGTAACTGTGGGATAATGTGTATAGTAAGGCAAGGTGGTCTCAGGGGTAAGGAAATTTAGGGAAAGCCTTGCGACTCAGTAGTTCGGAGCAGGCAGGGGTACCCATTTAAGATTCGGCAGAATGTTCACTTTCCATAATATATGGTTTGAGGGTAAACATGTTTATATGGGTTTTTACCCCACAAAACCTGCAGCTTTTTATTCAGCAGCTCTCCAGTTTGCAATTTCAGCAATCTGGTTACTAGGGACCAAATGACCCTAGCAACCATGCATTGATTTGAAGAAGAGACTGAATATAAATAGGAGAGGTAGAGAATAGAAAGCTGACTAATACAAAGTAGCAATAACAATAAATGTGCAGCCTTACAGAGCATTTGTTTTTATATGGGGTCAGTGACCCCCTATGTGAAAGCTGGAAAGAGTCACAAGAGGAAGGCAAATAATTCTCAAAAAGAAAAAATGAAGGCCATTTGAAAAGTTACTTAGAATTAGCCATTCTATAACATATTAAAAGTTAACTTGAAGATCTGTGTTATTCAAATCTTCCTTTCCTTGTACTGTCGGGAATAAAGCTCGGTGTCGCTTCTCTCCGAGCGTTTGCCTGCGGCATTAAGGTGAAATTCCTCCACACTTGCACAGCAGAAATAGTAGCAGTGGTGCAGGCCAAATCCCTGTAAGTTTTATATGAAACCATATTCCCGCCCTTGGAGAAATCCATCACGGAGCAGCTGCGTGAATAATAGCGTGGATGGGGATTACTTGTCTGTTTAATAGAAAGTGTAACTGCTCTGCTTGTGTCTGGCCTGAGAGGCCACGTTTTTCTGTTAAATGGTATGTTCCATATCAACTGTCTCCTGCACATGAAACCTAGTGTGAAAGATATACAGGTATGGAACCTGTTATCCAGAATGCTTGCAATGTGGGGCTTTCCAGACAATGGATCTTTCTGTAATTTGGATCTTCATACCGTAATTCTATAATTAATAATAATTGAAGCAGTAAATTAACCCAGTAGGTTGGTTTTGTTTCCACGGAGGATTAATTATCTGAGTTTAAATCAAGTACAAGGAACTGTTTTTTTTTTATTACACAGGTAAAGGGAAATTAAAAAAATTGGATTATTTGGATAAAATGGAGTCTACTGGAGATGGTCTTCCCGTAATTCTGAGCTTTCTGGATGACGGTTTCCGGATAACAGATCCTATACCTGTATGTACAGGTAGAAGCTCATTTCTGCGTCAGATGGACAGTTACACTGGCTGCCTTTGGATGCTCTACAGTTTGCAACTATGGGAAGGATCTGCATCCAATCTGTAGATGAATTGGGGAAAAGGTACGGCTTTATGACACCTTACGAGAACACTGGAGGCTTTTTATATAAAGAGGAGAGAAGGGGAACGTAAAGTGTCAGGGCAGGTGGGTTTCATTCTGTAGTTTTGCAGAGAACAATGAATGACATTCAACCCATTTATTGACCTGGTAGTGCACCGATTTCAGTGTGACAGATTTCATGTGACCCTATTGAAGGACGACACCCCACTGATACACAGCAGCTCATTGATATACATTGGACTAATGCATCTGTTTCCGTTATCCGGAAAACCATTATCTTGAAAGCTCCAAATTACAGAAGTGCTGTCTCCCATTGACTCCAAATGATCATTTTTAAAAATGATTTCCTTTCTCTCTGTAATAATAAAACAGTAGCTTGTACTTAAACCCAACTAAAATATAATTAATCCTTATTGGAAGCAAAACCAACCTATTGGGTTTATTTAATGTTTTACATGATTTTCTAGTAGACTTAAGGTATGAAGCTCCAAATTACAGAAAGATCCGTTATCCGGAAAACCCCAGGTCACAGCATTCTGGAATTTCTCGGTTGTGAGTTTGTTTGTGGCTTTTTGTTGTTCACTCATATAGTACAAGATGGGGGTACACTGCTTCTTAGCTCATTATATGACACTTCTTGGCTACAAACACAAAAACCAGGCCAACCCGTTGCTGTTTATTTAATCGAATGAGAAAAAAGCTGTAATTATTAATGTCACTGACATGCTGTTTAACCAAAGCTCATTTTTAATGGAATTTCGAGAAAGCTTGAGGAAAGGCTATTGTAAGCCTGAAACGTTGCTATATATCTGACCTTTTTAATAAAGGCTTTCTAAGAAAATCTTTATTGCCTGGTGCTGTCTAATTGAAAATTGCTTCGTTACCTTTCTGCTATTAGTCTGGGGGTATTTTACATCTGTTTACTCTGTTTCATTCTGCTGTTAGTCAAAGGGTAGAGCTCCACGAGCGTTTTTGTCGGATCAACGCCTGACAACAAAACGCATGTGACAAGTCGGATTGAGTCGCACACCTGAACCTATAATTGGACTGAATGAAAAGTCGGAGGTAACAACTACATTACATCCGACGAGACTGGTGGATGTGGTCACAGAAAGCTGCACCTTCATCAGAAAGTTGGACTGGGTAGTTGTTAACACCGACTTTTCGTTCAGTCCAATTATATCTTCACACAGGCAACTCCATCCGACATGCGTTTTGTCGGCGGGCGTTGATCTGACAAAAAACACTCGTGCAGCTCTACCCTTAAAGATGATCTCAGGGATTGTTGCTGTAACTGTGGGATAGTATTTAGTAAGGCAAGATGGTCTCTGGGATTATTGCTGTTACTGTGGGATAGTCTATAGTAAAACAAGATGGTCTGTGGAGTAAATGTGGGATAGTGTATAGTGTAAGGCAAGATAGTTCAAGGGGTAGGGCTGTATTTGTAGGATATTGTGTAGAATAAGGTAGGTTGGTCTCGAGAATAGGGAGTGTAAGGCAAGATGGGAATAAAGAAAGGGTGTATAGTAAGACAAGGTGGTCTTTGTGGAACAACAGTATCTGTGGGATAGTGTCTGACTGTTTCTCATGGTGGCCCAGTTCTCGGGAATTTGCTTTAAAGGTAAAGTCACCTTTAAAATGCCTTTTAATAGTTATTGATAGTTATATTCTATAACATAAGAAACGTTAACTTAAAGGTGAAATACCCTTTTAAAAATTACCATACATTTTTCCCTCTTGTTTCAGATGGGTAAATCTTTCTGGCTGTGCCACGTCATTCTGATATGGGGAAAAGGAGGAGTTGGGTCAAGCCCCATCCTGCTGAGTTCTCTGTTGCTCTTCTCCACTCTGGGAAAGAGGTGAGTGCAGGAGGAATGTACTTCTAGAGATATCAAACCCGGCAATCAAATGGAATCCCATCAGTTAATAACCTTATCCAGTGTCGGACTGGGACACCTGGGGCCCACCCAAAAACCTTTGACTAGGGGCCCACCAATTAATCTTAGACCAGGGACCCACTCTTAGTACTATTAGTCTTCCTTTCCTCACTCATCTATTCTCCTTTTCTTTACATACTATAATCTATTATTCCATCTATTTAGTCAATTTGTTCTTATAGAAATAGGGAATGGCCATGAAATAGACCAAATGTCTAGCAGTATGAGGGCCCACTGACTCCTTGGCCCAACGGGACTTTTTCCTGGTATCCCTGTGGGACCTTATCCTTTATCCCAAATATTCTTTATTACATCTGTATAGACTTTGATATATATATATATATATATATATATATATATATATATATATATATATGTGTATATATATATATATGTGTGTATAACCTCCTTGCAAGTCCGCACACGTCGTTTGTCAGCTATTTCGGGTGCAGTGTGTAGATTCATTTGCAATTGAGAAACAGAAATTACTATATATTCTAAACAGAGATGTGGCAGCTAGACTCAATCTCTTCACCACTGGAAGCACACAAGGCTAACACTCTAGGAGGAGTTGATGTTGGCTTTGAAAACCCTATGTTTGCCTGGAGATGGATTATGAGATGGATTTACTTGTGCGGAAGTAAAGTGAGCTCTTGGAAGAGCTTGGAAACTTATTTATTACAGTTCCTGGAGAATGAAACAGACTCAGTGGAGTGCTCATTTGTTCAAATAAAAATTTTGGTGATATGCACAAAACCAAATCCATATTTTTTTTTCTTGGCTCAAGCTGAGCAAGGAGATAGCTTTAAGATTGCGTTAGAAACTGATTATGAAATGGTTGCAGAAATCTGCCTGAAATATTTTGAAACTGTTTCAGCTGCAGTAGCTATGTGTGTGCTTAAACAGGCTATCTTTGGTAAAGGTAATGGTTTCCAAACTCTGTAGCCACAAATTGCTCACTTGGGTGATGATGAGACAAATTTCTAATCTGCTATGTCCCTTAAGGAAGGAGATACTTTTTTCTTTCAGCAACGCCCTTTGAAGAACCTTGTGCTTGTTGATGAATAGGACAGACGCTGTTGGGGGATTGTACCTGGTCATATCCTTTCAGTGCTTCCCAAAGGCAGAGCTGCAATTGAGAAACAGAAATTACTATATATTCTAAACAGAGATGTGGCAGCTAGACTCAGTCTCTTCACCACTGGAAGCACACAAGGCTAACACTCTAGGAGGAGTTGATGTTGGCTTTGAAAACCCTATGTTTGCCTGGAGATGGATTATGAGATGGATTTACTTGTGCGGAAGTAAAGTGAGCTCTTGGAAGAGCTTGGAAACTTATTTATTACAGTTCCTTGGAAACTTATCTAGGACAGACTCTCCTCTGCAACATATTAAGTGGGAAATGCTTTTCTCAGGGTTAAACACAGAACAAAAATGGGAAGTCTTTAAAATGCTGCTTAATAAATATACTTGAAGTATATTCCAATTGTAAGCAAGGAACGTCGTTGCAAAGCAAAACCTTTTTGGTTCAGTAGAAGCGTTGGTGTTGAGGTGGGTAAGAAAAGACGTGCTTTTAAAGCTTTCAAGTTAGCTGGTACAGTCGAATCATTTATAAGGTACAAGGAGGCCAATAAATCATGCAAAGAAGCTATAAGGCAAGCTAAAATTGCTATAGAAAAGGATATTGCAGCAAGCAGTAAAAAAAAAATCCAAACTTATTTTTTAAATATGTTAATAGTAAAAAAAATGAAGCAGGAAGGGGTGGGTCCCTTACTATCAGAGGGGGGTCAGCTGGTTGATGAAAACAAAATAAAAGCGCAGATTCTGAACTCATATTTTTCATCTGTCTACACAAATGAGGAATCAGTAAGTGAAGGTTTCTTTCTTAACAGTCCCAATTCTAGTAATACAACTAATGATGCATGGTTCACACATGATGAAATTCAAAAGAGACTAGAACATGTTAAGATTAACAAAGGTCCAGGGCCAGATGGTATTCATCCCAGGGTAATTAGCGAGCTTAGCTCTGTGATTGCCAAACCTCTTTACTTAATTTTTCAGGATTCATTGAGATCTGGCATAGTGCCTAGAGATTGGCGAATTGCTAATGTGGTGCCTCTATTCAAAAAAAGATCCTGTTCTCAGCCTCAAAACTATAGGCCAGTTAGTCTGACGTCAGTGGTAGGAAAGCTTTTCGAAGGGTTAATAAAGGATAAGATACTGGACTTCATAGCAAATCATAATACTATGTGTTTGTGCCAGCATGGTTTTATGCGTAATAGATCTTGCCAGACTAACTTAATTTCTTTTTATGAGAATGTAAGTAGAGACCTCGATTCTGGGATGGCAGTGGATGTGATTTACTTAGATTTTGCTAAAGCATTTGATACAGTGCCACACAAAAGGTTACTGGTTAAATTAAGGAATGTTGGCCTGGAACATAGTATTTGTACCTGGATAGAGAACTGGCTAAAAGATAGACTACAAAGAGTGGTGGTAAATGGAACATTTTCTAATTGGACCAGTGTTGTTAATGGAGTACCGCAGGGCTCTGTACTAGGTCCCTTGCTTTTCAACTTGTTTATTAATGACCTGGAGGTGAGCATTGAAAGTACTGTTTCTATTTTTGCAGATGATACTAAATTGTGCAGAACTATAGGTTCCATGCAGGATGCTGCCACTTTGCAGAGTGATTTGTCTAAACTGGAAAACTGGGCAGAAAACTGGAAAATGAGGTTCAATGTTGATAAATGCAAGGTTATGCACTTTGGCAAAAATAATATAAATGCAAGTTATACACTAAATGGCAGTGTGTTGGGAGTTTCCTTAAATGAGAAGGATCTAGGGGTCTTTGTAGATAACACGTTGTCTAATTCTGGGCAGTGTCATTCTGTGGCTACTAAAGCAAATAAAGTTCTGTCTTGCATAAAAAAGGGCATTAACTCAAGGGATGAAAACATAATTATGCCTCTTTATAGGTCCCTGGTAAGGCCTCATCTGGAGTATGCAGTGCAGTTTTGGACTCCAGTCCTTAAGAGGGATATAAATGAGCTGGAGAGAGTGCAGAGACGTGCAACTAAATTGGTTAGAGGGACGGAAGACTTAAATTATGAGGGTAGACTGTCAAGGTTGGGCTTGTTTTCTCTGGAAAAAAGGCGCTTGCGAGGGGACATGATTACACTTGACAAGTACATTAGAGGACATCATAGACAAATGGCAGGGGACCTTTTTACCCATAAAGTGGATCACCGTACCAGAGGCCACCCCTTTAGACTAGAAGAAAAGAACTTTCATTTGAAGCAACGTAGGGGGTTCTTCACAGTCAGGACAGTGAGGTTGTGGAATGCAATGCCGGGTGATGTTGTGATGGCTGATTCACTTAATGCCTTTAAGAATGGCTTGGATGATTTTTTGGACAGACATAATATCAAAGGCTATTGTGATACTAAGCTCTATAGTTAGTATGTGTATATAGAATTTAATTAAAAATAGAAAGGGGTGTATGTATGGATGCTGGGTTTTCATTTGGAGGGATTGAACTTGATGGACTTTGTTTTTTCTCTAGTCGGCCCTCCTGTCAGTGCAGACGTCAGGGGTTTTGTCTTCATTCACCTCTGGAGGCAGGACAGAAATTTGATGTTTGGCTCTCATGGTCCCTCCCACTGTATATATGGCTTGTCTCCACCTCCTCACATCAGTTCTTTGTCCTGCCTCGGAGGTGAAGGACATCATTTGTTTTATTTATTTATTTTTTTTAGTTACTTAATCAACTTCTATTCTTCAGGTACGCGAAGCTACCTTGTCTGGAATTAGTGGCACGCAGAGCTGTCGCTATACTACAGTATATGGCACGCAGAGCTGCCCTGTATACACTTGGGGTGTACAGAGCTGCCCCCTTTTCCTTTTCATGTAGGGCACGCAGAGCTGCCCCCTGCTAAGATCATGTGGCACGCAGAGCTGCCCCCCTGCTAAGATCATGTGGCACGCAGAGCTGCCCCCTCTTGTCTACATTAGGACACGCAGAGCTGCCCCTATTCTAGGTTAGCATGCGGAGCTAACCGCTTCCGTGTCCAGGGACAACCCTTGGCAAGCAGAGCTCCCTTTTGTTGGGTTCACATGGAGAGCTGATGGGCACGCGCAGCTGCCTGGTTTTTAATTAGCACACAGAACCGTATTGATTACTGGGATACCCTGATGGTAAGACTTGAGGACCACGTGACTCCTTCTATAGTTAGGAAGGACGATATTGCCTTTCTACTGACCTGATTCAACCGAGCACATGTGCGTAACAAGACGGTTACCGCCGTCATTACTTAGACGGGAGAGCAGCCGGTTGCTAGGCAACGCGCCTGATAGGCGCGCAGAAGTTTTCTTCACGCCATAGAGGGGAGCGTGGTGACGTAAGCGCACGCTACGCGCAGCGCACACGGTAGAAACTGCGGTGAGAGACAAAACTTCCACATAGTTAGCGGTACAACACGACTATCATCACTATGGAAGAAACGGACTCTCTTCAAGAACTCAGAGAGGTTGTTAAATCGGTTAAAAAGAAGCGACCTGAAAAACTACCTAAGTGCAAGGTATGCAAACATTCCCTCAGGAAATCTGAACGCACCTATTGCTTTGACTGCAAACCCAGCCCCAAACCTTCCTTATCAACCGATCCTCCTGTATTATCCCCACAGATAATTCAGTCACTACCTCCGCAAGAACCTACCTCAGCTCCACATACCCCCACTCAAACCACGCCTCAGAGACATTCTCAGAGTCCCACTCCAATAATCTGGGACAATGAACCTGTTGCCCAGACCTCTGATCAGGGACCAGCTCAGATTGGAGAATTTCTCCAATGGATTATGAAAACTGTACAACCACCCTCTACTCATAGGGAACCCAAAAAGGCTGCTGCTAGCAAGTGTAAAGCCCATATCAAATTATCTCACTCCTCAGAATCTGAGGAGGGACAAGCCTCTGATACAGAGGAAGAGTAGGTAATATGTCAGGAATCAGATAGCTCTGATCACTCACAGCTACATTCTGAGTCAGACTCTGAGGACGAAAATCCAACACCCGCAGCCACTCCAGAGATCGCAAAGAAGCTTTTAAGAGAGATGATGCAGACCTTAGAGATCAAGGATGAAACAACAGTCCTCTCAAAGGCGGACAGGCTCCTAGGTGTTCACAAAAAATCTAAATTAACCTTTCCTATATTTAATTCCATCACACAAGCAATTGAAACTGAATGGTCACAACTGGAACGCCGTATTGCACTTACACAGAGATTCTTTAAAATGTATCCAGTACCGGAAGAGCACCAAAAGAAATGGGATAAGGCCCCAAAGGTAGATTCGGCGGTTGCCCGCTCATCTCGCAATACAGCATTGCCTGCAGAGGAAGCGGCTTTCAAGGATCCCTTAGACAGACGTATGGAATCTATACTAAAGAAGTCATACACACAGGCAGCCGCAATGCTTCGACCTGCAGCAGCTTCAGCAGGCCTAGCCCACACTGCTAGACATTGGGCACAGGAGCTAGCACGACATCCCCCGGAAACCAAACAACAGTTGCATCGAGAGGCAGAAAGACTGTCTACTGCCATAGCCTTTTTGGCAGAAGCAGCAATGGAGGTCACAAAACTGGCTGCTAAGACAACAGCAAATGTGGTGGTTGCTCGCAGAGCCCTGTGGCTCAGACACTGGACAGGGGATACCGCATCAAAACTAAGACTTTTGTCGCTAAAGTTTACTGGTGACTCGCTTTTCGGACCTGATTTAAAACAAATCGTTTCTGAAGTCACTGGAGGTAAGAGTACCTTCCTGCCCTCCGGAAAAAGACCCAGATCTGAACCCACAAATAGATACACAGGCAAGAGATCATGGTCCTCTCCATCGAGACCTTTTCGTTCCTTTCGCACCTACAACAAAAATCCCTCAACAGAGCAATCCACAAGACGCGGCAGGCAAAACTGGCAGCACCAGGCACGCAATACCAGAAAGCCTATCTCTACCAAACCTAACTCCGCCTGACTCACCACAACGAGTCAGGGCACAACACGTAGGGGGCCGGCTTCAAGAATTCATCGGAATATGGGAAACACATGTGACAGACGATTGGGTGCTCTCCATAATCAGACAAGGCTACAAGATTCCTTTTTCCTCTCGCCTTCCACTAGGGAGGTTCAATCCATCAACCATTGCTCCTCAAAAACTACACTTGCTCCAAGGGGCTGTAGACACACTACTGCTCACAGGGGTTATCGAGGGGGTCCCAATATCGCAAAAGTACAAAGGGTTCTACTCCAATCTATTTCTAGTTCGCAAAAAGGAAGGATCCTTCAGACCCGTCCTGAATCTAAAACCCCTAAATCCTATGATACTAAAACAGAAATTCCGGATGGAATCAATAAGATCTGTGATTGCAAATATTGAACCGGACATTTTCATGATGTCAATAGATTTGCAAGACGCCTATTTGCACGTACCCATTTCTCCTTTTTCAAGAAAATTTCTCAGATTCGCCGTAGGAGAAGATCATTATCAATTTACGGCGCTGCCATTTGGTCTTTGTACAGCACCACGCGTCTTCACAAAGGTCCTGGTACCTATTGTCGCCTACCTCCGGTCTCTAGGAGTCAACATTATCCCCTATCTCGACGATTTCTTGATAAAGGCACCCACGGTTCAACAGGCGAACAGAGACACCGAACTGTGCCTGCAGGTGCTAACACAACATGGCTGGTTAATCAATTGCAAAAAGAGTTCACTCACACCAAGTCAGACGATTGTGTTTCTCGGATTACAATTCAACTCCAAAGTCCAAAAAGTGTACTTACCACGCGACAAGGCCATCAAGTTACAACAAACAACTCTATCGGTCCTACAACAGGAGGAGACCTCTGCAGAGGACTGCTTACGTTTCCTGGGACTGATGGTGGCGGCTTTGGAAGCCATACCGTTTGCCAGGTTTCATCTCAGACCTCTGCAACACAACTTCCTCGGGCACTGGAACAGAAATCATCAATTTCTGGGACAGATTATCCCTATCGGCCAAACGACGAGGAAGGAACTCCTTTGGTGGACAGTGCTACCGAATTTACTACAAGGGAGAAGCCTAGAAACCACTTCCTGGGAAGTAGTAACTACGGACTCAAGCCTCAGGGGCTGGGGTGCAGTTTACCACAACCTGACACTACAAGGGATTTGGTCGACTCAGGAAAGCAAGTTACCCATCAATGTGCTGGAATTACGAGCAATTGCCCTGGCCCTGGAAGGGTGGTCGTCGATCTTGCAATCTCGGGCAGTACGAGTACAGTCCGACAATGCCACGGCCGTAGCATATGTAAACAAACAGGGTGGCACACGCAGCAGGGCAGCCATGCAGGAAGTCTCCCGCATACTCACCTGGGCGGAAAGAACGGTAACCAACATCTCAGTAGTGTTCATCCCAGGGGTACAGAACTCCGAAGCGGATTACCTGAGCAGAATATCCATGGACCAGGGAGAGTGGTCCTTACACGACGGGTTATTTCAGCAACTGACTCGGAGGTGGGGGACCCCGGAGGTAGACATGTTCGCTTCCAGAAACAACAACAAACTCCCACTTTACTGCGCCAGAACGAGAGACCCGAAAGCGTTCCTGATAGACGCCTTAGTGGTACCATGGGACTTCAACCTCGTGTACGCCTTCCCACCCTTAGCGATTCTACCCAGGGTAATCCGAAAGCTAAAACAATCCAACGCAACTACCATTTTGGTTGCACCAGACTGGCCCAACAGAGTTTGGTACACGGATCTCGTCACATTATCCATAGCCCCTCCATGGCGATTGCCTCTACTTCCAGACTTGCTGACACAAGGGCCAATCAGATATCCAAATGTAGCAATGCTCAGATTGACTGCGTGGCTCTTGAAACCAACTGGTATTTACAATGTGGTTTCTCTCAGACGGCAATAAACGTTTTGTTACAGGCTAGAAAGCCTTCCACCTCCAAGGTGTACTATAAGACCTGGAGAACATTTATCACATGGTGCAATCATAGAGATATTCCTTGGGATTCTGTTGCTTCAACTCATGTTATTGAATTTTTAGCAGACGGGTTCCAGAAGGGACTCGCTCTACGTACACTTAAGACTCAGATTTCCGCACTAACTGCTTTAACTCATAAGAGATGGGCGAATTACCCTACTGTACAACATTTCATAAAAGGAGTAACTAGAGCCAGACCTCCTCTTAGAGAACCTTTGGCTACTTGGAGTTTACCTTTGGTGCTCACAGGCTTACAACATCCACCTTTTGAACCGTTATCAACGTGTGAGCTGAAGTGGTTGTCACTTAAAGTTACCTTCTTGATTGCGATTACATCTGCAAAACGGGTTTCTGAATTGGCAGCCCTTTCCTGCAGAGAGCCATGGCTAACGTTACACCAGGATAAAGCTGTCCTCAGAACCGCACCTGGTTTTCTTCCAAAGGTGGTATCCGAACGACACATGAACCAAGACATCATTTTGCCTTCCTTTTGCCCAAATCCATTGAATGATAAGGAAGCAAAACTGCATACATTGGATGGGCGATTCGTATTTATCTCAAGAGATCAAAGGAATTTCGGCATTCAGATTCCTTACTTGTTTCGTATGCTGCCGCTCACAGGGGACGGCCTGTGTCAAAGAGGACTATAGCACGTTGGCTAGTTGATACTATCAACAAAGTTTATGATGACAGTGGTAACAGTAGACCGTTTTCTGTCAAGGCTCACTCCACAAGAGCACAAAGCACATCGTGGGCGTTACAGAATCTGGCTACAGCTGAACAGATCTGCGAGGCAGCTACTTGGGTATCTCAAAATACGTTCATTAAGTTTTATAAGTTGAATGTTTATGCTTCTACATCGGCCACGTTTGGCCGCAAAGTTCTGCAGGCTGCAGTTACACAGTAAGACAAAAATCAGTACACAAGTGTCAGTGCCCACCCTGGATTTAGGCAAGCTTTTGGACGTCCCCTGACGTCTGCACTGACAGGAGGGCCGACTAGAGAAAGAAAGATTTTAGACTTACCGGAAAATCTTTTTCTAGTAGGCCCGAACTGTCAGTGCAGTAAGTCCCACCCAGGCTGATTTTAGTATGGGCATCGGGACTTCTTTCTCGCTATCCTCTATCTGTGTCTCTTGATCTTCCTTCTATCTGTCATATCTCCACCGGCTGAGCTTTATAACGGAACTGATGTGAGGAGGTGGAGACAAGCCATATATACAGTGGGAGGGACCATGAGAGCCAAAGATCAAATTTCTGTCCTGCCTCCAGAGGTGAATGAAGACAAAACCCCTGACGTCTGCACTGACAGTTCGGGCCTACTAGAAAAAGATTTTCCGGTAAGTCTAAAATCTTTCTTTTTCAACCCAATTTAACTATGTAACTATGTAACTATTATGTGCTGCCAGATTGCTGACTTGGTCGATGAAGACACGCCAGCTATATTTTGCTAGCAGTCGAGGGCCACAATCATCTCTCCGGGTCCTGAGTAATGGACTTGAGGTGTCTAAAATGGCTGTCTCGGACTGCCTGGTAATCCCAATGCTGTATAGACTGTTAGGAGGCACATCGAAGATGAATATAATGTTTGTCATTGTATCTTTTATAAATACCACTCTGGTATTTTCCATTGGTGACCGATTCTGGTGACTACTCCAACTGTCTCCTGCTCCCTACTGGGTGATGAGGCTTTGGTTCAGTTGTATCCTGATGGCATCAGACACGTACATGCAGACGAGAGTAAATGAGTGGAAAACACCAGGCAAAAAGATCATTGTGAAATGTGCTGTAAATCAGTGTCGGGTAATGATTGCTCTGACTGGAGGAGAGTTGGTGTATGTTGAGATGGATCCTTCTTGGGCAGTTAAACGAGTGCACAGAAAGAAAAGAAATGTCAGCTGATGGTGTGCATGAGTCTGGCTAATGCAACCCCTGGAGAACAGCGCTCCCGATTCTTGGCTGTGGGGCTTGTTGATAGCGCCGTTTGCATTATCAGTCTTGACCCTTCGGACTGTCTTCAGCCACTCAGTATGCAGGCATTGCCCGCACAGCCAGAGGTCCTGTGTATTGTAGAGATGGGTGCTGCAGGGAGCCAGGATGAGCTGGGAGAATGTTTCTCTATTGGTTTCCTCAACATAGGCCTTCAGAATGGTGTGTTGCTTAGAACCAGACCCAGTTACTGGTGATCTATCTGGTCTTGACCTGTCAAACTCTTCAGAATTAGATTACAGGGAAAGGAGGTGGTTCTGGCAATGTCAAGTTGCTCCTGATTGTTTCTTTTATTACTTTCAGTCATGCTGTCACGACCGGCACCCATTACCAGAACAAGTGCCAAGCACCCTGGTCTCGGCTCGGCTTCACCAGTAGTGTGACCACCGTTGGGCTTAACGAGAGGTGCAAGGCGAGATGTTCTGGCTGGCAAAGGGGCACAGCTGTTAGCAGAGTCTTTTGGGCCGAAGGTCACGGTACAAATGGAGCAGGCAAAAGAATCGTCAGACAGGCTGGGTTGAGGCAGGCAGATAACAAGAATCCTCAGACAGGCTAGGGTCAAACCGGGTTGTCAATCAGGGGGTTAAGCAGGAAGAGTTGTCGTAGGCAGGCAAGGGTCAGGATACAGAATGCAGAATAGTCAGGAACAGGCTGGGTAATCAAACAGACTAGATACAGAACAGATCGGATGCACAAGGCTCAGGAACCACTAGAAACGAGTTCTATCATGGGCAATTACCAACAGACAGACTGGGCTTTACATATTATTTGAATTTCGCGTTGTCAGCGCGCCTGTGCCTTTAAATACCACAGAGGCGCGCCACAGAGATTCGGCGCCTGCAGCCTAACGTGCACCCACGCGATCCGTCGCCTGCTGCCTAAGAGAACCCGCACGACGCGGCGGGCGTCCCTGCCGTCCCCCCATTAGACCCCAAGGTATGTCTCTTACACATGCTTCCATCTCTCCCCACTTTCATATGAGACCCTGGAATATGCCTCTGGGTTTGCATCTGAACAGTGTCCTAAAGGAATTGTTGCTATTTTACAACCACACTGAGGATCTTGGCACTGGAGAAATTGGGAGCAGCGTTTAACCAAGTGGCTTTTCCACTTCAGTATACTCCACGCAAGTTTGTCATTCATACAGAAAGTAACTTATCATTAACTTAGAGAAAATGGTAGAGGCAGCAGGGGAAGATGAAAGAGAACTGGCAGCAGAGATTGCAGCTGAATTACTGAATGAGACTCTGCCAGAGTCCATATTTGACTCCCCCAAAGCTGACAATGGCCAGTGGGCATCAGTCATTTGTGTCATGAACCCTATCCAGGGAAATGCTCTTGATTTGCTGCAACTGGAACAAAATGAGTCTGCTTTCAGTGTGGCAGTGTGCTGCTTCACTAATACTGGAGATAACTTTTAAGTCTTGGTGGGGGTGTCTAAAGACCTTATCCTGAATCCCTGTTTTGTTGCTGCTGGATTAGTATACACTTAAAAAACCGGTGAATAATGGGGGGGGAATTGGAATTTGTACACCTGTTGAGGAGGTCCCTGCAATTGCACCTTTTCAGGGGCATGTTTTGTTTGGAGATGGAAAGTTGTTGAAGATATATGACCTTGGAACGAAGAAGCTTCTGAGAAAATGTGAAAATAAGCAGCTTCCCAACTTTATTGTGGGCATACAAATGATTGGGCAGCGTGTGATATTGTCTGATGTGCAGGAGAGTTTCATATGGGTGCGGTACAAGGGCAACGAAAACCAGCTGATGACACATACCCATGCTGGGTGACAACCTCCTGCCTCCTGGACTATGACACAGTGGCTGGAGCAGACAAGTTTGGAAATAGCTGCATAGTTCGGTGACCTTCTAATACCAATGATGATGTTGATGAGGATCCTATTGGTAACGAAGTATTATGGGACAGATGTCTTCTGAATGGAGATTCTCAGAAGGCTGAAGTAATTGTAAATGACCATTTACAATTAGATGCTTTCATTAACATGCATCTTATCCAGAATTGAATGCAATAATAGTGGAGTCAGTACTTTAGGAGGACTTCTAAATGGCCATTTGTTTTTAAACAGAAGACCTTATCTGATTGTTTGGATAGTTGAATGGCTGTATCAGACAGTTGGCGAAGGAGTTGCAGCTCCTCTTACTTCCTTATCTGCTGTTGGCTCCTGCCAGAAAAGTGCACTGGTTGATTAGATTTTCAGTTTGGACTGAGGGGCACCAATCTGACATGGGTCACATATATGGTTAGCAGTTGAGACTTTTGGGCTCTTCTCAAATTCTCACGTTTTATTCTGCCATTTGTAAATACTGTTTGGTATACAGTATATACTCGAGTATAAGCCGCCCCAAGTATAAGCCGAGGTACCTAATTTTACCTCCAAAAACTGGGAAAGCTTATTGACTCGAGTATAAGCCGAGGGTGAGAAATGTAGCAGCTTCTGGTAAGTTTCAATCTCGTTTTTGGATGAATATTCTTAGGCGCCGGCTACTATTCTAAGGCACAGGCGAATATTCTTAGGCGCCGGCTACTATTCTAAGGTGCCGGCGACCGTTTTTGTGCTTGACCCGAGTATAAGCCGAGGAAGAGTTTTTCAGCATATTTTGGGGGCTGAAAAACTCGGCTTATACTCGAGTATAGACGGTAATCAGTTTTGTTTTCTAAAAGGTGTCATGAAATGAGAACTTGCAGATTCTGTCTAAAAAAAAAAGATGAATGAAGGGACACTGAAGGACACTGGTAGGTCCCATCTAGAATACACAGTGCAGTTTTGTCCCAGTACACAGTGTTTATAACAGAAGCAGAAAGATTCCACCCTGTCACACCCCAACAACCCAAATATGAGGCCCAGCTCCATTAATCACAAGGTGACAGATATTCAAATGAAGAGCTGCAAGTTCCTAAAATGCCTAGTAAATAACAATGTAATATGCAAGTAACTAGATGTCACTGTGGAATACCATTTTATACAAACACAGCACTGTGCCACACATTGTAGTCCTGTCACATATACATTAGAGGGCATCCGTATCCCATTCTTACTGTATTCATTGGAAGTGACAGGGTCTGTACCAATACCTGAGAAGAATTTATGTTGATATAATGTTGATACGAGAAACAGCTGAAAAAAGCGAAATCTGTGATCCCCAACCAGTGGCTTGTGAACAACATGTTGCTCACCAACCTCTTGAATGTTGCTCCCAGTGACCTCAAATCAGGAGCTTATTTTTGATTTCCTGGCTTGGAGGAAAGTTTTGGTTGCATAAAACGCTACCGAAAAGTCGCCAAAAGAGGCGCGAAGTGTGATGAAGCCTTTGCTGGCAATAATTCTCCTTTTAGTGAATCTGCCACAAGGAATCTTCCACTGAAGTGGTGTATAGAATTTAAGAAGGAGTTTAGACTTTATCAGTGTTTTGGATACAAGATATTTCTTTATTACAGGTGTAGGATCTAATAAATGCTTGGGGCATGGAGTTTTCCGGATAAGTGAGCTTTCTATAATTTGGATCATCATTTAACATTAAATAAAGCCAATAGGATTGTTTTGACACCAATACAGAGAAGAAGGAAATCATTAAAAAAATATTTGCTAAAATTGAGTCTATGGGGGAAATTTACTAATGGTCGAATTTTCGCCTCAAAAGGCGCAATTTCGTCAAACGTTAATCTGCAGCGCATACATACTCTTATTCGTTCAAAATGCGGTTGCGTAGAAGAACACTGGTGAAGTTTCACCAAAAATAAATAAATCCGCACAAGCATTTCTAAGCAAACTTTTGTGAACGTTACTTTCTTCCTAGTCAAACTTCATTGGTTCACTTACGCTAAGGACAATTTAAATATGGCACATATAGGTCATATAGACGTCTTTATTAGTGATGTTGGTGAAATGGTTAAAAAAAAGGTTTACAAAAATATATTTAACAGTTAAACTTTTAAACATAATCGCACTTTTAAAAAATGAAAAAAATCCAGCGTCTTGACATTTTTTAATGACTTTTCGGCATACAGGATATGATGTCACTGACATAAGATTGTGGAGGATGTAGCGTCATCTTTTCAGTTTGCTAGGTCTAACCTGACGAAGCCTGCTCTGGCGAAAAGGGTAACGTATTGTAAAGTTCGCACTTTGCGGAATAACGATTGTTCTCCTGGCGAAAGGGCATGAAACTTAATTAGCGATGAACTCTTTTGTGAGTGAATTGTCCTCTATACCTGTTAGTAAATTGGTGAGGTCCCTACGGATTGTATTTATGGCGAATTTTCGCTAACGACGGCCACTAAGCCCATGTCTGCCTCCTTGGGAGTTTTTCTGGATAATGGGTTTTCAGATAAGGGATCCATACCTATATAACCAATACACTATCCAGCAAAACAACAGTGAAAACTCCAATTTACATTTCCCCCTGATTTTAGGTTTTTACTCATATTACACATTTGTGTGTGGTCACACCAATATACAAGTATGGGACCTGTTATTCAGAATGCTTGGGACCTGGAGTTTTCCAGATAATGGATCTTTCTGTAATTTGGATCTTAGGCTACTAGAAAATCATGTAAACATTAAAGAAACTCAGTAGGCTGGTTTTGCTTCCAATAAGGATTCATTACAGTATATCTTATTTGGAATCAAGTACAAACTACTGTTTTTAAAATACGGCCAATACGTAATTCAGAAGTTCAGAAGAATAACGGATTTCAGGATAACGTCCCCCATACCTGTATAATGCATTTCCCTGACTTTACATATTCTGGGATTTTATACTATTTTTGTATTGTCCCTTAAAAAAAAATGGGGGTTCTACTGTATATCTATTTCCAATTGTTGTGTAGTTAGCTTTATTCACTGTGATCTTATGCTTCTAATTTAGCTGTACCCAATTCTTTTTAGTGCATAGTGCATATATAGGATTTATATTTCCTCGTCTGTTGCACATATTTATGTTTGTGTTTTTTCTTTTACATATTTTCCCAACTCTTCCCAGGAATTCTCAGCACATTATGAGTGAATAGACAGATGGGATGCTTAGCAATGGCAGCTATCCTGTACTGCATATTTAGTATAATTAAATATACTTAGCTTGAACTTCTAGCTCTGCATTAAGTGGCTAAACTATTCCATTATAATCATGTTGACCTTAACATTAATTATTAAGTACGGAATTCTAAAACCAATAAACGTTATTTTGTGTTCAACCTATTGCCCTGCAGTTCTCGGGTTTGGAGATTTACAGCATCTGTTTGGTTGCGAGGATCTGAACAGAGGAACATGCAGGGCTTCAATTGACAGATTGTGAGATAAATAGTGGAGGGCAATAATACAAATATAGTAATAAGAATCTGAATCCAGCCTGAGAATGTTGGGGATCCCTGGCTTTGTTGGCTACAGCAGCCCAGTAGCATTGTACGTTTCAGGTGAAAGATAGGGAGAATAGAAAGGGAAATCATTGTAAATCCACCAAATATATTCGTGTATTGATCATGATTACATGTAATTCCAGAGCCGGGCCAAGGTAGTTTGGCACCCTAGACAAGGGTTCCAATCAGCGCCCCCCAGCATTTCCCACCTTACCATTACGTTTTTTTAATAAAAGAAAATGCATTATTGAATGAAACTTTTAATTTATATAAATAGGTAATGTTTGCAAGCAAAAATAAGGTACACCAAAAAAGAAACGTTTTTTAACCTGATAAACAAACAAAGTGCAAATGAAGGGTTTACTGACACCCGTAAACTGTGATGTCATTGTAGCTTGTACCTGTGTCATCAGCCGCCCATCTGTACCAGCAGCCATCAAGGCTATAAGGCAGCCCCCCATTTGTACCAGCAGCCATCATGACCCCAAGGCAGCCCCCCATTTGTACCAGCAGCCATCATGACCCCAAGGCAACCCCCCATTTGTACCAGCAGCCATCATGGCCCCAAGCCAGCCCCCCATCTGTACCAGCAGCTATCAAAGCCCCAAGGCAGCCCCCCTTCTGTACCAACAGCTATCAAGGCCCCAAGGCAGCCCCCCATCTGTACCAACAGCTATCAAGGCCCCAAGGCAGCCCCCCATCTGTACCAACAGCTATCAAGGCCCCAAGGCAGCCCCCCATCTGTACCAGTAACTATCAAGGCCCCGTGATAGCCTGCTGCCTGCTTACTTTAATAATGGGATTAAACAAACCCCAGGGGGTTTGAGCCCTTGTGGGCATGCGATTTTTTTAGAATCATGCTTTTACACTTAAGGCCATCATGGGAAATAACTTTTATTAGTGAAAAAAATAATTTCCCCCTGAGAAGTGTGCCCCCCCCCCCTGTTATTGCGCCCTAGACAGCTGCCTACCCCTTGTTCCGGCCCTGTGTAATTCTAACATAAACCTGCCTGAAATACGTGTAAAACACTAACCTATCTTTAACATATGGTGAAATATTGCAGGCAGGGAAAGCATCTTGTCCAGATTCTTTGTTGCAGGCCATTTTATTTACTGTTTCCATATGATTAGTATTTTACAAATGAGGAGTTAATCTTAAAATGTTATTTTATCAGTGGTGTTCTAAGACACTGCATTTGGTTTTAGTTTTTAAAGGTTTACTGCAGACTGAAATGAATGATGTAGAGATGGTCTCCATTTGGTCTTTATTTGTTTTTTTGTTCCTCTGGTTTCTGAAAATATGTTTTCTACTGCAACTTTTAAGTTAGGAAATGTAAATGTTTACTGGTTGCCAACTAGCAACTATAGCAACTAGGTAGTTACGTGAATGACAGTTTGGAGTTTTTAGGGGATATTGTGTAGTAATGTGCAGGTCATGAATTTCCCAACCCTCCCCCTCTCAATCCAGGTCCAACCAAGTCTCGGGTTGAGAAGAGAAATTATTACCTGAACCATCAGAGGGGGACATTATTACATGCACCATCTCAATCCAGGTCCAACCAAGTCTCGGGTTGAGAAGAGACATTATTACCTGCACCATCAGAGGGGGACATTATTACATGCACCATCTCAATCCAGGTCCAGCCAAGTCTCTGGTTGAGAAGAGACATTATTACATGCACCATCTCAATCCAGGTCCAACCAAGTCTCGTGTTGAGAAGAGACATTATTACCTGCACCATCAGAGGGGGACATTATTACATGCACCATCTCAATCCAGGTCCAGCCAAGTCTCTGGTTGAGAAGAGACATTATTACATGCACCATCTCAATCCAGGTCCAGCCAAGTCTCTGGTTGAGGAGAGACATTATTACATGCACCATCTCAATCCAGGTCCAACCAAGCCTCTGGTTGAGAAGAGACATTATTACATGCACCATCTCAATCCAGGTCCAACCAAGTCTCGGGTTGAGAAGAGACATTATTACCTGCACCATCAGAGGGGGGTGGTCTTGGCACAACCCTATGCCACAAATGATTGGCATTAGGGCAGACTAACTGCAGCACACTATTATGCCAAGGGCACACTGGGTTCATTCGCAGCCTGTGGATAAGCATACAATTTCTGTGCAATGTAGTTTGTCCACAGTAACTCATACACTAAGGATGATGGGGTTCAGGTGAAACCTGTGGGACCTGCAGCTCTGGGACAATGAGTTGAGTCCAAGGTTCAGGCAGGACAAACTTTTAGCAGGTTCCCTTAGTTTTGGTGGCTGATCCCATCCATGTTTTAATTTTCAGAGAGGAATTTGTAAGTAGATAAGACCTACCGGCTGGTTTGGGTTGGGAAGTAGAGGGTTTCAATTGGGTTTGGGTGTACCATTTTCTGATCCTGTCATCACTACCATTGATGCAACCTTCAGCCCAGGTCCAGCCAGTATTGGGCCAGCCTGTGTATCACTATTGCCTGCATTATGCTAAAAGATTATCATTATAAGGTAGAAACTCCCCATGTTTTTCTGCAACCTTATAGACTGCCCATTAAACGGCTATCCACCTCACCGGGCACAGATCCAGCAGCCAACCAGCAATTTTAAAAATATACTGATGCCTAAAAATAATAAGAATATAATCATGAGACCCCATAATCCATTTACCGAATGCTTAAGGGTTTTTTTTTTTTAAATAGAACCAGGTTGGGAATAAGCAGAACAGAAAGCCTAATGATCCGAAGCCGGTAAGAATGAGGCTGTGGGATGAGGTGAAGATAAAGTGGTATTTATCCCAGTCTTTCCATTATATGAAAACCAGCTTTACTTTCTGGCTGGTGGGACAATCTGCAGACCGGTGCCACAATATTTACTCCATGACTAGCAATGCTTATATGTCTGGGGGCATTACGGCCTTCAGGAATGGGCTTTTTTTTTTGGCAAATGGTGGTGTAAGTAGTGAGTTCTGGACCTTTCAACATAGGCATCCATAAGGGGGGCACCTGACCCCCCTCTTGTTAAACCACAAAAAGGACAAGAGCAAGTTTAAGATACCAGTGATGATTCTCTCTCTCCAGATAACACTGCAGCTATTTCTGCCTGGCACCAGCTCCATACATTTTACTTTGTATCTTTTTACAGCCCCACCTTGACCACATGACGCTGTGTGTGTGAGACAAAGATTGTCCTATAAAATGGTGCTGCTTCCATGTGGGTGAAATCCTAATTCTGCAAGTAAGGCAAGATGGTCTCCGGGGTTGTTGCTGCTACTTTGGGATAGTGTGTATAGTAGGGCAGGATAGTCTCCAGGATGGTTGCTGCTACTTTGGGATAGTGTGTATAGTTGGGCAAGATGGTCTCTGGGATTTTTGCTGTAACTGTGGGATAGTGTGTATAGTAGGGCAAAATAGTCTCTGGAATTGTTACTACTTTGGGATAGTGTGTATAGTAGGGCAACATGGTCTCTTGACTTGTTGCTGCTTCTTTGGGATAGTGTGTATAGTAGGGCAGGATAGTCTCCAGGATGGTTGCTGCTACTTTGGGATAGTGTGTATAGTTGGGCAAGATGGTCTCTGGGATTTTTGCTGTAACTGTGGGATAGTGTGTATAGTAGGGCAAAATAGTCTCTGGAATTGTTACTACTTTGGGATAGTGTGTATAGTAGGGCAACATGGTCTCTTGACTTGTTGCTGCTTCTTTGGGATAGTGTGTATAGTAGGGCAGGATAGTCTCCAGGATGGTTGCTGCTGCTTTGGGATAGTGTGTATAGTAGGGCAAGATGGTCTCTGGGATTTTTGCTGTAACTGTGGGATAGTGTGTATAGTAGGGCAAAATAGTCACTGGAATTGTTACTACTTTGGGATAGTGTGTATAGTAGGGCAAGATGGTCTCTTGATTAGCTGCTGCTTCTTTTGGATAGTGTGTATAGTAGGGTAAGATGGTCTCTGGGATTTTTGCTGTAACTGTGGGATAGTGTGTATAGTAGGGCAAAATAGTCACTGGAATTGTTACTACTTTGGGATAGTGTGTATAGTAGGGCAAGATGGTCTCTTGATTAGCTGCTGCTTCTTATGGATAGTGTGTATAGTAGGGTAAGATGGTCTCTGGGATTTTTGCTGTAACTGTGGTATAATGTGTATAGTAGGGCAAAATAGTCTCCGGGATTGTTACTGCTACTTTTGGGATAGTGATTATAGTAAGGCAAGATGGTCTCTGGGATTCTTGCTGCTACTGTGGGATAGTGTGTATAGTAAGGCAAGATGGTCTTCGGGATTTTTGATTGGGATAGTGTGTATAGTAGGGCAAGATGGTCTCCTGACTTGTTGCTGCTACTTTGGGATAGTGTGTATAGTAGGGCAAGATGGTCTCCTGACTTGTTGCTGCTACTGTGGGATAGTGTGTATAGTAAGGCAAGATGGTCTTCGGGATTTTTGATTGGGATAGTGTGTATAGTAGGGCAAGATGGTCTCCTGACTTGTTGCTGCTACTTTGGGATAGTGTGTATAGTAGGGCAAGATGGTCTCCTGACTTGTTGCTGCTACTTTGGGATAGTGTGTATAGTAGAGCAAGATGCTCTTCGGGATTGTTGATGTTACTGTGAGATAGTGTTTAGTAAGGCAAGAGGGTCTCCGGGATTGTTGCTGTAACTGTGGGATAACATGTATAGTAGGGCAGGAAAGTCTCCGGGATTGTTGCTGCTACTTTGAGATAGTGTGTATAGTAGGGCAAGATGGTTTCTGAAATTTTTGATGTAACTGTAGGATAGTTTTTAGCAAGGCGAGATGTCACCGGGATTGTTGCTGTTACTGTGGGATAGTGTGTATAGTAGGGCAAGATGGTCTCTGGGATTGTTGCTGCTACTGTGGGATAGTGTGAATAGTAAGGCAAGTTGGTCTCCGGGGTTGTTGCTGTTACTGTGGGATATTGTTTAGCTTTTAAGTTTGGAAATGTAAATGTTTACTGGTTGTCAAAACTAGGTAGTTATGTGAATGACAGTTTGGAGTTTTTTGGGGATATTGTGTAGTAATGTGCAGGTCATGAATTTCCCAACCTTCCCCCTCTCTATCCAGGTCCAACCAAGTCTCGGGTTGAGAAAAGACATTTTTACCTGCACCATCAGAGGGGGGTGGCCTTGGCACAACCCTACGCCACAAAAGATTGGCAGTAGGACAGACTAACTGCATCTGACAGACTAACTCCATATGTGGAGTTTAAAATGGTAATATGTGATGATTCTCTCTCTCCAGATAACACTGCAGCTATTTCTGCCTGGCACCAGCTCCATACATTTTACTTTGTATCTTTTTACAGCCCCACCCTGAGCACATGACGCTGTGTGTGTGAGACAAAGATTGTCCTATAAAATGGTGCTGCTTCCATGTGGGTGAAATCCTAATTCTGCAAGTAAGGCAAAGATGGTCTCTGGGGTTGTTGCTGCTGCTTTGGGATAGTGTGTATAGTAGGGCAAGATGGTCTCTGGGATTGTTGCTGTAACTGTGGGATAGTGTGTATAGTAAGACAAGATGGTCTCTGTGATTGTTGCTGTAACTGTGGGATAGTGTGTATAGTAAGGCAGGATAGTCTCTGTGATTGTTGCTGTAACTGTGGGATAGTGTGTATAGTAAGGCAAGATAATCTCAGGGATTGTTGCTGTAACTGTAGGAGAGTCTGTATAGTAAGGGAAGATGGTTTCTGGGATTGTTGCTGCTACTGTGGGAGAGTGTGTATAGTAAGGGAAGATGGTCTCTGGCATTGTTGCTGCTATTGTGGGATAATGTTTAGTAAGGCAAGATCAGGGTCGGACTGGGGGGCCCGAGGCCCACTGGGGCTACTGCCCCAGGGCCGACCCCCTGCCACGCCGGCGTTTTCGTCTGTGCCGGCCTGTATGCTTAGTCTGCGTGCTGCATCTCTGCATATGCGTGCGGCGCCGCATTTACACACATGCGACCAGAGCCTTGGTTGCACTCATGCACACACCTCCGCAAATATAGGTACGGATGGGTTTTTTCTCGGTGTCCTGCCTGCCCAGTCTGACACTGGGCAAGATGGTCTCAGAGATTGTTGTTGTAACTGTTGGATAGTGTGTATAGGAATGTAAGATGTCTCAGGAATATGGATTTTAACTGTGGGATAATGTGTTTTGTAAGGGACAATGGGAATAATGAAAGGGACTGTATGTATGGGATACTGTGTATAGTAAGGCAAGGTGACCTTTGTGGTAACAACTGTATCTGTGGGATAGTGTCTGACTGGACTTCCCCAGGGGCCCCATGGGTTCTGATGGTGGCCCAGTTCTCGGGATTTTACTTTAAAGGGCAATGCACCTGTAAATAAATTTTTAGTAGTGGTAAACAGTGCTATTGTGTTGAAATTGTTGCAATTGGTCTTCAAGTTTGAAATCCCTCAACATATTATTTTTCCATTACTCTGCTAGCCCCCATGGAAATCCAGATGTACTTGTTCAATGTAGTTCTATATATACTGCTTCATGCATTACAACACAATAAACCCATACCAATGGTTTATAAATACTGATCATAGACAAGTCACTTCATGCCAACATATATTCTACAGTTCTGCAAAAATATATATTACTTGTTACCCTTATTTGCTGGAAAGCCTCCTAATACATACACTGCATACGTCTTTACAGATCAATGGGTGGTTAAATTAACCTCTAACGGAAGTTTAACCCAAAATAGGCACCCGAATTTTAGCCTGACTGCTTGGCACATCACTTAAGATCATACTATTTCTGTTTAGTGTCTTTTTTTTTTTTGTTGACATACACACTAGGGATGCACCGAATCCATTATTTTGGATTTGGTCGAACCATCGAATCCTTCATGAAAGATTTGGCTGAATACCAAACTTAATCCGAATACTAAATTGCATATGCAAATTAGGAGTGGGAAAGGGAAAAAAAAATTTACTTCCTTTTTTGTGACAAAAAGTCACACAATTTCCCTCCCTGTCCCTAATTTGCATATACAAATTACGATTCGGATTTGGTTCGGCCGGACAGAAGGATTCGGCCGAATCACGAACCGAATCGGTGCATCCCTAATACACACAAACTAAAATAACATATGAAACACCTGATTTAGATTTTTGCTGAAACATGGTCTTGAAACATGAAATGAAAATGCTGAAAAAAAAAACCAGTTAAAAACAATACAGTGACCCCTGCATCGTATCCAAAATGGCCTGTGCCTATTCATATTAACGGCAGAATAATGGAATTCATAAGATGGAAGACTCTGCAACATTAAAAATAGCATTTCTATGGCTTCCTATTAAGTCCAAACGGTGGTTCACCTTTAAGGCACTTTTTAGTATGTTATAGAATGGGCAATGATAAGCAACTTTTTTTTTTTTTGTAAATTCTTTATTTATATTTTCAAAATGTTTAGGGAAGGGACTGACTGAAGGAAAAAAGGGAGGGGTATCAGTACATAAATTTCTTCTAGTGATGTGCGGGCCGACCCGAGGCCCGCGGGTTTACCCGCGGATCGTGCGGGTTAGGGACGACTCCTGGAAAAATGCGCGGGTGGGTGTGGGTTGAGCTCTACTCCTGCTCTCCCGCACCCGCAACCTAGTACTGCCGGCTTCCGGCGCCGGAATTTATAGACTTCTGCCTGCTCCGCCCCTTTTGTGACGTCACTGTGGGGCGGGCCTATAAATAAAGGGGAGGGTTGGATTTGAGTAGGGAACAGGCAGGTTAGGGTCGGGTGCAGGGTCGAGAAATTCTCGACCCGCACATCACTAATTGCTTCATTTTTTGCTAACAGAGGAGTTTTCCTAAAATATTAAATATGAATCCCAACTCTTGCATATCACAAAATGCTTTTTGTTTTTGCTTAGTCCCTCTGCTAACCTGAGGGTAGAGTATGTATGTTATCTTCTCGGTATGGGATGAAACCAAGTATCCCTGTAACTTGGGTGTAGTGGGAAGGGAAAATTTGTGCATCCATCTGTAAATTTGTGTCCACCTCTCTCTTGGTATATTCTCAGCCAGTTCCCTCTCCCATTTAATTTCTATCTCGATATTATTCTCTTGTATGTTAGCCACTAAACCTTTATAGAACTGGGATAAGGGCCTTTTAATCTTTATTGCTTTCCGCATCATCTGTTGAGCAGTCCCGGATTTAGTGTGGCTGCATAGTAATGCAGCCTTGTGTAACACCAGAAATCTCTTTGCTTGGATTTGTATCAGAGTTAACATTTTGTCCCCTTTTGTGAAATCTGATATTATCGTTGCCCTATTTTCAGTTGTAGCCCAGTGTGCGAACGCCCTCTTCTCCATACTGGGTGGAAAGTCAAGATTGCCTGAAATCGGGAGTAAAGGAGAAGGGGCTATGGACAAACCCTTTTTTTGTCATGTTGCTCTTCCATATCCTAATAGTAGCCCCTATCAGCGGATACTTCAGACACTCTTGTGGGATATTTTGAGGTGCCGCCCAAATAGTATTGTGCAACGGTACCTTAGAAAATTGTTGTTCCACTATGATCCAATATTATTTTGTTATTGTCCCCAGGTGCCACTGATGGATGCGGGTCAGGTGAATCGCTACATAATACAGGTACATATCTGGTACTCCCAGGCCGCCCTGCTGTTTGCTTCTGGTTAATATGGTGTATTTTTGTCTTCATTTTTTGTTATTCCAGAAGTATTTGGAGAACAACGTTTTCATTTTTCTAAAAAAAGATAGGTGGCAGTATGATAGGTAACATTTGTAGTACATATAAAATCTTTGGTAATATTATCATTTTGATGATTTGTATCCTACCGAACCAAGTTATCTGCTCATGGTTCCATCCGTTAATTGTCTTGTCTATCTCCTCTAACAGGGGGATATGATTGTGTTTATAAATATTTTGTAAGTCTCTCGGTATATTAACCACGAGGTATCTAATAGTATGTCTGGCCGATATAAACGGAAAATTTTCTTCAATTCATTTTGCCTCACTCTTTACATTTAATGCCTCTGATTTGCTGGCATTGATCTTAAAGTTTGGGGTAACTTGGCTTTTTGGACGAATTGCTTAATTTTTCCAATAACCTTAGGAGAGTTTGGTGTCGTTTTTATGTTGTAAAGGGCCTGACAAAATTCTTGAAAACATCGGGCTATTTGTAGCGTTCCATACTGCATATTCTGCTTCATAGCTTTAATGGCTGCTATATATGTTTTTTCATGCTGCCTTTTTAATTGGCCCATGAAAAATTTATTACACTTACTGTTATATTCATAGAATCTCTGTTTAGTTCCTAAATACGCTTTGTATGCCTTTGTCTGTTTTTAAGCTCTTCCCTTTTACCTTCTAACTGGTCTTTTACCCTTTTTTTTACCCTATTTGTGGATCCTTTCTAGAGCATTAATGTCTTGTATTAATGTGTATATTTCTTTGTTCCTGTTCCTTTTTATTTTAGAACACAAAGCTATCAGGCGGCCTCTAAGGACACGTTTGTGAGTTTCCGAAAGCGTTGCAGGGTTGATTCTTGGTAAATCATTTTCTTTGACAATGTTCTGTAAGTGGTTCCTGACTTCCTCTCTGTTCTCTTTGCTTAGTAGTATATGCTCATTAAACTTCCAGATAAACTCTGGTTTTAGCATATTGGGTATTTCAAAATCGAATGTGATAAGGGCATGGTCAGATATTGCTATGTGTTCTATCCGTGCTGATCTCATATAGTGTAACCAGGTTTGTGCCATGAATATGTAATCCAGCCTTGCATAGCTAGTGTAAACTTTTGCATAATGGGAGTAGTCTTTACCCTTCGGGTTCAGGCTCCTCCATGTGTCTACTACCTGCAGATTATGTAACACCAGTTTTATCTTTTAAAGTTTTGTAGGCTGCATTGGGTTTGCCTGTGGATGTGTCCTGTAAAGGATTTATAGTGATATTCATGTCACCCCCGATGAGCAACAGGCCCTCCGTGAATGTCTTCAACCGGGATTCTATTTCGGTAAGTATACTCAATTGCCCCTGATTGGGTAGGTAAATATTTGCTAGCGTAACCTTAGTGTTGGCAAGTTCACCTTTAATTATCACACACCTTCCTTCTTTGTCTTTCAGACTATCAGTACATTGAAAAGGTAAGTCTTTGTGGATCAATGTCATAGCTCCTAACGCCTTCTTCTCTGGGTTGTGTAAATATCTGTGTGTATGATCTATTACTAATTATTGGTACGTTCCCTACTTTAAAGTGTGTTTCTTGTAATAAGAATATAATTTTGGCTCCCAATCTATTGCACTCATGGAAGACCTGTGCTCTTTTGCAAGGTTCATCCATTCCATTCAGGGCCAGAACTAGGGTTAGGCAGAAGAGGCACTTGCGTAGGGCGCAAAGGCACAGGGGTGCCAGGCACGTACCTCTTCTGACGCCTTCCCCTAGCTCGGACCACTATGTTCAGAAGCTGTGGCCGCACTTCTACGTAGTTTACGCATGCGTCCTTTCCGCTCGCACACTTCTGCGCATGCGCGAGTGGCGGGGGGTGAAGTAGTTGGCCGGGTTGCCTAGGGCGCCCGGCCGAGTAGGCCCGGCATTGATTCCATTAACATTAAAGACATTAGTGTACATTTTATGTTAGCCATTTTCTGGTTGTGAGAACCTTTCTTAAGACATATTTTGCATCTAATAACCCTCATAAACCTAGGCATAGCATTGTCAAATACTTGTATTTGAGATAGTAGGTAGGGAGATAGCATGTCATCATTTGTAAAACACAGCTTCAGCTCCTGAGAAAGTGGAGAAAGGTAGATAACGAACATATAAACATTTTAACTGTTAAACAAGTAAGATAAATGCAGGTAAATACAGTATCTCTACACATATATTGCTACTCGTCGCCCTGGGAGGTTGTTGCCCAGTGGGATAGTTGTAGTGGTTGGGTATCTTATCCTTGGGGGGGTTGTGATGGCCCTCGCCACTGTCTGGCTCGGTACGCTCCTGGATGTTACGAGTCCACAACTTAGTCCAGTCGCCTTTTAGCCTTTTGAAAAGTAGAACTCATACAAAGGGACTAGCTGGCAATATTCCTCTGATCCTCAAGGGGGCGGTAAAAGCCCACAGTTTTGTGTTTAAGGGGAGAGAAGAAGAAAGCAGAATCCTCCGTTGTCCTGGTTTCACTGGCCTTCCTTAGCCCTTTTGGGGGTTAGGTTGTAATCCCTGTTCATCCCACTTGACGGCATTCTGGGTGTTTTTTTGGGGCCTGGGGTATCTTTCCACTCTGACTCTGCATCTATGTCCAGTTGTGGTGGTTTGTCTTCCTCCTCTGTCCATCCTGGTAACCGGATTTTTGAAGGATGTCATTAGTTTCCTTCGGGGTCCTGAGTGTCATCTGTTTTTTTATTTATAATTAGGCTGAATGGGAAGCCCTGTCCGAAATTGGATGTTGTTTGCTTTCAGTATGTCTGTCAGTGGTTTTAACTGCCTTCTCTTGGTCAGGCTATACCTTGATAGGTCTTGGAAGAGTAATATTTCTTTATCTTCATAGGTAGTTTTTCCTATGGCCCGTGCTTTGCTTAGTATTTCCTCCTGAAACTGAAAGTTGTGGATACAGCAGAAAATGTCTCTGGGTGCCCCTGCAGGAGCGTTTCGGGTTTTGAATACTCTGTGCTCTCTATCAATCTTTATTTCAATGTGCCCTTCTCTGTTTAACACACTGTAAAAGATCTGCAGTAAAGCACTGTGTATCTCTTCTTTAGTGACCGACTCGGGTACCCCTCTGACCCGTATATTGTTCCTCCTGCTCCTGTTTTCTATATGGTCTAAGTGCCTTTTGTTCTCCTCTATTTGGGCTTTTTGGCATTGATTTGTATGATTTGTGTCAGTGTGATTTGGTTTTGTAAAAGTTTACCTTGTTTTCTCTCCACTGCGTATGTTCTGTCCGCCATGTTTGATAGATCCGTCTTTATTTCATGCAGCTCCACCCTGATGTTATCCACCGATTCCCGCAGAAGGTTCTTAATATCCTCCTTCGTTGGTAATGCTTTGAGGTAGGTGTGGACATCTGAGTCTCCTTCGCTCGTTGCGTCTGATGTGTCTCGGTCTTGGTGATCGCTGTATTCCGGAGCTTGTTCTCTTACAAGCGCCATATTGGGAGACACGTGGTCTGGTCTTGGCTGCTTAAAGATCGGTGCCACACTGTTGTCTGCCACGTGCTCCGTCGGGTGTGTTGCTTCTCCTTCTCGGCTTTAGATTTATATGTTTTCCCCATGTCTCTGTGTATTTTTAGAAGTTGTATGGAGCTCCTTTACCATGCTACCATCAAGCTCGCTGGCTAGCCACGCCCCCCCAATAAGCAACTTTTCAATTGGTTTTCATTATTTATTTTTTACAGTTTTATAGTTATTTGCCTTTTTCTTCTGACTCTTTGCAGCCCTTCTAAAAAAAACAAATGCTCTGTAAGGCTACAAATGTATTGTTACTTTTTATTACTCATCTTTCTATTTAGGCCTCTCCTATTCATATTTGTCTTTTATTCATAATGAATGCATGGTTGCTAGGGGAATTTGCATCCTAGCAACCAGATTGCTTTAAATGCCAATTGAAGAGATGTCGGATAAAAAGCCAAATAACTCAAAAACCTCAAATAATAAAAAATGAAAACCAATTGCAAATTTAATCAGAATATGACTAAGCTTTTCCCTTTCTCTGTGCTATGAAACTGGATAATTTTTGTAGGACATACACACGATATCTGCAGGTCTAACCATCCATCATGTATAAACATTTGTATTTGTGTAAATGTAAAACGATATATGTATAGTGTAAAAAAAAGTTTTGTTTTCAGTTTTTTTGATTTTTGTTCAGCGGCTGTCAGGTTTGGTGTTTCAGCAGCTGTTACTAGGGTCTGATTTTCCCTAGTAACCAGGCAGTGGTTTGGATGAGAGACTGGAATATGAATTGGAGAGGGATTTAATAGTAAATTAAGTAATACATAGTAACAATAACAATAATTTTTTTTTTTTTTTTTGTCTGCTGGAGTCTGACCCCCACATTTGAAAGCTGGAAAGAGGTAGAAGAGGAAGGGAAATAACTCAAAAAACTAGATAGGACATTCTATAACATACTAAAAGTTTACTTAAGGGTTAACCACCCCTTTAATAATTACCATATGCTTTTCTTTCTTTTTCAGATGGGGAAATCTTTCTGGGTGCGCCACATCTTTCTGATCTTAAGAATAAGGGCAGGACTCCACAGACGTTTCCCGCCACGCAAAAACACAGGCGTTACGTTGGATGCAACGGAAATAAGGTAAGTAATGCTATTGTTGGATCGTGTTGAAGTGACACGACTGTCGGATGCAGACACAGTGCGCAGCGTCTGCATCCGACAGTCGCGTTGCATCAACGCTGCGACTCGATATATGTATATATATATATATATATATATATATATATATATATATATATATATATATATATATAAATATTAGGGATGTACATTATCCAATATTTTGGATTCGGCCAAACCCCTGAATTATTCGCGAAAGATTTGGCCGAATAACGAACAAGTCCAAATCCTAATTTGCATATGTAAATTAGGGGTGGCAAGGGCAAAACATTTTTTACTTCTTCGTTTTATGACAAAAAGTCATGCTATTTCCCTCCCCGCTAGATATATATAGATATATATAGATATAAATATATAGATTCGCTGGCAACCGCACTCTAATCCGGATTTGGTATATATTGATATATTGGTGGTCGCAGGTCGTGGCACTGGAGAAACTGGGAGCAATGATTAACCAGGTGGCATTTCCACTTCAGTATACTCCACGCAAGTTTGTCATTCATCCAGAAAGTAACTTATCGTTATAATTATTGAAAATTATCATAATGCGTATGCCGAGACTACAAAAGCCCAGAACAAACAACGTATGGTAGAGAAAATGGTAGAGACAGCAGGAGAGAATGAAAGAGAACTGGCAGCAGAGATGGCAGCTGAATTCCTGAATGAGAATTTGAGTCCATCTTTGGCTCTCCCAAGGTTGGCAATGGCCAGTGGGCATCGTTCATTTGTGTCATGAATGTAATACTGAAAGGAATGAATGACCCACAAAGTTGCACCACCCCATTTGGTATTCCATAATTCCCAAGAACAAAAGACAAAACTTAACCTTTATTGGTGTGAGTTAAAATGAGCCAAGGAGAGAACAAAAATTTTAAATTACAATTAGGAGCACATTATTACGGTATCTTCTTATGATCTTAACGCGGATGCTTGTAAATGAATCATAGTCGATATTGATTGGATTATATGAGAAGCATCCTCACCGGGATTAACTACAATAACCATGTACGTTACTACAATAAACACACAGCATATTACCATCACCCACACTTCCCCCAGGGGTTTGTGCACTAATGAGTGTGAGAATATTTAAAAGTGAGAGTTACAGACCCTGTCTGTTTAAACTAGGCATTCTCCGAATCCACTATTTTGGATTCGGCCGACCCCCCGAATACCGAACCGAATCCAAACCCTTATTTGCATATGCAAATTAGGGGTTGGAAGGGGAAAACATTTTTACTTCTGTGTTTGCTGACCAAGTCACGCGATTTCCCTCCTCACCTCTAATTTGCATATGCAAATTTGGATTCGGTTCGGCCCGGGCAGAAGGATTCATCCGAATCCTGCTGAAAAAGGCAGAATCCCGAATTCTGGATTCGGTGCATCCCTAGTTTGAACTACGGTGTCTGCGTTTCTTCCCCTCGCATATGGGTCAGTAATACTGTAAGGCCAATACCCAATCAAGCCAGAGCAACCCACGAGATAAGACGTGTATCTGTGGAAGCGTGAGAGTTGCAGCCCCTGCCATTTTCAGTTTGGGTAATGGCACTATAACATTTTTGACCTATATGGGATGGGAAGAAACACTGACAACTTAGTTGAAACTGGCAGGGGCTGCAACTCTCACGCTTGTATTAGCCTTACAATATTACTGACCCATACGCGAGGGGAAGAAACGGCGACGCCGTAGTTTAAACAGGCTGTAACTCTCACCTTTGAATATTCTCACACTCATTAGTACACAAACCCCTGGGGGAAGCGTGGGTGATTGTAATTTGCTATGTGCTTATTGTACTAATGTACATGGTTATTGTAGTTAATCCCAGTGAGGATGCTTCTCATATAATCCAATAAATATTACTATGATTCATTTATAAGCATCCGGGTTATACTGCAAGATTAAGCTAATAATGTGCTCCTCCTAATTGTAATTTAACATTTTTGTTCTCACCTTGGCTCATTTTAACACACACCAATAAAGGTTAAGTTTTGTCTTTTGTTCTTGGGAATTATGAAATACTAAATGGGGTGGTGCAACTTTGTGGGTCATTCTTTCCTTTCAGTATTACATTTACTATATTTCACTTGAGCCTGCACACCATTTGTTTGCTTCTCAGTTGGTGGAAGGTGATTTTAACTCTGATATTTGCAGTACTATTTGTGTCATGAACCCTATCTGGGAAATGCTCTTGATTTGGTGCAAGTGGAACAAAATGAGTCTGCGTTCAGTGTGGCAGTGTGCCGCTTCACTAATACTAATATAATAATAAGAAGAAGAAGCTTCTCAGCATACAAGGTATTGTATACCTTGTGGGCATTTAATTTCCACTCCCAAAAGACTCTAAAACAAATGCGCTGTATAAAGTGTAAAAATCTTTTATTACGATAAATATGAGTTGCACTCGCATGTTTAAAAGGTTAAAAAAGTCAAAATGTGCACTATTGGGGTGAACCTAAAGGATGTCAATTTCTCAAGCAGGGTTTTATTCAATGTTATTTATTTAGTGGGATTGCATATAAATTATAGTAGATTTGGAAAGCTTAAGTTGTCCCATAAAAACCTTGATATAGTTTTTTTTTATTTATAATTTTTATACATTTGTCTTTATCAGGAATATGCCAGTAAGAAGCCGAAGAAAAGAGAAGGATAAAGCAGAAGGGATAGAATTGAGATCAGAAGACAGAGGAAGACATTTCCCTGGGACACTCTCATGGTAAGTTTTATGACTTTGGTCGGTACAGAACAAGCTCAGGCTCAGTCCGGAATTGCCCAATAAGGCATTTTCTGGTAGTGGGCTGTAGAAGTAATTCATAGATAAGGGTTTAGAAGTTTTTTATTATACTATACAGCAGATAGACAGCAGCCAGATATCCATTTATTTGGCAGGCAGTGTCAGAACTGGGGGAACCGGGGCCCACTGGCATGTCCTGGTTATCAGTTTGGCAGTTTATTACTGATTTTCCAACCCTTGGCTCTACATTGTCCTTTCAGATCCAACTTCTTCCTCTTGCTAATGAGGGGAGATTGTGGCCCCTCTGCTGCCTGAAGTTTGCTGCTGCCCTCCCCCCCTTGTGCGCTCGCCTTTTTGCGAGGGAGTCGAGGGGGAGGTCCACAATGTTGGCGGAGGGTCCAGGGCAAATGCGCTCTCAGCGCTAGTATTTAGGTTTTTTTTTTATCTTGGTAACTAGTACTATTTGAGAGATAAGATACTTCAAGGTGAAAGCGTTGAGGTGATTTTTGGAAATGTAACCAAATCCGAAAAATTTAGGAAATGTTTTCAGCTTGGTGCTTTGTAGTAGAAAGATAAGCATACCCAATTTGTATTCGGGGGAATGTGTAATTTCTGTAAATATGTTCATTTTGCAGGAATGACCGAACTGATAGCTCAAATGGGGTTTCTTCATTTTGGGGTCCCCATATGCCACATGTAAACCTATACGTATACGTGCCTGACCACAGAGCCAGCCTATATCAGTGGTACAAGGATATCGAATAGGAATAATGACATAAAAATCTTATCTGTATTTGTATAGAACTGGCTCTTTGCTGTGACAGCTCGGTGCCACCAACCAGTGTGTCAATCAATAGGAGCTGCAGCCACAGAGTGCTGTCCATGGTACTGAATGGAAAAGGCAGTTTAAGCTTCCCTCAATGGCTGCATTAGTGATTGCAGTATATGTACCATAAGTCACATGTTAGATATGTACTTACTATAGCAAATGTGTTTTATGTAACATAGTCACATAGATTGAAAAGAGACACAATTCCATCAAGTTCAACCTTTTTAGTCAATATATAACCTGCCATTTGAAGCCTCTCTAATTTGCCTCAGAGGGGCAAAAACAAGTTGGCAACCTGACTTGTCCCTGGATCAACTTGTACTATGAGCTATCTCCCATAACCCTGTATTCCCTCACTTGCTAAACACCATCCAACCCCTTCTTAAAGCTATCTAATGTATCAGCCTGTACCACTGATTCAGGGAGACAATTCCACATCTTCACAGCTCTCATTCATCTCTATACCATAGCTCTCATATTAGTGCAATGTATCGCTGATATATAGAGATAAATCACTTGTTCAGGACAGTGGAGATCCGTTGATGGCTGGAGGTCTCCCTAGGTTTTCCAACAGTTTGTGCAGGAGACAGAGGGAGGCCATAGGGCATAATGCAGTCCCTTGGCATTGGCTCTGCTAACATTGATTTCCTTCTTATGAATAGACTGTTTATCAGAAAAATAGATACAACACTTGCATACTCTTTTCATTTGGCACAGTTTGCCCTGGGGCTTGTTATATACGACAGACTTGTAGCAATCAGTCCTTCCCTCCCCTTTACCCACACATGGAGCCCTCCCTCCTGCCCTCACCTTTACCCACACAGGGAGCCCGCCTGCCCTCCCCTAACTTTCTTCTCATGACACCAAATCCTATAGACTTCTGCTCTCTTCTCCTTATGATTACATGCTATTATACCCTAGGCCACCACATTTTATATTCCAACTACCCCTTTTCATTAGCAATAGGTTGTTTTCACCTTCCTCTCTGTCACTGATCTGGTTTCTAAGGAAAATGGGACCCTAGCATCAACACAGCAGCTTCTAAACTGATTGTTATTGGGGCTATTTGATTCACCCTCCCATCTTCCTCTCCCTGTATATGTTACCTTGGCTTTTTTAAGGAAGGACGAACCTTTATTCCCAGCCCACCAATACCCAGAATAAATACACACACAGCTTCTTTGTGGTTAATCTGTGTAAGTCACAGCTTTATTGATGGAATACATTGGGCTTTTCGATCCTGAGGAAGGCAAAAAAAACCTTTGTGAAGCTTGATCTAATCTGCTTCACTAGAGGGAAAAATTCCTTCCTGATCCCTTAACGGCGATCGGTTTTGCTCCCAGGATCAATGCTCCATAATTAAAGAAGGGAAGCAGGGTGAGGGACACAGAAAGAAATTTGGCAGCATACACATGAGCTCCATTAAGCTTCTAAGTGAACACTGCATTCCTCTTCTTATTCCAAAACCTGCAGTAAAAGAGCAAGTGGGTGGCAAATTTAAATTTGGAAGTGGTTAGGGTTGCCACCTTGCCGGTATTTTACCACCATACAGCATCCTGGGCCCACTGTGACAATAGGGCCTGCTGTATTACACAATATGGAGAATGATGAGAGACAACTGTACAGCTGATTGAGGGCCCAGGAGGTAGAGGTACCCCAGTAGGGTTGCCACCAGACAAGTAAAAATCATGCTTGATGCCAATGTTATTAATAGGAAAAAGCTAAAAATATATGAAGATTGGTATTTTTCTACAAAAAAAGTGGCAAGGCTACATTCCAGTAGAGGACTTAAAAAGATTCTGCTCTGTGGCCCGGCTAGTTATGTCCCTGAATGAGGCTACGTGCTACTGATACAGGAGGGACACAATATTTAGGTGGAGGACTTAGGGATTGGGGGGATGGAGGTGCAGGCCCACTTGCCAAAGACACCAGTATGACTTGTTCATAATATATTCACAGACTGTACGGTGTCCATTTTAGGAAATGCTTCTGAAATGTATTTGTGCCCCCTTCTCCCTCCCACATAACTTCCCACATTATTTTCAAAGGGGAACTAAAGCTCAGCAAAGAATTAGGATAGAAATGTGTTTTGCACTTCCAGGGTAAGAATCGGCTGGCGGGGCACCTGGGAAAAAAACTGGTGGGCCCTGGCTCTTTCGGTGCCCCGCTGGCCCAGACTTGCTCCCTTCACTGCCACCACTTACCCTGACCCCACCATGACACACAAATGAAGTGGTACACAGGTAGGCATGTTCGCTCCTGTGCTGGGGGGTAATGGGGTGACTGTTTGGTTGAGAGGGGTCTTTGTGGCTGGGGGGGCCTTAGGCTTTGGGCCCCTGGGCCCCCCAGTCTGACACTGTGCACTTCTGTACCAGCCCAAGACCACCACAGCCCTTTAACAGTGAATATCCAAAGATGCCCCAGTAGCTCCCCATCTTCTTTTCTGCTGATTCCCTCCATATACAAAGCTCACCCAAAGGTGTTTGCAGCTGTTTGACACAATAAACTCAGGGGATCACCCCCTCGTTGAAAAGCAATTCCGTGTGCCGGTTGTGTGTTCTTCATGTTTGTTTTGTGCTGATATTGCTTCCAGAGACAGTTTAGAACTCAGCACTGAGTGTTCCATCTAAGAACATGTCAGTTTAGATCGACTTCAGGATCGTAGAACCGCTGATTTCTTTAGAAATTGCAGGTGAAACAACACAGCTAATGGGGCAAATGCAGCTTTCCTGCAGCCCCACGTGCATTATTGTATTTATAATCCGTGTACAAAGGGTTCCTTCATCCATTTGTCATATAGTTCCATTTATTAATGATAAAATCCATGTGTAATGTCACTGTACAGATGACACTAAATAACATATTCCCAGTAAATCGTGAATAACATTATGAGTTCCCTGCTGACATGAGCCTGCAGTAAATCTCCTGCCATGAGTATAAACCCTACTTCCATGCTGTTGATATGCGCTCCCACTTTTCTCCCAATACAGAAACTGCAGAATTCTAGCAGGAACAAGCAGGGTCAGACTTGGGGGCCCGGGGCCCACCGGGACTGCTGTCCAGGGCCCCCCTGCTGCACTACTCTGATGAACCTCTTGCGCACACGTATGAGATGCTCATGCACACACATCACCATGCACATGCGCAAGATGGCGCACATGCGCTGACGGCTCTGCCCAGCGCCAAATCAAAAAAAAAAAGGGGTCTGTTTTTTTAACGGTGTCCCGCCGGGCCACTCCGACACTGGGAACAAGTTCCACACCCTGTGCTTCTATCAAGTGTAATGGGAAACTATGCTACATTATTATATATGAACATTATACATTCATATATACATTTATATAGTTCAGTAGGAACAGACCCCTAGGTTTGATCACAGCCTGTACACACAGATACGCTAAATGTCATAATAGATATTCTCCTTTACTCACTGTAATTCAGAAGGAGCAGCCTCCTAGGTTTATTCATAGCCCATATAGAAAGATAGCATAAAGCTATACCAGCATAGATATTCCCTTGTACTAAGCAGCATTCAGCAGGAACAACCCTCGGTGTTTGCTTATATCCCATACAGAGATAAACCATAAATTTTGTAGAAACAGCCTCATATTTGCTTCTAACTCGTATAGAGAGATATAATAAAACTGTCACCATTGGTTTTCCCTTCTACTAAGCATAGTTCAGCAGAAACAGCCCCTACATTTGCTTATAGCCTGTACAGAGAGAGGCACTAAACGTCATCAGATATTTCACTTTATTATTATACTTTTTTCCTCCGGTTGGGACTGTAACTGGGGGATAATATTTATATTAAGGCACGATTTTCTTAGGGGTTGGGACTGTAGTAGGGGGTAGTGTGTATATTAATAGCAAGATGATCTCAGGGAAAGAGACTGTAACTGTGGGATTGTGTGTATAGAAAGGAAAGATGCATCATGGGAAGAGATTGTATGTGGGACAGTGTGTGTATAGTAAGGAATGATGGTCTCAGGGGAAGGGAGTGTAACTGGGATAGTGTGTTCAGTAAGACAAGATGGTCTTAGATGAAGGGAGTGTAACTGTAGGATAGGGAGGATAGTGTGTATAGTAATAGTAGGCTGTAGGGACTGTAACTGTGGGATAATGTGTATAGTAAGGCAAGGTGGTCTCAGGGGTAAGGAAATTTAGGGAAAGCCTTGCGACTCAGTAGTTCGGAGCAGGCAGGGGTACCCATTTAAGATTCGGCAGAATGTGCACTTTCCATAATATATGGTTTGAGGGGGTAAACATGTTTATCTGGGTTTTTACTCCACAAAACCTGCAGCTTTTTATCCAGCAGCTCTCCAGTTTGCAATTTCAGCAATCTAGTTACTAGGGACCAAATGACCCTAGCAACCATGCATTAATTTGAAGAAGAGACTGGAATATAAATAGGAGAGGTAGAGAATAGAAAGCTGACCAATACAAAGTAGCAAATAACAATTAATGTGCACCCTTACAGAGCATTTGTTTTTAGATGGTGTCAGTGACCCCCTATGTGAAAGCTGGAAAGAGTCACAAGAAGAAGGTAAATAATTCTCAAAAAGAAAAAATGAAGTCCATTTAAAAAGTTGATTAAAATTAGCCATTCTATAACATATTAAAAGTTAACTTGAAGGTGAAGATCTGTGTTATTCAAATCTTCCTTTCCTGGTACTGTCGGGAATAAAGCTCAGTGTCACTTCTCTCCGAGCGTTTGCCTGCGGCATTAAGGTGAAATTCCTCCACACTTGCACAGCAGAAATAGTAGCAGTGGCGCAGGCCAAATCCCTGTAGGTTTTATATGAAACCATATTCCCGCCCTTGGAGAAATCCATCACGGAGCAGCTGTGTGAATAATAGCGTGGATGGGGATTACTTGTCTGTTTAATAGAAAGTGTAACTGCGCTGCTTGTGTCTGGCCTGAGAGGCCACGTTTTTCTGTTAAATGGTATGTTCCATATCAACTGTCTCCTGCACATGAAACCTAGTGTGAAAGATATACGGCTATGGAACCTGTTATCCAGAATGCTTGCAACGTGGGGCTTTCTGGACAATGGATCTTTCTGTAATTTGGATCTTCATACCGTAATTCTATAATTAATAATAATTGAAGCAGTAAATTAATCCAGTAGGTTGGTTTTGTTTCCACTGAGGATTAATTATATCTGAGTTTAGATCAAGTAGAAGGAACTGTTTTTTTTTTTTATTACAGAGGTAAAGGGAAATTAAAAAAATTGGATTATTTGTATAAAATGGAGTCTACGGGAGATGGTCTTCCCGTAATTCTGAGCTTTCTGGATAACGGGTTTCCGGATAACAGATCCTATACCTGTATGTACAGGTAGAAGCTCATTTCTGCGTCAGATGGACAGTTACACTGGCTGCCTTTGGATGCTCTACAGTTTGCAACTATGGGAAGGATCTGCATCCAATCTGTAGATGAATTGGGGAAAAGGTACGGCTTTGTGACACCTTACGAGAACACTGGGGGCTTTTTATATAAAGAGGAGAGAAGGGGAACGTAAAGTGTCAGGGCAGGTGGGTTTCATTCTGTAGTTTTGCAGAGAACAATGAATGACATTCAACCCATTTATTGACCTGGTAGTGCACCGATGTGACAGATTTCATGTGACCCTATTGAAGGACGACACCCCACTGATACACAGCAGCTCATTGATATACATTGGACTAATGCATTTGTTTCCGTTATCCGGAAAACCATTATCCCGAAAGCTCCAAATTACAGAAGTGATGTCTCCCATAGACTCCAAATGATCATTTTTAAAAATGATTTCCCTTTTCTCTGTAATAATAAAACAGTAGCATATACTTTATCCAAATTCAGACATAATTAATCCTTATTGGAAGCAAAACCAGCCTATTGGGTTTATTTAATGGTTTACATGATTTTCTAGTAGACAAGGTATGAAGATCCGAATTACAGAAAGATCCGTTATCTGGAAAACCCCAGGTAAGAGCATTCTGGAATTTCTCGGTTGTGAGTTTGTTTGTGGCTTTTTGTTGTTCACTCATATAGTACTCATATAGTAAGCTCATTATATGACACTTCTTGGCTACAAACACAAAAACCAGGGCAACCCGTTGCTGTTTATTTAATCGAATGAGAAAAAAGCTGTAATTATTAATGTCACTGACATGCTGTTTAACCAAAGCTCATTATTTATTCATATACTGTACTACCAACAAGTTTTGCAGCACTTTTTAAAATGACTTTCTAACAGGATTAAAGAAATGTAATACAGATATGGGACCTGTTATCCAAAATGCTCAGTACCTGGGGTTTTCTGGATAACAGATCTTTCCAAAATTTGGATCTTCATACCTTACGTCTGCTAGAAAATCATGTAAACATTAAATGAACCCAACAGAAGGTTCAATAAGGATTAATTATATCTTAGTTGGGGTCAAGTACAATGTACTTTTTTACTATTACAGAGAAATAGAAAATTATTTTTTTAAAAATTGGATTATTTGAATGGGAGACAGACTTTCCATAATTGGGAACTTTCTGGATAGCAGGTTTCCAGATCACAGATCCCATACCTGTACTGACAGACAAGGTTAATGGTATTTCTAAACATGTAAATTGAATACACATGTATTTGCTGCCAAAGCCCAAAGAAATGACCAAAATCCAGATAAGGTGTTTTCTTTAGAGGTTGTTTAGGGGTTAAGATATTGTATCTTTATATTTAACACTTCTTTCCAGGTTTTCTGTTTATAGATTATTGTGTCCCACTGGGAAAACAATTCATGAAAAAAATATTTTTTTACATGTAGTCGTTATATTCTTCTTGATGTATATGTGCAGGGCTGTTTTTATATATAGGCCCCCAAGGGCCTGTGCCTAGGGCGGCATGGTTTTTGGGGTGCCTATTTTTCTTGTTTTTAAAAACCCTCCCCACCCTCCGCCACGGATTTCTATAGGAAATTTTATTTTTTTAGTCTATATCTTTCAACAAAAGTGGGATTGCACATAAATTATAGTAGATTTGGAAAGCTCAAGTAGTCCCAAAAAAACCCTGATTTCGTTTTTGTAATTAATAATTTTCATACATTTATCAGAAATATGCCAGTAAGAAGCAGAAGAAAAGAGAAGGATAAAGCAGAAGGGATAGAATTGAGATCAGAAGACAGAGGAAGACATTTCCCTGGGACACTCTCAGGTAAGTATAGCTTAAATGGGGTGTCTTCATTTTGGGCCCTTACAAAACAACATGCTTAGGTAGAACTTTACATATTTGATATAAAACTGTTCAGCGGGGCCCAGGCTTTCATATTTAGCGTGTTTTATCTTGGTACCTAATAGTATTTTTAAGATACGATGTTGCAAGGTGGAAGCATACTTAGGTAAACCTATACGTATACGTGCCGACCACAGAGCCAGCCTATATCAGGATATCTATTAGGAATAATGACATAAAAATGTTATCTGTATTTGTATAGAACTGGCTCTTTGCTGTGACAGCTTGGTGCCACCAACCAGTGTGTCAATCAATAGGAGCTGCAGCCACAGAGTGCTGTCCATGGTACTGAATGGAAAAGGCAGTTTAAGCTTCCCTCAATGGCTGCATTAGTGATTGCAGTATATGTACCATAAGTCACATGTTAGATATGTACTTACTATAGCAAATGTGTTTTATGTAACATAGTCACATAGATTGAAAAGAGACACAATTCCATCAAGTTGTCCCTGGATTGCCTTGTAGCTATCTTCCATAACCCTGTATTCCATTACTTGCTAAACACCATCCAACCCCTTCTTAAAGCTATCTAATGTATCAGCCTGTACCACTGATTCAGGGAGAGAATTCAACATCTTCACAGCTCTCATGCTGATATATAGAGATAAATCGCTTGTTCAGGACAGTGGAGATCTGTTGATGGCTGGAGGGCTCCCTAGGTTTTCCAACAGTTTGTGCAGGAGACAGAGGAAGGGAAGAAGCACACAAGTTCAGCTAGGCAATGCCTTCAGCACATTTATTTGCAGAAGTATTGAACGCACAAGCTTTCGGGGTCCAACCCCTTCCTCGGGTGCAAGGGAGGGAGGGGTTGGACCCCGAGTGCGTTCAATTCTTCTGCAAATAAATGTGCTAAAGGCATTGCCTAGCTGAACTGGTGTGCTTCTTGCCTAATTGGAATCTGTTGCCGTGTTGGGCTTGGAAGCGGCCTAGGATATGATTGCACCGAGCAACATGAAGTAAGTGGTGTGCGGCAAATCTAAAAGAGTTGCGGAGACAGAGGAAGGCCATATGGCATTTGGTAGTGGCTCTGCTAACATTGATTTCCTTTTAATGAATAAACTCAGTTTTTCAGAAAACACTTGCATATTCTATTAATTTGGCACAGTTTACCCTGGGGCTTGTTATATCCTACAGACTTGTAGCAATCAGTCCTACCCTCTCTTTACCCACACAGGGAGCCCACCTTCCCCTTTACCCACACAGGGAACTGACCCTCCCTTTTACCCACACAGGGAGTCCACCCTCCCTTTTACCCACACAGGCAGTCCATCCACCCCTTTACCCACACAAGCAGCCCATCCCCCCATTACCCACACAGGCAACCCCGCCCACCTCTTTACTCACACAGGTAGCCCGCCCATCCATTTACCCACACAGGTAGAATGCCCACCCCTTTTCCCGGAATTCACTAAATTTTGGTATTATTGCATAGATTAGGATATATTCTGGACTTCTTGCATTGATTTATATACAACCTCGTCAGATATGAGATGCCGGATTTTCGGATTCAGACTTTTTCCATCCGGGTATAAAAAATCCTGAAACATTTTGATTCTTTTTTTTTACTAAAAATTCAGATTTTATAGTAAAAAAACAACTTTTTTTTCCCAAGTTTTTTTTAACCCCCTAAGTGTTTTTTCATTCATTCTCACCCTCCCCACCTCTTATGAGTTACCCCTAGCTTTATACCCAGAATAAAGACTCCGCAGACTGATGGTTAAATCTGTGAAACGCACAGCTTTATTAATAATTATTATAGGATAAATAGGGCTATTTGATCCAGAGGAAGGCAAAAACCCTTTGTGAGGGAAAAATTCCTTCCTGACTCCTTAACGGCAATCGGATTTGCTCCCAGGATCAATTTGCCATATTTAATCAAGAGAAAGAGGGTAAGGGAAACAGATGGTAATATGGCAGCATACACATGAGCGCCTTTAGGCTGCTAGGTGAACTCTGCATTCCATTTCTTTGGTCCCTTGCAGCCTGCAGACCCGGCTTTTGCAGTCTGAGGGATGGAGAGAAAAGAAATGAAGGGTCTACCATGTGGCTTAAGGGGGCTTCTGTCTATGAAACCATATTTAAGATGGGAAGGGAGGGACTGCTGGTGGAATTACAGTGGCAGGAAGGGAAACAAAAAGCAATAAGGCTACGTAAACATGAGCACCGTTTAGCAGCTAGATGAATGCTGCATTCCAATCCATTCCATTGAACCCAGGCAGCCTGCACACCCCGGCATTTGCACACTGAGGGATGGAGTTGAAAGGAATGCAGAGTCTACCGAGTGGCTAAATGGTGCTCCAGTTTATGATACTATATAAGAGGGACAACTGCTGGTGGAATTGGAATGAAGGAAAAGAAAAAGAAAGCAATATGGCAGCATACGCATGAGCGCCATTAAGCTGCTAGGTGAATGCTGCATTCCATTCCATTCCATTGGAGAACTGGCAGCCCAGACAGCTTGCAGACCCGGCTTCTGCACACTGAGGGATTGAGTGAAATGGAATGCAGGGACTACCGAGTGGCTTAGGTGCATCTGCCCATGAAACCATATTTTAGGTGGAAAGGGAGGCACCGCAGGTGGAATTACGGTAAGCAATATGGCAGCTTAAACATGAGCACCGTTAAGCAGCTCGGTGAATGCTGCATTCCGTTTCATTCCATTGGAGCCCCAGCAGCCTGCAGACCCGGCTTCTGCACACTTGGGGGATGGAGTGAAAAGGAATGCAGGGTTTACCGAGTGGCTTAAGTGCGCTCCTGTTTATGATGCTATATTTTAGTAGGAAGGGAGGGCACCGCCGGTGGAGCTACGGTAGAAGGAGATGGGGCACCGCTGGGGGAGCTATGGTGGAAGGAGGAGGGGTACCGCTAATTGCTCTGGATGGAAGAGAAACAGAAAGCAAGATGACCTGATGTGCCGTTTTTCATGTGTCCCCAATCTTCTGTCAACGCGGGTGATGGCAATGATTTTTGCGTTGCAGGATGATCACGCAGCTCTATATTGCGGAATAATCGAAGCTCCCAAAGGCATCGGCGATCTCTTTTCTTATTGCCAAGGAACCCTCGGAGGGAGGTGTTAGAAGTAGATGTTCATAACAGGGTCCATCGTCGGAAAGTCCAACATCCTCCGGTATGAATGGGGGCTGCAATTTTCTCTGTACCAAAGCCAGCCAGTCAATGCCCTGGTTAATAGACAATATAAAACATTCTTTATTAATTCTTTTGTCCATCTGTACCTTTAGTTCATTTTTGTAGCTAGCAAAAATTGACTGAAGTAACTTACTCGAAAGAAATGATGAAACATTAGTTCACCTGCATCTTCCTCGCTGGAGCCCAGCCGCATCCATGGGTCCAACTGTAAAAGCTAAAGAAAAAGAGAGAAACATTAGTAGATAAGCTTTGTTGCAGTGCTGTGTGCCAGTTAATGGCTATAAAGGCTTAATACTGTTAGACTGCACAAATAGGATAGTGCTACCTATTCATGAATCACTGGTTAAACCACACCATGCACCCTTAACTTGCTGTGTAACTTACCCCTGATATTAAAATAGCTGCATCCTCAGCCAGGAACTTTGGGCAGACGACGCCAATAGATGGTCTCATCCATGGTAGCTGCAATGTGAAACATAAGAAAGATCTGTTATTATAGATTAAAGAACTAATCAGGTGTAACTGACCAAGAAGACTACAAAACCTGTTGCTATATATACATTAAGGGGCTTTTATAAAGATAGCTTTGAGTATATCGTGAAATATTTATATTCCCTACACACGTGATCAATTCTGCAATACAAACAACTGATTACTCTATGGCCATACGGAGCTAAAATAGTTGATGTTTGATGTTTTTTCCAACTTAATGTACATTCACCTATTCAGTGCACTTATTGAGCTTTGTACTTACATCCCCGACTAGCATCTCGAAGATCACGATGCCCAGAGACCACCAATCTGCAGATCTTGAATACGGCAGCCTGGAGAGGACTTCGGGAGCCATGTAGTCATAGGTTCCAGTCAGGCTGCGTGTTCTGTCCCCATAGCCAATTCCTGCAAAAACAGTAACTGTAAGTAAACTGGAAACCATTTATCAGTAGCGGCTCAGACTCAAAGTACAAGAAAGGAACAGTTCAGTTTGTTTTCTTTTCATCCTGAGCTGCATGATCAGCAAACAAACTGAACAGTTAGGTCCCATGTGGCCCCCCTTTCTAACTGACTAACAGGTTAGAGAGATGCAAAAATATAAGGTTTTTATTACATTAGACGTCTTTCTATAGATTACATTCTAGGGTAACTCCGATCTATGTTCTCACTAAATATTAAGTGATACAAATCAATTGCCTAACAATTGGCACCCTCTAGTAATTCACCTTTCCTTCTCCTTTAATCTGATCTGCTAAAGCATAACTCTTTAGGTGAATTTCACTCTTGCGTTCTCATAATATGAAACTACAAATGTCAGTCACTTAGTGAGTCTCAAAAACATAACACGAAGCGCAACCCTTTTTTGACATGTAAGTTTATGAGAAACCTTACCGTCTTTGCATAGTCCGAAATCCGCCAGTTTGATGTACCCGTTGCTGTCTAAGAGCAGGTTTTCCGGCTTGAGATCTCTGTTAATACAACGGCAAATGTTAGAAAAGTACAAGTTCACTGGCACACAAAAGGGGAAATAATTAGTGATTATATAGTGAATAACAACCTTTTTTAAACTTTAAGTCACTGAGGAGATTCTTGACCATATAAAGGCACAAGGCTGAAGTTGTCATGCTCTTGTGGAGCAAGCTCTATAGGGGACATTAATCGTGGCTTCTTAAAAGCTTAGCAGTAATATTCTCTTATATTTTATATTGCAAATGTTTTCATATACTTAAAATAAGTATTGATATATATCTATACTTACCGGTGTATGATACCATTTTCGTGCAAATAGGAGATGGCCAGCACTGTGCACGCAGCATAGAACCTGCAAAGAGAAAATGACTCCCATCAGTAGGTTATTGAATACATAGCCATTTATTTGTTAGTGTAGCACAGGGTGGTGATATCTCAGTCTAAGTATTACAGGCTCGCTGTGATTTAAGAGACCCACTGACTATAATGGTAAGTTGTGTATGCAGCTCCGAACTTATTAAAAATTTCTTATGTATTTCTAAATAAAGCCTCTTGCATTTGTGTAATATGGCTGCTTCCTTCGATAAACAAGGAGCCAGATCCATATGCTATTTATGGTTTTCAAACTTGTGTAGTTTTCCTCAGCACGTCCCTTGAGTTCCTTATCCTGTGGGCTCACCCTCTCAGGTCACACAGTAAAGGCCAGAAATTGATCAATTCCTACAAAACGAAGTAAGCCACAACAACCACAGAACTGTGCTGCTACTTTTTATTCTATGACATGTTTCGGATCACATGGACCCTTTCTCAAGTGTGTGACTTGAGAAAGACACACTTGTGAAAGGGTCCATGTGATCCGAAACATGTGGTGGAACAAAGAGTAGCAGCACAGTTCTGTGGTTGTTGTGGCCTGCTATTTATGGTTTAGTTTGTATGAATGGTATTATATTTAAATAGCGCCCACATGACACTAGGTAAAGGTTCATTATTACGTACGTAGTCCTCCGTTGTCCAAATTTACGTTCCCTCTCCAGGAGAGTCCTTAAGCAGCCTCCAGCGACATACTCCATGAGGAAGAAGAGATGGTGGTCTGACTGGAAGGTGGCATGTAGATCCACGGTGAAGGGGTGGCAAGCTGCTGTGAGAGCGACCCGTTTCTCGACCAAAATCCTGAATATTAAAAGCATTCATTATCAAAACAAGCCAGTAGAGAAAGTGTCATTCTGCCCATAGGAGCCACATTATTGTCTTAGATTATTTAGTATAGTACTAATGGGAGATGTTAGTGGAAGTCCCAAGACACATAACTAGTTAGGCATTGCTTGCATTATCAGGGTAATATCAGAGCGCTACAGCTGTTTGAAAGGGACATGGGTAAGTAATAAAGCCAACTAGCCAAGTTGATCATTCCCATAAACTGACCTTTCAACATCCCTTAAGGTGGTGATCTTCTGTTTTTTTAGGATCTTCAGGGCATACGATCTTTTTGATGCCGTGTGTTGCACATGGAGAACCTGGAATGAGAGAATATATTGAGGGAATTTTGAAGAAACACAGAAAGATACATGCAGAACCTCCAAACCCCTTGCAGAGAGCTCCAAGAATCCATCTTGCCCCCAACATTGCAAGGTAACAGAACTAACTGTTTAGCCAGTGTTCTTGCATGTGCCCAATAGTCATCCTAATTATGGATTAAGTTAAATATTACCTTCCCAAATCCGCCCTCGCCTAGGAAACCTCGTTGGGTGAAGTCTTGCAGAGTGCAGTTGGTCAAATGCAAAACTCTGAAAAAGAATTACACAAAATTTAACTCATTGTTATTTCAAATGAAAATGAAATGTTGATAGTATCATCAGTTGCAGGTTGTACTGTATCTTACTCTGGTTCCGTCGTCACAGCTGGTGGAAAGTCTGTGTTTTCTGGATGAGTTGAGCCGATGTTCACTTCATCCGCAGACATCTCACTATAGGGAAAATGTAAATTTGTTATTTTGCTTGTGTTTTACTAACATGGGAAGCTAAGAGCTTTATATGTACATAGACATTGGAGTTCAGCCCTTTCAGAGGCAGAGAATGATTTGCCAGCACAGTACAGGGTTAATTCAGGTGCCATGTCTGTATCTAGAGTATTACACCTCCACCAAAAGAAGTACAATAGCCGTATACAGGGCCTCCTTCAGAAATCACCGGGGCCTGTCCAGCAAAATTTTCTGGCCCGCCTGCCCCCAAGCCCCACCCCATATCTCGCCTACCCCACAGAAAAAAAGCCAAACAAACATCAGAGCTTAAACAGTAACCCCCCCAAGTTATAAAAAGCCAGTGGTGATCAGGGGCCCCCCTCCTGCAAGTAAAAAAAATATTGATTGCCTGCTCCCCCAAGTTATAAAAAGCCATAAAAAAACATTGGTGGCAGCCCACCCAAAATGTAATTTTTTTTTGACAGGGTTCCCCATAAGTTTGGCTCTTAAGGGGGTCCCAGTCATGCTTCACTTACTTGATTGCCAGGCCCCCCCCCCGTCAGCATTCTGCAAAGTTTCTAAGAAAGGACGGGAGCTCCGGTTTCAGCATTATTTCTGTCCTATTCAGATCTCTGTGCCCTCATTGGTCGATTAAGTACCCAGTGAAACTGCATTGGGATTGGTTAGGCTGGAGGGGAAGTTTCTACTTTACCCATCCAATCCCTGTACAGCTTTACCGGGACTTAAACAACCAAAGAGGGCACACCAGAGCCCCAGTCCTCTATTATAAACATTGCAGCAAGCTGTCCCCCTAACACTCAAAAAAAACTTCAGGGCTCGGGACAACTGCCCCCCCCCGTGCCCCCTGATGGCGGCCCTGGCCATATATACAGAGAATACAGTTCATAATAAGCCGAACTCTGCATCTTACCTGCCCTCAGTGACAGCCAGTGGCAGTGCTGGATCTTGTGCCGTGGTGTCCCTCTCACTTGTGGTGGCTGGTTCTTCCGGTGTCAAGGCAACTGCTGGTGACTCATCCCTAACACAGGAATCCTCTGGGGCATTTGTTGGTGGGTCATGGGGAGAACCTGGGTGAATCTCAGGGTCCGTTTGTGCAATTGCCACATTCAGGTTTTGAAGGGTGGCATAAAGAATTTTTAGCTTTTTCCCCGACTCCTTCATACACTTCCTCAGACGGACTAAGGTCTTCTTGTCTGAGGTCACTCTGTAGAGCTTTTCAGCGCCCGCTGCAATGCGCATCTCCGTCTTTATTTCTCCCATTACCCAATCTTTACTGGCCAATAGATGTAACCTTTGCCGCAAATCACAAAGTTTTGGAGACAAAACCTCATGATTGTCCTGTAGAAAAGGAGAAAAAGTTATGGAAACAATAGTTGGTTATTGCCTGCCTAAGTTACTGTAATTTACACTTTTTTTCTTTCAATTCTAGAATCACTAAAACTGTTGCCCAAGCCGTCCAGCTCCAGCGAGGAGCAAATCTGCTGGTGTCAGTAGCTGCTACTTCTCAATCTCTCTCTGCGCTGAAATGTCACCAGGCTCAAGATTTTATTCTCCACTGGTAAATCCATATTCCAATTCTAATCTACATCATGGCATTTGTTTGATGTTTATACAGGTATGGGACCTGTTATCCAGAATGCTCGGGACCTGGGGTTTTCCGGATAACAGATTTTTCTGTAGTTTGGGTCTTCATGCCTTTTAGTCTACTAGAAATTCATTTAAACATTAAATAACCCAAATAGGATGGTTTTGCTTCAAATAAGGATTAATTATATCTTAGTTGGGATCAAGTACAAGATACTGTTTTATTATTACAGACAAAAAGGAAATCATTTTTAACAATTTTGATTATTTGGATAAAATGGAGTCTATGGGAGAGTACAGTTATGGGATCTTTTATCTGGAATGCTTAGGTCCTGGACCGTAATTCTCTGTTCTAGCTCCCTCAAACAGGAACCTTGGCTTCCCATTTTATTCCAGATTCGCTTTATTTTTCCCTAACATTCTGCTATGGAATATATTGCTACTTTAAACAATAAATACTAATCATCTCCTCCGGACTGAGGCCATTGCACTCTTCAGTAACATGTTATATCCCATTAGCCTTACCGGATTGGTAGCACGAATGCAGGAGTTCCGGACACCCATCTTGAGACTCCTGTAATGGGAAATAAACATTGTCAGTGCTGGTATGGGGATAAGAGGTCATTTTTATCTTTCTCAATAGAAACCCTCTTCTCCAAATTGCATATTGGTGTTGTTATATTATATTGCCCCAACTCATACAATTCCAACATAGCTAAACATGCGAGGTTAAGCAACTATCCCTACCAAAATATCGACAATGAAGGCAGGTTACCGGATACTCTTTTAATCCCAAAGAAAGCCTGGTCTGCCACGTTTAAATGTCTGGGTCACCCTTTCTTCCCATATGTCCCTATCGGGAAACCCCTTTCTCCCCCACGCGTCAAGAATCTCCCTCATTTTCTGTCTGGCTGATGTTGGGCATTAAAAAAACTGGCAGATTTTGTCTGTAATGCACAATTCACCACCCACCAGGAATTACCAAAAGAAAAGACCAAAGAAATATGGGAACAATCTTCAATTTCATAATAGTAGGAGATGTAAGCTCCAGTAAAGGTGTTGCTAGACAGAGAGCAGTCCCCCGATATATTTCTGTAGCTCACTAAATGTATGAAGATATCACTCAGGGCAGGAGTTATTTTGATGGCTTGTGTTCTGTACACTGAATTGGACGCCCTGTGTTTAAATAAACTTCCGTAATGGGAAGAAAGTGTCTTCCCGCAAGCTTATAACTAGAATAAACTCATTCCAAGGTGATCTTAATTGTAAATCTCCCCTATGGGAATGCTCACTTGTGTTTTATCCTGATACCTTCTGCTACTGCCAGTCATCTATCTCTTTTATTCTTCACTAATCACTCAATGACAATATGTGTGTTTTATTTGGTTGTGAAAATCAGTAAACTTGAACCTTTAATAAAGGGGGTTTAACATATAAACCAATTTATACGTCTCTTCTATGACAACAGTTATTTTATTTACTAAACCATAAAGTCAAACTATATACTGTATGAGCATCATGTAATTGTCTGGTGTTTATGAACTACAACTCTCATCTGCCAGGATTTGTAGCCATCAACGAAATCCAATGCTCTCTGAAAATCAATATAGCCATGTATAGCAGTCATTTCTTTTTATCTTTAAAATCAATATATATATATATATATATATATATATATATATATATATATATATATATATACAGTCTACAGCTGGCAGGAATTGGGGCACTGGTGTAAGGGCAGGTAAGAAGTAGGTGCGCTTCAGTTTTTGGAGAAAACAAGTACAGGCCTGGGAAAGAGATGTGGGACCTTACAAATTGCCCCCTCCCCCTTAATTAGGGCAGGTTTGCTGTAAAATAAATCATAAACTGTATGAATTGTATTTGCAGGATTACCTCTTGAAAGAAGCTCAGATGTCAGATGTTCAAAAAGAAAATGAAAAAAAAAATACCAAAACGCCTGAGGTGTTTTTGGCTTTTGGCTTAAATAGAGGGGCCGGCACAAGGCCGGGGGACCCCAGAGGGTCTCCCTCTTTAGAAACTGGCTCTCCTTATATGTGTTCAGAAAAGAATGTTAAAATCTGAACTAAGGAGAAGCCAGGAAAAAAAACAGTCCAAAAAGAGCTGGTAATTTGCCAAAAAAGTAGCAATCCGTCCACTGTAGCAATCTGTATAGGGAAGAGAATAAATTGACAAATTAGTTTCAAGGATAATGCTTTTAACACTTAACTTAATATTTCCTATAAAATATAGAGGAAAGCAGAGATCTAAACGTGAGCTTTGTGTCACTCCCAGCGTTTACTGGCACTCAGTTTGTACAATGCAGTACCTCCCAGCAGCCAATCAGAAATGAGCATTGGTATAGAGAGAATGAATACATACTGTAGTACATAGGATCACTGGCCAGGTGCAGATTGCCCACCCCCTGCTATAGGAAACATTTACAGAATAGCAATTAAATATGATTGGAATCAATACTGCCCTACCATGTACCCTGTTGCCCCCCACAGCCGGGACATTTGAAGGGAATGCACATGAGACATGAAAGGAAAAGACATTGCTATGGATTCCATTAAATTCATGTTAAGGTTGGTATATCAGAACAGGTTAGATACCCAGGGGCAGAGGGGCAAAACTGTAAGGAGCCTGTTAATACTGGTCATACAAATAAAGTATTTATAGTGAGGCACAGGGGTCCCCAAATGTCATCTTTTTATGGGCTTCAATTGGGAAAAAGTGTATATTTGCTGTCAGCCCCTAAATCTCTTATAGGGATAGTACATTCACCACTCTACCAACCAACGGACTAAACCAACTGTCAAACCCTGGGTCTGTGTCTCCCAACCAGCTCTAAGAGTAAAAGCATATCCAAAGCCCATTTTAGGGGTAAACTCTCCAAAATCTCTGAAATCAATGAGAGGAGCATCATCCGCTAGTCTTGGGGGTATCAAACATTTATCACCCCCCTTTTCACTAAAATAAGGATTATTTGGCAAAAAATCTCTTATAGGGATAGTACATTCACCACTCTACCAACCAACGGACTAAACCAACTGTCAAACCCTGGGTCTGCATTTCCCAGGCAGCACTAAAAGTAAAGGCATTGTCCATTTGAGGGGGAAATTTAATAACATCAGTAACATAATCAATTTCTGTTAGTCTGGCACAGGGGTCCCCAAATGTTATCTGTTTATGGGCTTCAATTGGGAAAAAGTGTATATTTGCTGTAAGCCCCTAAATCTCTTATAGGGATAGTACATTCACCAGTCTACCAACCAACGGACTAAACCAACTGTCAAACCCTGGGTCTGCGTCTCCCAACCAGCACTAAGAGTAAAAGCATCTCCAATGCCCATTTTAGGGGGAAAATTCTCTAAAATCAGTAAGAGGAACAACATCCACTAGTCTGGGGGCATCACGCAACTATTTCCCCCCCTTATTTGACTAAATTATGGGTTATTTGTCACAAAAATCTCTCACATTTACCTCTCACCACTCAACCAACGGACCAAACCAAATATCAAATCCCTGGGTGTAAAGTCACCTCTCATCTCTGCTCTTAAATCATGAGACTTATAAATAAATGTTATTGTGTAAAAGGAAGAAGCATTGCTATTTATTCTTTCTTATGGGGTTACTGTAGAAAAGGTGTATATTTGCTGTCAGCCCTGCATAACTTCCAAATCCTGAGTCTGTGTCTCCCAACCAGTGCTAAGATTAAAGTCATCTCCAAAGCCCATTTTAGGGGAAAAGTCTCTAAATTCACTAAAATCAGTGAGAGGATAAATATCTGTTAGTCTGGGGAGTGTTACCCAACTATTTCCCCTCTTTTTTCATTAAAATAAGCATTATTTGACAAAAACTATCTCCCAGAGGGAATATCCACTTACCAATCACTACGGTGGCAACCAACGGACTGAACCAACTGTCACAGTCCTAGGGTGAAGTCACCTCTGTTCCCTGCTCTTAAAGGGGAAGTGTACCCTGTAAGTAATTTTCATAATAGTAAGTTGCATATGGCATTTATTTCCATTTAGATGTGCAGTACATACATAGCTTATTACGTACACAGAGTATTTCTTTGTATGTGTGGCCTATTGAGTCAGTGCAGTTACTGTGCTGCCATATCTTTTTGATCCATGAATTCATCAGCCATGGATTCAATCACTGCTGCTTCTCCTGTTATTTCCCCTATGTCCCCTTTCATTGTGCCCTATGGAGACTCATTAATGAGCCAACAAATCCCTGGGGACACAGGAAAGTACAGAGGGCATGGGAGAGATTAGTTTGTGAACCTTCCTTCATGTGCCATCTTGGATCACAGTGATAGAATCAGTGTTTGGGTGAAAGATGGCACATGAAGGAAGGTTCACAGAATTGCATTAAAGGTGATTTGGGAAGGGATAATGTCGGAGGAGGCCAAGATACTTATATAAGTAGGACTGGTCCTTTTAAATCTGATATTTTGCCCAAGCCCTGTAACCAATAGAAAACAGTGATGCATTTGTGACCTTCACCTGTCCATATCCTGCATTTTTAATACCTTTAGTACCTATAAAATTGTTTTTTTTCCTGTGATACAAATGTAGTTGCCTGTGATAACGTAGTTATCTCAATTTCTTCAATAGGCTGATTGCAATTTCAAACTCCACCATTAATGACTGTATTAAGCAGCGGTTGTCATTCTTTATTAATACAAGCCTCACCTGAAGGTCCATCCTCTGGCCAGGGCCTCCTTTAGCTCATGAAATGGGTACAGGAATAGGAAAATATTGGTGTATCGTGATTTCATTATATCATGGTTTCATAAATATGAAGTGAAGTGTGGGTCAGTGTTTAGCCCAGCTCTCTGGTGGATCAGTCTAATCACACGTTCCCTTTCTTTTCTCTCTCATTTAGGAGTGTTCGTGTGGGAAGTGTTCAGCAAGAGCAAAATTCCATTTGAACATTGTTTTCAACTCCGAGGCTGTGGATAAAATCTCAGCTGGACTGAGGCTCTTCAGACCCAAGATGTCTCCCGAAAGAGTGTACATGCTGATGAACAACTGCTGGTAAGAGGTACGAGGGATTAGGTTTATGTACACTTTTAAGTAGTAAGTAGCGTAATCGCAAAATAAAAGCCTGTTGTCCAATCACAATCTCCTCCACATGCTAAAGTAAGATGGCTGCATGGAAATAATATATGGGAGCCATTAATTCTGTCTCCATCTCTGGATCTTGGCATTATCTTTCCCAAGTACAAAAAATGTTTCCAACTGAACAATAGATATGTAAATACACATAATACATTTTTGTCTTTGATGAATTGGGGTTATGAGCTCTAACCAGTGACTAAAATATTCATTTTAGTAACAATTTACAAGATTTACAATGTTCCTTCCTCTTTTTGTTTTTAAAGTGACTATTGTTAACTGGGGATATGGCATGGATATTTGTAATACAGCATTAGTACTACAAATTATTTACTAGCATCTATTGTAGTTGAAAACAGTGTTTGTTTATCCCTTTCTGTTCTTTAGCAAAGGTCGACTCTCCTCCAGATCTGTTAATCAGCTAGTTTCATATAGAGTCAGGGATGCAGAGAATATATAGTGAATAAAGTAACCTCTATTGTAAAATATAAGGATATTACCGAGCAGTTCCAGGACCATATAAAAGCACATTTTTTGATGCAGGTCATGGACCTCGGAGGTGACTTCTAATATCCTCATATTTTACATCAGAGGGTACATTATTATAATATACACATTTCATTGAGTCATATGACAGAAATGACATCACTAAGCTCAGTTTATAACCGATGACATCACTAAGCACCGCTTATAAGGATATCATTTCCAGGATATTGTGTATTATAAACAAATAATGATTTTAGTATAATAATAATAATAATAATATATATTTAAAAGTTGCTTAGAATTGCATTCTATTTTTATGCAAAAACAGGAGCAAGGATATCGGGACAGGCTTCAAAATCCCATTTTCCCAATTGGTCTCTGTAGGCTTGAAATATTATCTGATCGTTGTCCTTGAGACCTAGCGGGTGGGTCTAATCAGGCCAAGATCTCTTTGTTTAGCAACCTTTGCAAAGAACAGTTTAGCTGTATGGCCAGCTTTTGCCTTGTCCTTGTTGTAAGGACCTAAGAGAGTAGAAACTCCACCCTTCCCCATAACTATCCATACAATAGGTTGATAATGCACTTTAATAAGGGAGTACATGGCATTTACAAATTGGGTTACAAATTGGATTGTACCGGATCCAAAATGAGCTTTTTCAAGATTTGGATTCAGTCAGGAGCGTTGCGCCAATGAGGTGGGTTAAGAAACTAGATGACAGCACCCTACAAGTTACTGGGGTGGCAAAAAGCTGCTCCTGGGAACTTGAAAGGTTTTGTTCACCTTTAAATTGACTTTTAGTATGATGTAGAGAGTGATATTCTGAGGCAAAATGCTTCATCTTTTATCATTTGTGGTTTTTGAGTTATTTAGCTTTTTATTCAGCAGCTCTCCAGTTTGCAAATTCAGCAATCTGGTTGCTAGGATCCAAATTACCCCAGCAACCATGCACTGATTTGAATATGAATAGGAGAGGCTTTAAAATAAAGATGAGTAATAAAAGTAGCAATAATAATACATTTGTAGCCTTACAGAGCATTTGTTTTTTAGATGGGGTCAGTGACCCCCATTTGAAAGCTGGTAAGTGTCGGAAGAAGAAGGCAACTGATTAAATAATTATTGAAATTAAATAATGAAGAACTTGCCGGTCTATAACATACTAAAAGCTAATTTAAAGGAGAACTACTCCTTTAATAGCTGACTTTCAGGGTTTCAAGATGGAAATGCTAGTGTTGAGAGCAAAATTGCGGCCTCTGCACTGACAATGTGGATCCCCCTGGACCCTCTCTGGCACTCAAAAGGTTAGCGCCAAGGATCAAGGTGGGACAAGGATCGCCTCTGGATTCAGTTAAAGGAGAACCAAACCCTTTATTTTTAAATCCTCTACTCTGCATATACCCCCTCCCTGCCGCCCCCTAGGCTAGGTGTTACCTTAGCCTAGGTGTTTCCTTAATTTGGAGCTTTCTGGATAACGGATATATATATACTTTTTTTTACAATCATCTGACTGATGAGTTGAGTTTAGCAAATATCGTATTGGCCCTTCCGCCATAAATCAACTAGGCAAACAGATGCGATGAAAAAGGCTAGTCGTTTTCGCTGGACTCAAAACAAACTCTCCCTTTGTTTATGAGAACTAATCAACTCTGATCTTTCGTCCAGAGGAAATATAACATTTGCTGCTGATCTTCTTCCCACTGTGGATGCAGAAATGATATTAAAAAATCCATGCAAGTTAAATTCGCTGTGGGTAACAGGTCTCCTCGTGGCTCAGCACTAATCTGGCTCAGAGGGAACTTCCAAACCTGAAATATAAACTCACGTAAAAAGTTGTTACACAAACAGTTTGTTTCAAGGGGAAATATGCCTTGTGTTTTCCCTTCGGTTTTTTCTTATACTTCTCTGGGTTTCTGCACAGACCCTGATATGAATGATAATGTTATTGGGAAGCCAGTCGTTATTTATAGAATTGCTTATAACTCCTTCTAATATACCTCCCCCTACAATCTATTTAATGGCTCTATTGCTGCTTATTATACCTGTCTCTCTAACTGAACCTGTTATTTCTCTTTATAAACCTCTGCCTTTTACCCCTGCTTTGATTTTCTTTATATTTGTTCCCTTTACCACTAGATGTTACTGGGCCCCACATTAAATTCATTTTAGGGCCCCCAACATATCCAAAGACTCCTGTTTTACCAATAAATGTTGAAATTTCTCATTAATAAGGACCTCGTTGGGCCCCTTATACCTCCTGCCACTAGGGTTGCCACCTTTTGCAATGGTGGAGACTGGGCAGGAGGTGGGGCTGTGACATCAGGGGGCGGGGTCATGACACAGGTGGGAGTGTCCGTGACATCAGGGGACGGGTTATGACGCGGCCGATCACCGTGTCAGTCAAGGGAATCCTACCCAGTTTTTTCCTTATTTGGAAAACTGGGGAGGAACTTTTGAACTGGGCAGCCCTTTAAAATATGGGGCAGTCCGGGTCAAAACCAGACAGGTGGCAACCCTATCTGCTAACCCCTGCAACCACAGGGTCTGCATCCTCTGCTATACCCTACAGTATACTTCTCTATAACCATTCACACTCACAACTAGAGTTGTTCTATGTAATAATAATCCCTCCATTGCCTTAGCCCGTCCTTTAAAGGAGAACCAAACCCTTTTATATTAAAATCCCCTACCCCCTACCCTACATAGACCCCCTCCTAGGGTTGCCGCCTGTTTTGGAAAAAAATACCGGCCTAAAAAAAAAAATACATTGGGGGCAAGTAACATTTTTACTGGTCAGGCCGGTAAAATACTGGCCAGGTGACAACCCTACCCCTCCCTGCTCCCCCTCAGCCTAGGTGTTACCCTGGGTAAATGCCCCTAAGTCTTTACTTACCCCTTGTTAGAGATTCAGAGTGTTCATGGGCACCATCTTTTTCTCTACGGTAATCTTGTTTGGCGCAAACTTCCAGTCCCGAACAACTGTGCATGTGACGAAAGCCACGGAAATTGCCGAAGCGCCGGAAGAAGACCGGAATATTACAGAAGAGAAGAAGATGGCGCCCGTGAATGCCCTGAATCTGCAATGAGGAGTAAGTAATGACTTAATGGCATTTACCAAAGGGTAACACCTAGGCTTGGGGGGAGCAGGGAGAGGGTCTATGTAGGGTAGGGGGTAGGGGATTTTAATAAAAAAAGGTTTGCTTCTCCTTTAAATCCTTTAGTGCTGCACATAAAGTCACCCTATTACTCCATAGAACCCCTTTTTTTAAAGGGGTTTTTCACCTTCAACAAGTTGTTCAGTTGTTTTTGGGTAGTTCATCATTAGTAAAGACTTTTTTTCAGTTATTTCTATTTTATATTTGTTTCTGTTTTTCTTAAAGGGGTTGTTCACCTTTACATTAACATATAGTATGATGTAGAAAGTGATCTGAGACAATTAGCAAGTTTTTTTTATGATTTGTGGTTTTTGATTTATTTAGCTTTTCATTCAGTAGCTCTCCAGTTCTATCAGCAGCTATTTCAGCAAACTGGTTGCTAGACTACGAATTGCCTTAGCAACCATGCACTGATTTGAATAAGAGACTGGAATATGAATAGGAGAGGCCTGAATAAAATGAATGAGTAATAAAAAGTAGCAATAACAATAAACGTGTCGCATTGCAGAGCATTTGTTTTTTAGATGGGGACAATGACCCCCATTTGAAAGATGGATAGTTTTGTTTAATTATTTGTCTCCTGACTTTTTCCAGACCAACGCTTTGTAAGGCTACAAATGTATTGCTATTGCTACTTTTTATTACTCATCTTTCTATTCAGGTCCTCTCCTATTCATATTCCAGTCTCTTATTCAAATCAGTTGTATGGTTGCTAGGTGAATTTGGACCCTAGCAACCAGATTGCTGAAATTGCAACTTGAGAACTGCTGAATGAAAAACTATAAATAACGCAACAATCACAAATAATAAAAAATGAAAACCAATTGCAGATTGTCTCAGAATATCACTCTCTACATCATACTGAATGAATCGGCATTCATTATTTGTTTTGTATAATTTGTAATTTATTAGCCAATCCTGCAGACTGCAGCCGAAAATGATACCTGGTTTTTGAGGATCAGCAACCAAAAACAGACAGACTGCACCCCTTCACATTTATTGTTATTATTTTGCTTGCTTTTTCATCCATTCGCTAATTATCTAGCCACAGAGCCCAGGTTGCTAGGGTATTTAACCACTAGCAACCAGATAACTCTTATATATATATATATCCGAACAGCAAAAACATAGACCAAAAAAAAAACAGTGATAATTTGAAAAACACAAATAAGAAATGAAGACCAATGGTAAGTTGTTACTTTTAAGTTGAACAACCACTTTTGTTCCTCTCGTAAACTGAAATGAACATAAAAGCTGCAAGTTTAGGGTTCCTCTTGGTATTCTATCCGACCTCACAATGATGGATTTTGGTGCATCCCGGGTCGATTCAGTTCGTAAACAACCACTTTCACCGTGTTTTTACTTTTCTGATTTATTAAAACATTCGGTTGCCTTAATCATCATAAAGTAAGTGTAATAACCGAGCAGTGCTGGTCTTAGGCCGATTGGACCTATTGCGCCCAATTGGGCCCCGCGCTCATGGGGGCCCCGCACAGCCGCATCAAAGCAAGAGCAAGGATTTGCTGCCTTTCTCCCTCACCAATGTTTCCAGATGCGCGCAGTAAACACTGACCCGACGAACTGCTCTGAAGCCCGCCCCCAGGGCAGTATCTGTTTTCTTTTTTTTCTCTCTTCGCTGGCTGTGTAAATAGCAGCATACTAAGGGGGTTTGAGAGAGTGTGCGGCGACATGTGGGACTGGGAGAGGGAGCGATTGTTACATGCCCTGTGTGCCCTAGGGGACACATGACAGCAGCCAATTGCAGGCAGTGGCGAAAGGCGCCATTATACTTTGTTTGAACTCAGCTAACAGGCATGATGGACGGTAGACAATGGTGCTGCAGATTCATCCTCTCCCCCCCAGACTATCGGTTCAAAAAGAATGCTGGCCCAGTAAGGCTACAAATCACGTTTATTACACTGCCTTGTGAATTGTAACCCTTGCTAGCAAAAATTGCATTTGTGCCATTCTTCTGTTATGCATTTTTCGATATTTATTCCTGAAATTGCCACTGTGCCACCTAAAGTGATTTCGGGGGGTATTTATACATGCAATTCTCACTGTGTTTATTCTGCTCTTAGTTCTGGGGTATTATACATTGAATTGCAAATGTGTTTATTCTGCTAAATGTTTTTTGGGTTTTATAAATCAAATTGCATCAGTGTCTTCTTTCTTAGAATGATGGGATTTGTGCTTTAGTAACAGCTAAATGAAATGTTGAACTATCTATAGATTCAATATTTCTCCCATAGGTATTCCCTGTACTAAGTAGTAGTAATATATCATAAAACTATGGCAGCATAGGTATTCCCCTGTACAAAGCACAATTCAGCAGGAACAGTCCCTAAGTTTGCTCATAGTCTGTACAGAGAGATCCCATAAAACTATGGCAGCATAGGTATTCCCTGTACTAAGCACAATTCAGCAGGAACAGTCCCTAAGTTTGCTCATAGTCTGTACAGAGAGGTCCGATAAAACTATGGCAGAATAGGTATTCCCCTGTACTAAGCACAATTCAGCAGGAACAGCCCCTAAGTTTGCTCATAGTCTGTACAGAGAGATCCCATAAAACTATGGCAGCATAGGCATTCCCTGTACTAAGCACAATTCAGCAGGAACAGCCCCTAAGTTTGCTCATAGTCTGTACAGAGAGATCCCATAAAACTATGGCAGCATAGGTATTCCCTGTACTAAGCACAATTCAGCAGGAACAGTCCCTAAGTTTGCTCATAGTCTGTACAGAGAGATCCCTTAAAACTATGGCAGCATAGGTATTCCCTGTACTAAGCACAATTCAGCAGGAACAGCCCCTAAGTTTGCTCATAGTCTGTACAGAGAGATCCCATAAAACTATGGCAGCATAGGTATTCCCTGTACTAAGCACAATTCAGCAGGAACAGTCCCTAAGTTTGCTCATAGTCTGTACAGAGAGGTCCGATAAAACTATGGCAGAATAGGTATTCCCCTGTACTAAGCACAATTCAGCAGGAACAGCCCCTAAGTTTGCTCATAGTCTGTACAGAGAGATCCCATAAAACTATGGCAGCATAGGCATTCCCTGTACTAAGCACAATTCAGCAGGAACAGCCCCTAAGTTTGCTCATAGTCTGTACAGAGAGATCCCATAAAACTATGGCAGCATAGGTATTCCCTGTACTAAGCACAATTCAGCAGGAACAGTCCCTAAGTTTGCTCATAGTCTGTACAGAGAGATCCCATAAAACTATGGCAGCATAGGTATTCCCTGTACTAAGCACAATTCAGCAGGAACAGCCCCTAAGTTTGCTCATAGTCTGTACAGAGAGATCCCATAAAACTATGGCAGCATAGGTATCCCCTGTACTAAGCACAATTCAGCAGGAACAGTCCCTAAGTTTGCTCATAGTCTGTACAGAGAGATCCCATAAAACTATGGCAGCCTAGGTATTCCCTGTACTAAGCACAATTCAGCAGGAACAGTCCCCTAAGTTTGCTCATAGTCTTTACAGAGAGATCCCAGAAAACTATGGCAGCATAGGTATTCCGTGTACTATTTACCATACATACAGACATACAATTTACCATACATATTTACCATACAATAGGAGGGTAGTTCTTTAAAAATGCACTCTTTGGTTGCATATACTGTGAAAATGAGTTCCTGTGCTATGTATGCAGTTGAACTCAATAAAAATAAATAATTGAAATGTAGTAATTATGAATGGACAGAGAGAAAAACAGTTACTATTCGTCATTCAGCCCTGGAACCCTGTGCCAGATGGCAAAACTCCATTTAGGGGCCCCCACCAAAATAGTTCCAATTGGGCCCCGCAGTTGGTAAGACCGGCCCTGTAACCGAGTGCGAGGTGCAGCCTGCTTCCTTGTTAATCATTTATTGTAAAGTCTTGCGCTGAGAGGTGGAGGTGAATTAAAACAGTTTGAGGTGTATATTCACCAATTATACCTTTTATATGCCCCTCACTGTAATCCTAATTATTCCAATGCACATAATCTGTTTACCGAATGGAACAGGTTGCAAGAAATAATTGGGCTGCAGGACTTTTCTAGAGGGGCTAGTTAACTGAACTAGCCAACTACCTTATTTTGAAGCCATTCAACCAGCTATGATTTTGTTACTGTGTCGGACTGGGTCTTCTAGGGAACCTGAAACCCTTGGGCCCACACTTGCAGCAATAGTTCCAAATGTTAAAGGATTGTATAAGAGCCCCTGGTGGAAATTAGGGATGCAACGAATCCATAGATTCGGTTTGGGTTTCGGCCAGGATTCGCCCTTTTTCAGCGGGATTTGGATTCGGCCACATCCTTCTGCCCGGCCGAACCAAATCCGAATCCAAATTTGCATATGCAAATGAGGGGAGGGAAATTGTGTGACTTTTTGTCACAAAACAAGGTAGTAAAAGTAGTTTTCCCCCTTCCCACCTCTAATTTGCATATGCAAATTAGGATTCAGATACGGTATTCGGCTGAATCTTTCGCAAAGGATTCGGGGGTTTGGCCGAATCCAAAATAGTAGATTTGGTGCATCCCTAGTGGAAATAAGGACTGAATTCTCCTTAGACTTAGGGGTTCCTTTTGTATTCTGGTAGGCCATTGTAACCCTATTTTGTTGAATGATTTTGCTTCATTTTAATCAAGCTTACTATGCAACAGTATTACCTTAATGCCAAAACGACTCCGCATGCTGCTGGCCTGTTTGTTTATCTGCTTGTCAATCTCACCAAATACATCTTTCCATACATCTGTGTACATCTTTTCCGTTATCCAGAAAGCTCTGAGTTACAGAAAGCCCATCTGCCATATACTCCATTATAATTAAAATAATCCAAATTTTGAAAAATGATTTCCTTTTTCTCTGTAATAATAAAACAGTACATTGTACTTGATTTAAACTGAGATATAATTAATCCCTATTGGAGGCAAAACCAGCCTATTGGGTTTATTTTATGTTTACATAATTTTCTAGTAGATTTATGGGGGAATGTAATAAAAGTCGGAAATAGAAAAACGATATGCTTCTGCCCGAACAAATTTTGCTTTGCGCGAATTTAATATAGCTTTTGCAAACCTGGAAACTGTTTAGCGACCACTTCCAAGAGTGGAAGACCGTTTGCGAATGTTATAGTTTGCGCCAATGTGAAGTCAATGTAATAAAACTTACTGAAAAAGTCGTTATGTTTGCTCCGAAAGATTGCGACACCTTCAAGCACGCAATTAAAATTCGCAATGCGAAATTAAAATTCGCAAAGTAATAGTTTAAGAACAATATTACATGGCGAGATGTGGATTTTTATTCTTATTGGTGTGAATTGTTTTACTCTTTGCGATTTTTATTACATTACCCGTTACAGTATGAAGAGCCAAATTACAGAAAGATGCGGTATCCGTTAAAAAACCCAGGTCCCGAGCATTCTGGATTAACAGGTCAGAAAATAATCTCATCAAACAAATCCTTCAATGTGTTAAAACTGAAAAAAACAATAGATTATAACAATGGAAAAGGCATTGACCTGAAGGGCTACTTAAAAGGGTTGCTCACCTCTAAATTAACTTTTAGTATGATGTAGAGAGTGATATTCTGAGACAATTTCCAATTATTTTTTTTTTTTTTTGTTACATTATTTAGCTTTTTATTCAGCAACTCTCCAGTTTGCAATTTTAGGAATCTAGTTGCTAGGGTCCGAATTACCCTAGCAACCACGCTTAGATTGGAACATGGGAATGGAATCTAAACAGAAAGAAATAATATAAAGTAGCAATAACCATACATGTGTAGCCATACACAGCATTCGTTAAATGGGGTCACTAACCCCCATTTGGAAGCTGGAAAGAGTCAGAAGCAAAAGGCAAATAATTGAAATACTACAAAAAAATAGTGATGACCAATTGAAAAGTTGCTTAGAATTGGTCATGCTATAACATAATAAAAATGATCAGAAAGGTTAACCACCCCTTTAACTAATATACAAAACTATATATCAAGATGCATATCTGAAGCCTGCAATCAAACTATGTAGAGTCTGGGAGCAGGGCCAACAACTATCAGAGCATATAAAGGATATACGGACCAGCACTCTCTTGTTGAGAAACTAAATTGTTTTCTTTATTCCTCCATCTCACTGGGATTGTTGGGTCATATATTAGGACCATTTTATGTTCAGCACCTCCAGACTACATAACAGGTTAAATAATGTGCCAGTTCCTATGCCCTGTGTGTTGTAGGAATTTATTGGTTTTGATTTCGGGTGGCTTAGCCAAGCTTTCATTAACATTCTCCTGCATGTATGTTCCCCCCTTTCTCATTTCTCTTAGTAGTATTTTGGGGGGCTCGGTGCTTCTTCAGTACGAGAACTGCCTTCCCCATTTCCATTTAATCTTTGATTTTTTGTGAAATGAAGACATCGTGCCAGACTATAGTTGCAGTAAAGAGCTGATCTCTAGATCCTACTTCTGTAGAATAACATATTTTAGGGTTACAGCACCTCCTGCCTGTGTTTCAGTGCAAGGTATCTTGTCTTGATCATTCATAGGCAGATTTGGGCTGATAGAAATACACAAAAAGAAATGCATAGAAACTGTGGGGCAAATTCACTAACCTCCGAAAAATCACCAGAGACGGCTTCGCTCACAGCGCAACACTTCACAAGGTGTAGATTCGCCAGGAAGCGAAGTTGCGCTAGGGTTGGCTAATTTGCATATGGCGGGAATATGGACGTATATGTTGCAGCAAATACATTACACTAGCCAGGGAAACCTTAATAAAATAAAGTTGTTATATTGCCCTACACATGAGCCCAGTGTATAGTTTATGTGCCATATGTTAGGAAATGTAGAGGGGAAGCCGGTTACCCCAAAAAAAAATTATGCTCTTTTGCAGCCTATCACCCTGAAAAAATGAAAAGTCGCCAGCGTTTTTCAACTATTTTTTTAGGAAGTCCAATCTACTCTATTGCACTTCGCCTGGTCTGAGGTGCTGAAGGCAAGTCTGGCGCAAGAGGTAATGTTCAGTAAAATCCGCATCTTAGTGAATTTATGTAGTTACGTCCATTCGCCAGAGCGCAAATTTGCCAGGCGTTAGGGAGCGAAATATCGCTAGCGAAGTTACGGCGATGACCGTTAGTAAATTAGTGAAGTTCCGAAATGATGTCACACTGGCGAATTTTCACCAGCATTAGTCACTTTGCCCTTTAGTAAATTTGCCCCTTGTGTTTGTGTGTACACACATTATATATATATATATCTGCTTTATTTACATAGTGCAGCATGGAGCTACTTCATGCTGTTTGTCTTCATTTCATGGAATGCCCCATGCAATACTGAATATTCAGGCTGGTAAAAAAAATGAAACGGCGCCCACAGTGACCTTAAATATAGCACTTGTGTTATTGCAGTAAAATTTTAATTTAATAATAAATGTTATTGCCTCCCAATTACCACTCACTGCCCAACTTTATGCATTTTGGGGAAGTGATATCAAACATAAATGGATATTAGAAGTCACCTAGGAGTTCCACGATCATATAAAAGCCCAAGGCTCCAGACATCAAAACCCAACTTCTTTAGAATCGAAATCAGATATGTAACTTTGTTAACCTTCTCATTGTTTTAGCCACTTTGCTGAAATATCATTATTCCCTTGTGATGTAAAGTTCCTGCAACACAACCTGGTGTTGTCTGCTGTGCTGCTGAATCCAAGACAAAACTCTTATAAATAACTGACAAATATTATCTTGGCATACATAAAAAATGATATTCTACATATACATTTTATTTATTAAAATTCTCCATTATTGCCTATATAAATGAACTGTTAGATCCTGTAATGTATATGACATTTATATTTTACATGTTTCCTTTCCGCACTGATCCCCATCAGCTACAGGGGTTTGTTTCCCAATTGTGTCGCCCATTTCTGTAATCATTGGCCCATAACACTGATCCTGTTTCAAGTGATGCAATTATACTCTGATGGCTGATTGGCTGAAAGAAAATCAGCTAAGAGGGGTCATCCACCAACATAACCAAATAGTACAAGTATTCCTCATAATCCCAAAATCAGCTTATACAAGTACGAGACCTGTAATACAGAATGCTCGGGGCCTGGGTGTTTCCGGATAACTTATCTTTACGTAATTTAAATTGCCATACTTTGTCTACTAGAAAATCATGTAAACATGAAATAAACCCAATAGGCTGGTTTACCTCCAATAAGGATTAATTATATCTTAGTTGGGATCAAGTACAAGCTACTGTTTTATTATTACAGAGAAAAAGGAAATCATTTTTATTTTCTGGATAATGGGTTTCCCGATAATGGATCCCATATAAATAAGTAAAACATTTTAATTTATACCTTTTTCTTACTCTCCCTGGAGGAAAAGGAAATCATTGTTTACAATGTAGTCTATGGGAGATGATGATGTAATTCAGAACTTTCTGGATAATGGGTTTCACGATAACGCAGGGCCCGAACTAGGAGTAGACAGAAGAGGCACCGACCTAGGGTGCAATGAAAGGGGGCGCTGGGCAGGTACCTGTCCTCTGCCTACCCCTAGTCCATGTGCACTACTTTCCCCTGCTTTCCTCTCCCCCATTTATAGTTTATGAATTGTTTGCCTTTTTCTTCTTACTCTTTCCAGCTTTCGAATGGGGGTCGCTGACCCCATCGAAAAAACAAATGCTGCTTTTTATTACTCAACTTTCTATTCAGACCCTCTCATATTCAGATTACAGTCACTTATTCAGATCAATGCATGGTTGCTAGGGTAAGTTGGACTCTAGCAACTAGATTACTAGAAATTGCAGAACAGAACCCCCCAAATTTCACTTTTAAGTACCAATTTTTTTCATTGCACGTCCATGTAATAGAAACATTTTGCACTTTCATAGTTATCTTTTTACTGGTCCCTATGACTTTCCAATATACCTACATTAAAAATGTTAAATTCATTAACACTCTGTAGAATAATATGAGAAATAAAGCAATTATTTAGGGAAGTTTCTTGCATTTGAACAAATTTGAGACTTTTTCTGGCGGATTTGGCTAAACCCTTAAAATCTGGACTCTTGAAATCTTGTGACTTGACTAGGGAAAAGTGATATTCTGAGACAATTTGCATTTGGTTTTCATTTTTTACTATTTGTAGTTTTTGAGTTATTTAGCTTTATATCCGGCAGCTTTGCAATGTTTAGCAATCTGGTTGCTAGGGTCTGAATTACCCTAGTAACCATGCATTAATTGTAATCAGACACTGGAATATGAATAAAAGAGGCCTGAATAGAAAGATGAGTAATAAAAAGTAGCAATAAAAATAAATTGGTAGCCTTACAGAGCATTTTGTTTGTGACCCCCTTTAGAAAACTGCAAAGATTCAGAAGAAATTAGAAATTGTTAAACAAACCATAACAAATAAATAATGAAGACCAATTTAAAAGTTGCTTAAAATTTGCCATTCTATTACATACTTAAAGAGATGATTTTTATGATGTAGTTTTTATTTCTAAATTACACTTTTTTCACTGCAAATAATTCACTCTATCATATAAAAACTAATTCCTGAACCAGCAAGTGTATTTTTGTAAGTTGTAATATTGGTGTGTAGGTGCATCTCAGGTCATTTTGTCTGGTCATGTGCTTTTAGAAAGATGGAACTGCTTTCTGGCAAGCTGTTGTTTCTACTACTCAATGTAACTGAAGGAGTCTCATTGAGACATGGGTTTTTACTATTGAGTGCTGTTCTTAGATCTACCAGGCAGCTGTTATCTTGTGTTAGGGAGCTGTTATCTGGTTACCTTCACATTGTCCAATTTGCAGTACAGCAGTAAAGAGTGACAGAAGTTTATCAGACATACACTTGCAGGGGGATGGATATAACAGTCCGGTCCTTGCGGGCAGGGGCGGACTGGGGGGCCCGGGGCCCACCGGGACTCCTGTGCAGGGCCCCCGCTAAATACTTGAAGTGAAGCGCCGATCGGCACGCATTCGCAAACGGCGCGCATGCGCAGACGGCGCTGCGATGCGCCGAAAGAAAAAAATATTATTTTTTATTAAAAACAACTGTTTGGGGGAGGGGGACATGGGAGCAGTCCGACACTGCTTGCGGGAGGTAACACGGAGGGATGTGGGAAGCGGGACATGTGAGCAGTTTGGATAGCCGTGTTTCTCTTAACCGATCCGCAGGGCCTGCCATTCACAAACACGCCGCCCAGCTGGTTCACTTGTCCGTAGGCAGGCTCTGCAGAGAAACACGTCTCCCTTTACTGTTCCATAAAGTGGGATTGTGCTTCTCCCCAGCAGCCCTGTCTGTCTCCAGGCTCCCTCCCTGATGTCACCGTGTGTCCTACAAAGCAGTCGGGGACCAGGATGACATTTTTGATGTTACTGTTCCTTTAAGTGACACAAATGATAGTTTCTATGGGGTGTCTTTATTTCGGGGGCCCCTATATGCCACAAACGTAGGTAAACCTAAGCACATTGGGCATCAAACTGTTCAGTGGATCCCTGGCATTCATATTTTGGGTGTTTTATCTTGGTTCCCAATGACCTGTAGGAGACTTGCTGATGACTGGAAGCTTTGGCCAACAATTTCTCACATTTTTATAAAAATCAATGTAGTCACATACTATACACATTTGGTATTGATGTGTTCAGGGGAACTTTCCAAATCTGTTGTGTTTTCATGCAGAAACAACGAAATGATGCTGCTGATATATATGTTTATATTATAGGAAACATTCAGAAGCCTATATCTTATTACAGAAGTGGAATGACACCAACATTCTAGTATATTTTGAAAGCTTATGTTGTCCTGAAAAAAAGGATTTTCCTGGATTAACCCAAAGACCCTCCCAGGAAACACCTCTAAAGGGAAAGAGTTTTAAATGTTCAAAATCTGTCTGGCAATGAAAGTACCAAATTGGTTGTCAGTAGTAAATATCTGTGTCTCCAAAGATGCCCCAGTAGCTCCCCATCTTCTTTTCTGCTGATTCCCAGCACATACAAAGCTCACCCAAAGGTGTTTGCAGCCGTTTAACACAATAGACTCAGGGGATCACCCGCTCGTTGAAAAGCAATTCCGTGTGCCGGTTGTGTGTTCTTCATGTTTGTTTTGTGCTGATATTGCTTCCAGAGACAGTTTAGAACTCAGCACTGAGTGTTCCATCTAAGAACATGTCAGTTTAGATCGACTTCAGGATCGTAGAACCGCTGATTTCTTTAGAAATTGCAGTTGAAACAACACAGCTAATGAGGCAAATGCAACTTTCCTGCAGCCCCACGTGTATTATTGTATTTATAATCAGTGTAACATAGGAAGTTAGGTTGAAAAAAGACACAAGTGCATCAAGTTCAAACTTTTAACTCTATTTTAACCTGCCTAACTGCTAGTTGATCCAGATGAAGGCAACAAACTCCATTTGATGCCTCTCCAATTTGCCTCATAGTGGGAAAAAAAATCCTTCCTGATTCCAAGATGCAATGGGACCAGTCCCTGGATCAACTTGTACTATGAGCTATCTCCCATAACCCTGTATTCCCTCACTTGCTAAACACCATCCAACCCCTTCTTGCCTGTACCACTGATTCAGGGAGGCAATTCCACATCTTCACAGCTCTCACTGTAAAAATATTATTTTAGAATATTTAGGAGGAATCTCCTTTCTTCTAATGGGAATGGTGTATAAAGGGTTCTTTCCTTCATTTGCCATCAAGTTATACTGCACCAAATGACCTACACCAAAAACACACGGCTGTCCCCATGTTATACCAAAAACATATTTGACTCTTCCCCTGTAGTGATGTGCTGGTTGACCTCAAACCCAGATGTTGGGGGGGGTTCAGGTTGAAATTTGGGAGACTGCTGTGGGTTTGAGTTGGGTGCGGGTCAGACTGGGAAGTACTTTACTCCTCTACTTTGTAAAATTCGGTATTCAGAGGTGCGCAGAAGTAGTGTAGAGAGGGATGAAACATTAGTCCCTTTTATTAGACACCAGTGGGATCACCTGACTATAGTTGGGAAGGGTGGGAGCTACAACATGGAGCTGGTCACTGCTCCTGTATAAACTATAACAAACAAGGGAAAGTTGTGCTCACCACTATTTTTTAAATCCATTAGGCGGGGGTGCAATGAGGGTGTGACCACAAAATACATATAGTCAAATACAAGACTCCTCTGCACTCAACGTCCATGTTGTAGCTCCCACCCTTCCCAACTATAGTCAGGTGATCCCACTGGTGTCTAATAAAAGGGCAGCCAAGTATGGAGGTTTACTTTGAAAGCAGCATGTTAAGTTGCAGGTAAAACCAAGTCCCTTTGTAAAATGTATAATGAAGCAATAGAATTCTTAATGAATGAGATGAAAATTAAGCGTAGGACTGGCCAGATATGGGATGACTTTGACGTAGTTGGCCAGCTTAAATATATTGCAATATATGGACAAACAATCCCTGTTTTGTTTAAAGGGTAAGGCATTTTTTAGTAGCAGTATGCACAAAATGTCGCTGTCTTAAATATATTGATAATGGGTTGAGTGCAGAGGACTCTTGTATTTGACTATATATATATATATATTTCTCTAGTCGGCCCTCCTGTCAGTGCAGACGTATGGGTTATGTCCAGGTTCACTTCTGGAGGCAGGACAGAAGAATTGGTCTCTTGGCCCCTCCCTCAGGATATATAGGCTGGCTCCACCTCTGTTCCTCAGTTCTTTTGTCCTGCCTTGGAGGTGAAGGATAGAAATCTCACTACTACTTTTTTATTTTTATTTCTTTTACAGATGGAGGCATGCAGTGCTGTCTCCCAACATTTGTCTATTCCCTCCTTGCTGGCATATTGCAGCAAGTGGAATATTGACCACACATCCTAAGGATATATTCAGGCAATATATCAACACTATACCTGTTCCCTCCTTGTTAGCATATTGCAGCAAGTGGAATCAGAGGGCCACAAGCCATCGGGTTTGTTTGGCTATTTCCTCACTGGTATGCCTATCTATCTTTGCTGGCAGTTTGCAGCAAGTGAAATCAGGAGACCACATTCTCTGATTGTCTCCTCCTTAGTTTGCCTATCCCTCCTTGCTGTCATTTCCAGCAAGTGGAGTGGTGCTGCTTCAATCAGCGCCCTGGCCAGGTATGAGTTGTAGCTATCAGCCCTGCTCATGTCTTACTTGGCAGATCGCATGGTGCCTTTTTCCCTAAGGGCGCGCCCTCCACAGCGACCCAGGCCATTCTGGGATTCCCTGGCGTGGTGAGCGCGCCATTCGCTGATGACGCGATCATAGTGCGCCTTTGGTTGGCGCGCCTAGGTCGCGCACATGCGCTTATCCATATATGGCGCAGCGCGATGACGTCATCGCCGCCATTTTGTTTTACCACGAGCGCATAGCTGCAGGGCGCGCAGTATCCTCTACCTATTTTGGCGTGTTTCCAGCTACACAGTTAAGCTGCGCGCGCTAGGAGCAGCATCTGGCAGTGTCACAGCAGCAGCCACCAGCTTCAACAGCACACAGAGTCTGGTAAAGGCATCATATTTCTATAATATGGAGAGGTCAGATTCATTGAAAGAACTCAGGGAGGATATACAGACTGCTAAATCTGTTAAGAGACCAGCTAAAAAGCCTGTAAAAGGGGCCAAGTGCAAGAAATGTAAGCATACACTTCGTAAGTCAGAATCCATATACTGTACTGACTGCAGCCCCATGGAGCCGCCCATCCTGTCTCCTCAACAGCTCACAAATAACAATTCACCCTTGTTGGAGCACAGTAATGATAATTCTTTGCCTCATACACCAACCACAGGCAGCGCAGCACCACAAGTTCCTCCACAGCTAGGGGACTTCTTAGAATGGGTAAAGACTGCTCTTCAGCCACCCACTTTTCAACACACTAAGCGCAAGGCGCTGGACTCACCACCTGATGCTTCAGATTCTGAGGCAGGCCCTTCCTCCCGCATAGATGCCATGTCCTGTTTGGACTCAGTTGCTCCAGAATCAGGGGAGTTGAGCTCAGACTCACAGAGTGATTCAGACACTGAACAGCCTACTTTTGCTAAACCTGATATTTCAAAGAAACTCCTGAGGGAGATGATGGCTACTTTAGAAATAAAAGATGAAACTGTGACAGTCTCAAAAGCAGATAAGGTGCTGGGGGTCCATCAAAAGAAAGCCCGTGCATTTCCTATTTTTACATTCATCACGCCTAACTTTCGTAACACCGGCTCAGACCAAGGTGCAAGACGTAATAAGACGCAGTGGCAACAACCGGGTAGGCACCGGAAGCCTACCACCACTAAACCCACCTCTACTTGACTGCCCCCACCTCGACCCAGCATCCAAAGTAGGAGGTCAATTGTCAAACTTCCTGTCATGCTGGGAAACTCACGTCCTAGACAATTGGGTTCTGCAAATTATCCAGAATGGCTACAGAATTCATTTTACCAAATTGCCCCCAAGAAAATTTGTTCCATCCGTAGTACCTCCACACAAACGACAAGCCTTACAACAAGCCGTCCTGGACCTACAACAATCTCAAGTTATTGTTCCTGTGCCACACCTTCAAAAATTCAAGGGATTCTATTCCAATCTCTTCCTGGTTTCCAAAAAAGAGGGATCCTTCCGACCAGTACTGAACCTCAAGAGGTTAAATCAATTCATTCACAACCACAAATTCAAAATGGAGTCGATCAGGTCGGCCATAGCTTTCATGGAACCCGGCTGTTTCCTGATGTCGATCGACCTCCAGGATGCGTACCTCCATGTTCCCATCCACCCCAGTTCTCAACCCTTTCTCCGTTTTGCAGTCAACGACCAACACTTCCAGTTTGTGGCTCTCCCATTCGGACTTTGTACAGCTCCAAGAGTGTTTACCAAGGTGCTTGCACCGTTGATCGCTCACTTGAGAACAATGGGGATTCATGTGTTACCATATCTGGACGATCTCCTGCTCAAAGCTACGACTCAGGAGCAATCTGTCAGGGACACAGAGATCACTCTGCAAACCCTGTCACAACACGGTTGGCTAATAAATCACCGAAAAAGCTCCCTCCTTCCTTCCCAGAGCATAATTATATTGGGCCTACAATTCAACTCCCAACACCAGACAGTACGGCTTCCCGAGGACAAGATCAACAATCTTGTCAACAATACCACCAAACTTCTACAACAAACCACTGTGACGGCCGGCGATTGCCTTCAGCTCTTAGGGTTCATGGTATCCGCTCTCGAAGCAGTTCCGTTTGCAAGATTTCATCTGCGTCCTCTACAACGCAATTTTTTACAATGCTGGAACAAAAATCATCAGGACCTTCAGCAACCCATTCCCATCTCTCCTCACACCAGGAGCAGCCTTTCTTGGTGGACCAACAGATTGCACCTACAATCGGGCAAGAGTTGGGCTCCCGTCAAGTGGGAAGTGATGACAACCGATGCCAGCCTGTTCGGCTGGGGAGCTGTTTATTGCGAACACACTCTACAAGGTCGCTGGGACCCCCAAGAATCCCAACTACAAATCAATGTACTGGAACTTCGAGCAATTGTGTTGGCTCTTCAGGGCTGGACCAGCCTCCTCCGGGCGCACCCGGTCAGGATTCAGTCAGACAATGCCACGGCAGTAGCCTACATCAACAAGCAAGGGGGAACTCGCAGCAAACAAGCGATGCTGGAGCCTGCCAAGATCCTGACCTGGGCCGAACTCCATGTTCCGGCCATCTCAGCGGTGTTTATTCCAGGAGTCCTCAATTGGGAAGCCGACTTCCTCAGCAGACAAACACTGGACCAGGGGGAATGGAGTTTACATCCCGAGGTGTTCTCCCAAATCACCAACAAGTGGGGGGTACCAGACATCGACATTCTGGCATCCCGACACAATTTCAAAGTTCCATGTTATTGCTCCAGAACCAAAGATCCTGGAGCAGCGTTCACAGACGCGTTAGTGATTCCCTGGAACTTTCACAAGGTATATGCTTTCCCACCGCTTCCGATTCTACCCAGAATCATTGCCAAAATCAAACAGGAAGGGTCGACCACTATCCTCATTGCTCCGGACTGGGCCAACAGACTGTGGTACTCAGATCTGATCAGCATGTCCATTTCCAGACCCTGGAGACTGCCCATGCGGTCCGACCTTCTCCTGCAGGGACCAGCACGCCACCCCAATCTGCCTCTGTTGCGTTTGACGGCCTGGCACTTGAAACCAAGTTGTGGTCCAAACGGGGGTTTTCCCCGGCGGCTATAGATATTCTGCTGCAAGCACGTAAAAAGAATACAGCCAAAGCTTACTACAAAGTTTGGAAGACGTTCATTGCCTGGTGCTCCGACCATCAGCAGTCATGGGAAGGTAGCACGTCACGGATTATTACTGACTTCCTAGCTGCAGGTTTTGCGAAGGGTTTGGCACCTAGCACTCTTAAGGCTCACATCTCTGCCCTTTCTGTTCTATTCCAAGTGAAGTGGGCGGATCATCCGGATATTCAGCAGTTTTTCCAAGGGGTATTGAGGGCCCGGCCTCCATTTAGGAACCCCACACCTCCTTGGGACCTGACGTTAGTTTTATCTGTCTTACAAAAGGAGCCGTTTGAACCTCTTCACAGCTGTGACCTCAGATGGTTGACTCTTAAGGTTGCCTTTCTCATTGCGATCACTTCCGCCAAGAGAATGTCTGAGATAGCGGCATTGTCGCATAAAGAGCCTTGGCTGGTTATTCACAACGACAAGGTTGTACTTCGCACTGTTCCTGGTTTTCTCCCTAAAGTTGTCTCGGCTTTTCATATTAATCAGGACATTGTTCTTCCCTCATTCTGCCCGAATCCGCATAATGACAAGGAAAGTCAACTTCACAAGTTGGACGTTGTGAGGGCAATTCGGATTTACAAACAGTGAACGGCTAGTTTTCGACGATCGGACTCTCTTTTGGTTTCCTACTCGCCTACACACAAAGGCCTAGCTGTGTCCAAACGCACTATTGCCAGGTGGCTCGTAGAGACTATCAACCAAGCCTACCTGCTCAGCCACAAACAGAAACCGTTCAGAGTGGTGGCCCACTCTACCAGAGCACAGAGCACCTCGTGGGCTCTCCAGAATTCGGCTACGCCAGAACAAATCTGCAAGGCTGCTACATGGGCTTCGCCCAACACTTTTATCAAGTTTTACCAGTTACACGTTTTTGCTTCTACGTCGGCCGTGTTTGGCCGTAAAGTTTTGCACACTGCAGTTGCTGAGCGACATGTCTGAAATTCAGTTGGCTTAAATCAGGCTATACCCACCCAAATTATTGAGGGACAGCTTTGGAACGTCCCATACGTCTGCACTGACAGGAGGGCCGACTAGAGAAAAAGGGATTTATACTTACGATAAATGTTTTTCTAGTAGGCCCGAACTGTCAGTGCAGTAAGTCCCACCCAGGCTGATTTTAGTATGGGTCTGTGGACTCTATTCTCTTGTCTCTCTCTCTCTATACTCCTACTTTTGTCTCTTGCCCTTCCTTCATGTCTTGCTGTCTCTTCAACCAGCTCACTGAGCTTTATAACAGAACTGAGGAACAGAGGTGGAGCCAGCCTATATATCCTGAGGGAGGGGCCAAGAGACCAATTCTTCTGTCCTGCCTCCAGAGGTGAACCTGGACATAACCCATACATCTGCACTGACAGTTCGGGCCTACTAGAAAAACATTTATCGTAAGTATAAATCCCTTTATGCCGTATATATATATATATATATATATTGTTATTTATATGTATATATATAATGATAGAAGGACTCGCACACCATTCTTTAGTGAATAAAACGGTGGTATTTTATTCTTTAATGCATTTCCAACATTTCGGCCCCCATTTGGGCCTTTATCAAGGATACAGTGCATATGTTAGTGTGGCCAATTAAATGCTATGAATAACCCGGTGAAATTTACGCTGAACCATAATGCAAGTAGTATTGAATGTTTGGATGTTAAAATTTATAAAGGTGCCACCAGATGGGAGACGTGCATATATGTGAAACCCACAGATAGAAATACGATTCTTCATTATCAAAGCTGCCATCCGAAGCATTTACTTAACTCCCTACCAAAGTCACAAATGCTTAGGGTAATACGGATTACCATTGAGAAGGAAAAGAGGGAGGAGGATCTGGAGGTTATGGCAAATAAATTTTTAGAAAGAGGTTATCCACCCGATTTGGTTTTAACCACAAAAAAATGGGCACTAAATCTTGACCAAGGGGACTCACAAATTTTGAGTTCAGCACACAACACACAGACCCCAGACAAAAGGAGAGGTGGTTCTGGTGTTAACCATATCTACTATGTAAGTAAATATGGAGAAGGTTCGAGTTTCATGCGAAATTGTGTACTTAAACATTGGCCGTTGGTAACCAGTGATGAGAGTGTGTGTAAAAAGCTGCCATCCCGACCCAGATTTAGCTACCAAAAAGGTAGATCCCTGAAGGATATCTTAAGTCCATCTGACCCCACTGATAAATATGTCAGCCCGCCTGTACAACATTTTCTGGTCCAACGTCCCGGGGTTTTTAAGTGCAGTGGCTGCATTATGTGCAGCAGTTTGATCTTGGGCAGTCACTTCTCACATCCTAGAACGGGCAAAAGATATGAGATAAAACAAAGGATGACCTGTACATCTACTATGGTGATTTATTTGATTAAATGCCCGTGCGGGCTAATATACTGTGGGAAGACAATCAGGATGCTCAAGGAGCGTATGGGCATGCACAGGGCCAGCATTAGGGCAGCGTTAGACCCTGACAGAGAATCGAAGGCCAAAAGTAAAAAACAGGACATATCCCAGCAGTTGGTGGCCAAGCACTGGGCGGATGCCAAACATAGCCCATCAGCATTCAGGTGCATGCCCATTGAACAAATACCAGTGAGGGCGAGGGGTGGAAACTTTGATAATATCTTACTAAAAAGAGAGGCTTTTTGGATCTATGAGCTTGATTGCAGGCTTATGAAAAAAGAATAAGTCAATTGGACACTTTTGTAACACATTATGAGCACTTCAAGCACTTGCACAGCACTGGCATCTTGTGGTGGATTTTAGGTACTGCATTTTTAAGTCTGTACAATGAGATGTACTTTTTGGAATGTCTAGCGCTGTCTATGACGCAGGTCCGGACTGAGAATTAAAATAGGCCCTGGCATTTCAGGTACACAGAGGCCCAATCAGCCCACATAGAGGCCCAAACAGCTCCCACCAGCCCACTAAATACTGACTTTCTATGGGACCTTATAGCAGCCCCTCTGGCATTTGCCAGAACCCACAGATTGCCAGTCTGGGCCTGCTATGACGTCATACTTGGCGCCAATTTTAAATGGTGTATAAATAGCCACACTAACAAATGCACTGTATCCTTGATAAAGGCCCAAATGGGGGTCGAAACGTTGGAAATGCATTAAAGAATAAAATACCACCGTTTTATTCACTGAAGAATGGTGTGCGAGTCCTTCTATCATTTTGTATAACCAATATTGACCTACGCACCCGAAGCAACTACAAATCTGGAGTGCATACACACAAAAACTTTATATATATATATATATATATATATATATATATATATATTTTTTTTTTTTTTTTTTTTAAATGTAACATGGTTAACAATGTATCCTTCAGAAGTATTTCAAATCTACATTAAAGGGGTTGGTCACCTTTAAATTAACTTTTAGTACGATGTACAGAGAGATATTCTGAGACAATTTCCAATTGGTTGTCATTTTTTATCATTTCCGTTTTTTTAGTTATTTGGCTTTTTATTCAGCAGCTCTCCAGTTTGCAATTTCAGTAATCTGGTTACTAGGGTCCAAATTACCCTAGCAACCATGCATTGGTTTGAAGAAGAGACTGGGATATGAATCAGAGAGGTCCTGAATAGAAACATGAATAATGAATACAAAGTATCAATAACAATAAATGTGCAGCCTTACAGAGCATTTGTTTTAAGATGGGGTCAGTGACCCCCATTTAAGAGCTGGAGTCAGAAGAAGAAGGCAAGTAATCTAAAAAGGAAAAATGAAGGCCAATTGAAAATTGCTTAGAATTAGCCATTCTAGAACATACTAAAAGTTAACTTAAAGGTTAAGCACCCCTTTAAGAGCTCTTTTATTGAAATCTTCTTGTCCTTGTACTGTCGGGGAATAAAGCTCCTATTGAATCAAGGGAATCAGTGTCGTTCTCTCTCCGATCGTTTGCCTGCGGCATTAAAGTGAGATTCCTCCACACTTGCAGTTGCCTCTGTTCCATTCTTCCATGAGGAACATAAAGTATGTCGATCGCTCAAGCAGCGTTCAATTCGATTTTATTTTTTAGTCTATATCTTTTAACAAGCTTGGGATTGCACATAAATTATAGTAGATTTGGAAAGCTCAAGATTTTCCAAAAAAAAACCCTGATATATATTTGTTTTATTAATATTTTTCGTACATTTGTCTTTATCAGGAATATGCCAGTAAGAAGCAGAAGAAAAGAGAAGGATAAAGCAGAAGGGATAGAATTGAGATCAGAAGACAGAGGAAGACATTTCCCTGGGACACTCTCAGGTAAGTATAGCTCGAACGGGGAGTCTTCATTTTGGGCCCTTATATGCCACATGCTTATGTAGAAAGCCCAGGCTTTCATATTTAGGATGTTTTATCTTGGTACCTAATAGTATGTGGAAGATAAGATGTTGCAAGGTGGAAGCATACTTAGGTAAACCTATACGTATAAGTGCCCGACCACAGAGCCAGCCTATATCAGTGGTACAAGGATATCTAATAGGAAAAATGACATAAATATCTTATCTGTATTTGTATAGAACTGGCTCTTTGCTGTGACAGCTTGGTGCCACCAACCAGTGTGTCAATCAATAGGTGCTGCAGCCACAGAGTGCTGTCCATGGTACTGAATGGAAAAGGCAGTTTAAGCTTCCCTCAATGGCTGCATTAGTGATTGCAGCATATGTACCATAAGTCACATGTTAGATACGTACTTACTATAGCAAATGTGTTTTATCCACACAGGCCCACCCGCCCCTTTACCCACACAGGAGTTGCATTGTGATTGGCCGACAGGGTTGTTCTTTCTCCTTTATAATAAACACAAGGAAGCAGTTGTTACGCAGCACATGAAGCTCATTGTGTGTGGTTTTCTGCCCAACTCCCCGCACCTCTGGCACACAGAACCGGAGAAGATTCTGGTTTGACTAATTGTGTTTGTGCAGTGAATAGAAATACCCGCGGGCACCCACTGCCCAATAACTGGGGCTTTTGTCTCGTCCTTGGGAAACCAGTGCAATAGAATGTAATGAGGAGGGCGGGGAGAGTGGGGGCAGGGATGAGATACCACCAGGCACAGGAGAAGGGGAAATGATTTTAATGGAATATAAAAACAAGATATTTGTAACAAAATATCTCATTAGCGCAGGGTCCCACCAGCGCCAACAGTTCAGGTATTAGAGGTGCTGGTCATGTGGCCTTCCATTGTCGGGACGATAAGGAAGTTATAGTTGAAAGGGAAGATATGGGAGTTGTAGCAGGAGGGCCACATAGTAACAGTGGGTAATGAGAGTTGTAGCAGGAGGGACACACACCTTGTAATTAGGATTTAGAAACATCTATTTCAATTATCTACACAGCCTGAAGAGTCACTATGGGGGCTGATTTAAGGCCCACAGCTTGAAGGTTCAGTTGTAGGAACAGGTGGTGATTACTTCTCCGTCCCATGAAATGTCCAATCCTATGACTTTCCTTTTGTGGCCAGTGAGAGTCTTTATTGGCCCCCATAGAGGGTGTGTTCACACTTTGGCCGTGTTTTCGTAAGCGCCAGTAGAAAATTCCCACTGGTGGCTGTTATGCAATGAGAGAGGGTATAACGAGACTTGTTTTCCTCCCTGCTGCCTGCTTGTGGGCTGCACCCCACCCTGCTTCTGGTGCTTCTCCCCGCCCTCCTTGTTGCCTGCTTGTGGGCTGCACTTCTTCCCACCAGGGGAATCTCCGCAACATAAGGGCAGGTAAGGGGCAGCCCAACATCAGACATCTTTCTTCCCACTTCAAGAGATCCTCTTATCCCATAATAATTATAAAGATATATTAATTATAATGACCCAGAACACGGGGTGCCACTAATACACAGCAGCACCCATCTGTCACCTGTAGTAAACAGTTTGGCCCTCATGGGGAGACAATCCCAGAGGAGTAAAACACACTGTGAGCCTATTCTCTCTCTAAAAAGGAACCCGTCTGCCCCTTTACCCACACAGGGAGCCCGCCCGCCCTCCCCTTTACCCACACAGGGAGCCCGCCCGCCCTCCCCTTTACCCACACAGGGAGCCCGCCCGCCCTCCCCTTTACCCACACAGGGAGCCCGCCCGCCCTCCCCTTTACCCACACAGGGAGCCCGCCCGCCCTCCCCTTTACCCACACAGGGAGCCAGCCCGTCCACCCTCCCCTTTATCCACACAGGTAGCCCGCCTGCCCTCCCCTTTACCCACACAGGGAGCCCGCCCGCCCTCCCCTTTATCCACACAGGTAGCCCGCCTTCCCTCCCCTTTACCCAAACAGGGAGACCACCCGCCCTCCTCTTTACCCAAACAGGGAGACCACCCACCCTGCCCTTTACCCACACAGGGTAACTTTCTTCTAATGACACCAAATCCTATAGACTTCTGCTCTCTTCTCCTTATGATTACATGCTATTATACCCTAGGCCACCACATTATATATTCCAACTACCCCTTTTTATTAGGTTGTTTTCACCCCCCTCTCTGTCACTGATCTGGTTTCTAAGGAAAATGGGACCCTAGCAACAACACAGCAGCTTCTAAACTGATTGTTATTGGGGCTATTTGATTCACCCTCCCATCTTCCCCTCCCTGTATATGTTACCTTGGCTTTTTTAAGGAAGGACCAACCTTCATTCCCAGCCCACCAATACCCAGAATAAATACACACACAGCTTCTTTGTGGTTAATCTGTGTAAGTCACAGCTTTATTGATGGAATACATTGGGCTTTTCGATCCTGAGGAAGGCAAAAAAACCTTTGTAAAGCTTGGTCTAATCTGCTTCACAAGAGGGAAAAATTCCTTCCTGACCCCTTAACGGCGATCGGTTTTGCTCCCAGGATCAATGCTCCATAATTAAAGAAGGGAAGCAGGGTGAGGGACACAGAAAGAAATTTGGCAGCATACACATGAGCTCCATTAAGCTTCTAAGTGAACACTGCATTCCTCTTCATTCCATTGGATCCCGGATTTTGCAGTTTGAGGGATGGAATGAAAAGCAATGCAGGGTCTGCCGAGTGGCTTAAGGGTGCTTCTATGTATGAAACCATCTTTTAGATGTAAGGGGGGGCACTGCTGTTGGAATTGTGGTGGAAGGAAGGGAAACAAAAGGGAATATGGCAGCATATACATGAGCGCCATTAAGCTGCTAGATGAACGTTGCATTCCTTTCAATTCCATCCCAGGTAGCCTGTAGACCCAGCTTCTACAGCCCAAGGATGGAGTTAAAAGCAATGCAGAATCCACAGAGCGGCTTAAGTGTGCTCCCGTATATAAAACCATATTTTGGATGAAGGGAGGAGCACCGCTGGTGAAGCTGCGGCGTAAGGAAGGGAAACAGAAGAGAATATGACAACATACACATAAGTACCTTTAAGCAGGAAGGTGAATGCTGCATTCCTCTGCATTCCGTTAGTCCCCCTGCAGCCTCCAGACCCGGCTTTGCAGTCTGCAGAGGGATTGAGTGAAAAGGAATGTAGGGTCTACCGAGTGGCATAAAGGTGCTTGCGTGTGTTTAACCATATTCTTGTCCCCAGTATGGTACTGCTTGTCCCTTCTGGCAGCTGTGACTCAGATGTGTGTGTGTGTATGTAAATATGTATGGGGGTCATGTCAGTGGGATGAAAGTGTGTTCAGTGGGTGTCTGTGTGCGTATGTGGATATGTGTTTGCTCGTGTGCCATTACAAAATTTACAGCATCTTTGTGTGTTCCGTGCTGTTCTTCTCGTGGCTGCGACTGCCTCTGCTGCTGTTGACTCGGCTCTATCTTTGGGATCATTTACAGAAGCCTCTATTTTTGGTCTTTTTGCCAATTTGTTGGACTGACTGGCTGGCTCTTTTGCTCCTGTCTCTTTATTTGGCCTTTTAGCTGATGTTTTACTGGGCTTCTTGACTGGCTCCTTGGCTCCTGACTCTTCACGTGGCTTTTTTGCAGATGTTTCACGTGGCTGCTTGGCTGGCTCCTTGGCTCCTGTTCTTCCTCTCGGGTTGGTGGGGGGAGAAGGAAACTTGGGAAATACCTCAGGAAAGACTCCTGGCATAAGTTGCTGTAAAAATTCTTTGTTGGCTGATGCCAGGAGTAACGTTTTCCTGAGGCATTTCTGCACAATGGGACTTGGATGGTCGCTGGGCAACTCCACTAATAAGTTGTATCCAAGGATGTGTTCAGCAGCTTTAAGGCAGCACTGAGCCATTAAAGATGGTAAATAAGTATGAAATTCATACTTCATCATGGTCAGTGCTGCAATGCCCCTGGCAGCTGTAAGAGCATTGGCTACTCTAGTGATGTTGTCATAAAAAAACATCTCCATGGATACACTCATTAAGGTGAAGTGCTCCAGAAAAAAGTCTATGGTGGGTTGGTGCAGGCGACACTCCAGTCGGTACAGCATCATATCCTCCACAAATGCCAAGACTCTTGGTGAGTAAAGAGTTTCACCAAAGACCTCCAGAAACTCTTCTGCATTAGGAGGATTGTCTTCCATGATCTTTATGGCCAGATACAAACTAGTGGCCCCCACTGGTTTCAGGATGCCAGGTTTCAGTTGCCTTCCAGAGATGTACCTTGCCATGTATTTTACAGCAAGGCACAAGGTGGAGAAGTCCAGTGAAAAGTGTCTGTGCACTTTGATTAAAATGGTGATGATTTCCCGCCAAACACTTTCCGCAATGGTGGTCTGCTTCGTGAGAATCCCCGATGTTTGGAATTTCTCTTCTAGGGCTTTATAGAACAGGTAGCTCTCTTCCCCGTAGTCCTCAAAGATGTCCAGTTCTCCATCGATGTTCCTGAGGGTGTTCCATTGATCTTGTATAGGAACTGACTCCTCCGCTGCAGGTTGGCAGGTCACGCGCTCATCTCTGTTCTTTTTGGCGCTTCCACGACTCCTCTCCTCTCTCTTGCGCTTTTTTGGGTTTGAAATCCCCATGTTTGTCGCTGTCTCTAGACATGGCAAATGTAGGTAATTAAACAGACAGAAAGTCATTTTTCTCACAAAGCTAGTAACATTTACTTGCATAAAGTGAGTCTTAGTGAATCAATCACTAGTTAATGCGACAATGTCCTCCAAGGTTCTGTTGTATGTGACAAGCCCATCTTCTATTCATCTCCCAATTTTATTTCCAAACTGCTATGTGGTTGTTAGGACAATTAAGCCCTAGCAACCAGACAGGAGCTTCAACTCTGGGAGTGACCAGACAAAATATTAAAACTTAAGCACCCATAGCATTTTGTATTCACATGCCCCCCTGCAGGTAAGTACAAATCACCCTGGTTCCTCACTCATCAGAACGTGTACAAAAATCTCAACATATGTGTGATTAAATATTTCTTACACATAGGGGCACATTTACTTAGCTCGAGTGAAGGAATAGAATAAAAAATACTTTGAATTTCAAAGTATTTTTTTGGCTACTTTGACCATCGAATTGGCTACTTCGACCTTCGACTACGACTTTGAATCGAACGATTCAAACTAAAAATTGTTCAACTAGTCGACCATTCGATAGTCGAAGTACTGTCTCTTTCCATATTGTAATTCTGCCCCCTAGATGGCCAGTTAGAGGGCCAGTCTGACCAGCAGAAAACTACCCTGGGAAGGTGCACTTTACTATTTGAAGAAGACGAGCAATGGCCTGGGAAAGAGATGTGTGACCTTACATATTGCTCCCCCTTGAATTTAGGGCAGGTTTTCTGTAAAATAAATCATAAACTGTATAAATTGGATTTTCAGGATTACCTCTTAATAGAAGATGATGTTGTTCTTGATGATGCCAGATGTTAAATGGCAGATGTTAAAAAAAAAAAAAACCAAAAAGCCGAGATGTTTTTGGCTTTTGGCTCAGAGGGGCCGGCACAAGGCCGGGGTACCCCAGAGGGTCTCCCTCTTTAGACGCTGGCTCTCCTTATATGTGTTCAGAAAAGAATGTTAAAATCTGAACTAAGGAGAAGCCAGGAAAAAACACAGTCCAAAATCGCAGTTGATTTGCCAAAAAGGTAGCACTGTAGCAATCTGTATGGGAAGAGAACAAATTAACAGATTAGCTTCAGGATAATGCATTTAACATTTAATATTTCTTATAAAATACAGAGGAAGGTGGAGATCTGGCCATTTTACCCTAAACATGAGCTTTGTGTCACTCCCAGCAGGTACTGGCACTCAGTTTATACAATGCAGTACCTCACAGCAGCCAATCAGAAATGAGCATTGGTATAGAGAGAATGAATACATACTGTAGTACATAAGATCGCTGGCCAGGTGCAGATTGCCCACCCCCTGCTATAGGAAACATTTACAGAATAGCAATTAAATATGATTGGAATCAATACTGCCCTACCATGTACCCTGTTGCCCCCCACAGCCGGGAAATTTGAAGGGAATGCACATGAGACATGAAAGGAAAAGACATTGCTATGTATTCTGTTAAATTCATGTTAAGGTTGGTATATCAGAACAGGTTAGATACCCAGGGGCAGAGGGGCAAAACTGTAAGGAGCCTGTTAATACTGGTCATACAAATAAAGTATTTATAGTGAGGCAGAGGGGTCCCCAAATGTTATCTGTTTATGGGCTTCAATTGGGAAAAAGTGTAAATTTGCTGTCAGCCCCTAAATCTCTTATAGGGATAGTACATTCACCACTCTACCAACCAACGGACTAAACCAACTGTCAAACCCTGGGTCTGTGTCTCCCAACCAGCACTAAGAGTAAAAGCATCTCCAAAGCCCATTTTAGGGGTAAACTCTCCAAAATCCCTGAAATCAATGAGAGGAGCAACATCCGCTAGTCTTGGGGGTATCAACCAACTATCCCCCCCTCCCTTTTCACTAAAATAAAGGTTATTTGGCAAAAAATCTCTTATAGGGATAGTACATTCAGCACTCTACCAACCAACGGACTAAACCAACTGTCAAACCCTGGGTCTGCGTTTCCCAACCAGCACTAAGAGTAAAGACATTGTCCATTTTAGGGGGAAATTCACTAAAATCAGTAACATGATCAATATCTGTTAGTCTGGGGGGCATCACCCAACTGTTTCCCCTCTTTTTTCACTAAAATAAGCATCTCTCAGTGGGAATATACACTTAATACAATTAAAACCAAAGGACTAAACCAACTGACAAATCCCTAGTTGTAAAGTCATCTTTCTTATATGACACCCTGCTGTATGTCCCCCACTCATTAGCTTCCCCCCCAGTTATCCCCATGGCATGTGACTCTGCTAACCACCCCTAGATCCAGATTTGGATAAATGGAGCGTGTATTTAGCTACAGTGTTGGTACTTAATAGCAGGGCAGATACACAGGGGCAGAGGGGCAAAACTCTAAGGAGCCTGTCAATACTGGGAACAGAAATGATCCACAGGGGTCCCCAAATATCATTTTCTTAAGGGGTTGCTATAGAAAAGGTGTATATTTGTGTCAGTCCTGCATAACTTCCAAATCCTGGGTCTGTGTCTCCCAACCAGTGCTAAGATTAAAGGTATCTCCAAAACCCATTTTAGGGGATAGTTCTCCAAATTCACTAAAATCAGTGAGAAGAGCAACATCTGCTAGACTGAGGGCATCACCCAACTATTTCCCCTCTTTTTTTTAAACTAAATTAAAGGATTATTTGGCAAAAAAACTCTCAGAGAGAATTTACACTTACCTCTCACCCCAGTATCAACCAACGGACTGATCCAACTGTCAAAATCCCTAGGTATGAAGTCACCTCTGTCCCTTGCTCTTAAAGGGAAAGTGTACCCTTTTGATGAGTAAGGTTTATATGGCATTTCTTTCCACTTAGATGTGTAGTACATACATAGCTTATTATGTATGCAGAGCATTGCTTTGTATGTGTGGCCTATACATGCAGTCACTGTGCTGCCATATCTTTTTTATCCATGAATTCATCAGCCATGGATTCAATCACTGCTGCTGCTCCTGTTATTTATGTTTTATAAAGTACTATGTGCCCTGTGGAGACAGCAAACCCCTGGGGACATAGAAATGTACAGAGGGCATGGGAGAGATTAGTTTGTGAACCTTCCTTCATGTGCCATCTTGGATCACAGTGATAGAATCAGTGTTTGGGTGAAAGATGGCACATGAAGGAAGGTTCACAGAATTGCATTAAAGGTGATTTGGGAAGGGATAATGTCGGAGGAGGCCAAGATGCTTATATAAGTAGGACTGATCCTTTTAAAATCTGATATTTTGCCCAAGCCCTGTAACCAATAGCAACCTGTGATGCATTTGTGACCCTCATATCTCCAGATCCTTCCTTTTTAATACCTTCAGAACCTATGAATCTGGGTTTTTTTTCCCCCTTTGACCCAAACGTAATTGACTCCATTTCTTCAATAGGCTGCTTGCAACTGCCTGGTGGGGGAATCATTGGTCGTCAAGGTTTCAGATTTCGGGATGGCCAGGTAAGTGCAACTAATTTCAGCTTCAGAAGCCACCATAAAGAAACAATTTCAAACTCCACCATAAATGACTGTATTAAGCAGTGGTTGTCATTCTTTATTAATACAAGCCTCACCTGAAGGTCCATCCTCCTTTAGCTCATGAAATGGGTACAGGAATTGGAAAATATTGGTGTATCGTGATTTCATTATATCATGGTTTCATAAATATGAAGTGAAGTGTGGGTCAGTGTTTAGCCCAGCTCTCTGGTGGATCAGTCTAATCACACGTTCCCTTTCTTTTCTCTCTCATTTAGGAGTGTTCGTGTGGGAAGTGTTCAGCAAGAGCAAAATTCCATTTGAACATTGTTTTCAACTCAGAGGCTGTGGATAAAATCTCAGCTGGACTGAGGCTGTTCAGACCCAAGATGTCTCCCGAAAGAGTGTACATGCTGATGAAGAACTGCTGGTAAGAGGTACGAGGGATTAGGTTTATGTACACTTTTAACATAATGAAAAAAAGCAGTCCTGGATATTCTGCTCCAATACAGAGAACTACTGTCAGAATCTTTATATGTATATTGTAATATCGATGCAGCATCCTTCTATGTGATTACAATCCATGAACAGACTGTAGCAGAAGGTACTGATATATAAGGACATTTTAATGTTGTGTATAATTGTTGTTATTGCCCTAGGCAACAAGCTGGGCAGTCAGAAAGGGGGGAACACGTACGTCTGCTGATGCCCTCATCTACGCCCAGCGAGGATCCCCGAACTGGATCTTCATGGGACAACTTCCTGCAGAGTCCCACGTCGCAGAGGATGGATCTGCTGCCTGTAACCCCCCAGGTTAGTGTTAACGCACACATTTTACACATTTTACACATTGCACATTAATACACAGTTACACACACTCACATACATTTTAGTCTCCGGTTTTGTTGCTTTAACTATGGGATAGTGTGTAGTAGGGCAAGATTTTCTCCAGGATTGTTGCTTTATCTCTGGGATAGTGCTTAGTAAGGCAAGATGGCCTCCGAAATTGTTGCTGTAACTATGGGATAATGTTCTGTGAGGCAAGATAGTCTCAGGGATTTTAGCTTTTATCACTGTATTATTCCAAATTGTGTGTGTGTGTATATATATATATATATATATGTTTGTATCCAATTATTTATTTGCCAGCGATTTACTTTCATAAGCAAAAATATTGAGAACAAAGCATATAATATTGTTAGCTGAGCAGTCTACTGGGCAACCCTTCAGAGCAATGGGCAGCACCACCATGTTGTTCTTTCAGCCTATGGGGCTCCGTATTATTTACATATGCAATATTAATCACTTACTCAGACATTAATGTTGAATAAAGGGTGACGTAGAATAATAACAGGGTTAATGGAAATATACAGAGAGTAAAGTCACAGAGAAGAAGTAGATATACTTTTGTGCTTGTCAGTAATATTAAAAAGATAAGGCAGAACAATGAGAGAATCAGACACATTGGGGCTCATCTATCTGCACCTGGGCAGTAACCCATAGCAACCGATCAGTTAACTTGTGTTTTCAACAGTTGCAGTTACTGCTGTGATTTACTGGCCACATGCAAATGGAACCCGTTGTTAAAGTGAGCCCCAGTGACTGTTAAAGTCCCAGACAATACGTTTATAAAGAGAGAGTGTTCCTGGAGTTTTGGGTTACACTTCTAGTTGTGCCAGTGAATAAGACTTACAGAATTCTTTGTTTAAATTAATTTGTGTGGAGTTTCACGATCAGTGTATAAGCTTTTTTCAATTGCTAATATCCTTATTATATTACATTGGGGACACATTATTTTCTCTCTCTCTCCCAGGAAGAAAGATAAAGTTTCTAGGAATAGAGAAGATTATACACAAAATACAGTATATGCAAATCTACCCATAATGGTTTTCTGACGGTGAATTGCTTTATTGTCAGTGGGAAAGCATTTCGGGGATATCTGTCATCCGTGGTAGGGAATATTTAAACATAGGTGACAAATCTCCCAGTGTGTCCTTAGCCTAAAAGGAGATTTACAAAAGTTATTGTTTGGTAATTACCATGTGCTACCACTAGGGTGTAGGGTTGGGTTTGATATATGTTAGCTGTATATATTATATGTTAGCTGTATATATATTGACTGACCTCTAGAGGGAGTGAGAGTAGGGAAACAAAAAACTGGTGGAGTTTTAAAATATAAAAGGAGAAAAACCACAGGAGGAACATCTATTGAAGAAGCCACTTTGCAGGAGAAACACTGGCGGGACCCAAGTGAGTAGGAAGTGTGAGTAGCAGTTAGAATAGGATTAGTTGTGTTATATACACTGTAGCAGTGTTGTGACAGGACATCGAGCATTTAATTTTCCTATAAAGGAACATAAGCCCTCTACAGGTCCGGACTGAGAATTAAAATAGGCCCTGGCATTTCAGGTACACAGAGGCCCAAACAGCCCCCACCAGCCCACTAAATACTGACTTTCTATGGGACCTTATAGCTGCCCCTCTGGCATTTGCCATAACCTACAGATTGCCAGTCCGGGCCTGGCCCTCTAAGAGTCTGAGCCCAGAACAAGGAATGAGGTGACAGGTCTCCTTAGCACATCTCAGTGGTTTATTCTCAGTGGTTGGCAGTACTGTAACTGTGGGTTAGTGTGTATAATAAGTAACACTTTTATCAGTGGTTTGGACAGTGGGGTAGTGTGTTTAGTAAGACACAATTATTTCAGTAGTTGGGACTGTAAGTGTTGGTTATTATTATTGTTATTATTTTTGGTAGGAATATATTTCTCAGGAAATGGAGCAATGGCCAAACGAGGAGGGTGACTAAGGAAACCTTTCAGATGGACTGATAGGGGTTTAGGGCCACCTTCTCTATACAAAAAAATCCTCAGGGGAGGCCCAGTTTGCACCTGCAGTACCCCCACCCCCTACTGGTATTCCATCCTCCTTGCCACCGTATTCCAAAACCTGCAGTAAAAGAGCAAGTGGGTGGCAAATTGAAATTTGGAAGTGGTTAGGGTTGCCACCTGGCCGGTATTTTACCACCATACAGCATCCTGGGCCCACTGTGACAATAGGGCCTGCTGTATTACAACAATATGGAGAATGATGAGAGGCAACTGTACAGCTGATTGAGGGCCCAGGAGGTAGAGGTACCCCAGTAGGGTTGCCACCAGACAAGTAAAAATCATGCTTGATGCCAATGTTATTAATAAGGAAAAGCTAAAAATATATGAAGATTGGTATTTTTCTCCAAAAAAAGTGGCAAGGCTACATTTCAGTAGAGGACTTAAAAAGATTTTGCTCTGTGGCCCGGCTAGTTATGTCCCTGAATGAGGCTACGTGCTACTGATACAGGAGGGACACAATATTTAGGTGGAGGACTTAGGGATTGGGGGGATGGAGGTGCCAAAGACACCAGTATGACTTGTTCATAATATATTCACAGACTGTACGGTGTCCATTTTAGGAAATGCTTCTGAAATGTATTTGTGCCCCCTTCTCCCTCCCACATTATTTTCAAAGGGGAACTGAAGCTCAGCAAAGAATTAGGATAGAAATGTGTTTTGCACTTCCAGGGTAAGACTAGGCCAGACCTGCTCCCTTCACTGCCACCGCGGGATCTTTGTGGCTGGGGGGACGGCTCAGACTTTGGGCCCCTGTGCCCCCCCAGTCTGACACTGTGCACTTCTGTACCAGCCCAAGGCCACCACAGCCCTTTAACAGTGAAAATCCAAAGATGCCCCAGTAGCTCCCCATCTTCTTTTCTTCTGATTCCCAGCACATACAAAGCTCACCCAAAGGTGTTTGCAGCTGTTTGACACAATAGACTCAGGTGATCACCCGCTCATTGAAAAGCAATTCCGTGTGCCGATTGTGTGTTCTTTGTATGTTTGTTTTGTACTGATATTGCTTTCAGAGACAGTTTAGAACTCAGCAGTGAGTGTTCCATCTAAGAACATGTCAGTTTAGATCGACTTTAGGATCGTAGAACCGCTGATTTCTTTAGAAATTGCAGGTGAAACAACACAGCTAATGGGGCAAATGCAGCTTTCCTGCAGCCCCACGTGCTTTATTGTATTTATAATCCGTGTAACATAGTAAGTTAGGTTGAAAAAAGTGCATCAAGTTCAAACTTTTAACTCTATTTTAACCTGCCTAACTGCTATTTGATCCAGATGAAGGCAACAAACTCCATTTGAAGCCTTTCCAATTTGCCTCAGAGGGGGAAAAAATCCTTACTGACTCCAAGATGCAATGGGACCAGTCCCTGGATCAACTTGTACTATGAGCTATCTCCCATAACCCTGTATTCCCTCACTTGCTAAACACCATCCAACCCCTTCTTAAAGCTATCTAATGTATCAGCCTGTACCACTGATTCAGGGAGACAATTCCACATCTTCACAGCTCTCACTGTAAAAATATTATTTTAGAATATTTAGGAGGAACCTCCTTTCTTCTAATGGGAATGGTGTATAAAGGGTTCTTTCCTTCATTTGCCATCAAGTTATACTGCACCAAATGACCTACACCAAAAACACACGGCTGTCCCCATGTTATACCAAAAACATATTTGACTCTTCCCCTGTAGTGATATGCTGGTTGACCTCAAACCCAGATGTTGGGGGGGTTCAGGTTTAAATTTGGGAGACTGCTGTGGGTTTGAGTTGGGTGCGGGTCAGACTAGGAAGTACTTTACTTCTCTACTTCGGAAAATTCAGTATTCAGAGGTGCGCAGAAGTAGTGTAGAGAGGGATGAAACATTAGTCTGAGTCCAAATAGATCTGCTGGGTACTGTAGGTCTCTCTGAAGGTGGAAGGGTTAAATCAATTTCTTTGACTTGACAAAAATATGGCAGAAATGCCCCATTCACCGTCACCCTTTCTACTCTCATGATTTCATTTTCTGGGTTTCACAATAGTAGGTGGGCGTAGAGACTCGGGTAATCACCTGTGCATAGTTTAAAAGTTCTGAGGTATATAGAAGTGTGTGTTTCTATGTAGTGTGAGCTAACGAACATGTGAGTTCATTAAACTAGTGTTATATAGAGTCAGTGAGAGGGACATTTACATCATTTATTATAATGATATATGAAAAATATACTTGGTTTTATGGAGTTAAGGTACAATATGGCCCAGTGATAGAACGAGTTGTCCATGTCCTATTAGATACTCATGTATTATACACAGTAGCAACACTTTGATTGTTACAATTTTATTATAATAATTTCAACAAGTAACATTGCAACACTGTGGTTTGTTTTTAACTTTGTTTTAAACTGTTATTTAAAAGTAGCCTTTTGGTTCCCTATAATGGGCTTAGATAAATTAACCATTTAAGCAACACTGATGTGTAGCCATGAAAGTTGGTTTGATTGGCAGTCGCTAAATGCTGACGATTACATCACGTCAATCAGACTGCTGTTTGCCCGCCTTATCATGTGTATAAAATGCATTTTCAATATTGAATTGTTACTTTGAGAAAGGCCTGGAACCAGGATGAAACGTCAGTCTGTAACTTTGACAATAAATATTTTTTTCTTTTAAGAAGTCCTGAGAGTGCGGAGCTTATTGCATTTTGGTTTGGATAAATACGTGGGACACTGCACCCAGGCATGTAAACCTTTTTGTCGAGAGTGCTGGCAACATGGAGGTTATATATATATATATGTGTAACAAACCAGGTGCGCTCCGCCAATGAGGCGAGCTTAGGCGCTCGCCTCAGGCGGCAGCGCCAGATACGTTTCCAGGGGCGGCAAAAAGCCGCTCCTGTCACTTTAAAGAGCCGAATTTCCGGTTTTGAAACCGGAAATTCGGCTTTACTAGTGCGAGAGAGCGCAGTTGCGCTCTCTGCACTAGTGTTTCTGCGAGGGGAGGGGCGGCATTTAAGGAGCCGCCTCAGGCGGCGTTTTCATTAGAATCGGCGCTGTAACAAACAAGGGAAAGTTGTGCTCACCACTATTTTTTAAAAACATTAGGCGGGGGTGCAATGAGGGTGTGACCACAAAATACATATAGACAAATACAAGAGTCCTCTGCACTCAACCCATTATCAATATATTTAAGACAGAGACATTTTGTGCATACTGCTACTAAAAAATGCCTTACCCTTTAAACAACACAGGGATTGTTTGTCCATATATTGCAATATATTTAAGCTGGCCAACTACGTCAAAGTCATCCCATATCTGGCCAGTCCTACGCTTAATTTTCATCTGATTCATTAAGAATTCAATTGCTTAATTATACATTTTACATAGGGACCAAGTTTTACCTGCAACTTACTAGCTGCTTTCAAAGTAAAACTCCCAAACTTGGCTGCCCTTTTATTAGACACCAGTGGGATCACCTGACTATAGCTGGGAGGGGTGGGAGCTACAACATAGAGCTGGTCACTGCTCCTGTATAAACTATAACAAACAAGGGAAAGTTGTGCTCACCACTATTTTTTAAAAACATTAGGCGGGGGTGCAATGAGGGTGTCACCACAAAATACATATAGTCAACTACAAGAGGTCCTCTGCACTCAACCCATTATCAATATATTTAAGACTCTGTCTTAAATATATTGATAATGGGTTGAGTGCAGAGGACCTCTTGTAGTTGACTATATATATATATGTGTGTGTGTGTGTGTGTATATATATATATATATATTTAAAAAAATGTAACACAGTTAACAATGTATCCTTCAGTAGTATTTAAATCTACATTAAAGGGGTTGGTTATCTTTAAATTAACTTTTAGTACGATATAGAGAGATATTCTGAGACAATTTGCAATTGGTTTTCAGTTTTTTATCATTTCTGTTTTTTTAGTTATTTTTCTTTTTATTCAGCAGCTCTCCAGTTTGCAATTTCAGTAATCTGGTTACTAGGGTCCAAATTACCCTAGCAACCATGCATTGGTTTGAAGAAGAGCCTGGGATATGAATCAGAGAGGTCCTGAATAGAAACATTAATAATGAATACAAAGTATCTATAACAATAAATGTGCAGCCTTACAGAGCATTTGTTTTAAGATGGGGTCAGTGACCCCAATTTAAGAGCTGGAGTCAGAAGAAGAAGGCAAGTAATTCTAAAAAAGGAAAAATGAAGGCCAATTGAAAGTTGCTTAGAATTAGCGGTTCTATAACATACTAAAAGTTAACTTAAAGGTTAAGCACCCCTTTAAGATCTCTTTTATTGAAATCTTCTTGTCCTTGTACTGTTGGGGAATAAAGCTCCTATTGAATCAAGGGAATCAGTGTCGTTCTCTCTCCGAGCGTTTGCCTGCGGCATTAAAGTGAGATTCCTCCACACTTGCAGTTGCCTCTGTTCCATTCTTCCATGAGGAACATAAAGTATGTTGATCGCTCAAGCAGCGTTCAATTAGATTTTATTTTTTAGTCTATATCTTTTAACAAACTTGGGATTGCACATAAATTATATTAGATTTGGAAAACTCAAGATGTTCCAAACAAAACCGTGATATATATTTGTTTTATTAATATTTTTCGTACATTTGTCTTTATCAGGAATATGCCAGTAAGAAGCAGAAGAAAAGAGAAGGATAAAGCAGAAGGGATAGAATTGAGATCAGAAGACAGAGGAAGACATTTCCCTGGGACACTCTCAGGTAAGTATAGCTCGAATGGGGAGTCTTCATATTGGGTCCTTATATGCCACACTCGGGTAGAAAGCCCTTGGTACCGAATAGTATGTGCAAGATAAGATGTTGCAAGGTGGAAGCATACTTAGGTAAACCTATACGTATATGTGCCTGACCACAGAGCCAGCCTATATCAGTGGTACAAGGATATCTAATAGGAATAATGACATAAATATCTTATCTGTATTTGTATAGAACTGGCTCTTTGCTGTGACAGCTCGGTGCCACCAACCAGTGTGTCAATCTATAGGAGCTGCAGCCACAGAGTGCTGTCCATGGTACTGAATGGAAAAGGCAGTTCAAGCTTCCCTCAATGGCTGCATTAGTGATTGCAGTATATGTACCATAAGTCACATGTTAGATATGTACTTACTATAGCAAATGTGTTTTATCCACACAGGCCCACCCACCCCTTTACCCACACAGGAGTTGCATTGTGATTGGCCGACAGGGTTGTCCTTTCTCCTTTATAATAAACACAAGGAAGCAGTTGTTACGCAGCACATGAAGCTCATTGTGTGTGGTTTTCTGCCCAACTCCCCGCACCTCTGGCACACAGAACCGGAGAAGATTCTGGTTTGAATAATTGTGTTTGTGCAGTGAATAGAAATACCTGCAGGCACCCAATGCCCAATAACTGGGGCTTTTGTCTCGTCCCTGGGAAACCAGTGCAATAGAATGTAATGAGGACGACGGGGAGAGTGGGGGCAGGGATGAGATACCACCAAGCACAGAAGAAGGGGAAACGATTTTAATGGAATATAAAAACAAGATATTTGTAACAAAATATCTCATTAGCGCAGGGTCCCACCAGCGCCAACAGTTCAGGTATTGGAGGTGCTGGGCATGTGGCCTTCCACTGTCCGGACAATAAGGAAGTTATAGTTGAACGGGAGGATATGGGGTTGTAGCAGGAGGGCCACATAGTAACAGTGGGTAATGAGAGTTGTAGCAGGAGGGACACACACCTGGCAATCAGGATTTAGAAACATCTATTTCAATTATCTACACACCCTGAAGATTCACTATGGGGGCTGATTTAAGGCCCACAGCTTAAAGGTTCAGTTGTAGGAACAGGTGGTGATTACTTCTTGGTCCCATGAAATGTCCAATCTTATGACTTTCCTTTTTTTGGCCAGTGAGAGTCTTTATTGGCCCCCATAGATGGTGTGTTCACACTTTGGCCGTGTTTTCGTAAGCGCCAGTAGAAAATTTCCACTGGTGGCTGTTATGCAATGAGAGAGGGTATAACGAGATTTGTTTTCTTCCCTGCTGCCTGCTTGTGGGCTGCACCCCACCCCGCTTCTGGTGCTTCTCCCCGCCCTCCTTGCTGCCTGCTTGTGGGCTGCACTTCTTCCCACCAGGGGAATCTCTGCAACATAAGGGCAGGTAAGGTGCAGCCCAACATCAGGCATCTTTCTTCCTACTTCAAGAGATCCTCTTATCCCATAATAATTATAAAGATATATTAATTATAATGACCCAGAACACGAGGTGCCACTAATACACAGCAGCACCCATCTGTCACCATTAGTAAACAGCTTGGCCCTCATGGGGAGACAATCCCAGAGGAGTAAAACACACTGTGAGCCTATTCTCTCTCTAAAAAGGAACCCGTCTGCCCCTTTACCCACACAGGGAGCCCGCCCGCCCTCCCCTTTACCCACACAGGGAGCCCGCCCGCCCTCCCCTTTACCCACACAGGGAGCCCGCCCGCCCTCCCCTTTACCCACACAGGGAGCCCGCCCGCCCTCCCCTTTACCCACACAGGGAGCCCGCCCGCCCTCCCCTTTACCCACACAGGGAGCCCGCCCGCCCTCCCCTTTACCCACACAGGGCGCCCACCCTCCCCTTTACCCACACAGGGAGCCCGCCCGCCCTCCCCTTTACCCACACAGGTAGCCCGCCCCCCTCCCCTTTACCCAAACAGGGAGACCACCCGGCCTCCCCTTTACCCAAACAGGGAGTCCACCCACCCTCCCCTTTAACCACACAGGGTAACTTTCTTCTAATGACACCAAATCCTATAGACTTCTGCTCTCTTCTCCTTATGATTACATGCTATTATACCCTAGGCCACCACATTATATATTCCAACTACCCCTTTTTATTAGGTTGTTTTCACCCCCCTCTCTGTCACTGATCTGGTTTCTAAAGAAAATGGGACCCTAGCAACAACACAGCAGCTTCTAAACTGATTGTTATTGGGGCTATTTGATTCACCCTCCCATCTTCCCCTCCCTGTATATGTTACCTTGGCTTTTTTAAGGAAGGACCAACCTTTATTCCCAGCCCACCAATACCCAGAATAAATACACACACAGCTTCTTTGTGGTTAATCTGTGTAAGTCACAGCTTTATTGATTGAATACATTGGGCTTTTCGATCCTGAGGAAGGCAAAAAAAACCTTTGTAAAGCTTGGTCTAATCTGCTTCACAAGAGGGAAAAATTCCTTCCTGACCCCTTAACGGCGATCGGTTTTGCTCCCAGGATCAATGCTCCATAATCAAAGAAGGGAAGCAGGGTGAGGGACACAGAAAGAAATTTGGCAGCATACACATGAGCTCCATTAAGCTTCTAAGTGAACGCTGCATTCCTCTTCATTCCATTGGATCCCGGATTTTGCAGTTTGAGGGATGGAATGAAAAGCAATGCAGGGTCTGCCGAGTGGCTTAAGGGTGCTTCTATGTATGAAACCATCTTTTAGATGTAAGGGGGGGCACTGCTGTTGGAATTGTGGTGGAAGGAAGGGAAACAGAAGGGAATATGGCAGCATATACATGAGCGCCATTAAGCTGCTAGATGAACGTTGCATTCCTTTCAATTCCATCCATCCTATGTAGCCTGCAGACCCGGCTTCTACAGCCCAAGGATGGAGTTAAAAGCAATGCAGAATCCACAGAGCGGCTTAAGTGTGCTCCCGTATATAAAACCATATTTTGGGTGAAGGGAGGAGCACCGCTGGTGAAGCTGCGGCGTAAGGAAGGGAAACAGAAGAGAATATGACAACATACACATAAGTACCTTTAAGCAGGAAGGTGAATGCTGCATTCCTCTGCATTCCGTTAGTCCCCCTGCAGCCTCCAGACCCGGCTTTGCAGTCTGCAGAGGGAATGAGTGAAAAGGAATGTAGGGTCTACCGAGTGGCATAAAGGTGCTTGCGTGTGTTTAACCATATTCTTGTCCCCAGTACGGTACTGCTTGTCCCTTCTGGCAGCTGTGACTCAGATGTGTGTGCAGGTATGTAAATATGTATGGGGGTCATGTCAGTGAGATGAAAGTGTGTTGTCCATAATCTCAGTGGGTGTCTGTGTGCGTATGTGGATATGTGTTTGCTCGTGTGCCATTACAAAATTTACAGCATCTTTGTGTGTTCCGTGCTGTTCTTCTCGTGGCTGCGACTGCCTCTGCTGCTGTTGACTCGGCTCTACATTTGGGATCATTTGCCGAAGCATTTGTTTTTTTGCATGTGTGGCCTATTGAGTCAGTGCAGTTACTGTGTTGCCATATCCTTTTGATCCATGAATTCATCAGCCTTGGATTCAATCGCTGCTGCTGCTCCTGTTATTTATGTTTTATAAAGTACTATGTGCCCTGTGGAGACCGCAAACCCCTGGGGACACAGGAAAGTACAGAGGGCATGGGAGAGATTAGTTTGTGAACCTTCCTTCATGTGCCATCTTGGATCACAGTGATAGAATCAGTGTTTGGTTGAAAGATGGCACATGAACGAAGGTTCACAGAATTGCATTAAAGGTGATTTGGGAAGGGATAAAGTCTGAGGAGGCCAAGATGCTTATATAAGTAGGACTGATCCTTTTAAAATCTCATATTTTGCCCAAGTCCTGTAACCAGTGGCAACCTGTGATGCATTTCTGACTCATCTTTCCATATCCTTCCTTTTTAATACCTTCAGAACCTATGAATCTGGGTTGGTTTTTTTCCCCTTTGACCCAAACATAATTGACTCCATTTCTTCAATAGGCTGCTTGCAACTGCCTTTTGGGGGAATCATTGGTCGTCAAGGTTTCAGATTTCGGGATGGCCAGGTAAGTGCAAATAATTTCAGCTTCAGAAGCCACAATAAAGAAACAATTTCAAACTCCACCATAAATGACTGTATAAAGCAGTGGTTGTCATTCTTTATTAATACAAGCCTCACCTGAAGGTCCATCCTCTGGCCAGGGCCTCCTTTAGCTCATGAAATGGGTACAGGAATAAAAAAATATTGGTGTATCCTGATTTCATTATATCATGGTTTCAAAAATATGAAGTGAAGTGTTGGTCAGTGCTTAGCCCAGCTAAGCTCTTTCTTTTCTCTCTCATTTAGGAGTGTTCGTGTGGGAAGTGTTCAGCAAGAGCGAAATTCCATTTGAACATTGTTTTCAACTCTGAGGCTGTGGATAAAATCTCAGCTGGACTGAGGCTCTTCAGTCCCAAGATGTCTCCCGAAAGAGTGTACATGCTGATGAACAACTGCTGGTAAGAGGTACGAGGGATTAGGTTTATGTACACTTTTAACATAATGAAAAAACGCAGTCCTGGATATTCTGCTCCAATACAGAGAACTACTGTCAGAATAATTATATGTATATTCTAATATGAATGCAGCATCCTTCTATGTGATTACAATCCATGAACAGACTGTAGCAGCAGGTACTGATATATAAGGACACGTTAATGTTGTGTATAATTGTTGTTATTGCCCTAGGCAACAAGCTGGGCAGTCAGAAAGGGGGGAACACGTGCGTCTGCTGATGCCCTCACCTACGCCCAGCGAGGATCCCCGAACTGGATCTTCATGGGACAACTTCCTGCAGAGCCTCCAGCTGCTTCCACGTCGCAGAGGATGGATCTGCTGCCTGTAACCCCCCAGGTTAGTGTTAATGCACACATTTTACACATTACGTACACATTACGTGTTACACATTAATACACACTTACACTTACACACACTCACATACATTTTAGTGAGGCAAGATGTTCTCCGGGATTGTTGCTGTAACTGTGGGATGGCGTTATTTCACCGTATTCTTCCAAATTGTGTGTGTGTGTGTGTATATATATATATATATATATATATATATATATATGTGTACCAAAGTACCACTGATCTTTAGATTCTTCATAATTTTCCTATTCAGCCACAGTACACAGGATTTGTTTTTTCTCTGGGCCAACACTCCTTTCTATGCAATTATATTTATACACATTGGTATTGTCTTTTCACAAGACAGCACTAATAGTCTTTATAAATAGAGTTTTGTCTGTCCAAAAACTTTGTGTCCATGCAAAGTATTTTTCTTTTTTTGAGTGGGAATCACATTATATAGCATAAACGCCAATGTCCCCTTAATCTTTGGAGTTAGTCACTTTACTATATAAGCAAGGTCCTCTGTCTCCATCCAGTGGCAGTTTATCAAATGACATAGTTTGTATCCAATTATTTATTTGCCAGTGATTTACTTTCATATGCAAAAGTATTGGGAACAAAGCAAATAATATTGTTAGCTGAGCAGTCTACTGGGCAACCCTTCAGAGCAATGGGCAGCAGCACCATGTTGCTCTTTCAGTCTATGGGGCTCCGTATTATTTACATATGCAATATTAATCACTTACTCAGACATTAATGTTGAATAAGGGGTGAAATGTAGAATAATAATAGGGTTAATGGAAATATACAGAGAGTAAAGTCACAGAGAAGAAGTAGATATCCTTTTGTTCCTGTCAATAATATTAAAAAGATAAGGCAGAACAATATGAGAATCAGACACATTGGGGCTCATTTATCTGCACCTGGGCAGTAACCCATAGCAACCAAACAGTTAATTTGCGTTTTCAACAGTTGCAGTTAGTGCTGTGATTTACTGGCCACATGCAAATGGAACCAGTTGTTCAAATGAGCCCCAGTGACTGTTAAAGTCCCAGAATGGGGGTTATTTATAAACACTGGGCAAATTTGCACCTGGGCAGTAACCCATAGCAACCAATCAGTGATTAGCTTTTTTTATAGCCAGCTGTAGGGTGAACACTGAAAGCAATCATCTGATTGGTTGCTATGGGTTACTGCCCAGGTGCAAATTTGCCCAGTGTATATAAATAACCCCCAATACGTTTAAAGAGAGAATGTTCCTGGAGTTTTGGGTTACACTTCTAGCTGTGCCAGTGAATAAGACCTACAGAATTCTTTGTTTCAATTAATTTGTGTGGAGTTTCACGATCAGTGTATAAGCTTTTTTCAATTTCTGATATCCTTATTATATTACATTGGGGACACATTATTCTCTCTCTCTCTCTCAGGAAGAAAGATAAAGTTTCTAGGAATAGAGAAGATTATACACAAAATACAGTATATGAAAATCTACCCTTAATGGTTTTCTGACGGTGAATTGCTTTATTGTCAGTGGGAAAGCATTTCGGGGATATCTGTCATCCGTGATAGAGAATATTTAAACATAGGTGACAAATCTCCCAGTGTGTCCTTAGCCTAAAAGGGGATTCACAAAAGTTATTGTTTGGTAATTACCATTTGCTACCACTAGGGTGTTGGGTTTGATAAATGTTAGCTGTATATATTATATGTTAGCTGTATATATTATATGTTAGCTGTATATATATTGATTGACCACTAGAGGGAGTGAGAGTAGGGAAACACATAAAAAGGGGTGGAGTTAAGAAAAATATAAAAGGAGAAAAACCACAGGAGGAACATCTATTGAAGAAGCCACTTTGCAGGAGAAACACTGGCGGGACCCACGTGAGTAGGAAGTGTGAGTAGCAGTTAGAATAGGATTAGTTGTGTTATATACACTGTAGCAGTGTTGTGACTGATCAGGACATTGAGCATTTAATTTTCCTATAAAGGAACATAAGCCCTCTACAGGTCCGGACTGAGAATTAAAATAGGCCCTGGCATTTCAGGTACACAGAGGCCCAAACAGCCCCCCACCAGCCCACTAAATACTGACTTTCTATGGGACCTTATAGCTGCCCCTCTGGCATTTGCCAGAACCCACAGATTGCCAGTCCGGGCCTGGCCCTCTAAGAGGCTGAGCCCAGAACAAGGAATGGGGTGACAAGTCTCCTTAGCACATCTCAGTGGTTTATTCTCAGTGGTTGGCAGTACTGTAACTGTGGGGTAGTGTGTATAATAAGTAACACTTTTATCAGTGGTTTGGACAGTGGGGTAGTGTGTTTAGTAAGGCACAATTATTTCAGTAGTTGGGACTGTAAGTGTTGGTTATTATTATTGTTATTATTTTTGGTAGGAATATATTTCTCAGGAAATGGAGCAATGGCCAAGCGAGGAGGGTGACTAAGGAAACCTTTCAGATGGACTGATAGGGGTTTAGGGTTACCCTCTCTATACAAAAAAATCCTCAGGGGAGGCCCAGTTTGCACCTGCAGTACCCCACCCCCTACTGGTATTCCATCCTCCTTGTCACCGTATTCCAAAACCTGCAGTAAAAGAGCAAGTGGTGGCAAATTTAAATTTGGAAGTGGTTAGGGTTGTCACCTGGCCGGTATTTTACCACCATACAGCATCCTGGGCCCACTGTGACAATAGGGCCTGCTGTATTACAACAATATGGAGAATGATGAGAGACAACTGTACAGCTGATTGAGGGCCCAGGAGGTAGAGGTACCCCAGTAGGGTTGCCACCAGACAAGTAAAAATCATGCTTGACGAAAATGTTATTAATAGGGAAAAGCTAAAAATATATGAAGATTGGTATTTTTCTCCATAAAAGGTGGCAAGGCTACATTCCAGTAGAGGACTTAAAAAGATTTTGCTCTGTGGCCCGGCTAGTTATGTCCCTGAATGAGGCTACGTGCTACTGATACAGGAGGGACACAATATTTAGGTGGAGGACTTAGGGATTGGGGGGATGGAGGCGCAGGCCCACTTGCCAAAGACACCAGTATGACTTGTTCATAATATATTCACAGACTGTACGGTGTCCATTTTAGGACATGCTTCTGAAATGTATTTGTGCCCCCTTCTCCCTCCCACATAACTTCCCACATTATTTTCAAAGGGGAACTAAAGCTCAGCAAAGAATTAGGGCTTCCAGGGTAAGACTGGGCTTAGCGGGGCACCTGGGAAAAAAACTGGTGGGCCCTGGCTCTTTCGGTGCCCTGCTGGCCCAGACCTGCTCCCTGGTACAGAAGTGCACAGTGTCAGATTGGGGGGCCCAGGGCCCAAAGCCAGACCTGGCTTTGGGCCCTGGGCCCCCCAATCTGACACTGTGCACTTCTGTACCAGCCCAAGACCACCACAGCCCTTTAACAGTGAATATCCAAAGATGCCCCAGTAGCTCCCCATCTTCTTTTCTGCTGATTCCCAGCACATACAAAACTCACCCAAAGGTGTTTGCAGCCGTTTGACACAATAAACTCTGGGGATCACCCCCTTGTTGAAAAGCAATTCCGTGTGCCGGTTGTGTGTTCTTTGTATGTTTGTTTTGTGCTGATATTGCTTCCAGAGACAGTTTAGAACTCAGCAGTGAGGGTTCCATCTAAGAACATGTCAGTTTAGATGGACTTCAGGATCGTAGAACCGGTTATTTCTTTAGAAATTGCAGATGAAACAACACAGCTAATGGGGCAAATGCAGCTTTCCTGCAGCCCCACGTGCTTTATTGTATTTATAATCCATGTACAAAGGGTTCCTTCATCCATTTGTCATATATTTTCCATTTATTAATGATAAAATCCATGTGTAATGTCACTGTACAGATGACACTAAATAACATATTCCCCGTAAATAGTGAATAACATTATGAGTTCCCTGCTGACATGAGCCTGCAGCAAATCTCCTGCCATGAGTATAAACCCTACTTCCATGCTGTTGATATGCGCTCCCACTTTTCTCCCAATACAGAAACTGCAGAATTCTAGCAGGAACAAGCAGGGTCAGACTTGGGGGCCGACCGGGACTGCTGTCCAGGGCCCCCCTGCTGCCCTACTCTGATGAACCTCTTGCGACACTTATGAGATGCTCATGCACACACATCACCATGCACATGAGCTGACGGCTCTGCGCAGCGCCAAATGAAAAAAAAAGGGGGTCTGGTTTTTTCACAGGGTCCCGCCGGGCCACTGCGACACTGGGAACAAGTTCCACACCCTGTGCTTCTATCAAGTGTAAAGGGAAACTATGCTACATTATTATATATGAACATTATACATTCATATATACATTTATATAGTTCAGTAGGAACAGACCCCTAGGTTTGATCACAGCCTGTACACACAGATACGCTAAAAGTCATAATTGATATTCTCCTTTACTCACTGTAATTCAGAAGGAGCAGCCTCCTAGGTTTATTCATAGCCCATAAAGACAGATAGCATAAAGCTATACCAGCATAGATATTCCCTTGTACTAAGCAGCATTCAGCAGAAACAACCCTCGGCGTTTGCTTATATCCCATACAGAGATAAACCATAAATTTATTGCAGGACAGGTATTCTGCACTAAGCACAATTTTATAGAAATAGATCCATATTTGCTTCTAACTTGTATAGAGAGATATAATAAAACTGTCACCATTGGTTTTCCCTTCTACTAAGCATAGTTCAGCAGAAACAGCCCCTACATTTGCTTATAGCCTGTACAGAGAGAGACACTAAACGTCATCAGATGTTTCCCTTTATTATTATACTTTTTTCTTCCTGTTGTGACTGTAACTGGGGGATAATGTTTATATTAAGGCACGATTTTCTTAGGGGTTGGGACTGTAGTAGGGGGTAGTGTGTATATTAATAGCAAGATGATCTCAGGGAAAGAGACTAACTGTGGGATTGTGTGTATAGAAAGGAAAGGTGCATCATGGGAAGAGATTGTATGTGGGACAGTGTGTATAGTAAGGAATGATGGTCTCAGGGGAAGGGAGTGTAACTGGGATAGTGTGTTCAGTAAGACAAGATGGTCTTAGATGAAGGGAGTGTAACTGTAGGACAGGGAGGATAGTGTGTATAGTAATAGTAAGCTGTAGGGACTGTAACTGTGGGATAATGTGTATAGTAAGGCAAGGTGGTCTCGGGTAAGGAAATTTAGGGAAAGCCTTGCGACTCAGTAGTTTGGAGCACAAAGGCAGGGGTACCCATTTAAGATTCGGCAGAATGTGCACTTTCCACAATATATGGTTTGAGGGGGTAAACATGTTTATCTGGGTTTTTACTCCACAAAACCTGCAGCTTTTTATCCAGCAGCTCTCCAGTTTGCAATTTCAGCAATCTAGTTACTAGGGACCAAATGACCCTAGCAACCATGCATTGATTTGAAGAAGAGACTGGAATATTAATAGGAGAGGTCCTGAATAGAAAGCTGACTAATACAAAGTAGCAATAACAATTAATGTGCAGCCTTACAGAGCATTTGTTTTTAGATGGTGTCAGTGACCCCCTATGTGAAAGCTGGAAAGAGTCACAAGAAGAAGGTAAATAATTCTCAAAAAGAAAAAATGAAGTCCATTTAAAAAGTTGATTAAAATTAGCCATTCTATAACATATTAAAAGTTAACTTGAAGGTGAAGATCTGTGTTATTCAAATCTTCCTTTCCTGGTACTTTCGGGAATAAAGCTCGGTGTCGTTTCTCTCCGAGCGTTTGCCTGCGGCATTAAGGTGAAATTCCTCCACACTTGCACAGCAGAAATAGTAGCAGTGGTGCAGGCCAAATCCCTGTAGGTTTTATATGAAACCATATTCCCGCCCTTGGAGAAATCCGTCACGGAGCAGCTGTGTGAATAATAGCGTGGATGGGGATTACTTGTCTGTTTAATAGAAAGTGTAACTGCGCTGCTTGTGTCTGGCCTGAGAGGCCACGTTTTTCTGTTAAATGGTATGTTCCATATCAACTGTCTCCTGCACATGAAACCTAGTGTGAAAGATATACGGCTATGGAACCTGTTATCCAGAATGCTTGCAACGTGGGGCTTTCTGGACAATTGATCTTTCTGTAATTTGGATCTTCATACCGTAATTCTATAATTAATAATAATTGAAGCAGTAAATTAATCCAGTAGGTTGGTTTTGTTTCCACTGAGGATTAATTATATCTGAGTTTAGATCAAGTACAAGGAACTGTTTTTTTTTTATTACAGAGGTAAAGGGAAATTAAAAAAATTGGATTATTTGCAGAAGTATTGAACGCACAAGCTTTCGGGGTCCAACCCCTTCCTCGGGTGCAAGGGAGGGAGGGGTTGGACCCCGAATGGACCCCGAGTGCGTTCAATTCTTCTGCAAATAAATGTGCTAAAGGCATTGCCTAGCTGAACTGGTGTGCTTCTTGCCTAATTGGAATCTGTTGCCGTGTTGGGCTTGGAAGCGGCCTAGGATATGATTGCACCGAGCAACATGAAGTAAGTGGTGTGCGGCAAATCTAAAAGAGTTGCGGAGACAGAGGAAGGCCATATGGCATTTGGTAGTGGCTCTGCTAACATTGATTTCCTTTTAATGAATAAACTCAGTTTTTCAGAAAACACTTGCATATTCTATTAATTTGGCACAGTTTACCCTGGGGCTTGTTATATCCTACAGACTTGTAGCAATCAGTCCTACCCTCTCTTTACCCACACAGGGAGCCCACCTTCCCCTTTACCCACACAGGGAACTGACCCTCCCTTTTACCCACACAGGGAGTCCACCCTCCCTTTTACCCACACAGGCAGTCCACCCACCCCTTTACCCACACAAGCAGCCCATCCCCCCATTACCCACACAGGCAACCCCGCCCACCTCTTTACTCACACAGGTAGCCCGCCCATCCATTTACCCACACAGGTAGAATGCCCACCCCTTTTCCCGGAATTCACTAAATTTTGGTATTATTGCATAGATTAGGATATATTCTGGACTTCTCGCATTGATTTATATACAACCTCGTCAGATATGAGATGCCGGATTTTCGGATTCAGACTTTTTCCATCCGGGTATAAAAAATCCTGAAACATTTTGATTCTTTTTTTTTTACTAAAAATTCAGATTTTATAGTAAAAAAACAACTTTTTTTCCCCAAGTTTTTTTTAACCCCCTAAGTGTTTTTTCATTCATTCTCACCCTCCCCACCTCTTATGAGTTACCCCTAGCTTTATACCCAGAATAAAGACTCCGCAGACTGATGGTTAAATCTGTGAAACGCACAGCTTTATTAATAATTATTATAGGATAAATAGGGCTATTTGATCCAGAGGAAGGCAAAAACCCTTTGTGAGGGAAAAATTCCTTCCTGACTCCTTAACGGCAATCGGATTTGCTCCCAGGATCAATTTGCCATATTTAATCAAGAGAAAGAGGGTAAGGGAAACAGATGGTAATATGGCAGCATACACATGAGCGCCTTTAGGCTGCTAGGTGAACTCTGCATTCCATTTCTTTGGTCCCTTGCAGCCTGCAGACCCGGCTTTTGCAGTCTGAGGGATGGAGAGAAAAGAAATGAAGGGTCTACCATGTGGCTTAAGGGGGCTTCTGTCTATGAAACCATATTTAAGATGGGAAGGGAGGGACTGCTGGTGGAATTACAGTGGCAGGAAGGGAAACAAAAAGCAATAAGGCTACGTAAACATGAGCACCGTTTAGCAGCTAGATGAATGCTGCATTCCAATCCATTCCATTGAACCCAGGCAGCCTGCACACCCCGGCATTTGCACACTGAGGGATGGAGTTGAAAGGAATGCAGAGTCTACCGAGTGGCTAAATGGTGCTCCAGTTTATGATACTATATAAGAGGGACAACTGCTGGTGGAATTGGAATGAAGGAAAAGAAAAAGAAAGCAATATGGCAGCATACGCATGAGCGCCATTAAGCTGCTAGGTGAATGCTGCATTCCATTCCATTCCATTCCATTGGAGAACTGGCAGCCCAGACAGCTTGCAGACCCGGCTTCTGCACACTGAGGGATTGAGTGAAATGGAATGCAGGGACTACCGAGTGGCTTAGGTACATCTGCCCATGAAACCATATTTTAGGTGGAAAGGGAGGCACCGCAGGTGGAATTACGGTAAGCAATATGGCAGCTTAAACATGAGCACCGTTAAGCAGCTCGGTGAATGCTGCATTCCGTTTCATTCCATTGGAGCCCCAGCAGCCTGCAGACCCGGCTTCTGCACACTTGGGGGATGGAGTGAAAAGGAATGCAGGGTTTACCGAGTGGCTTAAGTGCGCTCCTGTTTATGATGCTATATTTTAGTAGGAAGGGAGGGCACCACCGGTGGAGCTACGGTAGAAGGAGATGGGGCACCGCTGGTGGAGCTATGGTGGAAGGAGGAGGGGTACCGCTAATTGCTCTGGATGGAAGAGAAACAGAAAGCAAGATGACCTGATGTGCCGTTTTTCATGTGTCCCCAATCTTCTGTCAACGCGGGTGATGGCAATGATTTTTGCGTTGCAGGATGATCACGCAGCTCTATATTGCGGAATAATCGAAGCTCCCAAAGGCATCGGCGATCTCTTTTCTTATTGCCAAGGAACCCTCGGAGGGAGGTGTTAGAAGTAGATGTTCATAACAGGGTCCATCGTCGGAAAGTCCAACATCCTCCGGTATGAATGGGGGCTGCAATTTTCTCTGTACCAAAGCCAGCCAGTCAATGCCCTGGTTAATAGACAATATAAAACATTCTTTATTAATTCTTTTGTCCATCTGTACCTTTAGTTCATTTTTGTAGCTAGCAAAAATTGACTGAAGTAACTTACTCGAAAGAAATGATGAAACATTAGTTCACCTGCATCTTCCTCGCTGGAGCCCAGCCGCATCCATGGGTCCAACTGTAAAAGCTAAAGAAAAAGAGAGAAACATTAGTAGATAAGCTTTGTTGCAGTGCTGTGTGCCAGTTAATGGCTATAAAGGCTTAATACTGTTAGACTGCACAAATAGGATAGTGCTACCTATTCATGAATCACTGGTTAAACCACACCATGCACCCTTAACTTGCTGTGTAACTTACCCCTGATATTAAAATAGCTGCATCCTCAGCCAGGAACTTTGGGCAGACGACGCCAGTAGATGGTCTCATCCATGGTAGCTGCAATGTGAAACATAAGAAAGATCTGTTATTATAGATTAAAGAACTAATCAGGTGTAACTGACCAAGAAGACTACAAAACCTGTTGCTATATATACATTAAGGGGCTTTTATAAAGATAGCTTTGAGTATATCGTGAAATATTTATATTCCCTACACACGTGATCAATTCTGCAATACAAACAACTGATTACTCTATGGCCATACGGAGCTAAAATAGTTGATGTTTGATGTTTTTTCCAACTTAATGTACATTCACCTATTCAGTGCACTTATTGAGCTTTGTACTTACGTCCCCGACTAGCATCTCGAAGATCACGATGCCCAGAGACCACCAATCTGCAGATCTTGAATACGGCAGCCTGGAGAGGACTTCGGGAGCCATGTAGTCATAGGTTCCAGTCAGGCTGCGTGTTCTGTCCCCATAGCCAATTCCTGCAAAAACAGTAACTGTAAGTAAACTGGAAACCAGTGGGGCTTATTTATCAGTAGCGGCTCAGACTCAAAGTACAAGAAAGGAACAGTTCAGTTTGTTTTCTTTTCATCCTGAGCTGCATGATCAGCAAACAAACTGAACAGTTAGGTCCCATGTGGCCCCCCTTTCTAACTGACTAACAGGTTAGAGAGATGCAAAAATATAAGGTTTTTATTACATTAGACGTCTTTCTATAGATTACATTCTAGGGTAACTCCGATCTATGTTCTCACTAAATATTAAGTGATACAAATCAATTGCCTAACAATTGGCACCCTCTAGTAATTCACCTTTCCTTCTCCTTTAATCTGATCTGCTAAAGCATAACTCTTTAGGTGAATTTCACTCTTGCGTTCTCATAATATGAAACTACAAATGTCAGTCACTTAGTGAGTCTCAAAAACATAACACGAAGCGCGACCCTTTTTTGTAAGTTCATGAGAAACCTTACCGTCTTTGCATAGTCCGAAATCCGCCAGTTTGATGTACCCGTTGCTGTCTAAGAGCAGGTTTTCCGGCTTGAGATCTCTGTTAATACAACGGCAAATGTTAGAAAAGTACAAGTTCACTGGCACACAAAAGGGGAAATAATTAGTGATTATATAGTGAATAACAACCTTTTTTAAACTTTAAGTCACTGAGGAGATTCTTGACCATATAAAGGCACAAGGCTGAAGTTGTCATGCTCTTGTGGAGCAAGCTCTATAGGGGACATTAATCGTGGCTTCTTAAAAGTTTAGCAGTAATATTCTCTTATATTTTATATTGCAAATGTTTTCATATACTTAAAAAAAGTATTGATATATATCTATACTTACCGGTGTATGATACCATTTTCGTGCAAATAGGAGATGGCCAGCACTGTGCACGCAGCATAGAACCTGCAAAGAGAAAATGACTCCCATCAGTAGGTTATTGAATACATAGCCATTTATTTGTTAGTGTAGCACAGGGTGGTGATATCTCAGTCTAAGTATTACAGGCTCGCTGTGATTTAAGAGACCCACTGACTATAATGGTAAGTTGTGTATGCAGCTCCGAACTTATTAAAAATTTCTTATGTATTTCTAAATAAAGCCTCTTGCATTTGTGTAATATGGCTGCTTCCTTCGATAAACAAGGAGCCAGATCCATATGCTATTTATGGTTTTCAAACTTGTGTAGTTTTCCTCAGCACGTCCCTTGAGTTCCTTATCCTGTGGGCTCACCCTCTCAGGTCACACAGTAAAGGCCAGAAATTGATCAATTCCTACAAAACGAAGTAAGCCACAACAACCACAGAACTGTGCTGCTACTTTTTATTCTATGACATGTTTCGGATCACATGGACCCTTTCTCAAGTGTGTGACTCGAGAAAGGCACACTTGTGAAAGGGTCCATGTGATCCGAAACATGTGGTGGAACAAAGAGTAGCAGCACAGTTCTGTGGTTGTTGTGGCCTGCTATTTATGGTTTAGTTTGTATGAATGGTATTATATTTAAATAGCGCCCACATGACACTAGGTAAAGGTTCATTATTACGTACGTAGTCCTCCGTTGTCCAAATTTACGTTCCCTCTCCAGGAGAGTCCTTAAGCAGCCTCCAGCGACATACTCCATGAGGAAGAAGAGATGGTGGTCTGACTGGAAGGTGGCATGTAGATCCACGGTGAAGGGGTGGCAAGCTGCTGTGAGAGCGACCCGTTTCTCGACCAAAATCCTGAATATTAAAAGCATTCATTATCAAAACAAGCCAGTAGAGAAAGTGTCATTCTGCCCATAGGAGCCACATTATTGTCTTAGATTATTTAGTATAGTACTAATGGGAGATGTTAGTGGAAGTCCCAAGACACATAACTAGTTAGGCATTGCTTGCATTATCAGGGTAATATCAGAGCGCTACAGCTGTTTGAAAGGGACATGGGTAAGTAATAAAGCCAACTAGCCAAGTTGATCATTCCCATAAACTGACCTTTCAACATCCCTTAAGGTGGTGATCTTCTGTTTTTTTAGGATCTTCAGGGCATACGATCTTTTTGATGCCGTGTGTTGCACATGGAGAACCTGGAATGAGAGAATATATTGAGGGAATTTTGAAGAAACACAGGAAGATACATGCAGAACCTCCAAACCCCTTGCAGAGAGCTCCAAGAATCCATCTTGCTCCCAACATTGCAAGGTAACAGAACTAACTGTTTAGCCAGTGTTCTTGCATGTGCCCAATAGTCATCCTAATTATGGATTAAGTTAAATATTACCTTCCCAAATCCGCCCTCGCCTAGGAAACCTCGTTGGGTGAAGTCTTGCAGAGTGCAGTTGGTCAAATGCAAAACTCTGAAAAAGAATTACACAAAATTTAACTCATTGTTATTTCAAATGAAAATGAAATGTTGATAGTATCATCAGTTGCAGGTTGTACTGTATCTTACTCTGGTTCCGTCGTCACAGCTGGTGAAAAGTCTGTGTTTTCTGGATGAGTTGAGCCGATGTTCACTTCATCCGCAGACATCTCACTATAGGGAAAATGTAAATTTGTTATTATGCTTGTGTTTTACTAACATGGGAAGCTAAGAGCTTTATATGTACATAGACATTGGAGTTCAGCCCTTTCAGAGGCAGAGAATGATTTGCCAGCACAGTACAGGGTTAATTCAGGTGCCATGTCTGTATCTAGAGTATTACACCTCCACCAAAAGAAGTACAATAGCCGTATACAGGGCCTCCTTCAGAAATCACCGGGGCCTGTCCAGCAAAATTTTCTGGCCCGCCTGCCCCCAAGCCCCACCCCATATCTCGCCTACCCCACAGAAAAAAAGCCAAACAAACATCAGAGCTTAAACAGTAACCCCCCCAAGTTATAAAAAGCCATTGGTGATCAGGGGCCCCCCTCCTGCAAGTAAAAAAAATATTGATTGCCATAAAAAAACATTGGTGGCAGCCCACCCAAAATGTAATTTTTTTTTGACAGGGTTCCCCATAAGTTTGGCTCTTAAGGGGGTCCCAGTCATGCTTCACTTACTTGATTGCCAGGCCCCCCCCCGTCAGCATTCTGCAAAGTTTCTAAGAAAGGACGGGAGCTCCGGTTTCAGCATTATTTCTGTCCTATTCAGATCTCTGTGCCCTCATTGGTCGATTAAGTACCCAGTGAAACTGCATTGGGATTGGTTAGGCTGGAGGGGAAGTTTCTACTTTACCCATCCAATCCCTGTACAGCTTTACCGGGACTTAAACAACCAAAGAGGGCACACCAGAGCCCCAGTCCTCTATTATAAACATTGCAGCAAGCTGTCCCCCTAACACTCAAAAAAAACTTCAGGGCTCGGGACAACTGCCCCCCCCGTGCCCCCTGATGGCGGCCCTGGCCATATATACAGAGAATACAGTTCATAATAAGCCGAACTCTGCATCTTACCTGCCCTCAGTGACAGCCAGTGGCAGTGCTGGATCTTGTGCCGTGGTGTCCCTCTCACTTGTGGTGGCTGGTTCTTCCGGTGTCAAGGCAACTGCTGGTGACTCATCCCTAACACAGGAATCCTCTGGGGCATTTGTTGGTGGGTCATGGGGAGAACCTGGGTGAATCTCAGGGTCCGTTTGTGCAATTGCCACATTCAGGTTTTGAAGGGTGGCATAAAGAATTTTTAGCTTTTTCCCCGACTCCTTCATACACTTCCTCAGACGGACTAAGGTCTTCTTGTCTGAGGTCACTCTGTAGAGCTTTTCAGCGCCCGCTGCAATGCGCATCTCCGTCTTTATTTCTCCCATTACCCAATCTTTACTGGCCAATAGATGTAACCTTTGCCGCAAATCACAAAGTTTTGGAGACAAAACCTCATGATTGTCCTGTAGAAAAGGAGAAAAAGTTATGGAAACAATAGTTGGTTATTGCCTGCCTAAGTTACTGTAATTTACACTTTTTTTCTTTCAATTCTAGAATCACTAAAACTGTTGCCCAAGCCGTCCAGCTCCAGCGAGGAGCAAATCTGCTGGTGTCAGTAGCTGCTACTTCTCAATCTCTCTCTGCGCTGAAATGTCACCAGGCTCAAGATTTTATTCTCCACTGGTAAATCCATATTCCAATTCTAATCTACATCATGGCATTTGTTTGATGTTTATACAGGTATGGGACCTGTTATCCAGAATGCTCGGGACCTGGGGTTTTCCGGATAACAGATTTTTCTGTAGTTTGGGTCTTCATGCCTTTTAGTCTACTAGAAATTCATTTAAACATTAAATAACCCAAATAGGATGGTTTTGCTTCAAATAAGGATTAATTATATCTTAGTTGGGATCAAGTACAAGATACTGTTTTATTATTACAGACAAAAAGGAAATCATTTTTAACAATTTTGATTATTTGGATAAAATGGAGTCTATGGGAGAGTACAGTTATGGGATCTTTTATCTAAAATGCTTAGGTCCTGGACCGTAATTCTCTGTTCTAGCTCCCTCAAACAGGAACCTTGGCTTCCCATTTTATTCCAGATTCGCTTTATTTTTCCCTAACATTCTGCTATGGAATATATTGCTACTTTAAACAATAAATACTAATCATCTCCTCCGGACTGAGGCCATTGCACTCTTCAGTAACATGTTATATCCCATTAGCCTTACCGGATTGGTAGCACGAATGCAGGAGTTCCGGACACCCATCTTGAGACTCCTGTAATGGGAAATAAACATTGTCAGTGCTGGTATGGGGATAAGAGGTCATTTTTATCTTTCTCAATAGAAACCCTCTTCTCCAAATTGCATATTGGTGTTGTTATATTATATTGCCCCAACTCATACAATTCCAACATAGCTAAATATGGGAGGTTTAATCCCTACCAAAATATCGACAATGAAGGCAGGTTACCGGATACTCTTTTAATCCCAAAGAAAGCCTGGTCTGCCACGTTTAAATGTGTGGGTCACCCTTTCTTCCCATATGCCCCTATGGGGAATCCCGTTTCTCCCCCACGCGTCAAGAATCTCCCTGACTTTTCTGTCTGGCTGATGTTGGGCATTAAAAAAACTAGCAGATTTTGTCTGTAATGCACAATTCACCACCCACCAGCAATTACCAAAAGAAAAAGACCAAAGAAATATGGGAACAATCGTGTTTTGTTTTCAATTTCACTATAGTAGGAGATGTAAGCTCCAGTAAAGGTGTTGCTAAACAGAGAACAGTCCCCCGATATACTGTATGTCTGTAGCTCACTAAATGTATGAAGATATCACTCAGGGCAGGAGTTATTTTGATGGCTTGTGTTCTGTACACTGAATTGGGCACCCTGTGTTTAAATAAACGTCCTTAATGGGAAGAAAGTGTCTTCCCGCAAGCTTATAACTAGAATAAACTCATTCCATGATGATCTTAATTGTAAATCTCCCCTATGGGAATGCTCACTCATGTTTTATGCTGATACCTTCTTCTACTGCCAGACATCTATCTCTTTTATTCTTCACAAATCACTCAATGACAATATGTGTGTTTTATTTGGTTGTGAAAATCAGTAAACTTGATTCCTTTAATAAAGGGGGTTTAACATATAAACCAATTTATACGTCTCTTCCATGCCAACAGTTAATTTATTTACTAAACCATAAGTTCTTAAGTCAAACTATATACTGTATGAGCATCATGTAATTGTCTGGTGTTTATGAACTACAACTCTCATCTGCCAGAATTTGTAGCCATCAAAGAAATCCAATGCTCTCTGAAAATCAATATAGGCATGTATAGCAGTCATTTCTTTTTATCTATAAAATCAATATATATATATATATATATATATATATACAGTCCAAATCAGCTGACAGGAATTGGGGCACTGGTGTAAGGGCAGGTAAGAAGAATTGAAGAAAAGAATTGTTTTTGCAGGATTACCTCTTAAAAGAAGCTCAGATGTCAGATCTTCAAAAATAAAAAGTAAAAAAAAAAAAAATACCAAAACGCCTGAGGTGTTTTTGGCTTTTGGATTAAATAGAGGGGCCGGCACAAGGCCGTGGGACCCCAGAGGGTCTCCCTCTTTAGACGCTGGCTCTCCTTATATGTATTCAGAAAAGAATGTTAAAATCTGAACTAAGGAGAAGCCAGGAAAAAACACAGTCCAAAAAGTGCTGGTAATTTGCCAAAAAAGTAGCAATCCGTCCACTGTAGCAATCTGTATAGGGAAGAGAATAAATAGACAAATTAGTTTCAAGGATAATGCATTTAACACTAATATTTCCTATAAGGTATAGAGGAAAGCAGAGATCTAAACGTGAGCTTTGTGTCACTCCCAGCGGGTACTGGCACTCAGTTTATCCAATGCAGTACCTCACAGCAGCCAATCAGAAATGAGCATTGGTATAGAGAGAATGAATACATAGTATATAAGATCACTGGCCAGGTGCAGAATGCCCACCCCCTGCTATAGGAAACATTTACAGAATAGCAATTAAATATGATTGGAATCAATATTGCCCTACCATGTACCCTGTTGCCCCCCACAGCCGGGACATTTGAAGGGAATGCACATGAGACATGAAAGGAAAAGACATTGCTATGGATTCCATTAAATTCATGTTAAGGTTGGTATATCAGAACAGGTTAGATACCCAGGGGCAGAGGGGCAAAACTGTAAGGAGCCTGTTAATACTGGTCATACAAATAAAGTATTTATAGTGAGGCACAGGGGTCCCCAAATGTTATATGTTTATGGGCTTCAATTGGGAAAAAGTGTATATTTGCTGTCAGCCCCTAAATCTCTTATAGGGATAGTACATTCAGAACTCTACCAACCAACGGACTAAACCAACTGTCAAACCCTGGGTCTGTGTCTCCCAACCAGCACCAAGAGTAAAAGCATCTCCAAAACCCATTTTAGGGGTAAACTCTCCAAAATCCCTGAAATCAATGAGAGGAGCAACATCCGCTAGTCTTGGGGGTATCAACCAACTATCCCCCCCCCCTTTTCACTAAAATAAAGGTTATTTGGCAAAAAATCTCTTATAGGGATAGTACATTCAGAACTCTACCAACCAACGGACTAAACCAACTGTCAAACCCTGGGTCTGTGTCTCCCAACCAGCACTAAGAGTAAAGGCATTGTCCATTTTAGGGGGAAATTCAATAAAATTAGTAACATGATCAATATCTGTTAGTCTGGGGGGCATCACCCAACTGTTTCCCCTCTTTTTTCACTAAAATAAGCATCTCTCAGAGGGAATATACACTTACCACAATTAAAACCAAAGGACTAAACCAACTGACAAATCCCTAGTTGTAAAGTCACCTTTCTTATATGACACCCTGCTGTATGTCCCCCACTCATTAGCTTCCCCCCCAATTATGCCCATGGCATGTGACTCTGCTACCCACCCATAGTTCCAGATTTGGATAAATGGAGCGTGTATTTAGCTACAGTGTTGGTACTTAATAGCAGGGCAGATACCCAGGGGCAGAGGGGCAAAACTCTAAGGAGCCTGTCAATACTGGGAACAGAAATGATCCACAGGGGTCCCCAAATATCATTTTCTTGAGGGGTTGTTATAGAAAAGGTGTATATTTGTGTCAGTCCTGCATAACTTCCAAATCCTGGGTCTGTGTCTCCCAACCAGTGCTAAGATTAAAGGTATCCTCAAACCCATTTTAGGGGATAGTTCTCCAAATTCACTAAAATCAGTGAGAAGAGCAACATCTGCTAGACTGAGGGCATCACCCAACTATTTCCCCTCTTTTTAAACTAAAATAAAGTATTATTTGTCAAAAAAATCTCAGAGAGAATTTACACTTACCTCTCACCCCAGTATCAACCAACGGACTGATCCAACTGTCAAAATCCCCAGGTATAAAGTCACCTCTGTCCCTTGCTCTTAAAGGGGAAGTGTACCCTATTGATGAGTAAGGTTTATATGGCATTTATTTCCACTTAGATGTGCAGTACATACATATATGCAGAGTATGTATGCAGAGCATTGCTTTGTATGTGTGGCCTATACATGCAGTTACTGTGCTGCCATATCTTTTTTATCCATGAATTCATCAGCCATGGATTCAATCACTGCTGCTTCTCCTGTTATTTATGTTTTATAAAGTACTATGTGCCCTGTGGAGACAACAAACCCCTGGGGACACAGGAAAGTACAGAGGGCATGGGAGAGATTAGTTTGTGAACCTTCCTTCATGTGCCATCTTGGATCACAGTGATAGAATCAGTGTTTGGGTTAAAGATGGCACATGAAGGAAGGTTCATAGAATTGCATTAAAGGTGATTTGGGAAGGGATAATTCTGAGTAGGACTTTGTGTTGGAGGCCAAAATGCTTATATTAGTAGGACTGATCCTTTTAAATCTGATATTTTGCCCTAGCCCTGTAACCAGTAGCAACCTGTGATGCATTTATGACTCTCATATATCCATATCCTTCCTTTTTAATACCTTCAGAACCTATGAATCTGGGTTTATTTTTTTCCCTTTCACCCAAACGTAATTTACTCCATTTCACCAATAGGCTGCTTGCAACTGCCTGGTGGGGGAGTAATTGGTTGTCAGAGTTTCAGATTTTGGGATGGCCAGGTAAGTGCAACTAATTTCAGCTTGAGAAGCCACCATAAAGAGACAATTTCAAACTCCACCATAAATGATTGTATAAAGCAGCGGTTGTCATTCTTTATTAATACAAGCCTCACCTGAAGGTCCATCCTCTGGCCAGGGCCTCCTTTAGCTCATGAAATGGCTATAGGAATAGGAAAATATTGGTGTATCCTGATTTCATCATATCATGGTTTCATAAATATGAAGTGAAGTGTGGGTCAGTGTTTAGCCCAGCTCTCTGGTGGATCAGTCTAATCACACGTTCCCTTTCTTTTCTCTCTCATTTAGGAGTGTTCGTGTGGGAAGTGTTCAGCAAGAGCGAAATTCCATTTGAACATTGTTTTCAACTCTGAAGCTGTGGATAAAATCTCAGCTGGACTGAAGATCTTCAGACCCAAGATGTCTCCCGAAAGAGTGTACATGCTGATGAAGAACTGCTGGTAAGAGGTACGAGGGATTAGTTTTATGCACACTTTTAACATAATAAAAAAACGCAGTCCTGGATATTCTGCTCCAATACAGAGAACTACTGTCAGAATCATTATAATCCATGAACAGACTGTAGCAGCAGGTACTGATATATAAGGACATGTTAATGTTGTGTATAATTGTTGTTATTGCCCTAGGCAACAAGCTGTGCAGTCAGAAAGGGGGGAACAAATGCTTCTGCTGATGCCCTCACCTACGCCCAGCGAGGATCCCCGAACTGGATCTTCATGGGACAACTTCCTGCAGAGCCTCCAGCTGGTTCCACTTCACAGAGGATGGATCTGCTGCCTGTAACCCCCAGGTTAGTGTAAACGCACACATTTTATACATTACACATTAATACACACTTACACACACTCACATACATTTTAGTCTCCGGTTTTGTTGCTGTAACTATGGGATAGTGTGTATACTAGGGCAAGATTTTCTCCAGGATTGTTGCTTTATCTCTGGGATAGTGCTTAGTAAGGCAAGATGGCCTCCGAAATTGTTGCTGTAACTATGGGATAATGTTCTGTGAGGCAAAATAATCCAAATTGTGTGTGTGTGTATGTATATATATATATATATATATATATAATTATATGTATGTACAAAGCCTTTTCACATAGACCACTGATCTTTATATTCTTCATTAATTTCCTATTCAGCCACAGTGCACAGGATTTTTTTTTTTCTCTGGGCCAAGACTCCTTTCTATGCAATTATATTTATACACATTGGTATTGTCTGTTCACAAGACAGCACTTTATAAATAGAGTTTTTTCTGTCCAAAAACTTTGTGTTCAGAATTTTTCTTTTTTTTGAGTGGGAATAACATACAACAGAATAAACGCCAATATCCCCTTAATCTTTGGAGTTAGTCACTTTACTATATATATCTTTCTCCACCCAGTGGCAGTTTATCAAATGATATAGTTTGTATCCAATTATTCATTTGCCAGCGATTTACTTTCATATGCAAAAGTATTGGGAACAAAGCATATAAGATTGTTAGCTGAGCAGTCTACTGGGCGACCCTTCAGAGCAATGGGCAGCACCACCATGTTGCTCTTTCAGCCTACGGGGCTCCGTATTATTTACATATGCAATATTAATCACTTACTTAGACATTAATGTTGAATAAAGGGTGAAATGTAGAATAATAATACGGTTAATGGAAATATACAGAGAGTAAAGTCACAGAGTATATGTAGATATCCTTTTGTGCCTGTCAGTAATATTAAAAAGATAAGGCAGAACAATGAGAGAATCAGACACACTGGGGCTCAATTATCTGCACCTGGGCAGTAACCCATAGCAACCGATCAGTTAACTTGTGTTTTCAACAGTTGCAGTTACTGCTGTGATTTACTGGCCACATGCAAATGGAACCCGTTGTTCAAATGAGCCCTAGTGTTAAAGTCCCAGACAATGGGGGTCATTTATAAACACTGGGCAAATTTGCACCTGGGCTGTAACCCATAGCAACCTATCAGTGATTAGCTTTTTTTCAGCCACCTGTAGGGTGAGCACTGAGAGCAATCATCTGGTTACTATGGGTTGCTGCCCAGGTGCAAATTTGCCCAGTGTTCATAAATAACCCCCAATACGTTTATAAAGAAAGAGTGTTCCTGGAGTTTTGGGTTACACTTCTAGTTGTGCCAGTGAATAAGACCGACAGAACTCTTTGTTTCAATTAATTTGTGTGGAGTTTCATGATCAGTGTATAAGCTTTTTTCAATTTCTAATATTATATTACATTGGGGACACATTATTCTCTCTCCCAGGAAGAAAGATAAAGTTTCTAGGAATAGAGAAGATTATACACAAAATACAGTATATGCAAATCTACCCTTAATGGTTTTCTGACGGTGAATTGCTTTATTGTCAGTGGGAAAGCATTTCGGGGATATCTGTCATCCGTGGTAGAGAATATTTAAACATAGGTGACAAATCTCCCAGTGTGTCCTTAGCCTAAAAGGAGATTCACAAAAGTTATTGTTTGGTAATTACCATTTGCTACCACTAGGGTGTAGGGTTGGGTTTGATATATGTTAGCTGTATATATATATTTATTGATTGGCCACTAGAGAGTAGTAAAACACATAAAAAGGGGTGGAGTTAAGAAAAATATAAAAGGAGAAAAAGCACAGGAGGAACATCTATTGAAGAAGCCACTTTGCAGGAGAAACACTGGCGGGACCCAAGTGAGTAGGAAGTGTGAGTAGCAGTTAGAATAGCATTAGTTGTGTTATATACACTGTAGCAGTGTTGTGACTGATCAGGACATTGAGCATTTAATTTTCCTATAAAGGAACATAAGCCCTCTAAGAGTCTGAGCCCAGAACAAGGAATGGGGTGACAGGTCTCCTTAGCACATCTCAGTGGTTTATTCTCAGTGGTTGGCAGTACTGTAACTGTGGGTTAGTGTGTATAATAAGTAACACTTTTATCAGTGGTTTGGACAGTGGGGTAGTGTGTTTAGTAAGACACAATTATTTCAGTAGTTGGGACTGTAAGTGTTGGTTATTATTATTATTGTTATTATTTTTGGTAGGAATATATTTCTCAGGAAATGGAGCAATGGCCAAGCGAGGAGGGTGACTAAGGAAACCTTTCAGATGGACTGATAGGGGTTTAGGGCCACCCTCTCTATATAAAAAAATCCTCAGGGGAGGCCCAGTTTGCACCTGCAGTACCCCCACCCCCTACTGGTATTCCATCCTCCTTGTCACCGTATTCCAAAACCTGCAGTAAAAGAGCAAGTGGGTGGCAAATTTAAATTTGGAAGTGGTTAGGGTTGCCACCTGGCCGGTATTTTACCACCATACAGCATCCTGGGCCCACTGTGACAATAGGGCCTGCTGTATTACAACAATATGGAGAATGATGAGAGGCAACTGTACAGCTGATTGAGGGCCCAGGAGGTAGAGGTACCCCAGTAGGGTTGCCACCAGACAAGTAGAAATCATGCTTGATGCCAATGTTATTAATAAGGAAAAGCTAAAAATATATGAAGATTGGTATTTTTCTCCAAAAAAAGTGGCAAGGCTACATTTCAGTAGAGGACTTAAAAAGATTTTGCTCTGTGGCCCGGCTAGTTATGTCCCTGAATGAGGCTACGTGCTACTGATACAGGAGGGACACAATATTTAGGTGGAGGACTTAGGGATTGGGGGGATGGAGGTGCCAAAGACACCAGTATGACTTGTTCATAATATATTCACAGACTGTACGGTGTCCATTTTAGGAAATGCTTCTGAAATGTATTTGTGCCCCCTTCTCCCTCCCTCATAACTTCCCACATTATTTTCAAAGGGGAACTGAAGCTCCCGTGAAGCTCCCCTGACCCCACCGTGACACACAACTGAAATGGTACACAGGTAGGCATGTTCGCTCCTGTGCTGGGGGGGCATTGGGGTGACTGTTGGGTTGAGAGGGGTCTTTGTGGCTGGGTTTGCCTTAGGCTTTTGGCCCCTGGGCCCCCCAGTCTGACACTGTGCACTTCTGTACCAGCCCAAGGCCACCACAGCCCTTTAACAGTAGAAATCCAAAGATGCCCCAGTAGCTCCCCATCTTCTTTTCTGCTGATTCCCAGCACATACAAAGCTCACCCAAAGGTGTTTGCAGTCGTTTGACAAACACCCCCTCGTTGAAAAGCAATTCCGTGTGCCGGTTGTGTGTTCTTCATGTTTGTTTTGTGCTGATATTGCTTCCAGAGACAGTTTAGAACTCAGCAGTGAGTGTTCCATCTAAGAACATGTCAGTTTAGATCGACTTCAGGATCGTAGAACCAGTGATTCCTTTAGAAATTGCAGGTGAAACAACACAGCTAATGGGGCAAATGCAGCTTTCCTGCAGCCCCATGTGCATTATTGTATTTATAATCCGTGTACAAAGGGTTCCTTCATCCATTAGTCATATAGTTCCATTTATTAATGATAAAATCCATGTGTAATGTCACTGTACAGATGACACTAAATAACATATTCCCAGTAAATAGTGAATAACATTGAGTTCCCTGCAGACATGAGCCTGCAGAAAATCTCCTGCCATGAGTATAACCCCTACTTCCATGCTGTTGATATGCGCTCCCACTTTTCTCCCAATGCAGAAACTGCAGAATTCTAGCAGGAACAAGCAGGGTCAGACTGGGGGGCCCGGGGCCCACCGGCACTGCTGTCCAGGGCCCCCACCTGCCGGCCTCCTCTGATGAACCTCTTGCGCGCATGTATGAGGTGCTCCTGCATGCACATCACCATGCACATGCGCAGATGGCGCACATGCGCTGACGGCTCTGCGCAGCGCCAAATGCTGCCTGCCGGGCCACTCCGACACTGGGAACAAGTTCCACACCCTGTGCTTCTATCAAATGTAAAGGGAAACTATGCTACATTATTATATATGATCATTATAAATTCATATATACATTTATATAGTTCAGTAGGAACAGACCCCTAGGTTTGCTCACAGCCTGTACACACAGATACACTAAAAGTCATAATAGATAATTCTCCTTTACTCACTGTAATTCAGAAGGAGCAGCCTCCTAGGTTTATTCATAGCCCATAAAGAAAGATAGCATAAAGCTATACCAGCATAGATATTCCCTTGTACTAAGTAACATTCAGCAGGAACAAGTCTCGGAGTTTGCTTATAACCTGTACAGAGATAAACCATAAATTTATTGCAGGACAGGTATTCTGCACTAAGCACAGTTTGATAGAAACAGCCCCATATTTGCTTCTAACTCGTATAGAGAGATATAATAAAACTATGTCACCATTGGTTTTCCCTTCTACTAAGCATAGTTCAGCAGAAACAGCCCCTACATTTGCTTATAGCCTGTACAGAGAGAGGCACTAAACGTCATCAAATATTTCCCTTTATTATTATACTTTTTTCCTCCGGTTGAGACTGTAACTGGGTGATTATGTTTATATTAAGGCACGATTTTCTGAGGGGTTGGGACTGTAGTAGGGGGTAGTGTGTATATTAATAGCAAGATGATCTCAGGGAAAGAGACTGTAACTGTGGGATAATGAGTATAGAAAGGAAAGATGCATCATGGGAAGAGATTGTATGTGGGACAGTGTGTGTATAGTAAGGAATGATGGTCTCAGGGGAAGGGAGTGTACCTGGGATAGTGTGTTCAGTAAGACAAGATGGTCTTAGATGAAGGGAGTGTAACTGTAGGACAGGGAGGATAGTGTGTATAGTAATAGTAGGCTGTAGGGACTGTAACTGTGGGATAATGTGTATAGTAAGGCAAGGTGGTCTCAGGGGTAAGGAAATTTAGGGAAAGCCTTGCGACTCAGTAGTTCGGAGCAGGCAGGGGTACCCATTTAAGATTCGGCAGAATGTTCACTTTCCATAATATATGGTTTGAGGGTAAACATGTTTATCTGGGTTTTTACCCCACAAAACCTGCAGCTTTTTATTCAGCAGCTCTCCAGTTTGCAATTTCAGCAATCTGGTTACTAGGGACCAAATGACCCTAGCAACCATGCATTGATTTGAAGAAGAGACTGAATATAAATAGGAGAGGTAGAGAATAGAAAGCTGACTAATACAAAGTAGCAATAACAATAAATGTGCAGCCTTACAGAGCATTTGTTTTTATATGGGGTCAGTGACCCCCTATGTGAAAGCTGGAAAGAGTCACAAGAGGAAGGCAAATAATTCTCAAAAAGAAAAAATGAAGGCCATTTGAAAAGTTACTTAGAATTAGCCATTCTATAACATATTAAAAGTTAACTTGAAGATCTGTGTTATTCAAATCTTCCTTTCCTTGTACTGTCGGGAATAAAGCTCGGTGTCGCTTCTCTCCGAGCGTTTGCCTGCGGCATTAAGGTGAAATTCCTCCACACTTGCACAGCAGAAACAGTAGCAGTGGTGCAGGCCAAATTCCTGTAGGTTTTATATGAAACCATATTCCCGCCCTTGGAGAAATCCATCACGGAGCAGCTGTGTGAATAATAGCGTGGATGGGGATTACTTGTCTGTTTAATAGAAAGTGTAACTGCTCTGCTTGTGTCTGGCCTGAGAGGCCACGTTTTTCTGTTAAATGGTATGTTCCATATCAACTGTCTCCTGCACATGAAACCTAGTGTGAAAGATATACAGGTATGGAACCTGTTATCCAGAATGCTTGCAACGTGGGGCTTTCCAGACAATGGATCTTTCTGTAATTTGGATCTTCATACCGTAATTCTATAATTAATAATAATTGAAGCAGTAAATTAACCCAGTAGGTTGGTTTTGTTTCCACGGAGGATTAATTATCTGAGTTTAAATCAAGTACAAGGAACTGGTTTTTTTTTATTACACAGGTAAAGGGAAATTAAAAAAATTGGATTATTTGGATAAAATGGAGTCTACTGGAGATGGTCTTCCCGTAATTCTGAGCTTTCTGGATGACGGTTTCCGGATAACAGATCCTATACCTGTATGTACAGGTAGAAGCTCATTTCTGCGTCAGATGGACAGTTACACTGGCTGCCTTTGGATGCTCTACAGTTTGCAACTATGGGAAGGATCTGCATCCAATCTGTAGATGAATTGGGGAAAAGGTACGGCTTTGTGACACCTTACGAGAACACTGGAGGCTTTTTATATAAAGAGGAGAGAAGGGGAACGTAAAGTGTCAGGGCAGGTGGGTTTCATTCTGTAGTTTTGCAGAGAACAATGAATGACATTCAACCCATTTATTGACCTGGTAGTGCACCGATTTCAGTGTGACAGATTTCATGTGACCCTATTGAAGGACGACACCCCACTGATACACAGCAGCTCATTGATATACATTGGACTAATGCATCTGTTTCCGTTATCCGGAAAACCATTATCTTGAAAGCTCCAAATTACAGAAGTGCTGTCTCCCATTGACTCCAAATGATCATTTTTAAAAATGATTTCCTTTTTCTCTGTAATAATAAAACAGTAGCTTGTACTTAAACCCAACTAAAATATAATTAATCCTTATTGGAAGCAAAACCAACCTATTGGGTTTATTTAATGTTTTACATGATTTTCTAGTAGACTTAAGGTATGAAGCTCCAAATTACAGAAAGATCCGTTATCCGGAAAACCCCAGGTCACAGCATTCTGGAATTTCTCGGTTGTGAGTTTGTTTGTGGCTTTTTGTTGTTCACTCAAATAGTACAAGATGGGGGTACACTGCTTCTTAGCTCATTATATGACACTTCTTGGCTACAAACACAAAAACCAGGCCAACCCGTTGCTGTTTATTTAATCGAATGAGAAAAAAGCTGTAATTATTAATGTCACTGACATGCTGTTTAACCAAAGCTCATTTTTAATGGAATTTCGAGAAAGCTTGAGGAAAGGCTATTGTAAGCCTGAAACGTTGCTATATATCTGACCTTTTTAATAAAGGCTTTCTAAGAAAATCTTTATTGCCTGGTGCTGTCTAATTGAAAATTGCTTCGTTACCTTTCTGCTATTAGTCTGGGGGTATTTTACATCTGTTTACTCTGTTTCATTCTGCTGTTAGTCAAAGGGTAGAGCTCCACGAGCGTTTTTGTCGGATCAACGCCTGACAACAAAACGCATGTGACAAGTCGGATTGAGTCGCACACCTGAACCTATAATTGGACTGAATGAAAAGTCGGAGGTAACAACTACATTACATCCGACGAGACTGGTGGATGTGGTCACAGAAAGCTGCACCTTCATCAGAAAGTTGGACTGGGTAGTTGTTAACACCGACTTTTCGTTCAGTCCAATTATATCTTCACACAGGCAACTCCATCCGACATGCGTTTTGTCGGCGGGCGTTGATCTGACAAAAAACACTCGTGCAGCTCTACCCTTAAAGATGATCTCAGGGATTGTTGCTGTAACTGTGGGATAGTGTTTAGTAAGGCAAGATGGTCTCTGGGATTATTGCTGTTGCTGTGGGATAGTCTATAGTAAAACAAGATGGTCTGTGGAGTAAATGTGGGATAGTGTATAGTGTAAGGCAAGATAGTTCAAGGGGTAGGGCTGTATTTGTAGGATATTGTGTAGAATAAGGTAGGTTGGTCTCGAGAATAGGGAGTGTAAGGCAAGATGGGAATAAAGAAAGGGTGTATAGTAAGACAAGGTGGTCTTTGTGGAACAACAGTATCTGTGGGATAGTGTCTGACTGTTTCTCATGGTGGCCCAGTTCTCGGGAATTTGCTTTAAAGGTAAAGTCACCTTTAAAATGCCTTTTAATAGTTATTGATAGTTATATTCTATAACATAAGAAACGTTAACTTAAAGGTGAAATACCCTTTTAAAAATTACCATACATTTTTCCCTCTTGTTTCAGATGGGTAAATCTTTCTGGCTGTGCCATGTCATTCTGATATGGGGAAAAGGAGGAGTTGGGTCAAGCCCCATCCTGCTGAGTTCTCTGTTGCTCTTCTCCACTCTGGGAAAGAGGTGAGTGCAGGAGGAATGTACTTCTAGAGATATCAAACCCGGCAATCAAATGGAATCCCATCAGTTAATAACCTTATCCAGTGTCGGACTGGGACACCAGGGGCCCACCCAAAAACCTTTGACTAGGGGCCCACCAATTAATCTTAGACCAGGGACCCACTCTTAGTACTATTAGTCTTCCTTTCCTCACTCATCTATTCTCCTTTTCTTTACATACTATAATCTATTATTCCATCTATTTAGTCAATTTGTTCTTATAGAAATAGGGAATGGCCATGAAATAGACCAAATGTCTAGCAGTATGAGGGCCCACTGACTCCTTGGCCCAACGGGACTTTTTCCTGGTATCCCTGTGGGACCTTATCCTTTATCCCAAATATTCTTTATTACATCTGTATAGACTTTGATATATATATATATATATATATGTGTGTATATATGTGTATATATATATATATATATATGTGTGTATAACCTCCTTGCAAGTCCGCACACGTCGTTTGTCAGCTATTTCGGGTGCAGTGTGTAGATTCATTTGCAATTGAGAAACAGAAATTACTATATATTCTAAACAGAGATGTGGCAGCTAGACTCAATCTCTTCACCACTGGAAGCACACAAGGCTAACACTCTAGGAGGAGTTGATGTTGGCTTTGAAAACCCTATGTTTGCCTGGAGATGGATTATGAGATGGATTTACTTGTGCGGAAGTAAAGTGAGCTCTTGGAAGAGCTTGGAAACTTATTTATTACAGTTCCTGGAGAATGAAACGGACTCAGTGGAGTGCTCATTTGTTCAAATAAAAATTTTGGTGATATGCACAAAACCAAATCCATATTTTTTTTCTTGGCTCAAGCTGAGCAAGGAGATAGCTTTAAGATTGCGTTAGAAACTGATTATGAAATGGTTGCAGAAATCTGCCTGAAATATTTTGAAACTGTTTCAGCTGCAGTAGCTATGTGTGTGCTTAAACAGGCTATCTTTGGTAAAGGTAATGGTTTCCAAACTCTGTAGCCACAAATTGCTCACTTGGTTGATGATGAGACAAATTTCTAATCTGCTATGTCCCTTAAGGAAGGAGATACTTTTTTCTTTCAGCAACGCCCTTTGAAGAACCTTGTGCTTGTTGATGAATAGGACAGACGCTGTTGGGGGATTGTACCTGGTCATATCCTTTCAGTGCTTCCCAAAGGCAGAGCTGCAATTGAGAAACAGAAATTACTATATATTCTAAACAGAGATGTGGCAGCTAGACTCAGTCTCTTCACCACTGGAAGCACACAAGGCTAACACTCTAGGAGGAGTTGATGTTGGCTTTAAAAAACCCTATGTTTGCCTGGAGATGGATTATGAAATGGATTTACTTGTGCGGAAGTAAAGTGAGCTCTTGGAAGAGCTTGGAAACTTATTTATTACAGTTCCTTGGAAACTTATCTAGGACAGACTCTCCTCTGCAACATATTAAGTGGGAAATGCTTTTCTCAGGGTTAAACACAGAACAAAAATGGGAAGTCTTTAAAATGCTGCTTAATAAATATACTTGAAGTATATTCCAATTGTAAGCAAGGAACGTCGTTGCAAAGCAAAACCTTTTTGGTTCAGTAGAAGCGTTGGTGTTGAGGTGGGTAAGAAAAGACGTGCTTTTAAAGCTTTCAAGTTAGCTGGTACAGTCGAATCATTTATAAGGTACAAGGAGGCCAATAAATCATGCAAAGAAGCTATAAGGCAAGCTAAAATTGCTATAGAAAAGGATATTGCAGCAAGCAGTAAAAAAAATCCAAACTTATTTTTTAAATATGTTAATAGTAAAAAAAATGAAGCAGGAAGGGGTGGGTCCCTTACTATCAGAGGGGGGTCAGCTGGTTGATGAAAACAAAATAAAAGCGCAGATTCTGAACTCATATTTTTCATCTGTCTACACAAATGAGGAATCAGTAAGTGAAGGTTTCTTTCTTAACAGACCCAATTCTAGTAATACAACTAATGATGCATGGTTCACACATGATGAAATTCAAAAGAGACTAGAACATGTTAAGATTAACAAAGGTCCAGGGCCAGATGGTATTCATCCCAGGGTAATTAGCGAGCTTAGCTCTGTGATTGCCAAACCTCTTTACTTAATTTTTCAGGATTCATTGAGATCTGGCATAGTGCCTAGAGATTGGCGAATTGCTAATGTGGTGCCTCTATTCAAAAAAGGATCCTGTTCTCAGCCTCAAAACTATAGGCCAGTTAGTCTGACGTCAGTGGTAGGAAAGCTTTTCGAAGGGTTAATAAAGGATAAGATACTGGACTTCATAGCAAATCATAATACTATATGTTTGTGCCAGCATGGTTTTATGCATACTAGATCTTGCCAGACTAACTTAATTTCTTTTTATGAGAATGTAAGTAGAGACCTCGATTCTGGGATGGCAGTGGATGTGATTTACTTAGATTTTGCTAAAGCATTTGATACAGTGCCACACAAAAGGTTACTGGTTAAATTAAGGAATGTTGGCCTGGAACATAGTATTTGTACCTGGATAGAGAACTGGCTAAAAGATAGACTACAAAGAGTGGTGGTAAATGGAACATTTTCTAATTGGACCAGTGTTGTTAGTGGAGTACCGCAGGGCTCTGTACTAGGTCCCTTGCTTTTCAACTTGTTTATTAATGACCTGGAGGTGGGCATTGAAAGTACTGTTTCTATTTTTGCAGATGATACTAAATTGTGCAGAACTATAGGTTCCATGCAGGATGCTGCCACTTTGCAGAGTGATTTGTCTAAACTGGAAAACTGGGCAGAAAACTGGAAAATGAGGTTCAATGTTGATAAATGCAAGGTTATGCACTTTGGCAAAAATAATATAAATGCAAGTTATACACTAAATGGCAGTGTGTTGGGAGTTTCCTTAAATGAGAAGGATCTAGGGGTCTTTGTAGATAACACGTTGTCTAATTCTGGGCAGTGTCATTCTGTGGCTACTAAAGGAAATAAAGTTCTGTCTTGCATAAAAAAGGGCATTAACTCAAGGGATGAAAACATAATTATGCCTCTTTATAGGTCCCTGGTAAGGCCTCATCTGGAGTATGCAGTGCAGTTTTGGACTCCAGTCCTTAAGAGGGATATAAATGAGCTGGAGAGAGTGCAGAGACGTGCAACTAAATTGGTTAGAGGGACGGAAGACTTAAATTATGAGGGTAGACTGTCAAGGTTGGGGTTGTTTTCTCTGGAAAAAAGGCGCTTGCGAGGGGACATGATTACACTTTACAAGTACATTAGAGGACATCATAGACAAATGGCAGGGGACCTTTTTACCCATAAAGTGGATCACCGTACCAGAGGCCACCCCTTTAGACTAGAAGAAAAGAACTTTCATTTGAAGCAACGTAGGGGGTTCTTCACAGTCAGGACAGTGAGGTTGTGGAATGCACTGCCGGGTGATGTCGTAATGGCTGATTCACTTAATGCCTTTAAGAATGGCTTGGATGATTTTTTGGACAGACATAATATCAAAGGCTATTGTGATACTAAGCTCTATAGTTAGTATGGGTATGTGTATATAGAATTTAATTAAAAGTAGAAAGGGGTGTATGTATGGATGCTGGGTTTTCATTTGGAGGGATTGAACTTGATGGACTTTTTTTTTTCTCTAGTCGGCCCTCCTGTCAGTGCAGACGTCAGGGGTTTTGTCTTCATTCACCTCTGGAGGCAGGACAGAAATTTGATCTTTGGCTCTCATGGTCCCTCCCACTGTATATATGGCTTGTCTCCACCTCCTCACATCAGTTCTTTGTCCTGCCTCAGAGGTGAAGGACATCATTTTTTAGTTACTTAATCAACTTCTATTCTTCAGATACGCAAAGCTACCTTGTCTGGAATTAGTGGCACGCAGAGCTGTCGCTATACTACAGTATATGGCACGCAGAGCTGCCCTGTATACACTTGGGGTGTACAGAGCTGCCCCCCTGCTAAGATCATGTGGCACGCAGAGCTGCCCCCTCTTGTCTACATTAGGACACGCAGAGCTGCCCCTATTCTAGGTTAGCATGCGGAGCTAACCGCTTCCGTGTCCAGGGACAACCCTTGGCAAGCAGAGCTCCCTTTTGTTGGGTTCACATGCAGAGCTGATGGGCACGCACAGCTGCCTGGTTTTTAATTAGCACGCAGAACCGTATTGATTACTGGGATACCCTGATGGTAAGACTTGAGGACCACGTGACTCCTTCTATAGTTAGGAAGGACAATATTGCCTTTCTACTGACCTGATTCAACCGAGCACATGTGCGTAACAAGACGGTTACCGCAGTCATTACTTAGACGGGAGAGCAGCCGGTTGCTAGGCAACGCGCCTGATAGGCGCGCAGAAGTTTTCTTCGCGCAGCGCACACGGTAGAAACTGCGGTGAGAGACAAAACTTCCACATAGTTAGCGGTACAACACGACTATCATCACTATGGAAGAAACGGACTCTCTTCAAGAACTCAGAGAGGTTGTTAAATCGGTTAAAAAGAAGCGACCTGAAAAACTACCTAAGTGCAAGGTATGCAAACATTCCCTCAGGAAATCTGAACGCACCTATTGCTCTGACTGCAAACCCAGCCCCAAACCTTCCTTATCAACCGATCCTCCTGTATTATCCCCACAGATAATTCAGTCACTACCGCCGCAAGAACCTACCTCAGCTCCACATACCCCCACTCAAACCACGCCTCAGAGACATTCTCAGAGTCCCACTCCAATAATCTGGGACAATGAACCTGTTGCCCAGACCTCTGATCAGGGACCAGCTCAGATTGGAGAATTTCTCCAATGGATTATGAAAACTGTACAACCACCCTCTACTCATAGGGAACCCAAAAAGGCTGCTGCTAGCAAGTGTAAAGCCCATATCACATTATCTCACTCCTCAGAATCTGAGGAGGGACAAGCCTCTGATACAGAGGAAGAGGAGGTAATATGTCAGGAATCAGATAGCTCTGATCACTCACAGCTACATTCTGAGTCAGACTCTGAGGACGAAAATCCAACACCCGCAGCCACTCCAGAGATCGCAAAGAAGCTTTTAAGAGAGATGATGCAGACCTTAGAGATCAAGGATGAAACAACAGTCCTCTCAAAGGCGGACAGGCTCCTAGGTGTTCACAAAAAATCTAAATTAACCTTTCCTATATTTAATTCCATCACACAAGCAATTGAAACTGAATGGTCACAACTGGAACGCCGTATTGCACTTACACAGAGATTCTTTAAAACGTATCCAGTACCGGAAGAGCACCAAAAGAAATGGGATAAGGCCCCAAAGGTAGATTCGGCGGTTGCCCGCTCATCTCGCAATACAGCATTGCCTGCAGAGGAAGCGGCTTTCAAGGATCCCTTAGACAGACGTATGGAATCTATACTAAAGAAGTCATACACACAGGCAGCCACAATGCTTCGACCTGCAGCAGCTTCAGCAGGCCTAGCCCACACTGCTAGACATTGGGCACAGGAGCTAGCACGACATCCCCCGGAAACCAAACAACAGTTGCATGGAGAGGCAGAAAGACTGTCTACTGCCATAGCCTTTTTGGCAGAAGCAGCAATGGAGGTCACAAAACTGGCTGCTAAGACAACAGCAAATGTGGTGGTTGCACGCAGAGCCCTGTGACACTGGACAGGGGATACCGCATCAAAACTAAGACTTTTGTCGCTAAAGTTTACTGGTGACTCGCTTTTCGGACCTGATTTAAAACAAATCATTTATGAAGTCACTGGAGGTAAGAGTACCTTCCTGCCCTCCGGAAAAAGACCCAGATCTGAACCCACAAATAGATACACAGGCAAGAGATCATGGTCCTCTCCATCGAGACCTTTTCGTTCCTTTCGCACCTACAACAAAAATCCCTCAACAGAGCAATCCACAAGACGCGGCAGGCAAAACTGGCAGCACCAGGCACGCAATACCAGAAAGCCTATCTCTACCAAACCTAACTCCGCCTGACTCACCACAACGAGTCAGGGCACAACACGTAGGGGGCCGGCTTCAAGAATTCATCGGAATATGGGAAACACATGTGACAGACGATTGGGTGCTCTCCATAATCAGACAAGGCTACAAGATTCCTTTTTCCCCTCGCCTTCCACTAGGGAGGTTCAATCCATCAACCATTGCTCCTCAAAAACTACACTTGCTCCAAGGGGCTGTAGACACACTACTGCTCACAGGGGTTATCGAGGGGGTCCCAATATCGCAAAAGTACAAAGGGTTCTACTCCAATCTATTTCTAGTTCGCAAAAAGGAAGGATCCTTCAGACCCGTCCTGAATCTAAAACCCCTAAATCCTATGATACTAAAACAGAAATTCCGGATGGAATCAATAAGATCGGTGATTGCAAAAATGGAACCGGACATTTTCATGACGTCAATAGATTTGCAAGACGCCTATTTGCACGTACCCATTTCTCCTTTTTCAAGAAAATTTCTCAGATTCGCCGTAGGAGAAGATCATTATCAATTTACGGCGCTGCCATTTGGTCTTTGTACAGCACCACGCGTCTTCACAAAGGTCCTGGTACCTATTGTCGCCTACCTCCGGTCTCTAGGAGTCAACATTATCCCCTATCTCGACGATTTCTTGATAAAGGCACCCACGGTTCAACAGGCGAACAGAGACACCGAACTGTGCCTGCAGGTGCTAACACAACATGGCTGGTTAATCAATTGCAAAAAGAGTTCACTCACACCAAGTCAGACGATTGTGTTTCTCGGATTACAATTCAACTCCAAAGTCCAAAAAGTGTACTTACCACGCGACAAGGCCATCAAGTTACAACAAACAACTCTATCGGTCCTACAACAGGAGGAGACCTCTGCAGAGGACTGCTTACGTTTCCTGGGACTGATGGTGGCGGCTTTGGAAGCCATACCGTTTGCCAGGTTTCATCTCAGACCTCTGCAACACAACTTCCTCAGGCACTGGAACAGAAATCATCAATTTCTGGGACAGATTATCCCTATCGGCCAAACGACGAGGAAGGAACTCCTTTGGTGGACAGTGCTACCGAATTTACTACAAGGGAGAAGCCTAGAAACCACTTCCTGGGAAGTAGTAACTACGGACGCAAGCCTCAGGGGCTGGGGTGCAGTTTACCACAACCTGACACTACAAGGGATTTGGTCGACTCAGGAAAGCAAGTTACCCATCAATGTGCTGGAATTACGAGCAATTGCCCTGGCCCTGGAAGGGTGGTCGTCGATCTTGCAATCTCGGGCAGTACGAGTACAGTCCGACAATGCCACGGCCGTAGCATATGTAAACAAACAGGGTGGCACACGCAGCAGGGCAGCCATGCAGGAAGTCTCCCACATACTCACCTGGGCGGAAAGAACGGTAACCAACATCTCAGCAGTGTTCATCCCAGGGGTACAGAACTGGTAAGCGGATTACCTGAGCAGAATATCCATGGACCAGGGAGAGTGGTCCTTACACGACGGGTTATTTCAGCAACTGACTCGGAGGTGGGGGACCCCGGAGGTAGACATGTTCGCTTCCAGAAACAACAACAAACTCCCACTTTACTGCGCCAGAACGAGAGACCCGAAAGCGTTCCTGATAGACGCCTTAGTGGTACCATGGGACTTCAACCTCGTGTACGCCTTCCCACCCTTAGCGATTCTACCCAGGGTAATCCGAAAGCTAAAACAATCCAACGCAACTACCATTTTGGTTGCACCAGACTGGCCCAACAGAGTTTGGTACACGGATCTCGTCACATTATCCATAGCCCCTCCATGGCGATTGCCTCTACTTCCAGACTTGCTGACACAAGGGCCAATCAGATATCCAAATGTAGCAATGCTCAGATTGACTGCGTGGCTCTTGAAACCAACTGGTATTTACAACGTGGTTTCTCTCAGACGGCAATAAACGTTTTGTTACAGGCTAGAAAGCCTTCCACCTCCAAGGTGTACTATAAGACCTGGAGAACATTTATCACATGGTGCAATCATAGAGATATTCCTTGGGATTCTGTTGCTTCAACTCATGTTATTGAATTTTTAGCAGACGGGTTCCAGAAGGGACTCGCTCTATGTACACTTAAGACTCAGATTTCCGCACTAACTGCTTTAACTCATAAGAGATGGGCCAATTACCCTACTGTACAACATTTCATAAAAGGAGTAACTAGAGCCAGACCTCCTCTTAGAGAACCTTTGGCTACTTGGAGTTTACCTTTGGTGCTCACAGGCTTGCAACATCCACCTTTTGAACCGTTATCAACGTGTGAGCTGAAGTAGTTGTCACTTAAAGTTACCTTCTTGATTGCGATTACATCTGCAAAACGGGTTTCTGAATTGGCAGCCCTTTCCTGCAGAGAGCCATGGCTAACGTTACACCAGGATAAAGCTGTCCTCAGAACCGCACCTGGTTTTCTTCCAAAGGTGGTATCCGAACGACACATGAACCAAGACATCATTTTGCCTTCCTTTTGCCCAAATCCATCGAATGATAAGGAAGCAAAACTGCATACGTTGGATGTAGTTCGGGCGATTCGTATTTATCTCAAAAGATTAAAGGAATTTCGGCATTCAGATTCCTTACTTGTTTCGTATGCTGCCGCTCACAGGGGACGGCCTGTGTCAAAGAGGACTATAGCACGTTGGCTAGTTGATACTATCAACAAAGTTTATGATGACAGTGGTAACGGTAGACCGTTTTCTGTCAAGGCTCACTCCACAAGAGCACAAAGCACATCGTGGGCGTTACAGAATCTGGCTACAGCTGAACAGATCTGCCAGGCAGCTACTTGGGTCTCTCCAAATACGTTCATTAAGTTTTATAAGTTGAATGTTTATGCTTCTACATCGGCCACGTTTGGCCGCAAAGTTCTGCAGGCTGCAGTTGCACAGTAAGACAAAAATCAGTACACAAGTGTCAGTGCCCACCCTGGATTTAGGCAAGCTTTTGGACGTCCCCTGACGTCTGCACTGACAGGAGGGCCGACTAGAGAAAGAAAGATTTTAGACTTACCGGAAAATCTTTTTCTAGTAGGCCCGAACTGTCAGTGCAGTAAGTCCCACCCAGGCTGATTTTAGTATGGGCATCGGGACTTCTTTCTCGCTATCCTCTATCTGTGTCTCTTGATCTTCCTTCTATCTGTCATATCTCCACCGGCTGAGCTTTATAACGGAACTGATGTGAGGAGGTGGAGACAAGCCATATATACAGTGGGAGGGACCATGAGAGCCAAAGATCAAATTTCTGTCCTGCCTCCAGAGGTGAATGAAGACAAAACCCCTGACGTCTGCACTGACAGTTCGGGCCTACTAGAAAAAGATTTTCCGGTAAGTCTAAAATCTTTCTTTTTCAACCCAATTTAACTATGTAACTATGTAACTATTATGTGCTGCCAGATTGCTGACTTGGTCGATGAAGACACGCCAGCTATATTTTGCTAGCAGTCGAGGGCCACAATCATCTCTCCGGGTCCTGAGTAATGGACTTGAGGTGTCTAAAATGGCTGTCTCGGACTGCCTGGTAATCCCAATGCTGTATAGACTGTTAGGAGGCACATCGAAGATGAATATAATGTTTGTCATTGTATCTTTTATAAATACCACTCTGGTATTTTCCATTGGTGACCGATTCTGGTGACTACTCCAACTGTCTCCTGCTCCCTACTGGGTGATGAGGCTTTGGTTCAGTTGTATCCTGATGGCATCAGACACGTACATGCAGACGAGAGTAAATGAGTGGAAAACACCAGGCAAAAAGATCATTGTGAAATGTGCTGTAAATCAGTGTCGGGTAATGATTGCTCTGACTGGAGGAGAGTTGGTGTATGTTGAGATGGATCCTTCTTGGGCAGTTAAACGAGTGCACAGAAAGAAAAGAAATGTCAGCTGATGGTGTGCATGAGTCTGGCTAATGCAACCCCTGGAGAACAGCGCTCCCGATTCTTGGCTGTGGGGCTTGTTGATAGCGCCGTTTGCATTATCAGTCTTGACCCTTCGGACTGTCTTCAGCCACTCAGTATGCAGGCATTGCCCGCACAGCCAGAGGTCCTGTGTATTGTAGAGATGGGTGCTGCAGGGAGCCAGGATGAGCTGGGAGAATGTTTCTCTATTGGTTTCCTCAACATAGGCCTTCAGAATGGTGTGTTGCTTAGAACCAGACCCAGTTACTGGTGATCTATCTGGTCTTGACCTGTTAAACTCTTCAGAATTAGATTACAGGGAAAGGAGGTGGTTCTGGCAATGTCAAGTTGCTCCTGATTGTTTCTTTTATTACTTTCAGTCATGCTGTCACGACCGGCACCCATTACCAGAACAAGTGCCAAGCACCCTGGTCTCGGCTCGGCTTCACCAGTAGTGTGACCACCGTTGGGCTTCGGGAGGAGCCCTCAGCTTACTTGGGTGCCACCTGGACTTAACGAGAGGTGCAAGGCGAGATTTTCTGGCTGGCAAAGGGGCACGGCTGTTAGCAGAATCTTTTGGGCCGAAGGTCACGGTACAAATGGAGCAGGCAAAAGAAGCGTCAGACAGGCTGGGTTGAGGCAGGCAGATAACAAGAATCCTCAGACAGGCTAGGGTCAAACCGGGTTGTTAATCAAGGGGTTAAGCAGGAAGAGTTGTCGTAGGCAGGCAAGGGTCAGGATACAGAATGCAGAATAGTCAGGAACAGGCTGGGTAATCAAACAGACTAGATACAGAACAGATCGGATGCACAAGGCTCAGGAACCACTAGAAACCAGTTCTATCACGGGCAATTACCAACAGACAGACTGGGCTTTACATATTATTTGAATTTCGCGTTGTCAGCGCGCCTGTGCCTTTAAATACCACAGAGGCGCGCCACAGAGATTCGGCGCCTGCAGCCTAACGTGCACCCACGCGATCCGTCGCCTGCGGCCTAAGAGAACCCGCACGACGCGGCGGGCGTCCCTGCCGTCCCCCCATTAGACCCCAAGGTATGTCTCTTACACATGCTTCCATCTCTCCCCACTTTCATATGAGACCCTGGAATATGCCTCTGGGCTTGCATCTGAACAGTGTCCTAAAGGAATTGTTGCTATTTTACAACCACACTGAGGATCTTGGCACTGGAGAAATTGGGAGCAGCGTTTAACCAAGTGGCTTTTCCACTTCAGTATACTCCACGCAAGTTTGTCATTCATACAGAAAGTAACTTATCATTAACTTAGAGAAAATGGTAGAGGCAGCAGGGGAAGATGAAAGAGAACTGGCAGCAGAGATTGCAGCTGAATTACTGAATGAGACTCTGTCAGAGTCCATATTTGACTTCCCCAAGGCTGACAATGGCCAGTGGGCATCAGTCATTTGTGTCATGAACCCTATCCAGGGAAATGCTCTTGATTTGCTGCAACTGGAACAAAATGAGTCTGCTTTCAGTGTGGCAGTGTGCTGCTTCACTAATACTGGATATGACTTTTAAGTCTTGGTGGGGGTGTCTAAAGACCTTATCCTGAATCCCTGTTTTGTTGCTGCTGGATTAGTATACACTTACAAACCGGTGAATAATGGGGGGGGGGAATTGGAATTTGTACACCTGTTGAGGAGGTCCCTGCAATTGCACCTTTTCAGGGGCATGTTTTGTTTGGAGATGGAAAGTTGTTGAAGATATATGGAACGAAGAAGCTTCTGAGAAAATGTGAAAATAAGCAGCTTCCCAACTTTATTGTGGGCATACAAATGATTGGGCAGCGTGTGATATTGTCTGATGTGCAGGAGAGTTTCATATGGGTGCGGTACAAGGGCAACGAAAACCAGCTGATGACACATACCCATGCTGGGTGACAACCTCCTGCCTCCTGGACTATGACACAGTGGCTGGAGCAGACAAGTTTGGAAATAGCTGCATAGTTCGGTGACCTTCTAATACCAATGATGATGTTGATGAGGATCCTATTGGTAACGAAGCATTATGGGACAGATGTCTTCTGAATGGAGATTCTCAGAAGGCTGAAGTAATTGTAAATGACCATTTACAATTAGATGCTTTCATTAACATGCATCTTATCCAGAATTGAATGCAATAATAGTGGAGTCAGTACTTTAGGAGGACTTCTAAATGGCCATTTGTTTTTAAACAGAAGACCTTATCTGATTGTTTGGATAGTTGAATGGCTGTATCAGACAGTTGGCGAAGGAGTTGCAGCTCCTCTTACTTCCTTATCTGCTGTTGGCTCCTGCCAGAAAAGTGCACTGGTTGATTAGATTTTCAGTTTGGACTGAGGGGCACCAATCTGGAATTCTCAGCACATTATGAGTGAATAGACAGATGGGATGCTTAGCAATGGCAGCTATCCTGTACTGCATATTTAGTATAATTAAATATACTTAGCTTGAACTTCTAGCTCTGCATTAAGTGGCTAAACTATTCCATTATAATCATGTTGACCTTAACATTAATTATTAAGTACAGAATTCTAAAACCAATAAACGTTATTTTGTGTTCAACCTATTGCCCTGCAGTTCTCGGGTTTGGAGATTTACAGCATCTGTTTGGTTGCGAGGATCTGAACAGAGGAACATGCAGGGCTTCAATTGACAGATTGTGAGATAAATAGTGGAGGGCAATAATACAAATATAGTAATAAGAATCTGAATCCAGCCTGAGAATGTTGGGGATCCCTGGCTTTGTTGGCTACAGCAGTCCAGTAGCATTGTACGTTTCAGGTGAAAGATAGGGAGAATAGAAAGGGAAATCATTGTAAATCCACCAAATATATTCGTGTATTGATCATGATTACATGTAATTCCAGAGCCGGGCCAAGGTAGTTTGGCACCCTAGACAAGGGTTCCAATCAGCGCCCCCCAGCATTTCCCACCTTACCATTACGTTTTTTTAATAAAAGAAAATGCATTATTGAATGAAACTTTTAATTTATATAAATAGGTAATGTTTGCAAGCAAAAATAAGGTACACCAAAAAAGAAACGTTTTTTAACCTGATAAACAAACAAAGTGCAAATGAAGGGTTTACTGACACCCGTAAACTGTGATGTCATTGTAGCTTGTACCTGTGTCATCAGCCGCCCATCTGTACCAGCAGCCATCAAGGCTATAAGGCAGCCCCCCATTTGTACCAGCAGTTATTATGACCCCAAGGCAGCCCCCCATTTGTACCAGCAGCCATCATGACCCCAAGGCAACCCCCCATTTGTACCAGCAGCCATCATGGCCCCAAGCCAGCCCCCCATCTGTACCAGCAGCTATCAAAGCCCCAAGGCAGCCCCCCTTCTGTACCAACAGCTATCAAGGCCCCAAGGCAGCCCCCCATCTGTACCAACAGCTATCAAGGCCCCAAGGCAGCCCCCCTTCTGTACCAACAGCTATCAAGGCTCCAAGGCAGCCCCCCATCTGTACCAACAGCTATCAAGGCCCCAAGGCAGCCCCCCTTCTGTACCAACAGCTATCAAGGCCCCAAGGCAGCCCCCCATCTGTACCAGTAACTATCAAGGCCCCATGATAGCCTGCTGCCTGCTTACTTTAATAATGGGATTAAACAAACCCCAGGGGCTTTGAGCCCTTGTGGGCATGCGATTTTTTTAGAATCATGCTTTTACACTTAAGGCCATCATGGGAAATAACTTTTATTAGTGAAAAAAAAATTTCCCCCTGAGAAGTGTGCCCCCCCCCCCCTGTTATTGCGCCCTAGACAGCTGCCTACCCCTTGTTCCGGCCCTGTGTAATTCTAACATAAACCTGCCTGAAATACGTGTAAAACACTAACCTATCTTTAACATATGGTGAAATATTGCAGGCAGGGAAAGCATCTTGTCCAGATTCTTTGTTGCAGGCCATTTTATTTACTGTTTCCATATGATTAGTATTTTACAAACGAGGAGTTAATCTTAAAATGTTATTTTATCAGTGGTGTTCTAAGACACTGCATTTGGTTTTAGTTTTTAAAGGTTTACTGCAGACTGAAATGAATGATGTAGAGATGGTCTCCATTTGGTCTTTATTTGTTTTTTTGTTCCTCTGGTTTCTGAAAATATGTTTTCTACTGCAACTTTTAAGTTAGGAAATGTAAATGTTTACTGGTTGCCAACTAGCAACTATAGCAACTAGGTAGTTACGTGAATGACAGTTTGGAGTTTTTAGGGGATATTGTGTAGTAATGTGCAGGTCATGAATTTCCCAACCCTCCCCCTCTCAATCCAGGTCCAACCAAGTCTCAGGTTGAGAAGAGACATTATTACATGCACCATCTCAATCCAGGTCCAGCCAAGTCTCTGGTTGAGAAGAGACATTATTACATGCACCATCTCAATCCAGGTCCAACCAAGCCTCTGGTTGAGAAGAGACATTATTACATGCACCATCTCAATCCAGGTCCAACCAAGTCTCGGGTTGAGAAGAGACATTATTACCTGCACCATCAGAGGGGGGTGGTCTTGGCACAACCCTATGCCACAAATGATTGGCATTAGGACAGACTAACTGCAGCACACTATTATGCCAAGGGCACACTGGGTTCATTCGCAGCCTGTGGATAAGCACACAATTTCTGTGCAATGTAGTTTGTCCACAGTAACTCATACACTAGGGATGATGGGGTTCAGGTGAAACCTGTGGGACCTGCAGCTCTGGGACAATGAGTTGAGTCCAAGGTTCAGGCAGGACAAACTTTTAGCAGGTTCCCTTAGTTTTGGTGGCTGATCCCATCCATGTTTTAATTTTCAGAGAGGAATTTGTAAGTAGATAAGACCTACCGGCTGGTCTGGGTTGGGAAGTAGAGGGTTTCAATTGGGTTTGGGTGTACCATTTTCTGATCCTGTCATCACTACCATTGATGCAACCTTCAGCCCAGGTCCAGCCAGTATTGGGCCAGCCTGTGTATCACTATTGCCTGCATTATGCTAAAAGATTATCATTATAAGGTAGAAACTCCCCATGTTTTTCTGCAACCTTATAGACTGCCCATTAAACAGCTATCCACCTCACCGGGCACAGATCCAGCAGCCAACCAGCAATTTTAAAAATATACTGATGCCTAAAAATAATAAGAATATAATCATGAGACCCCATAATCCATTTACCGAATGCTTAAGGGTTTTTTTTTTTTAAATAGAACCAGGTTGGGAATAAGCAGAACAGAAAGCCTAATGATCCGAAGCCAGTGATGATTCTCTCTCTCCAGATAACACTGCAGCTATTTCTGCCTGCCACCAGCTCCATACATTTTACTTTGTATCTTTTTACAGCCCCACCTTGACCACATGACGCTGTGTGTGTGAGACAAAGATTGTCCTATAAAATGGTGCTGCTTCCATGTGGGTGAAATCCTAATTCTGCAAGTAAGGCAAGATGGTCTCCGGGGTTGTTGCTGCTACTTTGGGATAGTGTGTATAGTAGGGCAGGATAGTCTCCAGGATGGTTGCTGCTACTTTGGGATAGTGTGTATAGTAGGGTAAGATGGTCTCTGGGATTTTTGCTGTAACTGTGGGATAGTGTGTATAGTAGGGCAAAATAGTCTCTTGAATTGTTACTACTTTGGGATAGTGTGTATAGTAGGGCAAAATAGTCTCTGGAATTGTTACTACTTTGGGATAGTGTGTATAGTAGGGCAAGATGGTCTCTTGATTTGTTGCTGCTTATTTTGGATAGTGTGTATAGTAGGGTAAAATAGTCTCTGGAATTGTTACTACTTTGGGATAGTGTGTATAGTAGGGCAAAATGGTCTCTTGGAATGTTGCTGCTTCTTTAGGATAGTGTGTATAGTAGGGCAAGATGGTCTCTGGGATTTTTGCTGTAACTGTGGGATCGTGTGTATAGTAGGGCAAAATAGTCTCTGGAATTGTTACTACTTTGGGATAGTGTGTATAGTAGGGCAAAATGGTCTCTTGGAATGTTGCTGCTTCTTTGGGATAGTGTGTATAGTAGGGCAAGATGGTCTCTGGGATTTTTGCTGTAACTGTGGGATCGTGTGTATAGTAGGGCAAAATAGTCTCTGGAATTGTTACTACTTTGGGATAGTGTGTATAGTAGGGCAAGATGGTCTCCGGGATTGTTACTGCTACTTTTAGGATAGTGATCATAGTAAGGCAAGATGTTCTCTGCGATTCTTGCTGCTACTGTGGGATAGTGTGTTTAGTAAGGCAAGATGGTCTTCGGGATTTTTGATTGGGATAGTGTGTATAGTAGGGCAAGATGGTCTCCTGACTTGTTGCTGCTACTGTGGGATAGTGTGTATAGTAAGGCAAGATGGTCTTCGGGATTTTTGATTGGGATAGTGTGTATAGTAGGGCAAGATGGTCTCCTGACTTGTTGCTGCTACTTTGGGATAGTGTGTATATTACAGCAAGATGGTCTTCCCGATTGTTGCTGTTACTGTGAGATAGTGTTTAGTAAGGCAAGAGGGTCTCTGAAATTGTTGCTGTAACTGTGGGATAACATGTATAGTAGGGCAGAAAAGTCTCCGGGAATGTTGCTGCTACTTTGAGATAGTGTGTATAGTAGAGCAAGATGGTTTCTGGAATTTTTGATGTAACTGTAGGATAGTTTTTAGCAAGGCGAGATGTCACCGGGATTGTTGCTGTTACTGTGGGATAGTGTGTATAGTAGGGCAAGATGGTCTCTGGGATTGTTGCTGCTACTGTGGGATAGTGTGAATAGTAAGGCAAGTTGGTCTCCGGGGTTGTTGCTGTTACTGTGGGATATTGTTTAGCTTTTAAGTTTGGAAATGTAAATGTTTACTGGTTGTCAAAACTAGGTAGTTATGTGAATGACAGTTTGGAGTTTTTTGGGGATATTGTGTAGTAATGTGCAGGTCATGAATTTCCCAACCTTCCCCCTCTCTATCCAGGTCCAACCAAGTCTCGGGTTGAGAAGAGACATTTTTACCTGCACCATCAGAGGGGGGTGGCCTTGGCACAACCCTACGCCACAAATGATTGGCAGTAGGACAGACTAACTGCATCTGACAGACTAACTCCATATGTGGAGTTTAAAATGGCAATATGTGATGATTCTCTCTCTCCAGATAACACTGCAGCTATTTCTGCCTGGCACCAGCTCCATACATTTTACTTTGTATCTTTTTACAGCCCCACCCTGAGCACATGACGCTGTGTGTGTGAGACAAAGATTGTCCTATAAAATGGTGCTGCTTCCATGTGGGTGAAATCCTAATTCTGCAAGTAAGGCAAGATGGTCTCTGGGGTTGTTGCTGCTGCTTTGGGATAGTGTGTATAGTAGGGCAAGATGGTCTCTGGGATTGTTGCTGTAACTGTGGGATAGTGTGTATAGTAAGTAAGACAAGATGGTCTCTGTGATTGTTGCTGTAACTGTGGGATAGTGTGTATAGTAAGGCAGGATAGTCTCTGTGATTGTTGCTGTAACTGTGGGATAGTGTGTATAGTAAGGCAAGATAATCTCTGGGATTGTTGCTGTAACTGTAGGAGAGTCTGTATAGTAAGGGAAGATGGTTTCTGGGATTGTTGCTGCTACTGTGGGAGAGTGTGTATAGTAAGGGAAGATGGTCTCTGGCATTGTTGCTGCTATTGTGGGATAGTGTTTAGTAAGGCAAGATCAGGGTCGGACTGGGGGGCCCGAGGCCCACTTGGGCTACTGCCCCAGAGCCGGCCCCCTGCCACGCCGGCGTTTTCGTCTGTGCCGGCCTGTATGCTTAGTCTGCGTGCTGCATCTTTGCACATGCGTGCGGCGCCGCATTTACACACATGCGACCAGAGCCTTGGTTGCACTCATGCACACACCTCCGATAAAGGGGGTCGCAGCATTAAGAGGCAAATATAGGTACGGATGGGTTTTTTCCCGGTGTCGTGCCGGCCCAGTCTGAAACTGGGCAAGATGGTCTCAGAGATTGTTGCTGTAACTGTTGGATAGTGTGTATAGGAATGTAAGATGTCTCAGGAATATGGATTTTAACTGTGGGATAATGTGTTTTGTAAGGGACAATGGGAATAATGAAAGGAACTGTATGTATGGGATACTGTGTATAGTAAGGCAAGGTGACCTTTGTGGTAACAACTGTATCTGTGGGATAGTGTCTGACTGGACTTCCCCAGGGGCCCCATGGGTTCTGATGGTGGCCCAGTTCTCGGGATTTTACTTTAAAGGGCAATTCACCTGTAAATTAATTTTTAGTAGTGGTAAACAGTGCTATTGTGTTGAAATTGTTGCAATTGGTCTTCAAGTTTGAAATCCCTCAACATATTATTTTTCCATTACTCTGCTAGCCCCCATGGAAATCCAGATGTACTTGTGTAATGTAGTTCTATATATACTGCTTCATGCATTAGACACAATAAGCCCATACCAATGGTTTATAAATACTGATCATAGACAAGTCACTTCATGCCAACATATATTCTACAGTTCTGCAAAAATATATATTACAAATTGTCTTCTTTACGTGGAATTTGCTATCAATGTTAGAATCAGCGAACCTTTTTGATTCCTTCTGATAGGCTTGTTACCCTTATTTGCTGGAAAGCCTCCTAATACATACATTGCATACGTCTTTACAGATCAATGGGTGGTTAAATGTTAAATTAACCTCTGACTTAAGTTTAACCCAGAATAGGCACCCGAATTTTAGCCTCACTGCTTGGCACATCACTTAAGATCATACTATTTCTGCTTAGTGTCTTTTCTTTTTGTTGACATACACACTAGGGATGCACCGAATCCATTATTTTGGATTTGGTCGAACCATCGAATCCTTCATGAAAGATTTGGCTGAATACCAAACTTAATCCGAATACTAAATTGCATATGCAAATTAGGAGTGGGAAAGGGAAAACATTTTTTACTTCCTTGTTTTGTGACAAAAAGTCACAAGATTTCACTCCCTGCATATGCAAATTAGGATTCGGATTTGGCTCGGCTGGACAGAAGGATTCGGCCAAATCCCGAACCGAATCCTGGATTCGGTGCATCCCTAATACACACAGACTAAAATTTTTGCTGAAACATGGTCTTGAAACACGAAATGAAAATGCTGAAAAAAAAACAGTTAAAAAATAATACAGTGACCCCTGCATCGTATCCAAAATGGCCTGTGATTATGCTTCGGCAGAGTGACAAATGGCTGCTTCTAAAGGGCCTATTCATATTAACGGCAGAATAATGGAATTCATAAGATGGAAAACTCTGCAACATTAAAAATAGCATTTCTTTGGCTTCCTATTAAGTCCAAGGGGTGGTTCACCTTTAAGGCACTTTTTAGTATGTTATAGAATGGGCAATGATAAGCAACTTTTTTTTTTGTAAATTCTTTATTTATATTTTCAAAATGTTTATGGAAGGGACTGACAGAAGGAAAAAAGGGAGGGGTATCAGTACATAACATTTCTTCTAGTGATGTGCGGGCCGACCCGAGGCCCGCGGGTTTACCCGCGGATCGTGCGGGTTAGGGCCGACTCCTGGAAAAATGCGCGGGTGGGTGTGGGTTGAGCTCTACTCCTGCTCTCCCGCAACCTAGTACTGCCGGCTTCCCGCGCCGGAATTTATAGACTTATGCCTGCTCCGCCCCTTTTGTGATGTCACTGCGGGGCGGGCCTATAAATAAAGGGGAGAGCGGGCTTGGGTCGGATTCCGGTAGGGAGCGGGCGGGTTAGGGTCGGGTGCAGGGTCGAGAAATTCTGGGCCCGCACATCACTAATTGCTTCATTTTTTGCTAACAGAGGAGTTTTCCTAAAACATTAACTATGAATCCCTACTCTTGCATATCACAAAATGCTTTTTGTCTTAGTCCCTCTGCTAACCTGAGGGTAGAGTATGTATGTTATCTTTACGGTATGGGATGAAACCAAATATCCCTGTAACTTGGGTGTAGTAAATTTGTGCATCCATCTGTAAATTTGTGTCCACCTCTCTCTTGGTATATTCTCAGCCAGTTCCCTCTCCCATTTAATTTCTATCTCGATATTATTCTCTTGTATGTTAGCCACTAAACCTTTATAGAACTGGGATAAGGGCCTTTTCATCGTTATTGCTTTCCGCATCATCTGTTCCCACCAAGTAAGCTCTCTGTTTAGCAGTCCCGGATTTAGTGTGGCCGCATAGTGATGCAGCCTTGTGTAACACCAGAAATCTCTTGGGTGGGGTGGTCTATTTGCTTGGACTTGTATCAGAGTTAACATTTTGTCCCCTTTTGTGAAATCTAATGTTATCGTTGCCCTATTTTCAGTTGTAGCCCAGTGTGCGAACGCCCTCTTCTCCATACTGAGTGGAAAGTCAAGGTTGCCTGAAAACGGGAGTAAAGGAGAAGGGGCTATGGACAAACCCTTTTTTTGTCATGTTGCTCTTCCATATCCTAATAGTAGCCCCTACCAGCGGATGCTTGAGACACTCTTGTGGGATATTTTGAGGTGCCACCCAAATAGTATTGTGCAACGGTACCTTAGAAAATTGTTGTTCCGCTATGATCCAATATTATTTTGTTATTGTCCCCAGGTGCCACTGATGGATGCGGGTCAGGTGAATCGCTACATAATACAGGTACATATCTGGTACTCCCAGGCCGCCCTGCTGTTTGCTTCTGGTTAATATGGTGTATTTTTGTCTTGGTTTTTTGTTATTCCAGAAGTATTTGGAGAACAACGTTTTCATTTTTCTAAAAAAAGCTAGGTGGCAGTATGATAGGTAACATTTGTAATACATATAAAATCTTTGGTAATATTATCATTTTGATGATTTGTATCCTACCGAACCAAGTTATCTGCTCATGGTTCCATCTGTTAATTGTCTTGTCTATCTCCTCTAACAGGGGGATATGATTGTGTTTATAAATATTTTGTAAGTCTCTCGATATATTAACCACGAGGTATCTAATAGTATGTCTGGCCGATATAAACGGAAAATTTTCTTCAATTCATTTTGCCTCACTCTTTACATTTAATGCCTCTGATTTGCTGGCATTGATCTTAAAGTTTGGGGTAACTTGGCTTTTTGGACGAATTGCTTAATTTTTCCAATAACCTTAGGAGAGTTTGGTGTCGTTTTTATGTTGTAAAGGGCCTGACAAAATTCTTGAAAACATCGGGCTATTTGTAGCGTTCCATACTGCATATTCTGCTTCATAGCTTTAATGGCTGCTATATATGTTTTTTCATGCTGCCTTTTTAATTGGCCCATGAAAAATTTATTACACTTACTGTTATATTCATAGAATCTCTGTTTAGTTCCTAAATACGCTTTGTATGCCTTTGTCTGTTTTTAAGCTCTTCCCTTTTACCTTCTAACTGGTCTTTTACCCTTTTTTTTACCCTATTTGTGGATCCTTTCTAGAGCATTAATGTCTTGTATTAATGTGTATATTTCTTTGTTCCTGTTCCTTTTTATTTTAGAACACAAAGCTATCAGGCGGCCTCTAAGGACACGTTTGTGGGTTTCCGAAAGCGTTGCAGGGTTGATTCTTGGTAAATCATTTTCTTTGACAATGTTCTGTAAGTGGTTCCTGACTTCCTCTCTGTTCTCTTTGCTTAGTAGTATATGCTCATTAAACTTCCAGATAAACTCTGGTTTTAGCATATTGGGTATTTCAAAATCGAATGTGATAAGGGCATGGTCAGATATTGCTATGTGTTCTATCCGTGCTGATCTCATATAGTGTAACCAGGTTTGTGCCATGAATATGTAATCCAGCCTTGCATAGCTAGTGTAAACTTTTGCATAATGGGAGTAGTCTTTACCCTTCGGGTTCAGGCTCCTCCATGTGTCTACTACCTGCAGATTATGTAACACCAGTTTTATCTTTTAAAGTTTTGTAGGCTGCATTGGGTTTGCCTGTGGATGTGTCCTGTAAAGGATTTATAGTGATATTCATGTCACCCCCGATGAGCAACAGGCCCTCCGTGAATGTCTTCAACCGGGATTCTATTTCGGTAAGTATACTCAATTGCCCCTGATTGGGTAGGTAAATATTTGCTAGCGTAACCTTAGTGTTGGCAAGTTCACCTTTAATTATCACACACCTTCCTTCTTTGTCTTTCAGACTATCAGTACATTGAAAAGGTAAGTCTTTGTGGATCAATGTCATAGCTCCTAACGCCTTCTTCTCTGGGTTGTGTAAATATCTGTGTGTATGATCTATTACTAATTATTGGTACGTTCCCTACTTTAAAGTGTGTTTCTTGTAATAAGAATATAATTTTGCCTCCCAATCTATTGCACTCATGGAAGACCTGTGCTCTTTTGCAAGGTTCATCCATTCCATTCAGGGCCGGAACTAGGGTTAGGCAGAAGAGGCACTTGCGTAGGGCGCAAAGGCACAGGGGTGCCAGGCACGTACCTCTTCTGACGCCTTCCCCTAGCTCGGACCACTATGTTCAGAAGCTGTGGCCGCACTTCTACGTAGTTTACGCATGCGTCCTTTCCGCTCGCACACTTCTGCGCATGCGCGAGTGGCGGGGGGTGAAGTAGTTGGCCGGGTTGCCTAGGGCGCCCGGCCGAGTAGGCCCGGCATTGATTCCATTAACATTAAAGACATTAGTGTACATTTTATGTTAGCCATTTTCTGGTTGTGAGAACCTTTCTTAAGACATATTTTGCATCTAATAACCCTCATAAACCTAGGCATAGCATTGTCAAATACTTGTATTTGAGATAGTAGGTAGGGAGATAGCATGTCATCATTTGTAAAACACAGCTTCAGCTCCTGAGAAAGTGGAGAAAGGTAGATAACGAACATATAAACATTTTAACTGTTAAACAAGTAAGATAAATGCAGGTAAATACAGTATCTCTACACATATATTGCTACTCGTCGCCCTGGGAGGTTGTTGCCCAGTGGGATAGTTGTAGTGGTTGGGTATCTTATCCTTGGGGGGGTTGTGATGGCCCTCGCCACTGTCTGGCTCGGTACGCTCCTGGATGTTACGAGTCCACAACTTAGTCCAGTCGCCTTTTAGCCTTTTGAAAAGTAGAACTCATACAAAGGGACTAGCTGGCAATATTCCTCTGATCCTCAAGGGGGCGGTAAAAGCCCACAGTTTTGTGTTTAAGGGGAGAGAAGAAGAAAGCAGAATCCTCCGTTGTCCTGGTTTCACTGGCCTTCCTTAGCCCTTTTGGGGGTTAGGTTGTAATCCCTGTTCATCCCACTTGACGGCATTCTGGGTGTTTTTTTGGGGCCTGGGGTATCTTTCCACTCTGACTCTGCATCTATGTCCAGTTGTGGTGGTTTGTCTTCCTCCTCTGTCCATCCTGGTAACCGGATTTTTGAAGGATGTCATTAGTTTCCTTCGGGGTCCTGAGTGTCATCTGTTTTTTTATTTATAATTAGGCTGAATGGGAAGCCCTGTCCGAAATTGGATGTTGTTTGCTTTCAGTATGTCTGTCAGTGGTTTTAACTGCCTTCTCTTGGTCAGGCTATACCTTGATAGGTCTTGGAAGAGTAATATTTCTTTATCTTCATAGGTAGTTTTTCCTATGGCCCGTGCTTTGCTTAGTATTTCCTCCTGAAACTGAAAGTTGTGGATACAGCAGAAAATGTCTCTGGGTGCCCCTGCAGGAGCGTTTCGGGTTTTGAATACTCTGTGCTCTCTATCAATCTTTATTTCAATGTGCCCTTCTCTGTTTAACACACTGTAAAAGATCTGCAGTAAAGCACTGTGTATCTCTTCTTTAGTGACCGACTCGGGTACCCCTCTGACCCGTATATTGTTCCTCCTGCTCCTGTTTTCTATATGGTCTAAGTGCCTTTTGTTCTCCTCTATTTGGGCTTTTTGGCATTGATTTGTATGATTTGTGTCAGTGTGATTTGGTTTTGTAAAAGTTTACCTTGTTTTCTCTCCACTGCGTATGTTCTGTCCGCCATGTTTGATAGATCCGTCTTTATTTCATGCAGCTCCACCCTGATGTTATCCACCGATTCCCGCAGAAGGTTCTTAATATCCTCCTTCGTTGGTAATGCTTTGAGGTAGGTGTGGACATCTGAGTCTCCTTCGCTCGTTGCGTCTGATGTGTCTCGGTCTTGGTGATCGCTGTATTCCGGAGCTTGTTCTCTTACAAGCGCCATATTGGGAGACACGTGGTCTGGTCTTGGCTGCTTAAAGATCGGTGCCACACTGTTGTCTGCCACGTGCTCCGTCGGGTGTGTTGCTTCTCCTTCTCGGCTTTAGATTTATATGTTTTCCCCATGTCTCTGTGTATTTTTAGAAGTTGTATGGAGCTCCTTTACCATGCTACCATCAAGCTCGCTGGCTAGCCACGCCCCCCCAATAAGCAACTTTTCAATTGGTTTTCATTATTTATTTTTTACAGTTTTATAGTTATTTGCCTTTTTCTTCTGACTCTTTGCAGCCCTTCTAAAAAAAACAAATGCTCTGTAAGGCTACAAATGTATTGTTACTTTTTATTACTCATCTTTCTATTTAGGCCTCTCCTATTCATATTTGTCTTTTATTCATAATGAATGCATGGTTGCTAGGGGAATTTGCATCCTAGCAACCAGATTGCTTTAAATGCCAATTGAAGAGATGTCGGATAAAAAGCCAAATAACTCAAAAACCTCAAATAATAAAAAATGAAAACCAATTGCAAATTTAATCAGAATATGACTAAGCTTTTCCCTTTCTCTGTGCTATGAAACTGGATAATTTTTGTAGGACATACACACGATATCTGCAGGTCTAACCATCCATCATGTATAAACATTTGTATTTGTGTAAATGTAAAACGATATATGTATAGTGTAAAAAAAAGTTTTGTTTTCAGTTTTTTTGATTTTTGTTCAGCGGCTGTCAGGTTTGGTGTTTCAGCAGCTGTTACTAGGGTCTGATTTTCCCTAGTAACCAGGCAGTGGTTTGGATGAGAGACTGGAATATGAATTGGAGAGGGATTTAATAGTAAATTAAGTAATACATAGTAACAATAACAATAATTTTTTTTTTTTTTTTTGTCTGCTGGAGTCTGACCCCCACATTTGAAAGCTGGAAAGAGGTAGAAGAGGAAGGGAAATAACTCAAAAAACTAGATAGGACATTCTATAACATACTAAAAGTTTACTTAAGGGTTAACCACCCCTTTAATAATTACCATATGCTTTTCTTTCTTTTTCAGATGGGGAAATCTTTCTGGGTGCGCCACATCTTTCTGATCTTAAGAATAAGGGCAGGACTCCACAGACGTTTCCCGCCACGCAAAAACACAGGCGTTACGTTGGATGCAACGGAAATAAGGTAAGTAATGCTATTGTTGGATCGTGTTGAAGTGACACGACTGTCGGATGCAGACACAGTGCGCAGCGTCTGCATCCGACAGTCGCGTTGCATCAACGCTGCGACTCGATATATGTATATATATATATATATATATATATATATATATATATATATATATAAATATTAGGGATGTACATTATCCAATATTTTGGATTCGGCCAAACCCCTGAATTATTCGCGAAAGATTTGGCCGAATAACGAACAAGTCCAAATCCTAATTTGCATATGTAAATTAGGGGTGGCAAGGGCAAAACATTTTTTACTTCTTCGTTTTATGACAAAAAGTCATGCTATTTCCCTCCCCGCTAGATATATATAGATATATATAGATATAAATATATAGATTCGCTGGCAACCGCACTCTAATCCGGATTTGGTATATATTGATATATTGGTGGTCGCAGGTCGTGGCACTGGAGAAACTGGGAGCAATGATTAACCAGGTGGCATTTCCACTTCAGTATACTCCACGCAAGTTTGTCATTCATCCAGAAAGTAACTTATCGTTATAATTATTGAAAATTATCATAATGCGTATGCCGAGACTACAAAAGCCCAGAACAAACAACGTATGGTAGAGAAAATGGTAGAGACAGCAGGAGAGAATGAAAGAGAACTGGCAGCAGAGATGGCAGCTGAATTCCTGAATGAGAATTTGAGTCCATCTTTGGCTCTCCCAAGGTTGGCAATGGCCAGTGGGCATCGTTCATTTGTGTCATGAATGTAATACTGAAAGGAATGAATGACCCACAAAGTTGCACCACCCCATTTGGTATTCCATAATTCCCAAGAACAAAAGACAAAACTTAACCTTTATTGGTGTGAGTTAAAATGAGCCAAGGAGAGAACAAAAATTTTAAATTACAATTAGGAGCACATTATTACGGTATCTTAATCTTGCAGTTTAACGCGGATGCTTATAAATGAATCATAGTCGATATTGATTGGATTATATGAGAAGCATCCTCACCGGGATTAACTACAATAACCATGTACGTTACTACAATAAACACATAGCATATTACCATCACCCACACTTCCCCCAGGGGTTTGTGCACTAATGAGTGTGAGAATATTTAAAAGTGAGAGTTACAGACCCTGTCTGTTTAAACTAGGCATTCTCCGAATCCACTATTTTGGATTCGGCCGACCCCCCGAATACCGAACCGAATCCAAACCCTTATTTGCATATGCAAATTAGGGGTGGGAAGGGGAAAACATTTTTACTTCTGTGTTTGCTGACGAAGTCACGCGATTTCCCTCCTCACCTCTAATTTACATATGCAAATTTGGATTCGGTTCGGCCGGGCAGAAGGATTCATCCGAATCCTGCTGAAAAAGGCCGAATCCCGAATTCTGGATTCGGTACATCCCTAGTTTGAACTACGGTGTCGGCGTTTCTTCCCCTCGCATGTGGGTCAGTAATACTGTAAGGCCAATACCCAATCAAGCCAGAGCAACCCACGAGATAAGACGTGTATCTGTGGAAGCGTGAGAGTTGCAGCCCCTGCCATTTTCAGTTTGGGTAATGGCACTATAACATTTTTGACCTATATGGGATGGGAAGAAACACTGACAACTTAGTTGAAACTGGCAGGGGCTGCAACTCTCACGCTTGTATTAGCCTTACAATATTACTGACCCATACGCGAGGGGAAGAAACGGCGACGCCGTAGTTTAAACAGGCTGTAACTCTCACCTTTGAATATTCTCACACTCATTAGTACACAAACCCCTGGGGGAAGCGTGGGTGATTGTAATTTGCTATGTGCTTATTGTACTAACGTACATGGTTATTGTAGTTAATCCCAGTGAGGATGCTTCTCATATAATCCAATCAATATTACTATGATTCATTTATAAGCATCCGGGTTATACTGCAAGTTTAAGCTAATAATGTGCTCATCCTAATTGTAATTAAACATTTTTGTTCTCACCTTGGCTCATTTTAACACACACCAATAAAGGTTAAGTTTTGTCTTTTGTTCTTGGGAATTATGAAATACTAAATGGGGTGGTGCAACTTTGTGGGTCATTCTTTCCTTTCAGTATTACATTTACTATATTTCACTTGAGCCTGCACACCATTTGTTTGCTTCTCAGTTGGTGGAAGGTGATTTTAACTCTGATATTTGCAGTACTATTTGTGTCATGAACCCTATCCTGGGAAATGCTCTTGATTTGGTGCAAGTGGAACAAAATGAGTCTGCATTCAGTGTGGCAGTGTGCCGCTTCACTAATACTAATATAATAATAAGAAGAAGAAGCTTCTCAGCATACAAGGTATTGTATACCTTGTGGGCATTTAATTTCCACTCCCAAAAGACTCTAAAACAAATGCGCTGTATAAAGTGTAAAAATCTTCTATTACGATAAATATGAGTTGCACTCGCATGTTTAAAAGGTTAAAAAAGTCAAAATGTGCACTATTGGGGTGAACCTAAAGGATGTCGATTTCTCAAGCAGGGTTTTATTCAATGTTATTTATTTAGTGGGATTGCATATAAATTATAGTAGATTTGGAAAGCTTAAGTTGTCCCATAAAAACCTTGATATAGTTTTTTTTTATTTATAATTTTTATACATTTGTCTTTATCAGGAATATGCCAGTAAGAAGCCGAAGAAAAGAGAAGGATAAAGCAGAAGGGATAGAATTGAGATCAGAAGACAGAGGAAGACATTTCCCTGGGACACTCTCATGGTAAGTTTTATGACTTTGGTCGGTACAGAACAAGCTCAGGCTCAGTCCGGAATTGCCCAATAAGGCATTTTCTGGTAGTGGGCTGTAGAAGTAATTCATAGATAAGGGTTTAGAAGTTTTTTATTATACTATACAGCAGATAGACAGCAGTCAGATATCCATTTATTTGGCAGGCAGTGTCAGAACTGGGGGAACCGGGGCCCACTGGCATGTCCTGGTTATCAGTTTGGCAGTTTATTACTGATTTTCCAACCCTTGGCTCTACATTGTCCTTTCAGATCCAACTTCTTCCTCTTGCTAATGAGGGGAGATTGTGGCCCCTCTGCTGCCTGAAGTTTGCTGCTGCCCTCCTCCGCTTGTGCGCTCGCCTTTTTGCGAGGGAGTCGAGGGGGAGGTCCACAATGTTGGCGGAGGGTCCAGGGCAAATGCGCTCTCAGCGCTAGTATTTAGTTTTTTTTTTTCTCTCTTGCCTAAATTGGGGGACACAGGCACCATGGGGATGAAGATCCTGCAGCTGGAGATTGGACACTAAACAGTTAAACCTTTGACTCCTCCTCCTGCTCTGGGCTTCATCCCCTGCCTCCTCCTACTAACTCCAGTTTCGTTTAGTGTCCTCAGAAGGAGAAGACATAACTTTTGGTGGCTGGAGCAACTGATCACAACTACTTGTTAAGATCACGCCACACTAAGGGGCCATTGATACTTTTCAGGTGCCTCTCCAGCTTTACTTCTTTTTTCCTATGCCCTACAGCCTTCCCGCTCTACGGAGGTCTGCAGGCTTGCTCCTCTCTCCCTGCGCTGCTTCCCGCTCTTCGGAGGCCTGCAGCAGCGCTATACACCCTACTGGATGTATTTTCTAATACAGATACAGATATATGTGGTTCCTTCATATATATTTTTATTTGTGTTTGTACAGGGAGAATTTACAAACGGGCTTGGATTAGCTGGCATCGGATGGTGAGTACTATCACCTTTACCCCCTTCCAACCTTGCTTCCCTGCTATGCATTCTTTCAACTACCCTCTCTGCATACGCACCGGATTAGGCCTCCCCCCCTACCGCCGCCTTATTGCGCACCTAAATAACCGCGATCTCCCTTCGCGCCCAAACCTGCGTCTCACGCTGACACGCACTTCCGCATCCGCCCTTCCTCTCTCCGCAGCAGGGATTCCCGCGCTACCTAGGGGAAGCAGACGGCTCCGGTCCCTTGTCTCATCCACCTCGCGCTCCTGCTGCACACAGACGGCTCTCACCAGCTTATTGCTCTCAGGGGGAGTATCTTCCCTATCGGAACGCACTCACCTCCACTACACATAGCGGTCAGGCAAGTAATGCGTTCTCTCAATCTCTGCCTGTTCTTTTTAGTGCATGGGCCAGGACATAGGTTTCCTTACCTCCTTGTGCCTATCTTGTCTCTACAGGTTCTCATACCACAGAGACAACAGCTGCCATCTACCCTGCTTCGGCGGGGGTCCCCTGCCTCCTTCTTTTAAATTAATAAACAAATAAAATAATAAAAAAAAAAAAAAAAAAGATTTTTTATTCTCACGACAGTAAGGAGCATTATGGCAGACAAAACGGAAGAGCCCAGGACATCCAAGTCCTCAGCTCATACCCGTTCACATACCCAGGTTTCTTTTCTGGCTTGCACAAATTGTAAGACAAAATTCAGTTCGGCCTCGACTGATTCTGTGTGTGTGGCCTGTAGACCATCAGATACCTCGCCACCCCCTCTGGCTAGCACTTCTGATTCTGAATTGGTTAAGGCCTTATCCCTCTCACTTGCAGGCATCCAAAATCTAGCCCGCATCCCTGAGACTTTAGACAAGGTACTTGAACGGTTATCTCAACCTTCCAGGTTAGACGATCGCCCCACGGGCACCAAACGCCTTGCACCTCCACCCCCTGACTCCCCAGAGGAACAATTTACCCCCTCTGACGAGGAAGGTCTAGCCCTTTCCGAAGAGGACTCTGACCAGGAACACATTGATCCAGATCTAGACACTCCTAGAACCCAAAAGAAAGTCGAAGGTCTCATACAGGCGGTCCTCAGTACTCTTAATATCGAAGATACCGTTACTGAAGTGGAACCTGCTAAGAATATCTTCAAGAGACACAAGAAGTGCTCCTATGTGTTCCCAGCATACGATCAGCTTGACGAACTCATCAAAGCCCAATGGAAACACCCGGACCATAGAGTGCAGGTTTCAAGGCGATTCTCACAGACTTATCCCTTTCCACAAGAGTGCACTGAACTCTGGGCCTCACCCCCGGCAGTAGACCCACCTGTTTCCAGACTATCCAGAAATACCACTATCCCAGTGGCGGACGCTGCAGCTTTCAAAGACCCTATAGACAAACGACTTGAGGGGTTCTGCAAATCAGCCTTCACTGCATCGGGTTCAGCCTTTCGACCTATCTTCGCTATCGCTTGGGTAGCTAAGGCCATGGAGGTATGGGTGGAACAAGCAGCTCAGCTTATTGGATCGGAGGAGCCTACTACAGACAACCTCCTTTCCCAAATCGCGGACGCAACCTCTTATATTGGCGATGCAGCAATTGATGCAGCGAAGATGGTGGCTCGGGCTTCAGCACAATCTGTGGCCGCCCGGAGGTTCCTGTGGCTAAAAACTTGGTCCGCCGACCTTATGTCAAAAAGATCCTTAGTTAGCCTACCTTTTCAGGGCAAACTACTTTTTGGAGCCGAACTTGACAAAATAATCTCCCAGGCAACGGGTAGCAAAAGCACCCTTCTTCCACAGACGAGATCCAAGAGACCACCTTTCAAACGACGCCCATTTTTTCGTCCCTTTCGGCAGACCCAACGGTCAAAGCCGCAAGCGGATAAAACCAGCTCCAGCTTTCGTTCCCGCTACCAAAACAAGCAGAGATCTTCTTGGTCATCCTCTAAAGCCCCAACAAAGCCTACTCCCGACAAGTCCAATTCTGCATGAAGGGGTGCCCACCCCCGAGGGGATTCCTTTAGGAGGCCGCCTCAAATCCTTTCGGGAGGTGTGGACCAGAAAAATACGGGACCAATGGGTACTTCGGGTCGTCTCACAAGGACTATTGATAGACTTTACCCAACTCCCCCCCCACCGATTCTTCATCTCACGTCTCACCTCTCGCACTCACAGCAGAACTCTGTTCCTCTCGGTCCTCCAGGACCTAGCCAAGGCCGGCACGATTCAACCAGTGCCACCTGCGGACAGAGGAAGAGGATACTATTCCAACCTCTTTATGGTACCCAAAAAGGACGGGTCTCTCAGGCCGGTCCTAGACCTCAAGGACCTCAATCCCTTCGTAAAAAAGCTCCACTTCAAGATGGAATCAATTCAATCAGTTTTGGCGTCCATGGAAGAAGGCGAGTTTATGTCTGTCATCGACATCAAAGACGCCTACCTCCACATACCCATTCACCCAGCCCACCACCGGTTCCTCAGATTCTTTGTCAACGGTCAACATTGGCAGTTTGTGGCACTCCCCTTCGGACTATCGTCTGCCCCTCGCACATTCACCAAGGTGATGGCGGCAGCATTGGAGGAGTTACGTCTCCAGGGAATTCCCGTCATCCCTTATTTGGACGATCTTCTCGTCAAAGGTCCATCCAAAGCCGTTGCACAGCATCATACAACCTTGGTGCTGCAGGCATTGACCGACTTGGGGTGGTTGATCAACTTCAAGAAGTCCAATCTATCTCCTCTGCAAAAGACGGAATACCTGGGACTCATACTAGACTCCAGGAACGGGAAAGCCTTTCTCCCGCGAGACAAGTCAACCACCCTACAACACAGGGTGAGAACCCTCCTTCACGCACCTACCGTGACCCTTCGGATGGCTATGCAAACCCTGGGAACGATGGTGGCATCCTATCCTGCGATTCCCTATGCTCAGTTTCATACCAGACCTCTCCAACACGCCATCCTGCGTCAACAACGCAAGGATCGGCATGATCTCGATCGCCCGATTGTCCTCCAACACCAGGTGAAGCTGTCCCTCGGCTGGTGGCTGCAGCCTCTCCGCACCGCCACAGGCAGACCCTTCCCTCCCCACCACTGGCTAGTCCTCACAACAGACGCCAGCCTCAGGGGGTGGGGAGGCGTCCTAGAACAAACCACAATCCAAGGACTTTGGGATCAGGAGGAGAGACAGCTACCCATCAATCTCCTGGAACTGAGAGCGATTCGTTACTCTCTAGAACATCTGACGTCCCTGCTCCACGGCCGAGCGGTTCGGGTCCAGTCCGACAACGTTATGGCAGTGGCGTACATCAACCACCAGGGCGGCACCAGAAGCCTGGCGGCCCTTCGGGAAGCAAACAGCATCCTCCAGTGGGCAGAGAACAACGTACCGGCCATCTCGGCGGTCCACATACCCGGGATAGACAACTGGATGGCGGACTACCTGAGCAGGGAAACCCTAGATCAGGGGGAGTGGAGCCTTCACCAGGACGTATTTCAACTTCTCGTGGCCAAATGGGGCCTACCTGCAATCGATCTGATGGCGTCCCGGAACAACAGAAAGGTTCAAAGATTCGTGGCACGAAGTCTAGATCCACTCGCACACGCAGTGGACGCTCTGGTGATCCCGTGGCCGTTCCCCTTGGCCTCCATCTTTCCTCCACTGGCGCTTCTGCCAAAGGTCGTCAAGAAGGTCAAACGGGAAGGAGTTCCAACCATCCTGGTAGCACCATACTGGCCCAGGAGGGCTTGGTTTGCGGACATAGTAGCGTTGGCCGCAGACGCTCCCTTCCACCTTCCACAGCGGGAGGACCTCCTCACTCAGGGGCCCATTCCTCACCCGAATTCTCATCAGTTGGCTTTAACGGCATGGCTCTTGAAGCCCTAGTCCTCCGAAGAGCGGGCGCTCCTTCGACGGCCTTGCCCACCATGCTCAGGGCACGGAAACCTGTTTCTGCCAAGATATACCACAGGGTGTGGAAGAGATTCATCGCTTGGTGTGAACATTTGGGCAAGGACCCTCAGAGGGCAAAGGAGAGGGAGGTCCTCTCCTTCTTACAGGATGGCCTATCTAAGGGTCTGGCAGTTAGCTCATTGAAGGTTCAAGTCTCGGCGTTGTCCGTTCTACTCCAACAAAAGCTGGCCATGAGGAGTAACATCAAGACGTTCATTCAGGGAGCGACTCGTCTGCATCCTCCGTATCGTTATCCGGTACCACCATGGGACCTTAACCTGGTCCTTTCCGTCCTACAGGAGGATCCTTACGAACCTATTGACAACCTTCCTTTGTCCACACTTACTGAAAAGGTGGTCTTCCTATTGGCCATCACTTCCGCCAGGAGGGTTTCGGAACTTGCTGCTTGTCGTGCAGGTCACCATTCACCATCATACACGCGGACAAGGTGGTTCTCAGACCTACTCCGGACTTTCTCCCTAAGGTCGTTTCTGAATTTCACCTTAACCAGGACATTGTGGTCCCTTCCTTGTGTCCAACTCCCAAGAATCCAGCCGAGTGCAAGCTACACAACCTCGATGTGGTTCGAGCTATCACGTCTTACTTAGCAGCTACTCAGACAGTCCGGAAGACGGATGCACTGTTTATTATTCCGCATGGACCCAGATGTGGCTCTAAGGCAGCCAAGACGACATTGGCTAAGTGGATTCGTGCCACCATCATCAGAGCATATGCGGTTAGGGGGAAGCCGCCCCCTCTCACTGTGAGAGCCCATTCTACTCGTTCCCTCAGCACATCTTGGGCGATTCGACACCAAGCTTCAGCAGAACAAGTTTGCAGAGCGGCGACCTGGGCATCCCTTCACACTTTCACGCGCTTCTACAGGCTTCACACACAGGCCTCAGCCGAAGCGGTGTTCGGGAGGAAGGTGTTGCAAACTGTTATTGGTTGAACACCTTAGGGGATCATCAGTGTCCCACCCTCATGGTTGCTTTGGGACGTCCCCATGGTGCCTGTGTCCCCCAATTTAGGCAAGAGAAAGAGAGATTTTTGTACTTACCGTTAAATCTTTTTCTCTTGTCCTATATTGGGGGACACAGGCCTTCCCTCCCTAATTGACACTGTTTTTTCGTTGCTGATTTTCATCAGTTTTGGTTGGAAGTTTAATCTTCTATGGTTCATGTTTTTGGATTGTTAGTATTCACCTATGTTAGGGGGTTTGAGGTACTCCTCTTCTGTTTTTTGGGTCATTCTGCTCCTTCTTCGGTCGAAACTGGAGTTAGTAGGAGGAGGCAGGGGATGAAGCCCAGAGCAGGAGGAGGAGTCAAAGGTTTAACTGTTTAGTGTCCAATCTCCAGCTGCAGGATCTTCATCCCCATGGTGCCTGTGTCCCCCAATATAGGACAAGAGAAAAAGATTTAACGGTAAGTACAAAAATCTCTCTATCTCGGTAACTAGTACTATTTGAGAGATAAGATACTTCAAGGTGAAAGCGTTGAGGTGATTTTTGAAATGTAACCAAATCCGAAAAATTTAGGAAATGTTTTCAGCTTGGTGCTTTGTAGTAGAAAGATAAGCATACCCAATTTGTATTCGGGGGAATGTGTAATTTCTGTAAATATGTTCATTTTGCAGGAATGACCGAACTGATAGCTCAAATGGGGTTTCTTCATTTTGGGGTCCCCATATGCCACATGTAAACCTATACGTATACGTGCCCGACCACACAGCCAGCCTATATCAGTGGTACAAGGATATCTAATAGGAATAATGACATAAAAATGTTATCTGTATTTGTATAGAACTGGCTCTTTGCTGTGACAGCTTGGTGCCACCAACCAGTGTGTCAATCAATAGGAGCTGCAGCCACAGAGTGCTGTCCATGGTACTGAATGGAAAAGGCAGTTTAAGCTTCCCTCAATGGCTGCATTAGTGATTGCAGTATATGTACCATAAGTCACATGTTAGATATGTACTTACTATAGCAAATGTGTTTTATGTAACATAGTCACATAGATTGAAAAGAGACACAATTCCATCAAGTTCAACCTTTTTAGTCAATATATAACCTGCCATTTGAAGCCTCTCTAATTTGCCTCAGAGGGGCAAAAACAAGTTGGCAACCTGACTTGTCCCTGGATCAACTTGTACTATGAGCTATCTCCCATAACCCTGTATTCCCTCACTTGCTAAACACCATCCAACCCCTTCTTAAAGCTATCTAATGTATCAGCCTGTACCACTGATTCAGGGAGACAATTCCACATCTTCACAGCTCTCATTCAGCTCTGGCGCTCTCTATACCATAGCTCTCATATTAGTGCAATGTATCGCTGATATATAGAGATAAATCACTTGTTCAGGACAGTGGAGATCCGTTGATGGCTGGAGGTCTCCCTAGGTTTTCCAACAGTTTGTGCAGGAGACAGAGGGAGGCCATAGGGCATAATGCAGTCCCTTGGCATTGGCTCTGCTAACATTGATTTCCTTCTTATGAATAGACTGTTTATCAGAAAAATAGATACAACACTTGCATACTCTTTTCATTTGGCACAGTTTGCCCTGGGGCTTGTTATATACTACAGACTTGTAGCAATCAGTCCTGCCCTCCCCTTTACCCACACATGGAGCCCTCCCTCCTGCCCTCACCTTTACCCACACAGGGAGCCCGCCTGCCCTCCCCTAACTTTCTTCTCATGACACCAAATCCTATAGACTTCTGCTCTCTTCTCCTTATGATTACATGCTATTATACCCTAGGCCACCACATTTTATATTCCAACTACCCCTTTTCATTAGCAATAGGTTGTTTTCACCTTCCTCTCTGTCACTGATCTGGTTTCTAAGGAAAATGGGACCCTAGCAACAACACAGCAGCTTCTAAACTGATTGTTATCGGGGCTATTTGATTCACCCTCCCATCTTCCTCTCCCTGTATATGTTACCTTGGCTTTTTTAAGGAAGGACCAACCTTTATTCCCAGCCCACCAATACCCAGAATAAATACACACACAGCTTCTTTGTGGTTAATCTGTGTAAGTCACAGCTTTATTGATGGAATACATTGGGCTTTTCGATCCTGAGGAAGGCAAAAAAAACCTTTGTGAAGCTTGATCTAATCTGCTTCACTAGAGGGAAAAATTCCTTCCTGATCCCTTAACGGCGATCGGTTTTGCTCCCAGGATCAATGCTCCATAATTAAAGAAGGGAAGCAGGGTGAGGGACACAGAAAGAAATTTGGCAGCATACACATGAGCTCCATTAAGCTTCTAAGTGAACACTGCATTCCTCTTCTTATTCCAAAACCTGCAGTAAAAGAGCAAGTGGTGGCAAATTTAAATTTGGAAGTGGTTAGGGTTGCCACCTTGCCGGTATTTTACCACCATACAGCATCCTGGGCCCACTGTGACAATAGGGCCTGCTGTATTACACACTATGGAGAATGATGAGAGGCAACTGTACAGCTGATTGAGGGCCCAGGAGGTAGAGGTACCCCAGTAGGGTTGCCACCAGACAAGTAAAAATCATGCTTGATGCCAATGTTATTAATAGGGAAAAGCTAAAAATATATGAAGATTGGTATTTTTCTCCAAAAAAAGTGGCAAGACTACATTCCAGTAGAGGACTTAAAAAGATTCTGCTCTGTGGCCCGGCTAGTTATGTCCCTGAATGAGGCTACGTGCTACTGATACAGGAGGGACACAATATTTAGGTGGAGGACTTGGGGATTGGGGGGATGGAGGTGCAGGCCCACTTGCCAAAGACACCAGTATGACTTGTTCATAATATATTCACAGACTGTACGGTGTCCATTTTAGGAAATGCTTCTGAAATGTATTTGTGCCCCCTTCTCCCTCCCACATAACTTCCCACATTATTTTCAAAGGGGAACTAAAGCTCAGCAAAGAATTAGGATAGAAATGTGTTTTGCACTTCCAGGGTAAGAATCGGCTGGCGGGGCACCTGGGAAAAAAACTGGTGGGCCCTGGCTCTTTCGGTGCCCCGCTGGCCCAGACTTGCTCCCTTCACTGCCACCACTTACCCTGACCCCACCATGACACACAAATGAAGTGGTACACAGGTAGGCATGTTCGCTCCTGTGCTGGGGGGTAATGGGGTGACTGTTTGGTTGAGAGGGGTCTTTGTGGCTGGGTGGGCCTTAGGCTTTGGGCCCCTGGGCCCCCCAGTCTGACACTGTGCACTTCTGTACCAGCCCAAGACCACCACAGCCCTTTAACAGTGAATATCCAAAGATGCCCCAGTAGCTCCCCATCTTCTTTTCTGCTGATTCCCTCCATATACAAAGCTCACCCAAAGGTGTTTGCAGCTGTTTGACACAATAAACTCAGGGGATCACCCCCTCGTTGAAAAGCAATTCCGTGTGCCGGTTGTGTGTTCTTCATGTTTGTTTTGTGCTGATATTGCTTCCAGAGACAGTTTAGAACTCAGCACTGAGTGTTCCATCTAAGAACATGTCAGTTTAGATCGACTTCAGGATCGTAGAACCGCTGATTTCTTTAGAAATTGCAGGTGAAACAACACAGCTAATGGGGCAAATGCAGCTTTCCTGCAGCCCCACGTGCATTATTGTATTTATAATCCGTGTACAAAGGGTTCCTTCATCCATTTGTCATATAGTTCCATTTATTAATGATAAAATCCATGTGTAATGTCACTGTACAGATGACACTAAATAACATATTCCCAGTAAATAGCGAATAACATTATGAGTTCCCTGCTGACATGAGCCTGCAGTAAATCTCCTGCCATGAGTATAAACCCTACTTCCATGCTGTTGATATGCGCTCCCACTTTTCTCCCAATACAGAAACTGCAGAATTCTAGCAGGAACAAGCAGGGTCAGACTTGGGGGCCCGGGGCCCACCGGGACTGCTGTCCAGGGCCCCCCTGCTGCACTACTCTGATGAACCTCTTGCGCACACATATGAGATGCTCATGCACACACATCACCATGCACATGCGCAAGATGGCGCACATGCCCTGACGGCTCTGCCCAGCGCCAAATGAAAAAAAAAAGGGGTCTGTTTTTTTAACGGTGTCCCGCCGGGCCACTCCGACACTGGGAACAAGTTCCACACCCTGTGCTTCTATCAAGTGTAATGGGAAACTATGCTACATTATTATATATGAACATTATACATTCATATATACATTTATATAGTTCAGTAGGAACAGACCCCTAGGTTTGATCACAGCCTGTACACACAGATACGCTAAATGTCATAATAGATATTCTCCTTTACTCACTGTAATTCAGAAGGAGCAGCCTCCTAGGTTTATTCATAGCCCATATAGAAAGATAGCATAAAGCTATACCAGCATAGATATTCCCTTGTACTAAGCAGCATTCAGCAGGAACAACCCTCGGTGTTTGCTTATATCCCATACAGAGATAAACCATAATTTTTGTAGAAACAGCCTCATATTTGCTTCTAACTCGTATAGAGAGATATAATAAAACTGTCACCATTGGTTTTCCCTTCTACTAAGCATAGTTCAGCAGAAACAGCCCCTACATTTGCTTATAGCCTGTACAGAGAGAGGCACTAAACGTCATCAGATATTTCACTTTATTATTATACTTTTTTCCTCCGGTTGGGACTGTAACTGGGGGATAATATTTATATTAAGGCACGGTTTTCTTAGGGGTTGGGACTGTAGTAGGGGGTAGTGTGTATATTAATAGCAAGATGATCTCAGGGAAAGAGACTGTAACTGTGGGATTGTGTGTATAGAAAGGAAAGATGCATCATGGGAAGAGATTGTATGTGGGACAGTGTGTGTATAGTAAGGAATGATGGTCTCAGGGGAAGGGAGTGTAACTGGGATAGTGTGTTCAGTAAGACAAGATGGTCTTAGATGAAGGGAGTGTAACTGTAGGATAGGGAGGATAGTGTGTATAGTAATAGTAGGCTGTAGGGACTGTAACTGTGGGATAATGTGTATAGTAAGGCAAGGTGGTCTCAGGGGTAAGGAAATTTAGGGAAAGCCTTGCGACTCAGTAGTTCGGAGCAGGCAGGGGTACCCATTTAAGATTCGGCAGAATGTGCACTTTCCATAATATATGGTTTGAGGGGGTAAACATGTTTATCTGGGTTTTTACTCCACAAAACCTGCAGCTTTTTATCCAGCAGCTCTCCAGTTTGCAATTTCAGCAATCTAGTTACTAGGGACCAAATGACCCAAGCAACCATGCATTAATTTGAAGAAGAGACTGGAATATAAATAGGAGAGGTAGAGAATAGAAAGCTGACCAATACAAAGTAGCAAATAACAATTAATGTGCACCCTTACAGAGCATTTGTTTTTAGATGGTGTCAGTGACCCCCTATGTGAAAGCTGGAAAGAGTCACAAGAAGAAGGTAAATAATTCTCAAAAAGAAAAAATGAAGTCCATTTAAAAAGTTGATTAAAATTAGCCATTCTATAACATATTAAAAGTTAACTTGAAGGTGAAGATCTGTGTTATTCAAATCTTCCTTTCCTGGTACTGTCGGGAATAAAGCTCAGTGTCACTTCTCTCCGAGCGTTTGCCTGCGGCATTAAGGTGAAATTCCTCCACACTTGCACAGCAGAAATAGTAGCAGTGGCGCAGGCCAAATCCCTGTAGGTTTTATATGAAACCATATTCCCGCCCTTGGAGAAATCCGTCACGGAGCAGCTGTGTGAATAATAGCGTGGATGGGGATTACTTGTCTGTTTAATAGAAAGTGTAACTGCGCTGCTTGTGTCTGGCCTGAGAGGCCACGTTTTTCTGTTAAATGGTATGTTCCATATCAACTGTCTCCTGCACATGAAACCTAGTGTGAAAGATATACGGCTATGGAACCTGTTATCCAGAATGCTTGCAACGTGGGGCTTTCTGGACAATGGATCTTTCTGTAATTTGGATCTTCATACCGTAATTCTATAATTAATAATAATTGAAGCAGTAAATTAATCCAGTAGGTTGGTTTTGTTTCCACTGAGGATTAATTATATCTGAGTTTAGATCAAGTACAAGGAACTGTTTTTTTTTTATTACAGAGGTAAAGGGAAATTAAAAAAATTGGATTATTTGCAGAAGTATTGAACGCACAAGCTTTCGGGGTCCAACCCCTTCCTCGGGTGCAAGGGAGGGAGGGGTTGGACCCCGAGTGCGTTCAATTCTTCTGCAAATAAATGTGCTAAAGGCATTGCCTAGCTGAACTGGTGTGCTTCTTGCCTAATTGGAATCTGTTGCCGTGTTGGGCTTGGAAGCGGCCTAGGATATGATTGCACCGAGCAACATGAAGTAAGTGGTGTGCGGCAAATCTAAAAGAGTTGCGGAGACAGAGGAAGGCCATATGGCATTTGGTAGTGGTCTGCTAACAATGATTTCCTTTTAATGAATAAACTCAGTTTTTCAGAAAACACTTGCATATTCTATTAATTTGGCACAGTTTACCCTGGGGATTGTTATATCCTACAGACTTGTAGCAATCAGTCCTACCCTCTCTTTACCCACACAGGGAGCCCACCTTCCCCTTTACCCACACAGGGAACTGACCCTCCCTTTTACCCACACAGGGAGTCCACCCTCCCTTTTACCCACACAGGCAGTCCACCCACCCCTTTACCCACACAAGCAGCCCATCCCCCCATTACCCACACAGGCAACCCCGCCCACCTCTTTACTCACACAGGTAGCCCGCCCATCCATTTACCCACACAGGTAGAATGCCCACCCCTTTTCCCGGAATTCACTAAATTTTGGTATTATTGCATAGATTAGGATATATTCTGGACTTCTCGCATTGATTTATATACAACCTCGTCAGATATGAGATGCCGGATTTTCGGATTCAGACTTTTTCCATCCGGGTATAAAAAATCCTGAAACATTTTGATTCTTTTTTTTTTACTAAAAATTCAGATTTTATTGTAAAAAAACAACTTTTTTTCCCCAAGTTTTTTTTAACCCCCTAAGTGTTTTTTCATTCATTCTCACCCTCCCCACCTCTTATGAGTTACCCCTAGCTTTATACCCAGAATAAAGACTCCGCAGACTGATGGTTAAATCTGTGAAACGCACAGCTTTATTAATAATTATTATAGGATAAATAGGGCTATTTGATCCAGAGGAAGGCAAAAACCCTTTGTGAGGGAAAAATTCCTTCCTGACTCCTTAACGGCAATCGGATTTGCTCCCAGGATCAATTTGCCATATTTAATCAAGAGAAAGAGGGTAAGGGAAACAGATGGTAATATGGCAGCATACACATGAGTGCCTTTAGGCTGCTAGGTGAACTCTGCATTCCATTTCTTTGGTCCCTTGCAGCCTGCAGACCCGGCTTTTGCAGTCTGAGGGATGGAGAGAAAAGAAATGAAGGGTCTACCATGTGGCTTAAGGGGGCTTCTGTCTATGAAACCATATTTAAGATGGGAAGGGAGGGACTGCTGGTGGAATTACAGTGGCAGGAAGGGAAACAAAAAGCAATAAGGCTACGTAAACATGAGCACCGTTTAGCAGCTAGATGAATGCTGCATTCCAATCCATTCCATTGAACCCAGGCAGCCTGCACATCCCGGCATTTGCACACTGAGGGATGGAGTTGAAAGGAATGCAGAGTCTACCGAGTGGCTAAATGGTGCTCCAGTTTATGATACTATATAAGAGGGACAACTGCTGGTGGAATTGGAATGAAGGAAAAGAAAAAGAAAGCAATATGGCAGCATACGCATGAGCGCCATTAAGCTGCTAGGTGAATGCTGCATTCCATTCCATTCCATTCCATTGGAGAACTGGCAGCCCAGACAGCTTGCAGACCCGGCTTCTGCACACTGAGGGATTGAGTGAAATGGAATGCAGGGACTACCGAGTGGCTTAGGTGCATCTGCCCATGAAACCATATTTTAGGTGGAAAGGGAGGCACCGCAGGTGGAATTACGGTAAGCAATATGGCAGCTTAAACATGAGCACCGTTAAGCAGCTCGGTGAATGCTGCATTCCGTTTCATTCCATTGGAGCCCCAGCAGCCTGCAGACCCGGCTTCTGCACACTTGGGGGATGGAGTGAAAAGGAATGCAGGGTTTACCGAGTGGCTTAAGTGCGCTCCTGTTTATGATGCTATATTTTAGTAGGAAGGGAGGGCACCACCGGTGGAGCTACGGTAGAAGGAGATGGGGCACCGCTGGTGGAGCTATGGTGGAAGGAGGAGGGGTACCGCTAATTGCTCTGGATGGAAGAGAAACAGAAAGCAAGATGACCTGATGTGCCGTTTTTCATGTGTCCCCAATCTTCTGTCAACGCAGGTGATGGCAATGATTTTTGCGTTGCAGGATGATCACGCAGCTCTATATTGCGGAATAATCGAAGCTCCCAAAGGCATCGGCGATCTCTTTTCTTATTGCCAAGGAACCCTCGGAGGGAGGTGTTAGAAGTAGATGTTCATAACAGGGTCCATCGTCGGAAAGTCCAACATCCTCCGGTATGAATGGGGGCTGCAATTTTCTCTGTACCAAAGCCAGCCAGTCAATGCCCTGGTTAATAGACAATATAAAACATTCTTTATTAATTCTTTTGTCCATCTGTACCTTTAGTTCATTTTTGTAGCTAGCAAAAATTGACTGAAGTAACTTACTCGAAAGAAATGATGAAACATTAGTTCACCTGCATCTTCCTCGCTGGAGCCCAGCCGCATCCATGGGTCCAACTGTAAAAGCTAAAGAAAAAGAGAGAAACATTAGTAGATAAGCTTTGTTGCAGTGCTGTGTGCCAGTTAATGGCTATAAAGGCTTAATACTGTTAGACTGCACAAATAGGATAGTGCTACCTATTCATGAATCACTGGTTAAACCATACCATGCACCCTTAACTTGCTGTGTAACTTACCCCTGATATTAAAATAGCTGCATCCTCAGCCAGGAACTTTGGGCAGACGACGCCAGTAGATGGTCTCATCCATGGTAGCTGCAATGTGAAACATAAGAAAGATCTGTTATTATAGATTAAAGAACTAATCAGGTGTAACTGACCAAGAAGACTACAAAACCTGTTGCTATATATACATTAAGGGGCTTTTATAAAGATAGCTTTGAGTATATCGTGAAATATTTATATTCCCTACACACGTGATCAATTCTGCAATACAAACAACTGATTACTCTATGGCCATACGGAGCTAAAATAGTTGATGTTTGATGTTTTTTCCAACTTAATGTACATTCACCTATTCAGTGCACTTATTGAGCTTTGTACTTACGTCCCCGACTAGCATCTCGAAGATCACGATGCCCAGAGACCACCAATCTGCAGATCTTGAATACGGCAGCCTGGAGAGGACTTCGGGAGCCATGTAGTCATAGGTTCCAGTCAGGCTGCGTGTTCTGTCCCCATAGCCAATTCCTGCAAAAACAGTAACTGTAAGTAAACTGGAAACCAGTGGGGCTTATTTATCAGTAGCGGCTCAGACTCAAAGTACAAGAAAGGAACAGTTCAGTTTGTTTTCTTTTCATCCTGAGCTGCATGATCAGCAAACAAACTGAACAGTTAGGTCCCATGTGGCCCCCCTTTCTAACTGACTAACAGGTTAGAGAGATGCAAAAATATAAGGTTTTTATTACATTTAGGGATGCACCGAATCCACTTTTTTGGATTCGGCCGAACCCCCGAATCCTTTGTGAAAGATTCGGCCGAATACCGAACCGAATCCGAACCCTAATTTGCATATGCGAATTAGGGGTGGGAGGGGAAACATTTTTTACTTCCTTGTTTTCTGACAAAAAGTCACGTGATTTCCCTCCCCGTCCCTAATTTGCATATGCAAATTAGGATTCGGGTTCGGCCAGGCAGAAGGATTCGGCCGAATCCGAATCCTGCTGAAAAAGGCCGAATCCTGGCCGAATCCCGAACCGAATCCTGGATTCGGTGCATCCCTAATTACATTAGACGTCTTTCTATAGTTTACATTCTAGGGTAACTCCGATCTATGTTCTCACTAAATATTAAGTGATACAAATCAATTGCCTAACAATTGGCACCCTCTAGTAATTCACCTTTCCTTCTCCTTTAATCTGATCTGCTAAAGCATAACTCTTTAGGTGAATTTCACTTTTGCGTTCTCATAATATGAAACTACAAATGTCAGTCACTTAGTGAGTCTCAAAAACATAACACGAAGCGCGACCCTTTTTTGTAAGTTTATGAGAAACCTTACCGTCTTTGCATAGTCTGAAATCCGCCAGTTTGATGTACCCGTTGCTGTCTAAGAGCAGGTTTTCCGGCTTGAGATCTCTGTTAATACAACGGCAAATGTTAGAAAAGTACAAGTTCACTGGCACACAAAAGGGGAAATAATTAGCGATTATATAGTGAATAACAACCTTTTTTAAACTTTAAGTCACTGAGGAGATTCTTGACCATATAAAGGCACAAGGCTGAAGTTGTCATGCTCTTGTGGAGCAAGCTCTATAGGGGACATTAATCGTGGCTTCTTAAAAGTTTAGCAGTAATATTCTCTTATATTTTATATTGCAAATGTTTTCATATACTTAAAAAAAGTATTGATATATATCTATACTTACCGGTGTATGATACCATTTTCGTGCAAATAGGAGATGGCCAGCACTGTGCACGCAGCATAGAACCTGCAAAGAGAAAATGACTCCCATCAGTAGGTTATTGAATACATAGCCATTTATTTGTTAGTGTAGCACAGGGTGGTGATATCTCAGTCTAAATATTACAGGCTCGCTGTGATTTAAGAGACCCACTGACTATAATGGTAAGTTGTGTATGCAGCTCCGAACTTATTAAAAATTTCTTATGTATTTCTAAATAAAGCCTCTTGCATTTGTGTAATATGGCTGCTTCCTTCGATAAACAAGGAGCCAGATCCATATGCTATTTATGGTTTTCAAACTTGTGTAGTTTTCCTCAGCACGTCCCTTGAGTTCCTTATCCTGTGGGCTCACCCTCTCAGGTCACACAGTAAAGGCCAGAAATTGATCAATTCCTACAAAACAAAGTAAGCCACAACAACCACAGAACTGTGCTGCTACTTTTTATTCTATGACATGTTTCGGATCACATGGACCCTTTCTCAAGTGTGTGACTCGAGAAAGACACACTTGTGAAAGGGTCCATGTGATCCGAAACATGTGGTGGAACAAAGAGTAGCAGCACAGTTCTGTGGTTGTTGTGGCCTGCTATTTATGGTTTAGTTTGTATGAATGGTATTATATTTAAATAGCGCCCACATGACACTAGGTAAAGGTTCATTATTACGTACGTAGTCCTCCGTTGTCCAAATTTACGTTCCCTCTCCAGGAGAGTCCTTAAGCAGCCTCCAGCGACATACTCCATGAGGAAGAAGAGATGGTGGTCTGACTGGAAGGTGGCATGTAGATCCACGGTGAAGGGGTGGCAAGCTGCTGTGAGAGCGACCCGTTTCTCGACCAAAATCCTGAATATTAAAAGCATTCATTATCAAAACAAGCCAGTAGAGAAAGTGTCATTCTGCCCATAGGAGCCACATTATTGTCTTAGATTATTTAGTATAGTACTAATGGGAGATGTTAGTGGAAGTCCCAAGACACATAACTAGTTAGGCATTGCTTGCATTATCAGGGTAATATCAGAGCGCTACAGCTGTTTGAAAGGGACATGGGTAAGTAATAAAGCCAACTAGCCAAGTTGATCATTCCCATAAACTGACCTTTCAACATCCCTTAAGGTGGTGATCTTCTGTTTTTTTAGGATCTTCAGGGCATACGATCTTTTTGATGCCGTGTGTTGCACATGGAGAACCTGGAATGAGAGAATATATTGAGGGAATTTTGAAGAAACACAGGAAGATACATGCAGAACCTCCAAACCCCTTGCAGAGAGCTCCAAGAATCCATCTTGCTCCCAACATTGCAAGGTAACAGAACTAACTGTTTAGCCAGTGTTCTTGCATGTGCCCAATAGTCATCCTAATTATGGATTAAGTTAAATATTACCTTCCCAAATCCGCCCTCGCCTAGGAAACCTCGTTGGGTGAAGTCTTGCAGAGTGCAGTTGGTCAAATGCAAAACTCTGAAAAAGAATTGCAGAATTGAACTCATTGTTATTTCAAATGAAATGTTGATAGTATCATCAGTTGCAGGTTGTACTGTATCTTACTCTGGTTCCGTCGTCACAGCCGGTGGAAAGTCTTCTGCTGTGTTTTCTGGATGAGTTGAGCCTATGTTCACTTCATCCGCAGACATCTCACTATAGGGAAAATGTAAGTTTGTTATTATGCTTGTGTTTTACTAACATGGGAAGCTAAGAGCTGTATATGTACATAGACATTGGAGTTCAGCCCTTTCAGAGGCAGAGAATGATTTGCCAGCACAGTACAGGGTGAATTCAGGTGCCATGTCTGTATCTGGAGTATTACACCTCCACCAAAAGAACTACAATAGCCGTATACAGGGCCTCCTTCAGAAATCACCGGGGCCTGTCCGGCAAAATTTTCTGGGCCCACCTGCCCCCAAGCCCCACCCCATATTTTGCCCACCCCACAGAAAAAAAGCCAAACAAACATCAGAGCTGAAACAGTAACCCCCCCCCCCAAGTTATAAAAAGCCATTGGTGATCAGGGGCCCCCCTCCTGCAAGTAAAAAAATATTGATTGCCTGCTCCCCCCAAGTTATAAAAAGCCACTGGTGGCCAGGACCCTCCTTTAAGTAAAAAAAAAAAACATTGGTGGCAGCCCACCCAAAATGTATTTTTTTTTACCAGGGTTCCCCATAAGTTTGGCTCATAAGGGGGTCTCAGTCATGCTTCACTTACTTGATTGCCGGGTCCCCCCCCGTCAGCATTCTGCAAAGTTTCTAAGAAAGGACGGGAGCTCCGGTTTCAGCATTATTTCTGTCCTATTCAGATCTCTGTGCCCTCATTGGTCGATTAAGTTAAGTCCCGGTGAAACTACATTGGGATTGGTTAGGCTGGAGGGGAAGATTCTACTTTACCCATCCAATCCCTGTACAGCTTTACCAGGACTTAAACTTAAACAACCAACGAGGGCACACCAGAGCCCCAGTCCTCTATTATAAACACTGCAGCAGGCTGTCCCCCCAACACTCAAAAAAAACTTCAGGGCTCGGGACAACTGCCCCCCCCCTGTGCCCCCCTGATGGCGGCCCTGGCCATATACAGAGAACACAGTTCATAATAAGCCGAACTCTGCATCTTACCTGCCCTCAGTGACAGCCAGTGGCAGTGCTGGATCTTGTGCCGTGGTGTCCCTCTCACTTGTGGTGGCTGGTTCTTCCGGTGTCAAGGCAACTGCTGGTGACTCATCCCTAACACAGGAATCCTCTGGGGCATTTGTTGGTGGGTCATGGGGAGAACCTGGGTGAATCTCAGGGTCCGTTTGTGCAATTGCCACATTCAGGTTTTGAAGGGTGGCATAAAGAATTTTTAGCTTTTTCCCCGACTCCTTCATACACTTCCTCAGACGGACTAAGGTCTTCTTGTCTGAGGTCACTCTGTAGAGCTTTTCAGCGCCCGCTGCAATGCGCATCTCCGTCTTTATTTCTCCCATTACCCAATCTTTACTGGCCAATAGATGTAACCTTTGCCGCAAATCACAAAGTTTTGGAGACAAAACCTCATGATTGTCCTGTAGAAAAGGAGAAAAAGTTATGGAAACAATAGTTGGTTATTGCCTGCCTAAGTTACTGTAATTTACACTTTTTTTCTTTCAATTCTAGAATCACTAAAACTGTTGGCCAAGCCCTCCAGCTCCAGTGAGGAGCAAATCTGCTGGTGTCAGTAGCTGCTACTTCTCAATCTCTCTCTGCGCTGAAATGTCACCAGGCTCAAGATTTTATTCTCCACTGGTAAGTCCATATTCCAATTCTAATCTACATCATGGCATTGCTATTTGTTTGATGTTTATACAGGTATGGGACCTGTTATCCAGAATGCTCAGGACTTGGGGTTTTCCGGATAACAGATTTTTCTGTAGTTTGGGTCTTCATGCCTTAAGTCTACTAGAAATTCATTTAACCATTAAATAACCCCAACAGGCTGGTTTTGCTTCAAATAAGGATTAATTATATCTTAGTTGGGATCAAGTACAAGATAATGTTTTATTATTACAGAGAAAAAGGACATCATTTTTAACAATTTGGATTATTTGGATAAAATGGAGTCTATGGGAGAGTACAGGTATGGGATCTTTTATCTGGAATGCTTAGGTCCTGGACCGTAATTCTCTGTTCTAGCTCCCTCAAACAGGAACCTTGGCTTCCCATTTTATTCCAGATTCGCTTTATTTTTCCCTAACATTGTGCTATGGAATATATTGCTACTTTAAACAATAAATACTAATCATCTCCTCCGGACTGAGGCCATTGCACTCTTCAGTAACATGTTATATCCCATTAGCCTTACCGGATTGGTAGCACGAATGCAGGAGTTCCGGACACCCATCTTGAGACTCCTGTAATGGGAAATAAACATTGTCAGTGCTGGTATGGGGATAAGAGGTCATTTTTATCTTTCTCAATAGAAACCCTCTTCTCCAAATTGCATATTGGTGTTGTTATATTATATTGCCCCAACTCATACAATTCCAACATAGCTAAACATGGGAGGTTTAAGCAACTATCCCTACCAAAATATCGACAATGAAGGCAGGTTACCGGATACTCTTTTAATCCCAAAGAAAGCCTGATCTGCCACGTTTAAATGTCTGGGTCACCCTTTCTTCCCATATGCCCCTATCGGGAAACCCCTTTCTCCCCCACGCGTCAAGAATCTCCCTCATTTTCTGTCTGGCTGATGTTGGGCATTAAAAAAACTGGCAGATTTTGTCTGTAATGCACAATTCACCACCCACCAGGAATTACCAAAAGAAAAGACCAAAGAAATATGGGAACAATCTTCAATTTCATAATAGTAGGAGATGTAAGCTCCAGTAAAGGTGTTGCTAGACAGAGAGCAGTCCCCCGATATATTTCTGTAGCTCACTAAATGTATGAAGATATCACTCAGGGCAGGAGTTATTTTGATGGCTTGTGTTCTGTACACTGAATTGGACACCCTGTGTTTAAATAAACTTCCTTAATGGGAAGAAAGTGTCTTCCCGCAAGCTTATAACTAGAATAAACTCATTCCATGGTGATCTTAATTGTAAATCTCCCCTATGGGAATGCTCACTTGTGTTTTATCCTGATACCTTGTGCTACTGTCAGTCATCTATCTCTTTTATTCTTCACTAATCACTCAATGACAATATGTGTGTTTTATTTGGTTGTGAAAATCAGTAAACTTGAACCTTTAATAAAGGGGGTTTAACATACAAACCAATTTATACGTCTCTTCTATGACAACAGTTATTTTATTTACTAAACCATAAGTTCTTTAGTCAAACTATATACTATATGAGCATCATGTAATTGTCTGGTGTTTATGAACTACAACTCTCATCTGCCAGAATTTGTAGCCATCAAAGAAATCCAATGCTCTCTGAAAATCAATATAGCCATGTATAGCAGGCATTTCTTTCTATCTATAAAATATATATATATATATATATATATATATACAGTCTACATCAGCTGACAGGAATTGGGACACTGGTGTAAGGGCAGGTAAGAAGTAGGTGCGCTTCAGTTTTTGGAGAAAACAAGTACAGGCCTGGGAAAGAGATGTGGGACCTTACAAATTGCCCCTCCCCCTTAATTAGGGCAGGTTTGCTGTAAAATAAATCATAAACTGTATGAATTGTATTTGCAGGATTACCTCTTAAAAGAAGCTCAGATGTCAGATCTTCAAAAATAAAAAGCAAAAAAAAAATACCAAAACGCCTGAGGTGTTTTTGGCTTTTGGCTTAAATAGAGGGGCCGGCACAAGGCCGGGGGACCCCAGAGGGTCTCCCTCTTTAGACGCTGGCTCTCCTTATATGTGTTCAGAAAAGAATGTTAAAATCTGAACTAAGGAGAAGCCAGGAAAAAACACAGTCCAAAAAGAGCTGGTAATTTGCCAAAAAAGTAGCAATCCGACCACTGTAGCAATCTGTATAGGGAAGAGAATAAATTGACAAATTAGTTTCAAGGATAATGCTTTTAACACTTAACTTAATATTTCCTATAAAATATAGAGGAAAGCAGAGATCTAAACGTGAGCTTTGTGTCACTCCCAGCGTTTACTGGCACTCAGTTTGTACAATGCAGTGCCTCCCAGCAGCCAATCAGAAATGAGCATTGGTATAGAGAGTATGAATACATACTGTAGTACATAAGATCACTGGCCAGGTGCAGATTGCCCACCCCCTGCTATAGGAAACATTTACAGAATAGCAATTAAATCTGATTGGAATCAATACTGCCCTACCATGTACCCTGTTGCCCCCCACAGCCGGGACATTTGAAGGGAATGCACATGAGACATGAAAGGAAAAGACATTGCTATGTATTCCATTAAATTCATGTTAAGGTTGGTATATCAGAACAGGTTAGATACCCAGGGGCAGAGGGGCAAAACTGTAAGGAGCCTGTTAATACTGGTCATACAAATAAAGTATTTATAGTGAGGTACAGGGGTCCCCAAATGTCATCTGTTTATGGGCTTCAATTGGGAAAAAGTGTATATTTGCTGTCAGCCCCTAAATCTCTTATAGGGATAGTACATTCACCACTCTACCAACCAATGGACTAAACCAACTGTCAAACCCTGGGTCTGTGTCTCCCAACCAGCTCTAAGAGTAAAAGCATATCCAAAGCCCATTTTAGGGGTAAACTCTCCAAAATCTCTGAAATCAATGAGAGGAGCATCATCCACTAGTCTTGGGGGTATCAAACATTTATCACCCCCCTTTTCACTAAAATAAGGATTATTTGGCAAAAAAATCTCTTATAGGGATAGTACATTCAGCACTCTACCAACCAACGGACTAAACCAACTGTCAAACCCTGGGTCTGCATTTCCCAGCCAGCACTAAAAGTAAAGGCATTGTCCATTTGAGGGGGAAATTTAATAACATCAGTAACATAATCAATATCTGTTAGTCTGGCACAGGGGTCCCCAAATGTTATCTGTTTATGGGCTTCAATTGGGAAAAAGTGTATTTGCTGTCAGCCCCTAAATCTCTTATAGGGATAGTACATTCACCAGTCTACCAACCAACGGACTAAACCAACTGTCAAACCCTGGGTCTGTGTCTCCCAACCAGCACTAAGAGTAAAAGCATCTCCAATGCCCATTTTAGGGGGAAAATTCTCTAAAATCAGTAAGAGGAACAACATCCGCTAGTCTGGGGGCATCACGCAACTATTTCCCCCCTTTATTTGACTAAATTATGGGTTATTTGTCACAAAAATCTCTCACATTTACCTCTCACCACTCAACCAACGGACCAAACCAAATATCAAATCCCTGGGTGTAAAGTCACCTCTCACCTCTGCTCTTAAATCATGAGATTTATAAATAAATGTTATTGTGTAAAAGGAAGAAGCATTGCTATTTATTCCTTCTTATGGGGTTACTGTAGAAAAGGTGTATATTTGCTGTCAGCCCTGCATAACTTCCAAATCCTCAGTCTGTGTCTCCCAACCAGTGCTAAGATTAAAGTCATCTCCAAAGCCCATTTTAGGGGAAAAGTCTCTAAATTCACTAAAATCAGTGAGAGGATAAATATCTGTTAGTCTGGGGAGTGTTACCCAACTATTTCCCCTCTTTTTTCATTAAAATAAGCATTATTTGACAAAAAATATCTCCCAGAGGGAATATCCACTTACCAATCACTACGGTGTCAACCAACGGACTGAACCAACGGTCACAGTCCTAAGGTGAAGTCACCTCTGTTCCCTGCTCTTAAAGGGGAAGTGTACCCTGTAAGTAAGGTTCATAATAGTAAGTTGCATATGGCATTTATTTCCATTTAGATGTGCAGTACATACATAGCTTATTACGTACACAGAGCATTTCTTTGTATGTGTGGCCTATTGAGTCAGTGCAGTTACTGTGCTGCCATAGATATCATACCATATCTGGATCACAGTGATAGAATCAGTGTTTGGGTGAAAGATGGCACATGAAGGAAGGTTCACAGAATTGCATTAAAGGTGATTTGGGAAGGGATAATGTCTGAGGAGGCCAAGATGCTTATATAAGTAGGACTGGTCCTTTTAAATCTGATATTTTGCCCAAGCCCTGTAACCAATAGAAAACAGTGATGCATTTGTGACCTTCCCCTGTCCATATCCTGCATTTTTAATACCTTTAGTACCTATAAAATTGTTTTTTTTTCCTGTGATACAAATGTAGTTGCCTGTGATAACGTAGTTATCTCAATTTCTTCAATAGGCTGATTGCAATTTCAAACTCCACCATAAATGACTGTATTAAGCAGCAGTTGTCATTCTTTATTAATACAAGCCTCACCTGAAGGTCCATCCTCTGGCCAGGGCCTCCTTTAGCTCATGAAATGGCTACAGGAATAGGAAAATATTGGTGTATCGTGATTTCATTATATCATGGTTTCAAAAATATGAAGTGAAGTGTGGGTCAGTGTTTAGCCCAGCTCTCTGGTGGATCAGTCTAATCACACGTTCCCTTTCTTTTCTCTCTCATTTAGGAGTGTTCGTGTGGGAAGTGTTCAGCAAGAGTGAAATTCCATTTGAACATTTTTTCAACTCCGAGGCTGTGGATAAAATCTCAGCTGGACTGAGGCTCTTCAGACCCAAGATGTCTCCCGAAAGAGTGTACATGCTGATGAACAACTGCTGGTAAGAGGTACGAGGGATTAGGTTTATGTACACTTTTAAGTAGTAAGTAGCGTAATCGCAAAATAAAAACCTGTTGTCCAATCACAATCTCCTCCACATGCTAAAGATGGCTGCATGGAAATAATATATGGGAGCCATTAATTCTGTGTCCATCTCTGGATCTTGGCATTATCTTTCCCAAGTACAAAAAATGTTTCCAACTGAACAATAGATATGTAAATACACATAATACATTTTTGTCTTTGATGAATTGGGGTTATGAGCTCTAACCAGTGACTAAAATATTCATTTTAGTAACAATTTACAAGATTTACAATGTTCCTTCCTCTTTTTGTTTTTAAAGTGACTCTTGTTAACTGGGGATATGCCATGGATATTTGTAATACAGCATTAGTACTACAAATTATTTACTAGCATCTATTGTAGTTGAAAACAGTGTTTGTTTATCCCTTTCTGTTCTTTAGCAAAGGTCGACTCTCCTCCAGATCTGTTAATCAGCTAGTTTCATATAGAGTCAGGGATGCAGAGAATATATAGTGAATAAAGTAACCTCTATTGTAAAATATAAGGATATTACCGAGCAGTTCCAGGACCATATAAAAGCACATTTTTTGATGCAGGTCATGGAACTCGGAGGTGACTTCTAATATCCTCATATTTTACATCAGAGGGTACTTTATTATAATACACACATTTCATTGAGTCATATGACAGAAATGACATCACTAAGCTCAGTTTATAACCGATGACATCACTAAGCACCGCTTATAAGGATATCATTTCCAGGATATTGTGTATTATAAACAAATAATGATTTTAGTATAATAATAATAATATATATTTAAAAGTTGCTTAGAATTGCATTCTATTTTTATGCAAAAACAGGAGCAAGGATATCGGGACAGGCTTCAAAATCCCATTTTCCCAATTGGTCTCTGTAGGCTTGAAATATTATCTGATCGTTGTCCTTGAGACCTAGCGGGTGGGTCTAATCAGGCCAAGATCTCTTTGTTTAGCAACCTTTGCAAAGAACAGTTTAGCTGTATGGCCAGCTTTTGCCTTGTCCTTTTTGTAAGGACCTAAGAGAGTAGAAACTCGACCCTTCCCCATAACTATCCATACAATAGGTTGATAATGCACTTCAATAAGGGAGTACATGGCATTTACAAATTGGGTTACAAATTGGATTGTACCGGATCCAAAATGAGCTTTTTCAAGATTTGGATTCAGTCAGGAGTGTTGCGCCAATGAGGTGGGTTAAGAAACTAGGTGACAGCACCCCACAAGTTACTGGGGTGGCAAAAAAGCTGCTCCTGGGAACTTGAAAGGTTTTGTTCACCTTTAAATTGACTTTTAGTATGATGTAGAGAGTGATATTCTGAGGCAAAATGCTTCATCTTTTATCATTTGTGGTTTTTGAGTTATTTAGCTTTTTATTCAGCAGCTCTCCAGTTTGCAAATTCAGCAATCTGGTTGCTAGGATCCAAATTACCCCAGCAACCATGCACTGATTTGAATATGAATAGGAGAGGCTTTAAAATAAAGATGAGTAATAAAAGTAGCAATAATAATACATTGATAGCCTTACAGAGCATTTGTTTTTTAGATGGGGTCAGTGACCCCCATTTGAAAGCTGGTAAGTGTCGGAAGAAGAAGGCAACTGATTAAATAATTATTGAAATTAAATAATGAAGAACTTGCCGGTCTATAACATACTAAAAGCTAATTTAAAGGAGAACTACTCCTTTAATAGCTGACTTTCAGGGTTTCAAGATGGAAATGCTAGTGTTGAGAGCAAAATTGCGGCCTCTGCACTGACAATGTGGATCCCCCTGGACCCTCTCTGGCACTCAAAAGGTTAGCGCCAAGGATCAAGGTGGGGCAAGGATCGCCTCTGGATTCAGTTAAAGGAGAACCAAACCCTTTATTTTTAAATCCTCTACTCTGCATATACCCCCTCCCTGCCGCCCCCTAGCCTAGGTGTTACCTTAGCCTAGGTGTTTCCTTAATTTGGAGCTTTCTGGATAACGGATATATATATACTTTTTTTACAATCATCTGACTGATGAGTTGAGTTTAGCAAATATCGTATTGGCCCTTCCGCCATAAATCAACTAGGCAAACAGATGCGATGAAAAAGGCTAGTCGTTTTCGCTGGACTCAAAACAAACTCTCCCTTTGTTTATGAGAACTAATCAACTCTGATCTTTCGTCCAGAGGAAATATAACATTTGCTGCTGATCTTCTTCCCACTGTGGATGCAGAAATGATATTAAAAAATCCATGCAAGTTAAATTCGCTGTGGGCAACAGGTCTCCTCGTGGCGCAGCACTAATCTGGCTCAGAGGGAACTTCCAAACCTGAAATATAAACTCACGTAAAAAGTTGTTACACAAACAGTTTGTTTCAAGGGGAAATATGCCTTGTGTTTTCCCTTCGGTTTTTTCTTATACTTCTCCGGGTTTCTGCACAGACCCTGATATGAATGATAATGTTATTGGGAAGCCAGTCGTTATTTATAGAATTGCTTATAACTCCTTCTAATATACCTCCCCCTACAATCTATTTAATGGCTCTATTGCTGCTTATTATACCTGTCTCTCTAACTGAACCTGTTATTTCTCTTTATAAACCTCTGCCTTTTACCCCTGCTTTGATTTTCTTTATATTTGTTCCCTTTACCACTAGATGTTACTGGGCCCCACATTAAATTCATTTTAGGGCCCCCAACATATCCAAAGACTCCTGTTTTACCAATAAATGTTGAAATTTCTCATTAATAAGGACCTCGTTGGGCCCCTTATACCTCCTGCCACTAGGGTTGCCACCTTTTGCAATGGTGGAGACTGGGCAGGAGGTGGGGCTGTGACATCAGGGGGTGGGGTCATGACACAGGTGGGAGTGTCCGTGACATCAGGGGACGGGTTATGACGCGGGCCGATCACCGTGTCAGTCAAGGGAATCCAACCCAGTTTTTTCCTTATTTGGAAAACTGGGGAGGAACTTTTGAACTGGGCAGCCCTTTAAAATATGGGGCAGTCCGGGTCAAAACCAGACAGGTGGCAACCCTATCTGCTAACCCCTGCAACCACAGGGTCTGCATCCTCTGCTATACCCTACAGTATACTTCTCTATAACCATTCACACTCACAACTACAGTTGTTCTATGTAATAATAATCCCTCCATTGCCTTAGCCCGTCCTTTAAAGGAGAACCAAACCCTTTTATATTAAAATCCCCTACCCTACATAGACCCCCTCCTAGGGTTGCCGCCTGTTTTGGAAAAAAATACCGGCCTAAAAAAAAAAAATACATTGGGGGCAAGTAACATTTTTACTGGTCAGGCCGGTAAAATACTGGCCAGGTGACAACCCTACCCCTCCCTGCTCCCCCTCAGCCTAGGTGTTACCCTGGGTAAATGCCCCTAAGTCTTTACTTACCCCTTGTTAGAGATTCAGAGTGTTCATGGGCACCATCTTTTTCTCTACGGTAATCTTGGTTGGCGCAAACTTCCAGTCCCGAACAACTGTGCATGTGACGAAAGCCACGGAAATTGCTGAAGCGCCGGAAGAAGACCGGAATATTACAGAAGAGAAGAAGATGGCGCCCGTGAATGCCCTGAATCTGCAATGAGGAGTAAGTAATGACTTAGGGGCATTTACCAAAGGGTAACACCTAGGCTTGGGGGGAGCAGGGAGAGGGTCTATGTAGGGTAGGGGGTAGGGGATTTTAATAAAAAAAGGTTTGCTTCTCCTTTAAATCCTTTAGTGCTGCACATAAAGTCACCCTTTTACTCCATAGAACCCCTTTTTTTAAAGGGGTTTTTTACCTTCAACAAGTTGTTCAGTTGTTTTTGGGTAGTTCATCATTAGTAAAGACTTTTTTTCAGTTATTTCTATTTTATATTTGTTTCTGTTTTTCTTAAAGGGGTTGTTCACCTTTACATTAACATATAGTATGATGTAGAAAGTGATCTTCTGAGACAATTAGCAAGTTTTTTTTATGATTTGTGGTTTTTGATTTATTTAGCTTTTCATTCAGCAGCTCTCCAGTTTGCTATTTCAGCAAACTGGTTGCTACGCTACGAATTGCCTTAGCAACCATGCACTGATTTGAATAAGAGACTGGAATATGAATAGGAGAGGCCTGAATAAAATGAATGAGTAATAAAAAGTAGCAATAACAATAAACGTGTCGCATTGCAGAGCATTTGTTTTTTAGATGGGGACAATGACCCCCATTTGAAAGATGGAAAGTATAGTTTTGTTTAATTATTTGTCTCCTGACTTTTTCCAGACCAACGCTTTGTAAGGCTACAAATGTATTGCTATTGCTACTTTTTATTACTCATCTTTCTATTCAGGTCCTCTCCTATTCATATTCCAGTCTCTTATTCAAATCAGTTGTATGGTTGCTAGGTGAATTTGGACCCTAGCAACCAGATTGCTGAAATTGCAACTTGAGAACTGCTGAATGAAAAACTATAAATAACGCAACAATCACAAATAATAAAAAATGAAAACCAATTGCAGATTGTCTCAGAATATCACTCTCTACATCATACTGAATGAATCGGCATTCATTATTTGTTTTGTATAATTTGTAATTTATTAGCCAATCCTGCAGACTGCAGCCGAAAATGATACCTGGTTTTTGAGGATCAGCAACCAAAAACAGACTGACTGCACCCCTTCACATTTATTGTTATTATTTTGCTTGCTTTTTCATCCATTCGCTAATTATCTAGCCACAGAGCCCAGGTTGCTAGGGTATTTAACCACTAGCAACCAGATAACTCTTATATATATATCCGAACAGCAAAAACATAGACCAAAAAAAAAACAGTGATAATTTGAAAAACACAAATAAGAAATGAAGACCAATGGTAAGTTGTTACTTTTAAGATGAACAACCACTTTTGTTCCTCTCGTAAACTGAAATGAACATAAAAGCTGCAAGTTTAGGGTTCCTCTTGGTATTCTATCCGACCTCACAATGATGGATTTTGGTGCATCCCGGGTCGATTCAGTTCGTAAACAACCACTTTCACCGTGTTTTTACTTTTCTGATTTATTAAAACATTCGGTTGCCTTAATCATCATAAAGTAAGTGTAATAACCGAGCAGTGCTGGTCTTAGGCCGATTGGACCTATTGCGCCCAATTGGGCCCCGCGCTCATGGGGGCCCCGCACAGCCGCATCAAAGCAAGAGCAAGGATTTGCTGCCTTTCTCCCTCACCAATGTTTCCAGATGCGCGCAGTAAACACTGACCCGACGAACTGCTCTGAAGCCCGCCCCCAGGGCAGTATCGGTTTTCTTTTTTTTCTCTCTTCGCTGGCTGTGTAAATAGCAGCATACTAAGGGGGTTTGAGAGAGTGTGCGGCGACATGTGGGACTGGGAGAGGGAGCGTTTGTTACATGCCCTGTGTGCCCTAGGGGACAGATGACAGCAGCCAATTGCAGGCAGTGGCGAAAGGCGCCATTATACGTTGTTTGAACTCAGCTAACAGGCATGATGGACGGTAGACGATGGTGCTGCAGATTCATCCTCTCCCCCCCAGACTATTGGTTCAAAAAGAATGCTGGCCCAGTAAGGCTACAAATCACGTTTATTACACTGCCTTGTGAATTGTAACCCTTGCTAGCAAAAATTGCATTTGTGCCATTCTTCTGTTATGCATTTTTCGATATTTATTCCTGAAATTGCCACTGTGCCACCTAAAGTGATTTCGGGGGGTATTTATACATGCAATTCTCACTGTGTTCATTCTGCTCTTAGTTCTGGGGTATTATACATTGAATTGCAAATGTGTTTATTCTGCTAAATGTTTTTTGGGTTTTATAAATCAAATTGCATCAGTGTCTTCTTTCTTAGAATGATGGGATTTGTGCTTTAGTAACAGCTAAATGAAATGTTGAACTATCTATAGATTCAATATTTCTCCCATAGGTATTCCCTGTACTAAGTAGTAGTAATATATCATAAAACTATGGCAGCATAGGTATTCCCCTGTACAAAGCACAATTCAGCAGGAACAGTCCCTAAGTTTGCTCATAGTCTGTACAGAGAGATCCCATAAAACTATGGCAGCATAGGTATTCCCTGTACTAAGCACAATTCAGCAGGAACAGTCCCTAAGTTTGCTCATAGTCTGTACAGAAAGGTCCGATAAAACTATGGCAGAATAGGTATTCCCCTGTACAAAGCACAATTCAGCAGGAACAGTCCCTAAGTTTGCTCATAGTCTGTACAGAGAGATCCCATAAAACTATGGCAGCATAGGTATTCCCTGTACTAAGCACAATTCAGCAGGAACAGCCCCTAAGTTTGCTCATAGTCTGTACAGAGAGATCCCATAAAACTATGGCAGCCTAGGTATTCCCTGTACTAAGCACAATTGAGCAGGAACAGTCCCCTAAGTTTGCTCATAGTCTTTACAGAGAGATCCCAGAAAACTATGGCAGCATAGGTATCCCCTGTACAAAGCACAATTCAGCAGGAACAGTCCCTAAGTTTGCTCATAGTCTGTACAGAGAGATCCCATAAAACTATGGCAGCATAGGTATTCCCATGTACTAAGCACAATTCAGCAGGAACAGTCCCTAAGTTTGCTCATAGTCTGTACAGAGAGATCCCATAAAACTATGGCAGCCTAGGTATTCCCTGTACTAAGCACAATTGAGCAGGAACAGTCCCCTAAGTTTGCTCATAGTCTTTACAGAGAGATCCCAGAAAACTATGGCAGCATAGGTATTCCGTGTACTATTTACCATACATACAGACATACAATTTACCATACATATTTACCATACAATAGGAGGGTAGTTCTTTAAAAATGCACTCTTTGGTTGCATATACTGTGAAAATGAGTTCCTGTGCTATGTATGCAGTTGAACTCAATAAAAATAAATAATTGAAATGTAGTAATTATGAATGGACAGAGAGAAAAACAGTTACTATTCGTCATTCAGCCCTGGAACCCTGTGCCAGATGGCAAAACTCCATTTAGGGGCCCCCACCAAAATAGTTCCAATTGGGCCCCGCAGTTGGTAAGACCGGCCCTGTAACCGAGTGCGAGGTGCAGCCTGCTTCCTTGTTAATCATTTATTGTAAAGTCTTGCGCTGAGAGGTGGAGGTGAATTAAAACAGTTTGAGGTGTATATTCACCAATTATACCTTTTATATGCCCCTCACTGTAATCCTAATTATTCCAATGCACATAATCTGTTTACCGAATGGAACAGGTTGCAAGAAATAATTGGGCTGCAGGACTTTTCTAGAGGGGCTAGTTAACTGAACTAGCCAACTACCTTATTTTGAAGCCATTCAACCAGCTATGATTTTGTTACTGTGTCGGACTGGGTCTTCTAGGGAACCTGAAACCCTTGGGCCCACACTTGCAGCAATAGTTCCAAATGTTAAAGGATTTTATAAGAGCCCCTGGTGGAAATTAGGGATGCAACGAATCCATAGATTCGGTTTGGGTTTCGGCCAGGATTCGCCCTTTTTCAGCGGGATTTGGATTCGGCCAAATCCTTCTGCCCGGCCGAACCAAATCCGAATCCAAATTTGCATATGCAAATGAGGGGAGGGAAATTGTGTGACTTTTTGTCACAAAACAAGGTAGTAAAAGTAGTTTTCCCCCTTCCCACCTCTAATTTGCATATGCAAATTAGGATTCAGATACGGTATTCGGCTGAATCTTTCGCAAAGGATTCGGGGGTTTGGCCGAATCCAAAATAGTAGATTTGGTGCATCCCTAGTGGAAATAAGGACTGAATTCTCCTTAGACTTAGGGGTTCCTTTTGTATTCTGGTAGGCCATTGTAACCCTATTTTGTTGAATGATTTTGCTTAATTTTAATCAAGCTTACTATGCAACAGTATTACCTTAATGCCAAAATGACTCCGCATGCTGCTGGCCCGTTTGTTTATCTGCTTGTCAATCTCACCAAATACATCTTTCCATACATCTGTGTACATCTGTTCCGTTATCCAGAAAGCAATGAGTTACAGAAAGCCCATCTGCCATATACTCCATTATAATTAAAATAATCCAAATTTTGAAAAATGATTTCCTTTTTCTCTGTAATAATAAAACAGTACATTGTACTTGATTTAAACTGAGATATAATTAATCCCTATTGGAGGCAAAACCAGCCTATTGGGTTTATTTTATGTTTACATAATTTTCTAGTAGATTTATGGGGGAATGTAATAAAAGTCGGAAATAGAAAAACGATATGCTTCTGCCCGAACAAATTTTGCTTTGCGCGAATTTAATATAGCTTTTGCAAACCTGGAAACTGTTTAGCGACCACTTCCAACAGTGGAAGACCGTTTGCGAATGTTATAGTTTGCGCCAATGTGAAGTCAATGTAATAAAACTTACTGAAAAAGTCGTTATGTTTGCTCCGAAAGATTGCGACACCTTCAAGCACGCAATTAAAATTCGCAATGCGAAATTAAAATTCGCAAAGTAATAGCTTAAGAACAATATTACATGGCGAGATGTGGATTTTTATTCTTATTGGTGTGAATTGTTTTACTCTTTGCGATTTTTATTACATTCCCCCGTTAAAGTATGAAGAGCCAAATTACAGAAAGATGCGGTATCCGTTAAAAAACCCAGGTCCCGAGCATTCTGGATTAACAGGTCAGAAAATAATCTCATCAAACAAATCCTTCAATGTGTTAAAACTGAAAAAAACAATAGATTATAACAATGGAAAAGGCATTGACCTGAAGGGCTACTTAAAAGGGTTGCTCACCTCTAAATTAACTTTTAGTATGATGTAGAGAGTGATATTCTGAGACTATTTCCAATTATTTTTTTTTTTTTTTGTTACATTATTTATCTTTTTATTCAGCAACTCTCCAGTTTGCAGTTTTAGGAATCTAGTTGCTAGGGTCCGAATTACCCTAGCAACCACGCTTAGATTGGAACATGGGAATGGAATCTAAACAGAAAGAAATAATATAAAGTAGCAATAACCATACATGTGTAGCCATACACAGCATTCGTTAAATGGGGTCACTAACCCCCATTTGGAAGCTGGAAAGAGTCAGAAGCAAAAGGCAAATAATTGAAATACTACAAAAAAATAGTGATGACCAATTGAAAAGTTGCTTAGAATTGGTCATGCTATAACATAATAAAAATGATCAGAAAGGTTAACCACCCCTTTAACTAATATACAAAACTATATATCAAGATGCATATCTGAAGCCTGCAATCAAACTATGTAGAGTCTGGGAGCAGGGCCAACAACTATCAGAGCATAAAAAGGATATACGGACCAGCACTCTCTTGTTGAGAAACTAAATTGTTTTCTTTATTCCTCCATCTCACTGGGATTGTTGGGTCATATATTAGGACCATTTTATGTTCAGCACCTCCAGACTACATAACAGGTTAAATAATGTGCCAGTTCCTATGCCCTGTGTGTTGTAGGAATTTATTGGTTTTGATTTCGGGTGGCTTAGCCAAGCTTTCATTAACATTCACCTGCATGTATGTTCCCCCCTTTCTCATTTCTCTTAGTAGTATTTTGGGGGGCTCGGTGCTTCTTCAGTACGAGAACTGCCTTCCCCATTTCCATTTAATCTTTGATTTTTTGTGAAATGAAGACATCGTGCCAGACTATAGTTGCAGTAAAGAGCTGATCTCTAGATCCTACTTCTGTAGAATAACATATTTTAGGGTTACAGCACCTCCTGCCTGTGTTTCAGTGCAAGGTATCTTGTCTTGATCATTCATAGGCAGATTTGGGCTGATAGAAATACACAAAAAGAAATGCATAGAAACTGTGGGGCAAATTCACTAACCTCCGAAAAATCACCAGCGACGGCTTCGCTCACAGCGCAACACTTCACAAGGTGTAGATTCGCCAGGAAGCGAAGTTGCGCTAGGGTTGGCTAATTTGCATATGGCGGGAATATGGACGTATATGTTGCAGCAAATACATTACACTAGCCAGGGAAACCTTAATAAAATAAAGTTGTTATATTGCCCTACACATGAGCCCAGTGTATAGTTTATGTGCCATATGTTAGGAAATGTAGAGGGGAAGCCGGTTACCCCAAAAAAAAATTATGCTCTTTTGCAGCCTATCACCCTGAAAAAATGAAAAGTCGCCAGCGTTTTTTGGGACTTAGAAAAATTTTCAACTATTTTTTTAGGAAGTCCAATCTACTCTATTGCACTTCGCCTGGTCTGAGGTGCTGAAGGCAAGTCTGGCGCAAGAGGTAATGTTCAGTAAAATCCGCATCTTAGTGAATTTATGTAGTTACGTCCATTCGCCAGAGCGCAAATTTGCCAGGCGTTAGGGAGCGAAATATCGCTAGCGAAGTTACGGCGATGACCGTTAGTAAATTAGTGAAGTTCCGAAATGATGTCACACTGGCGAATTTTCACCAGCATTAGTCACTTTGCCCTTTAGTAAATTTGCCCCTTGTGTTTGTGTGTACACACATTATATATATATATATCTGCTTTATTTACATAGTGCAGCATGGAGCTACTTCATGCTGTTTGTCTTCATTTCATGGAATGCCCCATGCAATACTGAATATTCAGGCTGGTAAAAAAAATGAAACGGCGCCCACAGTGACCTTAAATATAGCACTTGTGTTATTGCAGTAAAATTTTAATTTAATAATAAATGTTATTGCCTCCCAATTACCACTCACTGCCCAACTTTATGCATTTTGGGGAAGTGATATCAAACATAAATGGATATTAGAAGTCACCTAGGAGTTCCACGATCATATAAAAGCCCAAGGCTCCAGACATCAAAACCCAACTTCTTTAGAATCTAAATCAGATATGTAACTTTGTTAACCTTCTCATTGTTTTAGCCACTTTGCTGAAATATCATTATTCCCTTGTGATGTAAAGTTCCTGCAACACAACCTGGTGTTGTCTGCTGTGCTGCTGAATCCAAGACAAAACTCTTATAAATAACTGACAAATATTATCTTGGCATACATAAAAAATGATATTCTACATATACATTTTATTTATTAAAATTCTCCATTATTGCCTATATAAATGAACTGTTAGATCCTGTAATGTATATGACATTTATATTTTACATGTTTCCTTTCCGCACTGATCCCCATCAGCTACAGGGGTTTGTTTCCCAATTGTGTCGCCCATTTCTGTAATCATTGGCCCATAACACTGATCCTGTTTCAAGTGATGCAATTATACTCTGATGGCTGATTGGCTGAAAGAAAATCAGCTAAGAGGGGTCATCCACCAACATAACCAAATAGTACAAGTATTCCTCATAATCCCAAAATCAGCTTATACAAGTACGAGACCTGTAATACAGAATGCTCGGGGCCTGGGTGTTTCCGGATAACTTATCTTTACGTAATTTAAATTGCCATACTTTGTCTACTAGAAAATCATGTAAACATGAAATAAACCCAATAGGCTGGTTTACCTCCAATAAGGATTAATTATATCTTAGTTGGGATCAAGTACAAGCTACTGTTTTATTATTACAGAAAAAAAGGAAATCATTTTTATTTTCTGGATAATGGGTTTCCCGATAATGGATCCCATATAAATAAGTAAAACATTTTAATTTATACCTTTTTCTTACTCTCCCTGGAGGAAAAGGAAATCATTGTTTACAATGTAGTCTATGGGAGATGATGATGTAATTCAGAACTTTCTGGATAATGGGTTTCACGATAACGCAGGGCCCGAACTAGGAGTAGACAGAAGAGGCACTGGCCTAGGGTGCAATGAAAGGGGGCGCTGGGCAGGTACCTGTCCTCTGCCTACCCCTAGTCCATGTGCACTACTTTCCCCTGCTTTCCTCTCCCCCATTTATAGTTTATGAATTGTTTGCCTTTTTCTTCTTACTCTTTCCAGCTTTCGAATGGGGGTCGCTGACCCCATCGAAAAAACAAATGCTGCTTTTTATTACTCAACTTTCTATTCAGACCCTCTCATATTCAGATTACAGTCACTTATTCAGATCAATGCATGGTTGCTAGGGTAAGTTGGACTCTAGCAACTAGATTACTAGAAATTGCAGAACAGAACCCCCCCAAATATCACTTTTAAGTACCAATTTTTTTCATTGCACATCCATGTAATAGAAACATTTTGCACTTTCATAGTTATCTTTTTACTGGTCCCTATGACTTTCCAAGATACCTACATTAAAAATGTTAAATTCATTAACACTCTGTAGAATAATATGAGAAATAAAGCAATTATTTAGGGAAGTTTCTTGCATTTGAACAAATTTGAGACTTTTTCTGGCGGATTTGGCTAAACCCTTAAAATCTGGACTCTTGAAATCTTGTGACTTGACTAGGGAAAAGTGATATTCTGAGACAATTTGCATTTGGTTTTCATTTTTTACTATTTGTAGTTTTTGAGTTATTTAGCTTTATATCCGGCAGCTTTGCAATGTTTAGCAATCTGGTTGCTAGGGTCTGAATTACCCTAGTAACCATGCATTAATTGTAATCAGACACTGGAATATGAATAAAAGAGGCCTGAATAGAAAGATGAGTAATAAAAAGTAGCAATAAAAATAAATTGGTAGCCTTACAGAGCATTTTGTTTGTGACCCCCTTTAGAAAACTGCAAAGATTCAGAAGAAATTAGAAATTGTTAAACAAACCATAACAAATTATGAAGACCAATTTAAAAGTTGCTTAAAATTTGCCATTCTATTACATACTTAAAGAGATGATTTTTATGATGTAGTTTTTATTTCTAAATTACACTTTTTTCACTGCAAATAATTCACTCTATCATATAAAAACTAATTCCTGAACCAGCAAGTGTATTTTTGTAAGTTGTAATATTGGTGTGTAGGTGCATCTCAGGTCATTTTGTCTGGTCATGTGCTTTTAGAAAGATGGAACTGCTTTTTGGCAGGCTGTTGTGCAGTGCTGTTCTTAGATCTACCAGGCAGCTGTTATCTTGTGTTAGGGAGCTGTTATCTGGTTACCTTCCCATTGTCCAATTTGCAGTACAGCAGTAAAGAGTGACAGAAGTTTTTCAGACATACACTTGCAGGCGGATGGATATAACAGTCCGGTCCTTGCGGGCAGGGGCGGACTGGGGGGCCCGGGGCCCACCGGGACTCCTGTGCAGGGCCCCCGCTAAATACTTGAAGTGAAGCGCCGCTCGGCACGCATTCGCAAACGGCGCGCATGCGCAGACGGCGCTGCGATGCGCCGAAAGAAAAAAATATTTATTTATTAAAAACAACTGTTTGGGGGAGGGGGACATGGGAGCAGTCCGACACTGCTTGCGGGAGGTAACACGGAGGGATGTGGGAAGCGGGACATGTGAGCAGTTTGGATAGCCGTGTTTCTCTTAACCGATCCGCAGGGCCTGCCATTCACAAACACGCCGCCCAGCTGGTTCACTTGTCCGTAGGCAGGCTCTGCAGAGAAACACGTCTCCCTTTACTGTTCCATAAAGTGGGATTGTGCTTCTCCCCAGCAGCCCTGTCTGTCTCCAGGCTCCCTCCCTGATGTCACCGTGTGTCCTACAAAGCAGTCGGGGACCAGGATGACATTTTTGATGTTACTGTTCCTTTAAGTGACACAAATGATAGTTTCTATGGGGTGTCTTTATTTCGGGGGCCCCTATATGCCACAAACGTAGGTAAACCTAAGCACATTGGGCATCAAACTGTTCAGTGGATCCCTGGCATTCATATTTTGGGTGTTTTATCTTGGTTCCCAATGACCTGTAGGAGACTTGCTGATGACTGGAAGCTTTGGCCAACAATTTCTCACATTTTTATAAAAATCAATGTAGTCACATACTATACACATTTGGTATTGATGTGTTCAGGGGAACTTTCCAAATCTGTTGTGTTTTCATGCAGAAACAACGAAATGATGCTGCTGATATATATGTTTATATTATAGGAAACATTCAGAAGCCTATATCTTATTACAGAAGTGGAATGACACCAACATTCTAGTATATTTTGAAAGCTTATGTTGTCCTGAAAAAAAGGATTTTCCTGGATTAACCCAAAGACCCTCCCAGGAAACACCTCTAAAGGGAAAGAGTTTTAAATGTTCAAAATCTGTCTGGCAATGAAAGTACCAAATTGGTTGTCAGTAGTAAATATCTGTGTCTCCAAAGATGCCCCAGTAGCTCCCCATCTTCTTTTCTGCTGATTCCCAGCACATACAAAGCTCACCCAAAGGTGTTTGCAGCCGTTTGACACAATAGACTCAGGGGATCACCCGCTCGTTGAAAAGCAATTCCGTGTGCCGGTTGTGTGTTCTTCATGTTTGTTTTGTGCTGATATTGCTTCCAGAGACAGTTTAGAACTCAGCACTGAGTGTTCCATCTAAGAACATGTCAGTTTAGATCGACTTCAGGATCGTAGAACCGCTGATTTCTTTAGAAATTGCAGTTGAAACAACACAGCTAATGAGGCAAATGCAGCTTTCCTGCAGCCCCACGTGTATTATTGTATTTATAATCAGTGTAACATAGTAAGTTAGGTTGAAAAAAGACACAAGTGCATCAAGTTCAAACTTTTAACTCTATTTTAACCTGCCTAACTGCTAGTTGATCCAGATGAAGGCAACAAACTCCATTTGATGCCTCTCCAATTTGCCTCATAGTGGGAAAAAAAATCCTTCCTGACTCCAAGATGCAATGGGACCAGTCCCTGGATCAACTTGTACTATGAGCTATCTCCCATAACCCTGTATTCCCTCACTTGCTAAACACCATCCAACCCCTTCTTCCCTGTACCACTGATTCAGGGAGGCAATTCCACATCTTCACAGCTCTCACTGTAAAAATATTATTTTAGAATATTTAGGAGGAATCTCCTTTCTTCTAATGGGAATGGTGTATAAAGGGTTCTTTCCTTCATTTGCCATCAAGTTATACTGCACCAAATGACCTACACCAAAAACACACGGCTGTCCCCATGTTATACCAAAAACATATTTGACTCTTCCCCTGTAGTGATGTGCTGGTTGACCTCAAACCCAGATGTTGGGGGGGGTTCAGGTTGAAATTTGGGAGACTGCTGTGGGTTTGAGTTGGGTGCGGGTCAGACTGGGAAGTACTTTACTCCTCTACTTTGTAAAATTCGGTATTCAGAGGTGCGCAGAAGTAGTGTAGAGAGGGATGAAACATTAGTCCCTTTTATTAGACACCAGTGGGATCACCTGACTATAGTTGGGAAGGGTGGGAGCTACAACATGGAGCTGGTCACTGCTCCTGTATAAACTATAACAAACAAGGGAAAGTTGTGCTCACCACTATTTTTTTAAAACCATTAGGCGGGGGTGCAATGAGGGTGTGACCACAAAATACATATAGTCAAATACAAGACTCCTCTGCACTCAACGTCCATGTTGTAGCTCCCACCCTTCCCAACTATAGTCAGGTGATCCCACTGGTGTCTAATAAAAGGGCAGCCAAGTATGGAGGTTTACTTTGAAAGCAGCAAGTTAAGTTGCAGGTAAAACCAAGTCCCTTTGTAAAATGTATAATGAAGCAATAGAATTCTTAATGAATCAGATAAAATTGAGCATAGGACTGGCCAGATATGGGATGACTTTGACGTAGTTGGCCAGCTTAAATATATTGCAATATATGGACAAACAATCCCTGTTTTGTTTAAAGGGTAAGGCATTTTTTAGTAGCAGTATGCACAAAATGTCGCTGTCTTAAATATATTGATAATGGGTTGAGTGCAGAGGACTCTTGTATTTGACTATATATATATATATATTTCTCTAGTCGGCCCTCCTGTCAGTGCAGACGTATGGGTTATGTCCAGGTTCACTTCTGGAGGCAGGACAGAAGAATTGGTCTCTTGGCCCCTCCCTCAGGATATATAGGCTGGCTCCACCTCTGTTCCTCAGTTCTTTTGTCCTGCCTTGGAGGTGAAGGATAGAAATCTCACTACTACTTTTTTATTTTTATTTCTTTTACAGATGGAGGCATGCAGTGCTGTCTCCCAACATTTGTCTATTCCCTCCTTGCTGGCATATTGCAGCAAGTGGAATATTGACCACACATCCTAAGGATATATTCAGGCAATATATCAACACTATACCTGTTCCCTCCTTGTTAGCATATTGCAGCAAGTGGAATCAGAGGGCCACAAGCCATCGGGTTTGTTTGGCTATTTCCTCACTGGTATGCCTATCTATCTTTGCTGGCAGTTTGCAGCAAGTGAAATCAGGAGACCACATTCTCTGATTGTCTCCTCCTTAGTTTGCCTATCCCTCCTTGCTGTCATTTCCAGCAAGTGGAGTGGTGCTGCTTCAATCAGTGCCCTGGCCAGGTATGAGTTGTAGCTATCAGCCCTGCTCATGTCTTACTTGGCAGATCGCATGGTGCCTTTTTCCCTAAGGGCGCGCCCTCCACAGCGACCCAGGCCATTCTGGGATTCCCTGGCGTGGTGAGCGCGCCATTCGCTGATGACGCGATCATAGTGCGCCTTTGGTTGGCGCGCCTAGGTCGCGCACATGCGCTTATCCATATATGGCGCAGCGCGATGACGTCATCGCCGCCATTTTGTTTTACCACGAGCGCATAGCTGCAGGGCGCGCAGTATCCTCTACCTATTTTGGCGTGTTTCCAGCTACACAGTTAAGCTGCGCGCGCTAGGAGCAGCATCTGGCAGTGTCACAGCAGCAGCCACCAGCTTCAACAGCACACAGAGTCTGGTAAAGGCATCATATTTCTATAATATGGAGAGGTCAGATTCTTTGAAAGAACTCAGGGAGGATATACAGACTGCTAAATCTGTTAAGAGACCAGCTAAAAAGCCTGTAAAAGGGGCCAAGTGCAAGAAATGTAAGCATACACTTCGTAAGTCAGAATCCATATACTGTACTGACTGCAGCCCCATGGAGCCGCCCATCCTGTCTCCTCAACAGCTCACAAATAACAATTCACCCTTGTTGGAGCACAGTAATGATAATTCTTTGCCTCATACACCAACCACAGGCAGCGCAGCACCACAAGTTCCTCCACAGCTAGGGGACTTCTTAGAATGGGTAAAGACTGCTCTTCAGCCACCCACTTTTCAACACACTAAGCGCAAGGCGCTGGACTCACCACCTGATGCTTCAGATTCTGAGGCAGGCCCTTCCTCCCGCATAGATGCCATGTCCTGTTTGGACTCAGTTGCTCCAGAATCAGGGGAGTTGAGCTCAGACTCACAGAGTGATTCAGACACTGAACAGCCTACTTTTGCTAAACCTGATATTTCAAAGAAACTCCTGAGGGAGATGATGGCTACTTTAGAAATAAAAGATGAAACTGTGACAGTCTCAAAAGCAGATAAGGTGCTGGGGGTCCATCAAAAGAAAGCCCGTGCATTTCCTATTTTTACATTCATCACGCCTAACTTTCGTAACACCGGCTCAGACCAAGGTGCAAGACGTAATAAGACGCAGTGGCAACAACCGGGTAGGCACCGGAAGCCTACCACCACTAAACCCACCTCTACTTGACTGCCCCCACCTCGACCCAGCATCCAAAGTAGGAGGTCGATTGTCAAACTTCCTGTCATGCTGGGAAACTCACGTCCTAGACAATTGGGTTCTGCAAATTATCCAGAATGGCTACAGAATTCATTTTACCAAATTGCCCCCAAGAAAATTTGTTCCATCCGTAGTACCTCCACACAAACGACAAGCCTTACAACAAGCCGTCCTGGACCTACAACAATCTCAAGTTATTGTTCCTGTGCCACACCTTCAAAAATTCAAGGGATTCTATTCCAATCTCTTCCTGGTTTCCAAAAAAGAGGGATCCTTCCGACCAGTACTGAACCTCAAGAGGTTAAATCAATTCATTCACAACCACAAATTCAAAATGGAGTCGATCAGGTCGGCCATAGCTTTCATGGAACCCGGCTGTTTCCTGACGTCGATCGACCTCCAGGATGCGTACCTCCATGTTCCCATCCACCCCAGTTCTCAACCCTTTCTCCGTTTTGCAGTCAACGACCAACACTTCCAGTTTGTGGCTCTCCCATTCGGACTTTGTACAGCTCCAAGAGTGTTTACCAAGGTGCTTGCACCGTTGATCGCTCACTTGAGAACAATGGGGATTCACGTGTTACCATATCTGGACGATCTCCTGCTCAAAGCTACGACTCAGGAGCAATCTGTCAGGGACACAGAGATCACTCTGCAAACCCTGTCACAACACGGTTGGCTAATAAATCACCGAAAAAGCTCCCTCCTTCCTTCCCAGAGCATAATTATATTGGGCCTACAATTCAACTCCCAACACCAGACAGTACGGCTTCCCGAGGACAAGATCAACAATCTTGTCAACAATACCACCAAACTTCTACAACAAACCACTGTGACGGCCGGCGATTGCCTTCAGCTCTTAGGGTTCATGGTATCCGCTCTCGAAGCAGTTCCGTTTGCAAGATTTCATCTGCGTCCTCTACAACGCAATTTTTTACAATGCTGGAACAAAAATCATCAGGACCTTCAGCAACCCATTCCCATCTCTCCTCACACCAGGAGCAGCCTTTCTTGGTGGACCAACAGATTGCACCTACAATCGGGCAAGAGTTGGGCTCCCGTCAAGTGGGAAGTGGTGACAACCGATGCCAGCCTGTTCGGCTGGGGAGCTGTTTATTGCGAACACACTCTACAAGGTCGCTGGGACCCCCAAAAATCCCAACTACAAATCAATGTACTGGAACTTCGAGCAATTGTGTTGGCTCTTCAGGGCTGGACCAGCCTCCTCCGGGCGCACCCGGTCAGGATTCAGTCAGACAATGCCACGGCAGTAGCCTACATCAACAAGCAAGGGGGAACTCGCAGCAAACAAGCGATGCTGGAGGCTGCCAAGATCCTGACCTGGGCCGAACTCCATGTTCCGGCCATCTCAGCGGTGTTTATTCCAGGAGTCCTCAATTGGGAAGCCGACTTCCTCAGCAGACAAACACTGGACCAGGGGGAATGGAGTTTACATCCCGAGGTGTTCTCCCAAATCACCAACAAGTGGGGGGTACCAGACATCGACATTCTGGCATCCCGACACAATTTCAAAGTTCCATGTTATTGCTCCAGAACCAAAGATCCCGGAGCAGCGTTCACAGACGCGTTAGTGATTCCCTGGAACTTTCACAAGGTATATGCTTTCCCACCGCTTCCGATTCTACCCAGAATCATTGCCAAAATCAAACAGGAAGGGTCAACCACTATCCTCATTGCTCCGGACTGGGCCAACAGACTGTGGTACTCAGATCTGATCAGCATGTCCATTTCCAGACCCTGGAGACTGCCCATGCGGTCCGACCTTCTCCTGCAGGGACCAGCACGTCACCCCAATCTGCCTCTGTTGCGTTTGACGGCCTGGCACTTGAAACCAAGTTGTGGTCCAAACGGCGGTTTTCCCCGGCGGCTATAGATATTCTGCTGCAAGCACGTAAAAAGAATACAGCCAAAGCTTACTACAAAGTTTGGAAGACGTTCATTGCCTGGTGCTCCGACCATCAGCAGTCATGGGAAGGTAGCACGTCACGGATTATTACTGACTTCCTAGCTGCAGGTTTTGAGAAGGGTTTGGCACCTAGCACTCTTAAGGCTCACATCTCTGCCCTTTCTGTTCTATTCCAAGTGAAGTGGGCGGATCATCCGGATATTCAGCAGTTTTTCCAAGGGGTATTGAGGGCCCGGCCTCCATTTAGGAACCCCACACCTCCTTGGGATCTGACGTTAGTTTTATCTGTCTTACAAAAGGAGCCGTTTGAACCTCTTCACAGCTGTGACCTCAGATGGTTGACTCTTAAGGTTGCCTTTCTCATTGCGATCACTTCCGCCAAGAGAGTGTCTGAGATAGCGGCATTGTCGCATAAAGAGCCTTGGCTGGTTATTCACAACGACAAGGTTGTACTTCGCACTGTTCCTGGTTTTCTCCCTAAAGTTGTCTCGGCTTTTCATATTAATCAGGACATTGTTCTTCCCTCATTCTGCCCGAATCCGCATAATGACAAGGAAAGTCAACTTCACAAGTTGGACGTTGTGAGGGCAATTCGGATTTACAAACAGCGAACGACTAGTTTTCGATGATCGGACTCTCTTTTGGTTTCCTACTCGCCTACACACAAAGGCCTAGCTGTGTCCAAACGCACTATTGCCAGGTGGCTCGTAGAGACTATCAACCAAGCCTACCTGCTCAGCCACAAACAGAAACCGTTCAGAGTGGTGGCCCACTCTACCAGAGCACAGAGCACCTCGTGGGCTCTCCAGAATTCGGCTACGCCAGAACAAATCTGCAAGGCTGCTACATGGGCTTCGCCCAACACTTTTATCAAGTTTTACCAGTTACACGTTTTTGCTTCTACGTCGGCCGTGTTTGGCCGTAAAGTTTTGCACACTGCAGTTGCTGAGCGACATGTCTGAAATTCAGTTGGCTTAAATCAGGCTATACCCACCCAAATTATTGAGGGACAGCTTTGGAACGTCCCATACGTCTGCACTGACAGGAGGGCCGACTAGAGAAAAAGGGATTTATACTTACGATAAATGTTTTTCTAGTAGGCCCGAACTGTCAGTGCAGTAAGTCCCACCCAGGCTGATTTTAGTATGGGTCTGTGGACTCTATTCTCTTGTCTCTCTCTCTCTATACTCCTACTTTTGTCTCTTGCCCTTCCTTCATGTCTTGCTGTCTCTTCAACCAGCTCACTGAGCTTTATAACAGAACTGAGGAACAGAGGTGGAGCCAGCCTATATATCCTGAGGGAGGGGCCAAGAGACCAATTCTTCTGTCCTGCCTCCAGAGGTGAACCTGGACATAACCCATACATCTGCACTGACAGTTCGGGCCTACTAGAAAAACATTTATCGTAAGTATAAATCCCTTTATGCCGTATATATATATATATATATATTGTTATTTATATGTATATATATAATGATAGAAGGACTCGCACACCATTCTTTAGTGAATAAAACGGTGGTATTTTATTCTTTAATGCATTTCCAACATTTCGGCCCCCATTTGGGCCTTTATCAAGGATACAGTGCATATGTTAGTGTGGCCAATTAAATGCTATGAATAACCCGGTGAAATTTACGCTGAACCATAATGCAAGTAGTATTGAATGTTTGGATGTTAAAATTTATAAAGGTGCCACCAGATGGGAGACGTGCATATATGTGAAACCCACAGATAGAAATACAATTCTTCATTATCAAAGCTGCCATCCGAAGCATTTACTTAACTCCCTACCAAAGTCACAAATGCTTAGGGTAATACGGATTACCATTGAGAAGGAAAAGAGGGAGGAGGATCTGGAGGTTATGGCAAATAAATTTTTAGAAAGAGGTTATCCACCCGATTTGGTTTTAACCACAAAAAAATGGGCACTAAATCTTGACCAAGGGGACTCACAAATTTTGAGTTCAGCACACAACACACAGACCCCAGACAAAAGGAGAGGTGGTTCTGGTGTTAACCATATCTACTATGTAAGTAAATATGGAGAAGGTTCGAGTTTCATGCGAAATTGTGTACTTAAACATTGGCCGTTGGTAACCAGTGATGAGAGTGTGTGTAAAAAGCTGCCATCCCGACCCAGATTTAGCTACCAAAAAGGTAGATCCCTGAAGGATATCTTAAGTCCATCTGACCCCACTGATAAATATGTCAGCCCGCCTGTACAACATTTTCTGGTCCAACGTCCCGGGGTTTTTAAGTGCAGTGGCTGCATTATGTGCAGCAGTTTGATCTTGGGCAGTCACTTCTCACATCCTAGAACGGGCAAAAGATATGAGATAAAACAAAGGATGACCTGTACATCTACTATGGTGATTTATTTGATTAAATGCCCGTGCGGGCTAATATACTGTGGGAAGACAATCAGGATGCTCAAGGAGCGTATGGGCATGCACAGGGCCAGCATTAGGGCAGCGTTAGACCCTGACAGAGAATCGAAGGCCAAAAGTAAAAAACAGGACATATCCCAGCAGTTGGTGGCCAAGCACTGGGCGGGTGCCAAACATAGCCCATCAGCATTCAGGTGCATGCCCATTGAACAAATACCAGTGAGGGCGAGGGGTGGAAACTTTGATAATATCTTACTAAAAAGAGAGGCTTTTTGGATCTATGAGCTTGATTGCAGGCTTATGAAAAAAGAATAAGTCAATTGGACACTTTTGTAACACATTATGAGCACTTCAAGCACTTGCACAGCACTGGCATCTTGTGGTGGATTTTAGGTACTGCATTTTTAAGTCTGTACAATGAGATGTACTTTTTGGAATGTCTAGCGCTGTCTATGACGCAGGTCCGGACTGAGAATTAAAATAGGCCCTGGCATTTCAGGTACACAGAGGCCCAATCAGCCCACATAGAGGCCCAAACAGCTCCCACCAGCCCACTAAATACTGACATACTATGGGACCTTATAGCAGCCCCTCTGGCATTTGCCAGAACCCACAGATTGCCAGTCTGGGCCTGCTATGACGTCATACTTGGCGCCAATTTTAAATGGTGTATAAATAGCCACACTAACAAATGCACTGTATCCTTGATAAAGGCCCAAATGGGGGTTGAAACGTTGGAAATGCATTAAAGAATAAAATACCACCGTTTTATTCACTGAAGAATGGTGTGCGAGTCCTTCTATCATTTTGTATAACCAATATTGACCTACGCACCCGAAGCAACTACAAATCTGGAGTGCATACACACAAAAACTTTATATATATATATATATATATATATATATATATATATATATTTTTTTTTTTTTTTTTAAATGTAACATGGTTAACAATGTATCCTTCAGAAGTATTTCAAATCTACATTAAAGGGGTTGGTCACCTTTAAATTAACTTTTAGTACGATGTACAGAGAGATATTCTGAGACAATTTCCAATTGGTTGTCATTTTTTATCATTTCCGTTTTTTTAGTTATTTGGCTTTTTATTCAGCAGCTCTCCAGTTTGCAATTTCAGTAATCTGGTTACTAGGGTCCAAATTACCCTAGCAACCATGCATTGGTTTGAAGAAGAGACTGGGATATGAATCAGAGAGGTCCTGAATAGAAACATGAATAATGAATACAAAGTATCAATAACAATAAATGTGCAGCCTTACAGAGCATTTGTTTTAAGATGGGGTCAGTGACCCCCATTTAAGAGCTGGAGTCAGAAGAAGAAGGCAAGTAATCTAAAAAGGAAAAATGAAGGCCAATTGAAAATTGCTTAGAATTAGCCATTCTAGAACATACTAAAAGTTAACTTAAAGGTTAAGCACCCCTTTAAGAGCTCTTTTATTGAAATCTTCTTGTCCTTGTACTGTCGGGGAATAAAGCTCCTATTGAATCAAGGGAATCAGTGTCGTTCTCTCTCCGATCGTTTGCCTGCGGCATTAAAGTGAGATTCCTCCACACTTGCAGTTGCCTCTGTTCCATTCTTCCATGAGGAACATAAAGTATGTCGATCGCTCAAGCAGCGTTCAATTCGATTTTATTTTTTAGTCTATATCTTTTAACAAGCTTGGGATTGCACATAAATTATAGTAGATTTGGAAAGCTCAAGATTTTCCAAAAAAAAACCCTGATATATATTTGTTTTATTAATATTTTTCGTACATTTGTCTTTATCAGGAATATGCCAGTAAGAAGCAGAAGAAAAGAGAAGGATAAAGCAGAAGGGATAGAATTGAGATCAGAAGACAGAGGAAGACATTTCCCTGGGACACTCTCAGGTAAGTATAGCTCGAACGGGGAGTCTTCATTTTGGGCCCTTATATGCCACATGCTTATGTAGAAAGCCCAGGCTTTCATATTTAGGATGTTTTATCTTGGTACCTAATAGTATGTGGAAGATAAGATGTTGCAAGGTGGAAGCATACTTAGGTAAACCTATACGTATAAGTGCCCGACCACACAGCCAGCCTATATCAGTGGTACAAGGATATCTAATAGGAAAAATGACATAAATATCTTATCTGTATTTGTATAGAACTGGCTCTTTGCTGTGACAGCTCGGTGCCACCAACCAGTGTGTCAATCAATAGGAGCTGCAGCCACAGAGTGCTGTCCATGGTACTGAATGGAAAAGGCAGTTTAAGCTTCCCTCAATGGCTGCATTAGTGATTGCAGCATATGTACCATAAGTCACATGTTAGATACGTACTTACTATAGCAAATGTGTTTTATCCACACAGGCCCACCCGCCCCTTTACCCACACAGGAGTTGCATTGTGATTGGCCGACAGGGTTGTTCTTTCTCCTTTATAATAAACACAAGGAAGCAGTTGTTACGCAGCACATGAAGCTCATTGTGTGTGGTTTTCTGCCCAACTCCCCGCACCTCTGGCACACAGAACCGGAGAAGATTCTGGTTTGACTAATTGTGTTTGTGCAGTGAATAGAAATACCCGCGGGCACCCACTGCCCAATAACTGGGGCTTTTGTCTCGTCCCTGGGAAACCAGTGCAATAGAATGTAATGAGGAGGGCGGGGAGAGTGGGGGCAGGGATGAGATACCACCAGGCACAGGAGAAGGGGAAATGATTTTAATGGAATATAAAAACAAGATATTTGTAACAAAATATCTCATTAGCGCAGGGTCCCACCAGCGCCAACAGTTCAGGTATTAGAGGTGCTGGTCATGTGGCCTTCCATTGTCGGGACGATAAGGAAGTTATAGTTGAAAGGGAAGATATGGGAGTTGTAGCAGGAGGGCCACATAGTAACAGTGGGTAATGAGAGTTGTAGCAGGAGGGACACACACCTTGTAATTAGGATTTAGAAACATCTATTTCAATTATCTACACAGCCTGAAGAGTCACTATGGGGGCTGATTTAAGGCCCACAGCTTGAAGGTTCAGTTGTAGGAACAGGTGGTGATTACTTCTCCGTCCCATGAAATGTCCAATCCTATGACTTTCCTTTTGTGGCCAGTGAGAGTCTTTATTGGCCCCCATAGAGGGTGTGTTCACACTTTGGCCGTGTTTTCGTAAGCGCCAGTAGAAAATTCCCACTGGTGGCTGTTATGCAATGAGAGAGGGTATAACGAGATTTGTTTTCCTCCCTGCTGCCTGCTTGTGGGCTGCACCCCACCCTGCTTCTGGTGCTTCTCCCCGCCCTCCTTGTTGCCTGCTTGTGGGCTGCACTTCTTCCCACCAGGGGAATCTCCGCAACATAAGGGCAGGTAAGGGGCAGCCCAACATCAGACATCTTTCTTCCCACTTCAAGAGATCCTCTTATCCCATAATAATTATAAAGATATATTAATTATAATGACCCAGAACACGGGGTGCCACTAATACACAGCAGCACCCATCTGTCACCTGTAGTAAACAGTTTGGCCCTCATGGGGAGACAATCCCAGAGGAGTAAAACACACTGTGAGCCTATTCTCTCTCTAAAAAGGAACCCGTCTGCCCCTTTACCCACACAGGGAGCCCGCCCGCCCTCCCCTTTACCCACACAGGGAGCCCGCCCGCCCTCCCCTTTACCCACACAGGGAGCCCGCCCGCCCGCCCTCCCCTTTACCCACACAGGGAGCCCGCCCTCCCCTTTACCCACACAGGGAGCCCGCCCGCCCTCCCCTTTACCCACACAGGGAGCCAGCCCGTCCACCCTCCCCTTTATCCACACAGGTAGCCCGCCTGCCCTCCCCTTTACCCACACAGGGAGCCCGCCCGCCCTCCCCTTTATCCACACAGGTAGCCCGCCTGCCCTCCCCTTTACCCAAACAGGGAGACCACCCGCCCTCCTCTTTACCCAAACAGGGAGACCACCCACCCTGCCCTTTACCCACACAGGGTAACTTTCTTCTAATGACACCAAATCCTATAGACTTCTGCTCTCTTCTCCTTATGATTACATGCTATTATACCCTAGGCCACCACATTATATATTCCAACTACCCCTTTTTATTAGGTTGTTTTCACCCCCTCTCTGTCACTGATCTGGTTTCTAAGGAAAATGGGACCCTAGCAACAACACAGCAGCTTCTAAACTGATTGTTATTGGGGCTATTTGATTCACCCTCCCATCTTCCCCTCCCTGTATATGTTACCTTGGCTTTTTTAAGGAAGGACCAACCTTCATTCCCAGCCCACCAATACCCAGAATAAATACACACACAGCTTCTTTGTGGTTAATCTATGTAAGTCACAGCTTTATTGATGGAATACATTGGGCTTTTCGATCCTGAGGAAGGCAAAAAAACCTTTGTAAAGCTTGGTCTAATCTGCTTCACAAGAGGGAAAAATTCCTTCCTGACCCCTTAACGGCGATCGGTTTTGCTCCCAGGATCAATGCTCCATAATTAAAGAAGGGAAGCAGGGTGAGGGACACAGAAAGAAATTTGGCAGCATACACATGAGCTCCATTAAGCTTCTAAGTGAACACTGCATTCCTCTTCATTCCATTGGATCCCGGATTTTGCAGTTTGAGGGATGGAATGAAAAGCAATGCAGGGTCTGCCGAGTGGCTTAAGGGTGCTTCTATGTATGAAACCATCTTTTAGATGTAAGGGGGGGCACTGCTGTTGGAATTGTGGTGGAAGGAAGGGAAACAAAAGGGAATATGGCAGCATATACATGAGCGCCATTAAGCTGCTAGATGAACGTTGCATTCCTTTCAATTCCATCCCAGGTAGCCTGTAGACCCGGCTTCTACAGCCCAAGGATGGAGTTAAAAGCAATGCAGAATCCACAGAGCGGCTTAAGTGTGCTCCCGTATATAAAACCATATTTTGGATGAAGGGAGGAGTACCGCTGGTGAAGCTGCGGCGTAAGGAAGGGAAACAGAAGAGAATATGACAACATACACATAAGTACCTTTAAGCAGGAAGGTGAATGCTGCATTCCTCTGCATTCCGTTAGTCCCCCTGCAGCCTCCAGACCCGGCTTTGCAGTCTGCAGAGGGATTGAGTGAAAAGGAATGTAGGGTCTACCGAGTGGCATAAAGGTGCTTGCGTGTGTTTAACCATATTCTTGTCCCCAGTATGGTACTGCTTGTCCCTTCTGGCAGCTGTGACTCAGATGTGTGTGTGTGTATGTAAATATGTATGGGGGTCATGTCAGTGAGATGAAAGTGTGTTCAGTGGGTGTCTGTGTGCGTATGGGGATATGTGTTTGCACGTGTGCCATTACAAAATTTACAGCATCTTTGTGTGTTCCGTGCTGTTCTTCTCGTGGCTGCGACTGCCTCTGCTGCTGTTGACTCGGCTCTATCTTTGGGATCATTTACAGAAGCCTCTATTTTTGGTCTTTTTGCCAATTTGTTGGACTGACTGGCTGGCTCTTTTGCTCCTGTCTCTTTATTTGGCCTTTTAGCTGATGTTTTACTGGGCTTCTTGACTGGCTCCTTGGCTCCTGACTCTTCACGTGGCTTTTTTGCAGATGTTTCACGTGGCTGCTTGGCTGGCTCCTTGGCTCCTGTTTTTCCTCTCGGGTTGGTGGGGGGAGAAGGAAACTTGGGAAATACCTCAGGAAAGACTCCTGGCATAAGTTGCTGTAAAAATTCTTTGTTGGCTGATGCCAGGAGTAACGTTTTCCTGAGGCATTTCTGCACAATGGGACTTGGATGGTCGCTGGGCAACTCCACTAATAAGTTGTATCCAAGGATGTGTTCAGCAGCTTTAAGGCAGCACTGAGCCATTAAAGATGGTAAATAAGTATGAAATTCATACTTCATCATGGTCAGTGCTGCAATGCCCCTGGCAGCTGTAAGAGCATTGGCTACTCTAGTGATGTTGTCATAAAAAAACATCTCCATGGATACACTCATTAAGGTGAAATGCTCCAGAAAAAAGTCTACGGTGGGTTGGTGCAGGCGACACTCCAGTCGGTACAGCATCATATCCTCCACAAATGCCAAGACTCTTGGTGAGTAAAGAGTTTCACCAAAGACCTCCAGAAACTCTTCTGCGTTGGGTGGATTGTCTTCCATGATCTTTATGGCCAGATACAAACTAGTGGCCCCCACTGGTTTCAGGATGCCAGGTTTCAGTTGCCTTCCAGAGATGTACCTTGCCATGTATTTTACAGCAAGGCACAAGGTGGAGAAGTCCAGTGAAAAGTGTCTGTGCACTTTAATTAAAATGGTGATGATTTCCCGCCAAACACTTTCCGCAATGGTGGTCTGCTTCGTGAGAATCCCCGATGTTTGGAATTTCTCTTCTAGGGCTTTATAGAACAGGTAGCTCTCTTCCCCGTAGTCCTCAAAGATGTCCAGTTCTCCATCGATGTTCCTGAGGGTGTTCCATTGGTCTTGTATAGGAACCGGCTCCTCCGCTGCAGGTTGGCAGGTCACGCGCTCATCTCTGTTCTTTTTGGCGCTTCCACGACTCCTCTCCTCTCTCTTGCGCTTTTTTGGGTTTGAAATCCCCATGTTTGTCGCTGTCTCTAGACATGGCAAATGTAGGTAATTAAACAGACAGAAAGTCATTTTTCTCACAAAGCTAGTAACATTTACTTGCATAAAGTGAGTCTTAGTGAATCAATCACTAGTTAATGCGACAATGTCCTCCAAGGTTCTGTTGTATGTGACAAGCCCATCTTCTATTCATCTCCCAATTTTATTTCCAAACTGCTATGTGGTTGTTAGGACAATTAAGCCCTAGCAACCAGACAGGAGCTTCAACTCTGGGAGTGACCAGACAAAATATTAAAACTTAAGCACCCATAGCATTTTGTATTCACATGCCCCCCTGCAGGTAAGTACAAATCACCCTGGTTCCTCACTCATCAGAACGTGTACAAAAATCTCAACATATGTGTGATTAAATATTTCTTACACATAGGGGCACATTTACTTAGCTCGAGTGAAGGAATAGAATAAAAAATACTTTGAATTTCAAAGTATTTTTTTGGCTACTTTGACCATCGAATTGGCTACTTCGACCTTCGACTACGACTTTGAATCGAACGATTCAAACTAAAAATTGTTCAACTAGTCGACCATTCGATAGTCGAAGTACTGTCTCTTTCCATATTGTAATTCTGCCCCCTAGATGGCCAGTTAGAGGGCCAGTCTGACCAGCAGAAAACTACCCTGGGAAGGTGCACTTTACTATTTGAAGAAGACGAGCAATGGCCTGGGAAAGAGATGTGTGACCTTACATATTGCTCCCCCTTGAATTTAGGGCAGGTTTTCTGTAAAATAAATCATAAACTGTATAAATTGGATTTTCAGGATTACCTCTTAATAGAAGATGATGTTGTTCTTGATGATGCCAGATGTTAAATGGCAGATGTTAAAAAAAAAACAAACCAAAAAGCCGAGATGTTTTTGGCTTTTGGCTCAGAGGGGCCGGCACAAGGCCGGGGTACCCCAGAGGGTCTCCCTCTTTAGACGCTGGCTCTCCTTATATGTGTTCAGAAAAGAATGTTAAAATCTGAACTAAGGAGAAGCCAGGAAAAAACACAGTCCAAAATCGCAGTTGATTTGCCAAAAAGGTAGCACTGTAGCAATCTGTATGGGAAGAGAACAAATTGACAGATTAGCTTCAGGATAATGCATTTAACATTTAATATTTCTTATAAAATACAGAGGAAGGTGGAGATCTGGCCATTTTACCCTAAACATGAGCTTTGTGTCACTCCCAGCGGGTACTGGCACTCAGTTTATACAATGCAGTACCACACAGCAGCCAATCAGAAATGAGCATTGGTATAGAGAGAATGAATACATACTGTAGTACATAAGATCGCTGGCCAGGTGCAGATTGCCCACCCCCTGCTATAGGAAACATTTACAGAATAGCAATTAAATATGATTGGAATCAATACTGCCCTACCATGTACCCTGTTGCCCCCCACAGCCGGGAAATTTGAAGGGAATGCACATGAGACATGAAAGGAAAAGACATTGCTATGTATTCTGTTAAATTCATGTTAAGGTTGGTATATCAGAACAGGTTAGATACCCAGGGGCAGAGGGGCAAAACTGTAAGGAGCCTGTTAATACTGGTCATACAAATAAAGTATTTATAGTGAGGCAGAGGGGTCCCCAAATGTTATCTGTTTATGGGCTTCAATTGGGAAAAAGTGTAAATTTGCTGTCAGCCCCTAAATCTCTTATAGGGATAGTACATTCACCACTCTACCAACCAACGGACTAAACCAACTGTCAAACCCTGGGTCTGTGTCTCCCAACCAGCACTAAGAGTAAAAGCATCTCCAAAGCCCATTTTAGGGGTAAACTCTCCAAAATCCCTGAAATCAATGAGAGGAGCAACATCCGCTAGTCTTGGGGGTATCAACCAACTATCCCCCCCTCCCTTTTCACTAAAATAAAGGTTATTTGGCAAAAAATCTCTTATAGGGATAGTACATTCAGCACTCTACCAACCAACGGACTAAACCAACTGTCAAACCCTGGGTCTGCGTTTCCCAACCAGCACTAAGAGTAAAGACATTGTCCATTTTAGGGGGAAATTCACTAAAATCAGTAACATGATCAATATCTGTTAGTCTGGGGGGCATCACCCAACTGTTTCCCCTCTTTTTTCACTAAAATAAGCATCTCTCAGTGGGAATATACACTTAATACAATTAAAACCAAAGGACTAAACCAACTGACAAATCCCTAGTTGTAAAGTCATCTTTCTTATATGACACCCTGCTGTATGTCCCCCACTCATTAGCTTCCCCCCCAGTTATCCCCATGGCATGTGACTCTGCTAACCACCCCTAGATCCAGATTTGGATAAATGGAGCGTGTATTTAGCTACAGTGTTGGTACTTAATAGCAGGGCAGATACACAGGGGCAGAGGGGCAAAACTCTAAGGAGCCTGTCAATACTGGGAACAGAAATGATCCACAGGGGTCCCCAAATATCATTTTCTTAAGGGGTTGCTATAGAAAAGGTGTATATTTGTGTCAGTCCTGCATAACTTCCAAATCCTGGGTCTGTGTCTCCCAACCAGTGCTAAGATTAAAGGTATCTCCAAAACCCATTTTAGGGGATAGTTCTCCAAATTCACTAAAATCAGTGAGAAGAGCAACATCTGCTAGACTGAGGGCATCACCCAACTATTTCCCCTCTTTTTTTTAAACTAAATTAAAGGATTATTTGGCAAAAAAACTCTCAGAGAGAATTTACACTTACCTCTCACCCCAGTATCAACCAACGGACTGATCCAACTGTCAAAATCCCTAGGTATGAAGTCACCTCTGTCCCTTGCTCTTAAAGGGAAAGTGTACCCTTTTGATGAGTAAGGTTTATATGGCATTTCTTTCCACTTAGATGTGTAGTACATACATAGCTTATTATGTATGCAGAGCATTGCTTTGTATGTGTGGCCTATACATGCAGTCACTGTGCTGCCATATCTTTTTTATCCATGAATTCATCAGCCATGGATTCAATCACTGCTGCTGCTCCTGTTATTTATGTTTTATAAAGTACTATGTGCCCTGTGGAGACAGCAAACCCCTGGGGACATAGGAATGTACAGAGGGCATGGGAGAGATTAGTTTGTGAACCTTCCTTCATGTGCCATCTTGGATCACAGTGATAGAATCAGTGTTTGGGTGAAAGATGGCACATGAAGGAAGGTTCACAGAATTGCATTAAAGGTGATTTGAGAAGGGATAATGTCGGAGGAGGCCAAGATGCTTATATAAGTAGGACTGATCCTTTTAAAATCTGATATTTTGCCCAAGCCCTGTAACCAATAGCAACCTGTGATGCATTTGTGACCCTCATATCTCCAGATCCTTCCTTTTTAATACCTTCAGAACCTATGAATCTGGGTTTTTTTTCCCCCTTTGACCCAAACGTAATTGACTCCATTTCTTCAATAGGCTGCTTGCAACTGCCTGGTGGGGGAATCATTGGTCGTCAAGGTTTCAGATTTCGGGATGGCCAGGTAAGTGCAACTAATTTCAGCTTCAGAAGCCACCATAAAGAAACAATTTCAAACTCCACCATAAATGACTGTATTAAGCAGTGGTTGTCATTCTTTATTAATACAAGCCTCACCTGAAGGTCCATCCTCCTTTAGCTCATGAAATGGGTACAGGAATTGGAAAATATTGGTGTATCGTGATTTCATTATATCATGGTTTCATAAATATGAAGTGAAGTGTGGGTCAGTGTTTAGCCCAGCTCTCTGGTGGATCAGTCTAATCACACGTTCCCTTTCTTTTCTCTCTCATTTAGGAGTGTTCGTGTGGGAAGTGTTCAGCAAGAGCAAAATTCCATTTGAACATTGTTTTCAACTCAGAGGCTGTGGATAAAATCTCAGCTGGACTGATGCTGTTCAGACCCAAGATGTCTCCCGAAAGAGTGTACATGCTGATGAAGAACTGCTGGTAAGAGGTACGAGGGATTAGGTTTATGTACACTTTTAACATAATGAAAAAAAGCAGTCCTGGATATTCTGCTCCAATACAGAGAACTACTGTCAGAATCTTTATATGTATATTGTAATATCGATGCAGCATCCTTCTATGTGATTACAATCCATGAACAGACTGTAGCAGAAGGTACTGATATATAAGGACATTTTAATGTTGTGTATAATTGTTGTTATTGCCCTAGGCAACAAGCTGGGCAGTCAGAAAGGGGGGAACACGTACGTCTGCTGATGCCCTCATCTACGCCCAGCGAGGATCCCCGAACTGGATCTTCATGGGACAACTTCCTGCAGAGTCCCACGTCGCAGAGGATGGATCTGCTGCCTGTAACCCCCCAGGTTAGTGTTAACGCACACATTTTACACATTTTACACATTGCACATTAATACACAGTTACACACACTCACATACATTTTAGTCTCCGGTTTTGTTGCTTTAACTATGGGATAGTGTGTAGTAGGGCAAGATTTTCTCCAGGATTGTTGCTTTATCTCTGGGATAGTGCTTAGTAAGGCAAGATGGCCTCCGAAATTGTTGCTGTAACTATGGGATAATGTTCTGTGAGGCAAGATAGTCTCAGGGATTTTAGCTTTTATCACTGTATTATTCCAAATTGTGTGTGTGTATATATATATATATATATATATATATATGTTTGTATCCAATTATTTATTTGCCAGCGATTTACTTTCATAAGCAAAAATATTGAGAACAAAGCATATAATATTGTTAGCTGAGCAGTCTACTGGGCAACCCTTCAGAGCAATGGGCAGCACCACCATGTTGTTCTTTCAGCCTATGGGGCTCCGTATTATTTACATATGCAATATTAATCACTTACTCAGACATTAATGTTGAATAAAGGGTGACGTAGAATAATAACAGGGTTAATGGAAATATACAGAGAGTAAAGTCACAGAGAAGAAGTAGATATCCTTTTGTGCTTGTCAGTAATATTAAAAAGATAAGGCAGAACAATGAGAGAATCAGACACATTGGGGCTCATCTATCTGCACCTGGGCAGTAACCCATAGCAACCGATCAGTTAACTTGTGTTTTCAACAGTTGCAGTTACTGCTGTGATTTACTGGCCACATGCAAATGGAACCCGTTGTTAAAGTGAGCCCCAGTGACTGTTAAAGTCCCAGACAATACGTTTATAAAGAGAGAGTGTTCCTGGAGTTTTGGGTTACACTTCTAGTTGTGCCAGTGAATAAGACCTACAGAATTCTTTGTTTAAATTAATTTGTGTGGAGTTTCACGATCAGTGTATAAGCTTTTTTCAATTACTAATATCCTTATTATATTACATTGGGGACACATTATTTTCTCTCTCTCTCCCAGGAAGAAAGATAAAGTTTCTAGGAATAGAGAAAATTATACACAAAATACAGTATATGCAAATCTACCCATAATGGTTTTCTGACGGTGAATTGCTTTATTGTCAGTGGGAAAGCATTTCGGGGATATCTGTCATCCGTGGTAGGGAATATTTAAACATAGGTGACAAATCTCCCAGTGTGTCCTTAGCCTAAAAGGGGATTTACAAAAGTTATTGTTTGGTAATTACCATGTGCTACCACTAGGGTGTAGGGTTGGGTTTGATATATGTTAGCTGTATATATTATATGTTAGCTGTATATATATTGACTGACCTCTAGAGGGAGTGAGAGTAGGGAAACAAAAAACTGGTGGAGTTTTAAAATATAAAAGGAGAAAAAGCACAGGAGGAACATCTATTGAAGAAGCCACTTTGCAGGAGAAACACTGGCGGGACCCAAGTGAGTAGGAAGTGTGAGTAGCAGTTAGAATAGGATTAGTTGTGTTATATACACTGTAGCAGTGTTGTGACAGGACATCGAGCATTTAATTTTCCTATAAAGGAACATAAGCCCTCTACAGGTCCGGACTGAGAATTAAAATAGGCCCTGGCATTTCAGGTACACAGAGGCCCAAACAGCCCCCCAGCAGCCAACTAAATACTGACTTTCTATGGGACCTTATAGCTGCCCCTCTGGCATTTGCCATAACCTACAGATTGCCAGTCCGGGCCTGGCCCTCTAAGAGTCTGAGCCCAGAACAAGGAATGAGGTGACAGGTCTCCTTAGCACATCTCAGTGGTTTATTCTCAGTGGTTGGCAGTACTGTAACTGTGGGTTAGTGTGTATAATAAGTAACACTTTTATCAGTGGTTTGGACAGTGGGGTAGTGTGTTTAGTAAGGCACAATTATTTCAGTAGTTGGGACTGTAAGTGTTGGTTATTATTATTGTTATTATTTTTGGTAGGAATATATTTCTCAGGAAATGGAGCAATGGCCAAGCAAGGAGGGTGACTAAGGAAACCTTTCAGATGGACTGATAGGGGTTTAGGGCCACCCTCTCTATACAAAAAAATCCTCAGGGGAGGCCCAGTTTGCACCTGCAGTACCCCCACCCCCTACTGGTATTCCGTCCTCCTTGCCACCGTATTCCAAAACCTGCAGTAAAAGAGTAAGTGGTGGCAAATTTAAATTTGGAAGTGGTTAGAGTTGCCACCTGGCCGGTATTTTACCCCCATACAGCATCCTGGGCCCACTGTGACAATAGGGCCTGCTGTATTACAACAATATGGAGAATGATGAGAGGCAACTGTACAGCTGATTGAGGGCCCAGGAGGTAGAGGTACCCCAGTAGGGTTGCCACCAGACAAGTAGAAATCATGCTTGATGCCAATGTTATTAATAAGGAAAAGCTAAAAATATATGAAGATTGGTATTTTTCTCCAAAAAAAGTGGCAAGGCTACATTCCAGTAGAGGACTTAAAAAGATTTTGCTCTGTGGCCCGGCTAGTTATGCCCCTGAATGAGGCTACGTGCTACTGATACAGGAGGGACACAATATTTAGGTGGAGGACTTAGGGATTGGGGGGATGGAGTTGCCAAAGACACCAGTATGACTTGTTCATAATATATTCACAGACTGTACGGTGTCCATTTTAGGACATGCTTCTGAAATGTATTTGTGCCCCCTTCTCCCTCCCACATAACTTCCCACATTATTTTCAAAGGGGAACTAAAGCTCAGCAAAGAATTAGGACTTCCAGGGTAAGACTGGGCTTAGCGGGGCACCTGGGAAAAAAACTGGTGGGCCCTGGCTCTTTCAGTGCCCTGCTGGCCCAGACCTGCTCCCTGGTACAGAAGTGCACAGTGTCAGATTGGGGGGCCCTGGTCCCCCCAATCTGACACTGTGCACTTCTGTACCAGCCCAAGGCCACCACAGCCCTTTAACAGTGAATATCCAAAGATGCCCCAGTAGCTCCCCATCTTCTTTTCTGCTGATTCCCAGCACATACAAAACTCACCCAAAGGTGTTTGCAGCCGTTTGACACAATAAACTCTGGGGATCACCCCCTTGTTGAAAAGCAATTCCGTGTGCCGGTTGTGTGTTCTTTGTATGTTTGTTTTGTGCTGATATTGCTTCCAGAGACAGTTTAGAACTCAGCAGTGAGGGTTCCATCTAAGAACATGTCAGTTTAGATGGACTTCAGGATCGTAGAACCGGTGATTTCTTTAGAAATTGCAGATGAAACAACACAGCTAATGGGGCAAATGCAGCTTTCCTGCAGCCCCACGTGCTTTATTGTATTTATAATCCATGTACAAAGGGTTCCTTCATCCATTTGTCATATATTTCCATTTATTAATGATAAAATCCATGTGTAATGTCACTGTACAGATGACACTAAATAACATATTCCCCGTAAATAGTGAATAACATTATGAGTTCCCTGCTGACATGAGCCTGCAGTAAATCTCCTGCCATGAGTATAAACCCTACTTCCATGCTGTTGATATGCGCTCCCACTTTTCTCCCAATACAGAAACTGCAGAATTCTAGCAGGAACAAGCAGGGTCAGACTTGGGGGCCGACCGGGACTGCTGTCCAGGGCCCCCCTGCTGCCCTACTCTGATGAACCTCTTGCGACACTTATGAGATGCTCATGCACACACATCACCATGCACATGTGCTGACGGCTCTGCGCAGCGCCAAATGAAAAAAAAAGGGGGTCTGGTTTTTTCACAGGGTCCCGCCGGGCCACTGCGACACTGGGAACAAGTTCCACACCCTGTGCTTCTATCAAGTGTAAAGGGAAACTATGCTACATTATTATATATGAACATTATACATTCATATATACATTTATATAGTTCAGTAGGAACAGACCCCTAGGTTTGATCACAGCCTGTACACACAGATACGCTAAAAGTCATAATTGATATTCTCCTTTACTCACTGTAATTCAGAAGGAGCAGCCTCCTAGGTTTATTCATAGCCCATATAGAAAGATAGCATAAAGCTATACCAGCATAGATATTCCCTTGTACTAAGCAGCATTCAGCAGGAACAACCCTCGGCGTTTGCTTATATCCCATACAGAGATAAACCATAAATTTATTGCAGGACAGGTATTCTGCACTAAGCACAATTTTATAGAAATAGATCCATATTTGCTTCTAACTTGTATAGAGAGATATAATAAAACTGTCACCATTGGTTTTCCCTTCTACTAAGCATAGTTCAGCAGAAACAGCCCCTACATTTGCTTATAGCCTGTACAGAGAGAGACACTAAACGTCATCAGATATTTCCCTTTATTATTATACTTTTTTCTTCCTGTTGTGACTGTAACTGGGGGATAATGTTTATATTAAGGCACGATTTTCTTAGGGGTTGGGACTGTAGTAGGGGGTAGTGTGTATATTAATAGCAAGATGATCTCAGGGAAAGAGACTGTAACTGTGGGATTGTGTGTATAGAAAGGAAAGATGCATCATGGGAAGAGATTGTATGTGGGACAGTGTGTATAGTAAGGAATGATGGTCTCAGGGGAAGGGAGTGTAACTGGGATAGTGTGTTCAGTAAGACAAGATGGTCTTAGATGAAGGGAGTGTAACTGTAGGACAGGGAGGATAGTGTGTATAGTAATAGTAAGCTGTAGGGACTGTAACTGTGGGATAATGTGTATAGTAAGGCAAGGTGGTCTCGGGTAAGGAAATTTAGGGAAAGCCTTGCGACTCAGTAGTTTGGAGCACAAAGGCAGGGGTACCCATTTAAGATTCGGCAGAATGTGCACTTTCCATAATATATGGTTTGAGGGGGTAAACATGTTTATCAGCGTTTTTACTCCACAAAACCTGCAGCTTTTTATCCAGCAGCTCTCCAGTTTGCAATTTCAGCAATCTAGTTACTAGGGACCAAATGACCCTAGCAACCATGCATTGATTTGAAGAAGAGACTGGAATATTAATAGGAGAGGTCCTGAATAGAAAGCTGACTAATACAAAGTAGCAATAACAATAAATGTGCAGCCTTACAGAGCATTTGTTTTTAGATGGTGTCAGTGACCCCCTATGTGAAAGCTGGAAAGAGTCACAAGAAGAAGGTAAATAATTCTCAAAAAGAAAAAATGAAGTCCATTTAAAAAGTTGATTAAAATTAGCCATTCTATAACATATTAAAAGTTAACTTGAAGGTGAAGATCTGTGTTATTCAAATCTTCCTTTCCTGGTACTTTCGGGAATAAAGCTCGGTGTCGTTTCTCTCCGAGCGTTTGCCTGCGGCATTAAGGTGAAATTCCTCCACACTTGCACAGCAGAAATAGTAGCAGTGGTGCAGGCCAAATCCCTGTAGGTTTTATATGAAACCATATTCCCGCCCTTGGAGAAATCCGTCATGGAGAAGCTGTGTGAATAATAGCGTGGATGGGGATTACTTGTCTGTTTAATAGAAAGTGTAACTGCGCTGCTTGTGTCTGGCCTGAGAGGCCACGTTTTTCTGTTAAATGGTATGTTCCATATCAACTGTCTCCTGCACATGAAACCTAGTGTGAAAGATATACGGCTATGGAACCTGTTATCCAGAATGCTTGCAACGTGGGGCTTTCTGGACAATGGATCTTTCTGTAATTTGGATCTTCATACCGTAATTCTATAATTAATAATAATTGAAGCAGTAAATTAATCCAGTAGGTTGGTTTTGTTTCCACTGAGGATTAATTATATCTGAGTTTAAATCAAGTACAAGGAACTGTTTTTTTTTTATTACAGAGGTAAAGGGAAATTAAAAAAATTGGATTATTTGTATAAAATGGAGTCTACGGGAGATGGTCTTCCCGTAATTCTGAGCTTTCTGGATAACGGGTTTCCGGATAACAGATCCTATACCTGTATGTACAGGTAGAAGCTCATTTCTGCGTCAGATGGACAGTTACACTGGCTGCCTTTGGATGCTCTACAGTTTGCAACTATGGGAAGGATCTGCATCCAATCTGTAGATGAATTGGGGAAAAGGTACGGCTTTATGACACCTTACGAGAACACTGGAGGCTTTTTATATAAAGAGGAGAGAAGGGGAACGTAAAGTGTCAGGGCAGGTGGGTTTCATTCTGTAGTTTTGCAGAAAACAATGAATGACATTCAACCCATTTATTGACCTGGTAGTGCACCGATGTGACAGATTTCATGTGACCCTATTGAAGGACGACACCCCACTGATACACAGCAGCTCATTGATATACATTGGACTAATGCATCTGTTTCTGTTATCCGGAAAACCATTATCCCGAAAGCTCCAAATTACAGAAGTGATGGGTCCCATAGACTCCAAATGATCATTTTTAAAAATGATTTCCCTTTTCTCTGTAATAATAAAACAGTAGCATATACTTTATCCAAATTCAGACATAATTAATCCTTATTGGAAGCAAAACCAGCCTATTGGGTTTATTTAATGGCTTACATGATTTTCTAGTAGACAAGGTATGAAGATCCGAATTACAGAAAGATCCGTTATCTGGAAAACCCCAGGTAAGAGCATTCTGGAATTTCTCAGTTGTGAGTTTGTTTGTGGCTTTTTGTTGTTCACTCATATAGTACTCATATAGTAAGCTCATTATATGACACTTCTTGGCTACAAACACAAAAACCAGGGCAACCCGTTGCTGTTTATTTAATCGAATGAGAAAAAAGCTGTAATTATTAATGTCACTGACATGCTGTTTAACCAAAGCTCATTATTTATTCATATACTGTACTACCAACAAGTTTTGCAGCACTTTTTAAAATGACTTTCTAACAGGATTAAAGAAATGTAATACAGATATGGGACCTGTTATCCAAAATGCTCAGTACCTGGGGTTTTCTGGATAACAGATCTTTCCAAAATTTGGATCTTCATACCTTACGTCTGCTAGAAAATCATGTAAACATTAAATGAACCCAACAGAAGGTTCAATAAGGATTAATTATATCTTAGTTGGGGTCAAGTACAATGTACTTTTTTACTATTACAGAGAAATAGAAAATTATTTTTTTAAAAATTGGATTATTTGAATGGAAGACAGACTTTCCATAATTGGGAACTTTCTGGATAGCAGGTTTCCAGATCACAGATCCCATACCTGTACTGACAGACAAGGTTAATGGTATTTCTAAACATGTAAATTGAATACACATGTATTTGCTGCCAAAGCCCAAAGAAATGACCAAAATCCAGATATGGTGTTTTCTTTAGAGGTTGTTTAGGGGTTAAGATATTGTATCTTTATATTTAACACTTCTTTCCAGGTTTTCTGTTTATAGATTATTGTGTCCCACTGGGAAAACAATTCATGAAAAAAATATTTTTTTACATGTAGTCGTTATATTCTTCTTGATGTATATGTGCAGGGCTGTTTTTATATATAGGCCCCCGAGGGCCTGTGCCTAGGGCGGCATGGTTTTTGGGGTGCCTATTTTTCTTGTTTTTAAAAACCCTCCCCACCCTCCGCCACGGATTTCTATAGGAAATTTTATTTTTTTAGTCTATATCTTTCAACAAAAGTGGGATTGCACATAAATTATAGTAGATTTGGAAAGCTCAAGTAGTCCCAAAAAAACCCTGATTTCGTTTTTGTAATTAATAATTTTCATACATTTATCAGAAATATGCCAGTAAGAAGCAGAAGAAAAGAGAAGGATAAAGCAGAAGGGATAGAATTGAGATCAGAAGACAGAGGAAGACATTTCCCTGGGACACTCTCAGGTAAGTATAGCTTAAATGGGGTGTCTTCATTTTGGGCCCTTACAAAACAACATGCTTAGGTAGAACTTTACATATTTGATATAAAACTGTTCAGCGGGGCCCAGGCTTTCATATTTAGGGTGTTTTATCTTGGTACCTAATAGTATTTTGAAGATAAGATGTTGCAAGGTGGAAGCATACTTAGGTAAACCTATACGTATACGTGCCCGACCACAGAGCCAGCCTATATCAGGATATCTAATAGGAATAATGACATATAAATCTTATCTGTATTTGTATAGAACTGGCTCTTTGCTGTGACAGCTTGGTGCCACCAACCAGTGTGTCAATCAATAGGAGCTGCAGCCACAGAGTGCTCTCCATGGTACTGAATGGAAAAGGCAGTTTAAGCTTCCCTCAATGGCTGCATTAGTGATTGCAGTATATGTACCATAAGTCACATGTTAGATATGTACTTACTATAGCAAATGTGTTTTATGTAACATAGTCACATAGATTGAAAAGAGACACAATTCCATCAAGTTGTCCCTGGATTGCCTTGTAGCTATCTTCCATAACCCTGTATTCCATTACTTGCTAAACACCATCCAACCCCTTCTTAAAGCTATCTAATGTATCAGCCTGTACCACTGATTCAGGGAGAGAATTCAACATCTTCACAGCTCTCATGCTGATATATAGAGATAAATCGCTTGTTCAGGACAGTGGAGATCCGTTGATGGCTGGAGGGCTCCCTAGGTTTTCCAACAGTTTGTGCAGGAGACAGAGGAAGGGAAGAAGCACACAAGTTCAGCTAGGCAATGCCTTCAGCACATTTATTTGCAGAAGTATTGAACGCACAAGCTTTCGGGGTCCAACCCCTTCCTCGGGTGCAAGGGAGGGAGGGGTTGGACCCCGAATGGACCCCGAGTGCGTTCAATTCTTCTGCAAATAAATGTGCTAAAGGCATTGCCTAGCTGAACTGGTGTGCTTCTTGCCTAATTGGAATCTGTTGCCGTGTTGGGCTTGGAAGCGGCCTAGGATATGATTGCACCGAGCAACATGAAGTAAGTGGTGTGCGGCAAATCTAAAAGAGTTGCGGAGACAGAGGAAGGCCATATGGCATTTGGTAGTGGCTCTGCTAACATTGATTTCCTTTTAATGAATAAACTCAGTTTTTCAGAAAACACTTGCATATTCTATTAATTTGGCACAGTTTACCCTGGGGCTTGTTATATCCTACAGACTTGTAGCAATCAGTCCTACCCTCTCTTTACCCATACAGGGAGCCCACTTCCCCTTTACCCACACAGGGAACTGACCCTCCCTTTTACCCACACAGGGAGTCCACCCTCCCTTTTACCCACACAGGCAGTCCACCCACCCCTTTACCCACACAAGCAGCCCATCCCCCCATTACCCACACAGGTAACCCCGCCCACCTCTTTACTCACACAGGTAGCCCGCCCATCCATTTACCCACACAGGTAGAATGCCCACCCCTTTTCCCGGAATTCACTAAATTTTGGTATTATTGCATAGATTAGGATATATTCTGGACTTCTCGCATTGATTTATATACAACCTCGTCAGATATGAGATGCCGGATTTTCGGATTCAGACTTTTTCCATCCGGGTATAAAAAATCCTGAAACATTTTGATTCTTTTTTTTTACTAAAAATTCAGATTTTTTTCCCGTTTTTTTTAACCCCCTAAGTGTTTTCATTCATTCTCACCCTCCCCACCTCTTATGAGTTACCCCTAGCTTTATACCCAGAATAAAGACTCCGCAGACTGTTGGTTAAATCTGTGAAACGCACAGCTTTATTAATAATTATTATAGGATAAATAGGGCTATTTGATCCAGAGGAAGGCAAAAACCCTTTGTGAGGGAAAAATTCCTTCCTGACTCCTTAACGGCAATCGGATTTGCTCCCAGGATCAATTTGCCATATTTAATCAAGAGAAAGAGGGTAAGGGAAACAGATGGTAATATGGCAGCATACACATGAGCGCCTTTAGGCTGCTAGGTGAACTCTGCATTCCATTTCTTTGGTCCCTTGCAGCCTGCAGACCCGGCTTTTGCAGTCTGAGGGATGGAGAGAAAAGAAATGAAGGGTCTACCATGTGGCTTAAGGGGGCTTCTGTCTATGAAACCATATTTAAGATGGGAAGGGAGGGACTGCTGGTGGAATTACAGTGGCAGGAAGGGAAACAAAAAGCAATAAGGCTACGTAAACATGAGCACCGTTTAGCAGCTAGATGAATGCTGCATTCCAATCCATTCCATTGAACCCAGGCAGCCTGCACACCCCGGCATTTGCACACTGAGGGATGGAGTTGAAAGGAATGCAGAGTCTACCGAGTGGCTAAATGGTGCTCCAGTTTATGATACTATTTAAGAGGGACAACTGCTGGTGGAATTGGAATGAAGGAAAAGAAAAAGAAAGCAATATGGCAGCATACGCATGAGCGCCATTAAGCTGCTAGGTGAATGCTGCATTCCATTCAATTGGAGAACTGGCAGCCCAGACAGCTTGCAGACCCGGCTTCTGCACACTGAGGGATTGAGTGAAATGGAATGCAGGGACTACCGAGTGGCTTAGGTGCATCTGCCCATGAAACCATATTTTAGGTGGAAAGGGAGGCACCGCAGGTGGAATTACGGTAAGCAATATGGCAGCTTAAACATGAGCACCGTTAAGCAGCTCGGTGAATGCTGCATTCCGTTTCATTCCATTGGAGCCCCAGCAGCCTGCAGACCCGGCTTCTGCACACTTGGGGGATGGAGTGAAAAGGAATGCAGGGTTTACCGAGTGGCTTAAGTGCGCTCCTGTTTATGATGCTATATTTTAGTAGGAAGGGAGGGCACCACCGGTGGAGCTACGGTAGAAGGAGATGGGGCACCGCTGGTGGAGCTATGGTGGAAGGAGGAGGGGTACCGCTAATTGCTCTGGATGGAAGAGAAACAGAAAGCAAGATGACCTGATGTGCCGTTTTTCATGTGTCCCCAATCTTCTGTCAACGCGGGTGATGGCAATGATTTTTGCGTTGCAGGATGATCACGCAGCTCTATATTGCGGAATAATCGAAGCTCCCAAAGGCATCGGCGATCTCTTTTCTTATTGCCAAGGAACCCTCGGAGGGAGGTGTTAGAAGTAGATGTTCATAACAGGGTCCATCGTCGGAAAGTCCAACATCCTCCGGTATGAATGGGGGCTGCAATTTTCTCTGTACCAAAGCCAGCCAGTCAATGCCCTGGTTAATAGACAATATAAAACATTCTTTATTAATTCTTTTGTCCATCTGTACCTTTAGTTCATTTTTGTAGCTAGCAAAAATTGACTGAAGTAACTTACTCGAAAGAAATGATGAAACATTAGTTCACCTGCATCTTCCTCGCTGGAGCCCAGCCGCATCCATGGGTCCAACTGTAAAAGCTAAAGAAAAAGAGAGAAACATTAGTAGATAAGCTTTGTTGCAGTGCTGTGTGCCAGTTAATGGCTATAAAGGCTTAATACTGTTAGACTGCACAAATAGGATAGTGCTACCTATTCATGAATCACTGGTTAAACCACACCATGCACCCTTAACTTGCTATGTAACTTACCCCTGATATTAAAATAGCTGCATCCTCAGCCAGGAACTTTGGGCAGACGACGCCAGTAGATGGTCTCATCCATGGTAGCTGCAATGTGAAACATAAGAAAGATCTGTTATTATAGATTAAAGAACTAATCAGGTGTAACTGACCAAGAAGACTACAAAACCTGTTGCTATATATACATTAAGGGGCTTTTATAAAGATAGCTTTGAGTATATCGTGAAATATTTATATTCCCTACACACGTGATCAATTCTGCAATACAAACAACTGATTACTCTATGGCCATACGGAGCTAAAATAGTTGATGTTTGATGTTTTTTCCAACTTAATGTGCATTCACCTATTCAGTGCACTTATTGAGCTTTGTACTTACGTCCCCGACTAGCATCTCGAACATCACGATGCCCAGAGACCACCAATCTGCAGATCTTGAATACGGCAGCCTGGAGAGGACTTCGGGAGCCATGTAGTCATAGGTTCCAGTCAGGCTGCGTGTTCTGTCCCCATAGCCAATTCCTGCAAAAACAGTAACTGTAAGTAAACTGGAAACCAGTGGGGCTTATTTATCAGTAGCGGCTCAGACTCAAAGTACAAGAAAGGAACAGTTCAGTTTGTTTTCTTTTCATCCTGAGCTGCATGATCAGCAAACAAACTGAACAGTTAGGTCCCATGTGGCCCCCCTTTCTAACTGACTAACAGGTTAGAGAGATGCAAAAATATAAGGTTTTTATTACATTAGACGTCTTTCTATAGATTACATTCTAGGGTAACTCCGATCTATGTTCTCACTAAATATTAAGTGATACAAATCAATTGCCTAACAATTGGCACCCTCTAGTAATTCACCTTTCCTTCTCCTTTAATCTGATCTGCTAAAGCATAACTCTTTAGGTGAATTTCACTCTTGCGTTCTCATAATATGAAACTACAAATGTCAGTCACTTAGTGAGTCTCAAAAACATAACACGAAGCGCGACCCTTTTTTGTAAGTTTATGAGAAACCTTACCGTCTTTGCATAGTCCGAAATCCGCCAGTTTGATGTACCCGTTGCTGTCTAAGAGCAGGTTTTCCGGCTTGAGATCTCTGTTAATACAACGGCAAATGTTAGAAAAGTACAAGTTCACTGGCACACAAAAGGGGAAATAATTAGCGATTATATAGTGAATAACAACCTTTTTTAAACTTTAAGTCACTGAGGAGATTCTTGACCATATAAAGGCACAAGGCTGAAGTTGTCATGCTCTTGTGGAGCAAGCTCTATAGGGGACATTAATCGTGGCTTCTTAAAAGTTTAGCAGTAATATTCTCTTATATTTTATATTGCAAATGTTTTCATATACTTAAAAAAAGTATTGATATATATCTATACTTACCGGTGTATGATACCATTTTCGTGCAAATAGGAGATGGCCAGCACTGTGCACGCAGCATAGAACCTGCAAAGAGAAAATGACTCCCATCAGTAGGTTATTGAATACATATCCATTTATTTGTTAGTGTAGCACAGGGTGGTGATATCTCAGTCTAAGTATTACAGGCTCGCTGTGATTTAAGAGACCCACTGACTATAATGATAAGTTGTGTATGCAGCTCCGAACTTATTAAAAATTTCTTATGTATTTCTAAATAAAGCCTCTTGCATTTGTGTAATATGGCTGCTTCCTTCGATAAACAAGGAGCCAGATCCATATGCTATTTATGGTTTTCAAACTTGTGTAGTTTTCCTCAGCACGTCCCTTGAGTTCCTTATCCTGTGGGCTCACCCTCTCAGGTCACACAGTAAAGGCCAGAAATTGATCAATTCCTACAAAACGAAGTAAGCCACAACAACCACAGAACTGTGCTGCTACTTTTTATTCTATGACATGTTTCGGATCACATGGACCCTTTCTCAAGTGTGTGACTTGAGAAAGGCACACTTGTGAAAGGGTCCATGTGATCCGAAACATGTGGTGGAACAAAGAGTAGCAGCACAGTTCTGTGGTTGTTGTGGCCTGCTATTTATGGTTTAGTTTGTATGAATGGTATTATATTTAAATAGCGCCCACATGACACTAGGTAAAGGTTCATTATTACGTACGTAGTCCTCCGTTGTCCAAATTTACGTTCCCTCTCCAGGAGAGTCCTTAAGCAGCCTCCAGCGACATACTCCATGAGGAAGAAGAGATGGTGGTCTGACTGGAAGGTGGCATGTAGATCCACGGTGAAGGGGTGGCAAGCTGCTGTGAGAGCGACCCGTTTCTCGACCAAAATCCTGAATATTAAAAGCATTCATTATCAAAACAAGCCAGTAGAGAAAGTGTCATTCTGCCCATAGGAGCCACATTATTGTCTTAGATTATTTAGTATAGTACTAATGGGAGATGTTAGTGGAAGTCCCAAGACACATAACTAGTTAGGCATTGCTTGCATTATCAGGGTAATATCAGAGCGCTACAGCTGTTTGAAAGGGACATGGGTAAGTAATAAAGCCAACTAGCCAAGTTGATCATTCCCATAAACTGACCTTTCAACATCCCTTAAGGTGGTGATCTTCTGTTTTTTTAGGATCTTCAGGGCATACGATCTTTTTGATGCCGTGTGTTGCACATGGAGAACCTGGAATGAGAGAATATATTGAGGGAATTTTGAAGAAACACAGGAAGATACATGCAGAACCTCCAAACCCCTTGCAGAGAGCTCCAAGAATCCATCTTGCCCCCAACATTGCAAGGTAACAGAACTAACTGTTTAGCCAGTGTTCTTGCATGTGCCCAATAGTCATCCTAATAATGGATTTAGTTAAATATTACCTTCCCAAATCCGCCCTCGCCTAGGAAACCTCGTTGGGTGAAGTCTTGCAGAGTGCAGTTGGTCAAATGCAAAACTCTGAAAAAGAATTGCAGAATTGAACTCATTGTTATTTCAAATGAAATGTTGATAGTATCATCAGTTGCAGGTTGTACTGTATCTTACTCTGGTTCCGTCGTCACAGCCGGTGGAAAGTCTTCTGCTGTGTTTTCTGGATGAGTTGCGCCGATGTTCACTTCATCCGCAGACATCTCACTATAGGGAAAATGTAAGTTTGTTATTATGCTTGTGTTTTACTAACATGGGAAGCTAAGAGCTGTATATGTACATAGACATTGGAGTTCAGCCCTTTCAGAGGCAGAGAATGATTTGCCAGCACAGTACAGGGTGAATTCAGGTGCCATGTCTGTATCTGGAGTATTACACCTCCACCAAAAGAACTACAATAGCCGTATACAGGGCCTCCTTCAGAAATCACCGGGGCCTGTCCGGCAAAATTTTCTGGGCCCACCTGCCCCCAAGCCCCACCCCATATTTTGCCCACCCCACAGAAAAAAAGCCAAACAAACATCAGAGCTGAAACAGTAACCCCCCCCCCCCAAGTTATAAAAAGCCATTGGTGATCAGGGGCCCCCCTCCTGCAAGTAAAAAAATATTGATTGCCTGCTCCCCCCAAGTTATAAAAAGCCACTGGTGGCCAGGACCCTCCTTTAAGTAAAAAAAAAAAACATTGGTGGCAGCCCACCCAAAATGTATTTTTTTTTGCCAGGGTTCCCCATAAGTTTGGCTCATAAGGGGGTCTCAGTCATGCTTCACTTACTTGATTGCCGGGTCCCCCCCCCCCGTCAGCATTCTGCAAAGTTTCTAAGAAAGGACGGGAGCTCCGGTTTCAGCATTATTTCTGTCCTATTCAGATCTCTGTGCCCTCATTGGTCGATTAAGTTAAGTCCCGGTGAAACTACATTGGGATTGGTTAGGCTGGAGGGGAAGATTCTACTTTACCCATCCAATCCCTGTACAGCTTTACCGGGACTTAAACTTAAACAACCAACGAGGGCACACCAGATCCCCAGTCCTCTATTATAAACACTGCAGCAGGCTGTCCCCCCAACACTCAAAAAAAACTTCAGGGCTCGGGACAACTGCCCCCCCCTGTGCCCCCCTGATGGCGGCCCTGGCCATATACAGAGAATACAGTTCATAATAAGCCGAACTCTGCATCTTACCTGCCCTCAGTGACAGCCAGTGGCAGTGCTGGTGCTGGATCTTGTGCCGTGGTGTCCCTCTCACTTGTGGTGGCTGGTTCTTCCGGTGTCAAGGCAACTGCTGGTGACTCATCCCTAACACAGGAATCCTCTGGGGCATTTGTTGGTGGGTCATGGGGAGAACCTGGGTGAATCTCAGGGTCCTTCTGTGCAATTGCCACATTCAGGTTTTGAAGGGTGGCATAAAGAATTTTCAGCTTTTTCCCCGACTCCTTCATAAACTTCCTCAGACGGACTAATGTCTCCTTGTCTGAGGTCACTCTGTAGAGCTTTTCAGCGCCCGCTGCAATGCGCATCTCCTTCTTTATTTCTCCCATTACCTGCTCTTTATTGGCCAATAGATGTAACCTTGGCTGCATATCACAAAGTTTTGGAGACAAAACCTCATGATTGTCCTGTAAAAAAGGAGAAAAAGTTATGGAAACAATAGTTGGTTATTGCCTGCCTAAATTACTGTAATTTACACTTTTTTTCTTTCAATTCTAGAATCACTAAAACTGTTGCCCAAGCCGTCCAGCTCCAGTGAGGAGCAAATCTGCTGGTGTCAGTAGCTGCTACTTCTCAATCTCTCTCTGCGCTGAAATGTCACCAGGCTCAAGATTTTATTCTCCACTGGTAAGTCCATATTCCAATTCTAATCTACATCATGGCATTGCTATTTGTTTGATGTTTATACAGGTATGGGACCTGTTATCCAGAATGCTCAGGACTTGGGGTTTTCCGGATAACAGATTTTTCTGTAGTTTGGGTCTTCATGCCTTAAGTCTACTAGAAATTCATTTAACCATTAAATAACCCCAACAGGCTGGTTTTGCTTCAAATAAGGATTAATTATATCTTAGTTGGGATCAAGTACAAGATACTGTTTTATTATTACAGACAAAAAGGAAATCATTTTTAACAATTTGGATTATTTGGATAAAATGGAGTCTATGGGAGAGTACAGGTATGGGATCTTTTATCTGGAATGCTTAGGTCCTGGACCGTAATTCTCTGTTCTAGCTCCCTCAAACAGGAACCTTGGCTTCCCATTTTATTCCAGATTCGCTTTATTTTTCCCTAACATTGTGCTATGGAATATATTGCTACTTTAAACAATAAATACTAATCATCTCCTCCGGACTGAGGCCATTGCACTCTTCAGTAACATGTTATATCCCATTAGCCTTACCGGATTGGTAGCACGAATGCAGGAATTCCGGACACCCATCTTGAGACTCCTGTAATGGGAAATAAACATTGTCAGTGCTGGTATGGGGATAAGAGGTCATTTTTATCTTTCTCAATAGAAACCCTCTTCTCCAAATTGCATATTGGTGTTGTTATATTATATTGCCCCAACTCATACAATTCCAACATAGCTAAATATGGGAGGTTTAAGCAACTATCCCTACCAAAATATCGACAATGAAGGCAGGTTACCGGATACTCTTTTAATCCCAAAGAAAGCCTGATCTGCCACGTTTAAATGTCTGGGTCACCCTTTCTTCCCATATGCCCCTATCGGGAAACCCCTTTCTCCCCCACGCGTCAAGAGTCTCCCTCATTTTCTGTCTGGCTGATGTTGGGCATTAAAAAAACTGGCAGATTTTGTCTGTAATGCACAATTCACCATCCACCAGGAATTACCAAAAGAAAAGACCAAAGAAATATGGGAACAATCTTCAATTTCATAATAGTAGGAGATGTAAGCTCCAGTAAAGGTGTTGCTAGACAGAGAGCAGTCCCCCGATATATTTCTGTAGCTCACTAAATGTATGAAGATATCACTCAGGGCAGGAGTTATTTTGATGGCTTGTGTTCTGTACACTGAATTGGACACCCTGTGTTTAAATAAACTTCCTTAATGGGAAGAAAGTGTCTTCCCGCAAGCTTATAACTAGAATAAACTCATTCCATGGTGATCTTAATTGTAAATCTCCCCTATGGGAATGCTCACTTGTGTTTTATCCTGATACCTTGTGCTACTGTCAGTCATCTATCTCTTTTATTCTTCACTAATCACTCAGTGACAATATGTGTGTTTTATTTGGTTGTGAAAATCAGTAAACTTGAACCTTTAATAAAGGGGGTTTAACATACAAACCAATTTATACGTCTCTTCTATGACAACAGTTATTTTATTTACTAAACCATAAGTTCTTTAGTCAAACTATATACTATATGAGCATCATGTAATTGTCTGGTGTTTATGAACTACAACTCTCATCTGCCAGAATTTGTAGCCATCAAAGAAATCCAATGCTCTCTGAAAATCAATATAGCCATGTATAGCAGGCATTTCTTTCTATCTATAAAATATATATATATATATATATATATATATATATATACAGTCTACATCAGCTGACAGGAATTGGGACACTGGTGTAAGGGCAGGTAAGAAGTAGGTGCGCTTCAGTTTTTGGAGAAAACAAGTACAGGCCTGGGAAAGAGATGTGGGACCTTACAAATTGCCCCTCCCCCTTAATTAGGGCAGGTTTGCTGTAAAATAAATCATAAACTGTATGAATTGTATTTGCAGGATTACCTCTTAAAAGAAGCTCAGATGTCAGATCTTCAAAAATAAAAAGCAAAAAAAAAATACCAAAACGCCTGAGGTGTTTTTGGCTTTTGGCTTAAATAGAGGGGCCGGCACAAGGCCGGGGGACCCCAGAGGGTCTCCCTCTTTAGACGCTGGCTCTCCTTATATGTGTTCAGAAAAGAATGTTAAAATCTGAACTAAGGAGAAGCCAGGAAAAAACACAGTCCAAAAAGAGCTGGTAATTTGCCAAAAAAGTAGCAATCCGACCACTGTAGCAATCTGTATAGGGAAGAGAATAAATTGACAAATTAGTTTCAAGGATAATGCTTTTAACACTTAACTTAATATTTCCTATAAAATATAGAGGAAAGCAGAGATCTAAACGTGAGCTTTGTGTCACTCCCAGCGTTTACTGGCACTCAGTTTGTACAATGCAGTACCTCCCAGCAGCCAATCAGAAATGAGCATTGGTATAGAGAGTATGAATACATACTGTAGTACATAAGATCGCTGGCCAGGTGCAGATTGCCCACCCCCTGCTATAGGAAACATTTACAGAATAGCAATTAAATCTGATTGGAATCAATACTGCCCTACCATGTACCCTGTTGCCCCCCACAGCCGGGACATTTGAAGGGAATGCACATGAGACATGAAAGGAAAAGACATTGCTATGTATTCCATTAAATTCATGTTAAGGTTGGTATATCAGAACAGGTTAGATACCCAGGGGCAGAGGGGCAAAACTGTAAGGAGCCTGTTAATACTGGTCATACAAATAAAGTATTTATAGTGAGGTACAGGGGTCCCCAAATGTCATCTGTTTATGGGCTTCAATTGGGAAAAAGTGTATATTTGCTGTCAGCCCCTAAATCTCTTATAGGGATAGTACATTCACCACTCTACCAACCAATGGACTAAACCAACTGTCAAACCCTGGGTCTGTGTCTCCCAACCAGCTCTAAGAGTAAAAGCATATCCAAAGCCCATTTTAGGGGTAAACTCTCCAAAATCTCTGAAATCAATGAGAGGAGCATCATCCACTAGTCTTGGGGGTATCAAACATTTATCACCCCCCTTTTCACTAAAATAAGGATTATTTGGCAAAAAAATCTCTTATAGGGATAGTACATTCACCACTCTACCAACCAACGGACTAAACCAACTGTCAAACCCTGGGTCTGCATTTCCCAGCCAGCACTAAAAGTAAAGGCATTGTCCATTTGAGGGGGAAATTTAATAACATCAGTAACATAATCAATATCTGTTAGTCTGGCACAGGGGTCCCCAAATGTTATTTGTTTATGGGCTTCAATTGGGAAAAAGTGTATATTTGCTGTCAGCCCCTAAATCTCATATAGGGATAGTACATTCACCACTCTACCAACCAACGGACTAAACCAACTGTCAAACCCTGGGTCTGTGTCTCCCAACCAGCACTAAGAGTAAAAGCATCTCCAATGCCCATTTTAGGGGGAAAATTCTCTAAAATCAGTAAGAGGAACAACATCCGCTAGTCTGGGGGCATCACGCAACTATTTCCCCCCTTTATTTGACTAAATTATGGGTTATTTGTCACAAAAATCTCTCACATTTACCTCTCACCACTCAACCAACGGACCAAACCAAATATCAAATCCCTGGGTGTAAAGTCACCTCTCACCTCTGCTCTTAAATCATGAGATTTATAAATAAATGTTATTGTGTAAAAGGAAGAAGCATTGCTATTTATTCCTTCTTATGGGGTTACTGTAGAAAAGGTGTATATTTGCTGTCAGCCCTGCATAACTTCCAAATCCTCAGTCTGTGTCTCCCAACCAGTGCTAAGATTAAAGTCATCTCCAAAGCCCATTTTAGGGGAAAAGTCTCTAAATTCACTAAAATCAGTGAGAGGATAAATATCTGTTAGTCTGGGGAGTGTTACCCAACTATTTCCCCTCTTTTTTCATTAAAATAAGCATTATTTGACAAAAAATATCTCCCAGAGGGAATATCCACTTACCAATCACTACGGTGTCAACCAACGGACTGAACCAACTGTCACAGTCCTAAGGTGAAGTCACCTCTGTTCCCTGCTCTTAAAGGGGAAGTGTACCCTGTAAGTAAGGTTCATAATAGTAAGTTGCATATGGCATTTATTTCCATTTAGATGTGCAGTACATGCATAGCTTATTACGTACACAGAGCATTTCTTTGTATGTGTGGCCTATTGAGTCAGTGCAGTTACTGTGCTGCCATAGATATCATACCATATCTGGATCACAGTGATAGAATCAGTGTTTGGGTGAAAGATGGCACATGAAGGAAGGTTCACAGAATTGCATTAAAGGTGATTTGGGAAGGGATAATGTCTGAGGAGGCCAAGATGCTTATATAAGTAGGACTGGTCCTTTTAAATCTGATATTTTGCCCAAGCCCTGTAACCAATAGAAAACAGTGATGCATTTGTGACCTTCCCCTGTCCATATCCTGCATTTTTAATACCTTTAGTACCTATAAAATTGTTTTTTTTTCCTGTGATACAAATGTAGTTGCCTGTGATAACGTAGTTATCTCAATTTCTTCAATAGGCTGATTGCAATTTCAAACTCCACCATAAATGACTGTATTAAGCAGCGGTTGTCATTCTTTATTAATACAAGCCTCACCTGAAGGTCCATCCTCTGGCCAGGGCCTCCTTTAGCTCATGAAATGGGTACAGGAATAGGAAAATATTGGTGTATCCTGATTTCATTATATCATGGTTTCATAAATATGAAGGGAAGTGTGGGTCAATGTTTAGCCCAGCTCTCTGGTGGATCAGTCTAATGACACGTTCTCTTTCTTTTCTCTCTCATTTAGGAGTGTTTATGTGGGAATTGTTCAGCAAGAGTGAAATTCCATTTGAACATTGTTTTCAACTCCGAGGCTGTGGATAAAATCTCAGCTGGACTGAGGCTCTTCAGACCCAAGATGTCTCCCGAAAGAGTGTACATGCTGATGAACAACTGCTGGTAAGAGGTACGAGGGATTAGGTTTATGTACACTTTTAAGTAGTAAGTAGCGTAATCGCAAAATAAAAGCCTGTTGTCCAATCACAATCTCCTCCACATGCTAAAGTAAGATGGCTGCATGGAAATAATATATGGGAGCCATTAATTCTGTCTCCATCTCTGGATCTTGGCATTATCTTTCCCAAGTACAAAAAATGTTTCCAACTGAACAGTAGATATGTAAATACACATAATACATTTTTGTCTTTGATGAATTGGGGTTATGAGCTCTAACCAGTGACTAAAATATTCATTTTAGTAACAATTTACAAGATTTACAATGTTCCTTCCTCTTTTTGTTTTTAAAGTGACTCTTGTTAACTGGGGATATGGCATGGATATTTGTAATACAGCATTAGTACTACAAATTATTTACTAGCATCTATTGTAGTTGAAAACAGTGTTTGTTTATCCCTTTCTGTTCTTTAGCAAAGGTCGACTCTCCTCCAGGTCTGTTAATCAGCTAGTTTCATATAGAGTCAGGGATGCAGAGAATATATAGTGAATAAAGTAACCTCTATTGTAAAATATAAGGATATTACCGAGCAGTTCCAGGACCATATAAAAGCACATTTTTTGATGCAGGTCATGGAACTCGGAGGTGACTTCTAATATCCTCATATTTTACATCAGAGGGTACTTTATTATAATACACACATTTCATTGAGTCATATGACAGAAATGACATCACTAAGCTCAGTTTATAACCGATGACATCACTAAGCACCGCTTATAAGGATATCATTTCCAGGATATTGTGTATTATAAACAAATAATGATTTTAGTATAATAATATATATTTAAAAGTTGCTTAGAATTGCATTCTATTTTTATGCAAAAACAGGAGCAAGGATATCGGGACAGGCTTCAAAATCCCATTTTCCCAATTGGTCTCTGTAGGCTTGAAATATTATCTGATCGTTGTCCTTGAGACCTAGCGGGTGGGTCTAATCAGGCCAAGATCTCTTTGTTTAGCAACCTTTGCAAAGAACAGTTTAGCTGTATGGCCAGCTTTTGCCTTGTCCTTGTTGTAAGGACCTAAGAGAGTAGAAACTCCACCCTTCCCCATAACTATCCATACAATAGGTTGATAATGCACTTTAATAAGGGAGTACATGGCATTTACAAATTGGGTTACAAATTGGATTGTACCGGATCCAAAATGAGCTTTTTCAAGATTTGGATTCAGTCAGGAGCGTTGCGCCAATGAGGTGGGTTAAGAAACTAGATGACAGCACCCTACAAGTTACTGGGGTGGCAAAAAGCTGCTCCTGGGAACTTGAAAGGTTTTGTTCACCTTTAAATTGACTTTTAGTATGATGTAGAGAGTGATATTCTGAGGCAAAATGCTTCATCTTTTATCATTTGTGGTTTTTGAGTTATTTAGCTTTTTATTCAGCAGCTCTCCAGTTTGCAAATTCAGCAATCTGGTTGCTAGGATCCAAATTACCCCAGCAACCATGCACTGATTTGAATATGAATAGGAGAGGCTTTAAAATAAAGATGAGTAATAAAAGTAGCAATAATAATACATTTGTAGCCTTACAGAGCATTTGTTTTTTAGATGGGGTCAGTGACCCCCATTTGAAAGCTGGTAAGTGTCGGAAGAAGAAGGCAACTGATTAAATAATTATTGAAATTAAATAATGAAGAACTTGCCGGTCTATAACATACTAAAAGCTAATTTAAAGGAGAACTACTCCTTTAATAGCTGACTTTCAGGGTTTCAAGATGGAAATGCTAGTGTTGAGAGCAAAATTGCGGCCTCTGCACTGACAATGTGGATCCCCCTGGACCCTCTCTGGCACTCAAAAGGTTAGCGCCAAGGATCAAGGTGGGACAAGGATCGCCTCTGGATTCAGTTAAAGGAGAACCAAACCCTTTATTTTTAAATCCTCTACTCTGCATATACCCCCTCCCTGCCGCCCCCTAGGCTAGGTGTTACCTTAGCCTAGGTGTTTCCTTAATTTGGAGCTTTCTGGATAACGGATATATATATACTTTTTTTTACAATCATCTGACTGATGAGTTGAGTTTAGCAAATATCGTATTGGCCCTTCCGCCATAAATCAACTAGGCAAACAGATGCGATGAAAAAGGCTAGTCGTTTTCGCTGGACTCAAAACAAACTCTACCTTTGTTTATGAGAACTAATCAACTCTGATCTTTCGTCCAGAGGAAATATAACATTTGCTGCTGATCTTCTTCCCACTGTGGATGCAGAAATGATATTAAAAAATCCATGCAAGTTAAATTCGCTGTGGGCAACAGGTCTCCTCGTGGCTCAGCACTAATCTGGCTCAGAGGGAACTTCCAAACCTGAAATATAAACTCACGTAAAAAGTTGTTACACAAACAGTTTGTTTCAAGGGGAAATATGCCTTGTGTTTTCCCTTCGGTTTTTTCTTATACTTCTCCGGGTTTCTGCACAGACCCTGATATGAATGATAATGTTATTGGGAAGCCAGTCGTTATTTATAGAATTGCTTATAACTCCTTCTAATATACCTCCCCCTACAATCTATTTAATGGCTCTATTGCTGCTTATTATACCTGTCTCTCTAACTGAACCTGTTATTTCTCTTTATAAACCTCTGCCTTTTACCCCTGCTTTGATTTTCTTTATATTTGTTCCCTTTACCACTAGATGTTACTGGGCCCCACATTAAATTCATTTTAGGGCCCCCAACATATCCAAAGACTCCTGTTTTACCAATAAATGTTGAAATTTCTCATTAATAAGGACCTCGTTGGGCCCCTTATACCTCCTGCCACTAGGGTTGCCACCTTTTGCAATGGTGGAGACTGGGCAGGAGGTGGGGCTGTGACATCAGGGGGCGGGGTCATGACACAGGTGGGAGTGTCCGTGACATCAGGGGACGGGTTATGACGCGGGCCGATCACCGTGTCAGTCAAGGGAATCCTACCCAGTTTTTTCCTTATTTGGAAAACTGGGGAGGAACTTTTGAACTGGGCAGCCCTTTAAAATATGGGGCAGTCCGGGTCAAAACCAGACAGGTGGCAACCCTATCTGCTAACCCCTGCAACCACAGGGTCTGCATCCTCTGCTATACCCTACAGTATACTTCTCTATAACCATTCACACTCACAACTAGAGTAATAATAATCCCTCCATAATCCCTCCATTGCCTTAGCCCGTCCTTTAAAGGAGAACCAAACCCTTTTATATTAAAATCCCCTACCCCCTACCCTACATAGACCCCCTCCTAGGGTTGCCGCCTGTTTTGGAAAAAAATACCGGCCTAAAAAAAAAAAATACATTGGGGGCAAGTAACATTTTTACTGGTCAGGCCGGTAAAATACTGGCCAGGTGACAACCCTACCCCTCCCTGCTCCCCCTCAGCCTAGGTGTTACCCTGGGTAAATGCCCCTAAGTCTTTACTTACCCCTTGTTAGAGATTCAGAGTGTTCATGGGCACCATCTTTTTCTCTACGGTAATCTTGGTTGGCGCAAACTTCCAGTCCCGAACAACTGTGCATGTGACGAAAGCCACGGAAATTGCCGAAGCGCCGGAAGAAGACCGGAATATTACAGAAGAGAAGAAGATGGCGCCCGTGAATGCCCTGAATCTGCAATGAGGAGTAAGTAATGACTTAGGGGCATTTACCAAAGGGTAACACCTAGGCTTGGGGGGAGCAGGGAGAGGGTCTATGTAGGGTAGGGGGTAGGGGATTTTAATAAAAAAAGGTTTGCTTCTCCTTTAAATCCTTTAGTGCTGCACATAAAGTCACCCTATTACTCCATAGAACCCCTTTTTTTAAAGGGGTTTTTCACCTTCAACAAGTTGTTCAGTTGTTTTTGGGTAGTTCATCATTAGTAAAGACTTTTTTTCAGTTATTTCTATTTTATATTTGTTTCTGTTTTTCTTAAAGGGGTTGTTCACCTTTACATTAACATATAGTATGATGTAGAAAGTGATCTTCTGAGACAATTAGCAAGTTTTTTTTATGATTTGTGGTTTTTGATTTATTTAGCTTTTCATTCAGCAGCTCTCCAGTTCTATCAGCAGCTATTTCAGCAAACTGCTTGCTAGGCTACGAATTGCCTTAGCAACCATGCACTGATTTGAATAAGAGACTGGAATATGAATAGGAGAGGCCTGAATAAAATGAATGAGTAATAAAAAGTAGCAATAACAATAAACGTGTCGCATTGCAGAGCATTTGTTTTTTAGATGGGGACAATGACCCCCATTTGAAAGATGGAAAGTATAGTTTTGTTTAATTATTTGTCTCCTGACTTTTTCCAGACCAACGCTTTGTAAGGCTACAAATGTATTGCTATTGCTACTTTTTATTACTCATCTTTCTATTCAGGTCCTCTCCTATTCATATTCCAGTCTCTTATTCAAATCAGTTGTATGGTTGCTAGGTGAATTTGGACCCTAGCAACCAGATTGCTGAAATTGCAACTTGAGAACTGCTGAATGAAAAACTATAAATAACGCAACAATCACAAATAATAAAAAATGAAAACCAATTGCAGATTGTCTCAGAATATCACTCTCTACATCATACTGAATGAATCGGCATTCATTATTTGTTTTGTATAATTTGTAATTTATTAGCCAATCCTGCAGACTGCAGCCGAAAATGATACCTGGTTTTTGAGGATCAGCAACCAAAAACAGACTGACTGCACCCCTTCACATTTATTGTTATTATTTTGCTTGCTTTTTCATCCATTCGCTAATTATCTAGCCACAGAGCCCAGGTTGCTAGGGTATTTAACCACTAGCAACCAGATAACTCTTATATATATATATCCGAACAGCAAAAACATAGACCAAAAAAAAAACAGTGATAATTTGAAAAACACAAATAAGAAATGAAGACCAATGGTAAGTTGTTACTTTTAAGATGAACAACCACTTTTGTTCCTCTCGTAAACTGAAATGAACATAAAAGCTGCAAGTTTAGGGTTCCTCTTGGTATTCTATCCGACCTCACAATGATGGATTTTGGTGCATCCCGGGTCGATTCAGTTCGTAAACAACCACTTTCACCGTGTTTTTACTTTTCTGATTTATTAAAACATTCGGTTGCCTTAATCATCATAAAGTAAGTGTAATAACCGAGCAGTGCTGGTCTTAGGCCAATTGGGCCCCGCGCTCATGGGGGCCCCGCACAGCCGCATCAAAGCAAGAGCAAGGATTTGCTGCCTTTCTCCCTCACCAATGTTTCCAGATGCGCGCAGTAAACACTGACCCGACGAACTGCTCTGAAGCCCGCCCCCAGGGCAGTATCTGTTTTCTTTTTTTTCTCTCTTCGCTGGCTGTGTAAATAGCAGCATACTAAGGGGGTTTGAGAGAGTGTGCGGCGACATGTGGGACTGGGAGAGGGAGCGTTTGTTACATGCCCTGTGTGCCCTAGGGGACACATGACAGCAGCCAATTGCAGGCAGTGGCGAAAGGCGCCATTATACTTTGTTTGAACTCAGCTAACAGGCATGATGGACGGTAGACGATGGTGCTGCAGATTCATCCTCTCCCCCCCAGACTATCGGTTCAAAAAGAATGCTGGCCCAGTAAGGCTACAAATCACGTTTATTACACTGCCTTGTGAATTGTAACCCTTGCTAGCAAAAATTGCATTTGTGCCATTCTTCTGTTATGCATTTTTCGATATTTATTCCTGAAATTGCCACTGTGCCACCTAAAGTGATTTCGGGGGGTATTTATACATGCAATTCTCACTGTGTTCATTCTGCTCTTAGTTCTGGGGTATTATACATTGAATTGCAAATGTGTTTATTCTGCTAAATGTTTTTTGGGTTTTATAAATCAAATTGCATCAGTGTCTTCTTTCTTAGAATGATGGGATTTGTGCTTTAGTAACAGCTAAATGAAATGTTGAACTATCTATAGATTCAATATTTCTCCCATAGGTATTCCCTGTACTAAGTAGTAGTAATATATCATAAAACTATGGCAGCATAGGTATTCCCCTGTACAAAGCACAATTCAGCAGGAACAGTCCCTAAGTTTGCTCATAGTCTGTACAGAGAGATCCCATAAAACTATGGCAGCATAGGTATTCCCCTGTACAAAGCACAATTCAGCAGGAACAGTCCCTAAGTTTGCTCATAGTCTGTACAGAGAGATCCCATAAAACTATGGCAGCATAGGTATTCCCTGTACTAAGCACAATTCAGCAGGAACAGTCCCTAAGTTTGCTCATAGTCTGTACAGAGAGGTCCGATAAAACTATGGCAGAATAGGTATTCCCCTGTACTAAGCACAATTCAGCAGGAACAGCCCCTAAGTTTGCTCATAGTCTGTACAGAGAGATCCCATAAAACTATGGCAGCATAGGCATTCCCTGTACTAAGCACAATTCAGCAGGAACAGCCCCTAAGTTTGCTCATAGTCTGTACAGAGAGATCCCATAAAACTATGGCAGCATAGGTATTCCCTGTACTAAGCACAATTCAGCAGGAACAGTCCCTAAGTTTGCTCATAGTCTGTACAGAGAGATCCCATAAAACTATGGCAGCATAGGTATTCCCTGTACTAAGCACAATTCAGCAGGAACAGCCCCTAAGTTTGCTCATAGTCTGTACAGAGAGATCCCATAAAACTATGGCAGCATAGGTATCCCCTGTACTAAGCACAATTCAGCAGGAACAGTCCCTAAGTTTGCTCATAGTCTGTACAGAGAGATCCCATAAAACTATGGCAGCCTAGGTATTCCCTGTACTAAGCACAATTCAGCAGGAACAGTCCCCTAAGTTTGCTCATAGTCTTTACAGAGAGATCCCAGAAAACTATGGCAGCATAGGTATTCCGTGTACTATTTACCATACATACAGACATACAATTTACCATACATATTTACCATACAATAGGAGGGTAGTTCTTTAAAAATGCACTCTTTGGTTGCATATACTGTGAAAATGAGTTCCTGTGCTATGTATGCAGTTGAACTCAATAAAAATAAATAATTGAAATGTAGTAATTATGAATGGACAGAGAGAAAAACAGTTACTATTCGTCATTCAGCCCTGGAACCCTGTGCCAGATGGCAAAACTCCATTTAGGGGCCCCCACCAAAATAGTTCCAATTGGGCCCCGCAGTTGGTAAGACCGGCCCTGTAACCGAGTGCGAGGTGCAGCCTGCTTCCTTGTTAATCATTTATTGTAAAGTCTTGCGCTGAGAGGTGGAGGTGAATTAAAACAGTTTGAGGTGTATATTCACCAATTATACCTTTTATATGCCCCTCACTGTAATCCTAATTATTCCAATGCACATAATCTGTTTACCGAATGGAACAGGTTGCAAGAAATAATTGGGCTGCAGGACTTTTCTAGAGGGGCTAGTTAACTGAACTAGCCAACTACCTTATTTTGAAGCCATTCAACCAGCTATGATTTTGTTACTGTGTCGGACTGGGTCTTCTAGGGAACCTGAAACCCTTGGGCCCACACTTGCAGCAATAGTTCCAAATGTTAAAGGATTTTATAAGAGCCCCTGGTGGAAATTAGGGATGCAACGAATCCATAGATTCGGTTTGGGTTTCGGCCAGGATTCGCCCTTTTTCAGCGGGATTTGGATTCGGCCAAATCCTTCTGCCCGGCCGAACCAAATCCGAATCCAAATTTGCATATGCAAATGAGGGGAGGGAAATTGTGTGACTTTTTGTCACAAAACAAGGTAGTAAAAGTAGTTTTCCCCCTTCCCACCTCTAATTTGCATATGCAAATTAGGATTCAGATACGGTATTCGGCTGAATCTTTCGCAAAGGATTCGGGGGTTTGGCCGAATCCAAAATAGTAGATTTGGTGCATCCCTAGTGGAAATAAGGACTGAATTCTCCTTAGACTTAGGGGTTCCTTTTGTATTCTGGTAGGCCATTGTAACCCTATTTTGTTGAATGATTTTGCTTCATTTTAATCAAGCTTACTATGCAACAGTATTACCTTAATGCCAAAACGACTCCGCATGCTGCTGGCCTGTTTGTTTATCTGCTTGTCAATCTCACCAAATACATCTTTCCATACATCTGTGTACATCTGTTCCGTTATCCAGAAAGCAATGAGTTACAGAAATCCCATCTGCCATATACTCCATTATAATTAAAATAATCCAAATTTTGAAAAATGATTTCCTTTTTCTCTGTAATAATAAAACAGTACATTGTACTTGATTTAAACTGAGATATAATTAATCCCTATTGGAGGCAAAACCAGCCTATTGGGTTTATTTTATGTTTACATAATTTTCTAGTAGATTTATGGGGGAATGTAATAAAAGTCGGAAATAGAAAAACGATATGCTTCTGCCCGAACAAATTTTGCTTTGCGCGAATTTAATATAGCTTTTGCAAACCTGGAAACTGTTTAGCGACCACTTCCAACAGTGGAAGACCGTTTGCGAATGTTATAGTTTGCGCCAATGTGAAGTCAATGTAATAAAACTTACTGAAAAAGTCGTTATGTTTGCTCCGAAAGATTGCGACACCTTCAAGCACGCAATTAAAATTCGCAATGCGAAATTAAAATTCGCAAAGTAATAGTTTAAGAACAATATTACATGGCGAGATGTGGATTTTTATTCTTATTGGTGTGAATTGTTTTACTCTTTGCGATTTTTATTACATTCCCCCGTTACAGTATGAAGAGCCAAATTACAGAAAGATGCGGTATCCGTTAAAAAACCCAGGTCCCGAGCATTCTGGATTAACAGGTCAGAAAATAATCTCATCAAACAAATCCTTCAATGTGTTAAAACTGAAAAAAACAATAGATTATAACAATGGAAAAGGCATTGACCTGAAGGGCTACTTAAAAGGGTTGCTCACCTCTAAATTAACTTTTAGTATGATGTAGAGAGTGATATTCTGAGACAATTTCCAATTATTTTTTTTTTTTTTTGTTACATTATTTAGCTTTTTATTCAGCAACTCTCCAGTTTGCAATTTTAGGAATCTAGTTGCTAGGGTCCGAATTACCCTAGCAACCACGCTTAGATTGGAACATGGGAATGGAATCTAAACAGAAAGAAATAATATAAAGTAGCAATAACCATACATGTGTAGCCATACACAGCATTCGTTAAATGGGGTCACTAACCCCCATTTGGAAGCTGGAAAGAGTCAGAAGCAAAAGGCAAATAATTGAAATACTACAAAAAAATAGTGATGACCAATTGAAAAGTTGCTTAGAATTGGTCATGCTATAACATAATAAAAATGATCAGAAAGGTTAACCACCCCTTTAACTAATATACAAAACTATATATCAAGATGCATATCTGAAGCCTGCAATCAAACTATGTAGAGTCTGGGAGCAGGGCCAACAACTATCAGAGCATAAAAAGGATATACGGACCAGCACTCTCTTGTTGAGAAACTAAATTGTTTTCTTTATTCCTCCCATCTCACTGGGATTGTTGGGTCATATATTAGGACCATTTTATGTTCAGCACCTCCAGACTACATAACAGGTTAAATAATGTGCCAGTTCCTATGCCCTGTGTGTTGTAGGAATTTATTGGTTTTGATTTCAGGTGGCTTAGCCAAGCTTTCATTAACATTCTCCTGCATGTATGTTCCCCCCTTTCTCATTTCTCTTAGTATTTTGGGGGGCTCGGTGCTTCTTCAGTACGAGAACTGCCTTCCCCATTTCCATTTAATCTTTGATTTTTTGTGAAATGAAGACATCGTGCCAGACTATAGTTGCAGTAAAGAGCTGATCTCTAGATCCTACTTCTGTAGAATAACATATTTTAGGGTTACAGCACCTCCTGCCTGTGTTTCAGTGCAAGGTATCTTGTCTTGATCATTCATAGGCAGATTTGAGCTGATAGAAATACACAAAAAGAAATGCATAGAAACTGTGGGGCAAATTCACTAACCTCCGAAAAATCACCAGAGACGGCTTCGCTCACAGCGCAACACTTCACAAGGTGTAGATTCGCCAGGAAGCGAAGTTGCGCTAGGGTTGGCTAATTTGCATATGGCGGGAATATGGACGTATATGTTGCAGCAAATACATTACACTAGCCAGGGAAACCTTAATAAAATAAAGTTGTTATATTGCCCTACACATGAGCCCAGTGTATAGTTTATGTGCCATATGTTAGGAAAGGTAGAGGGGAAGCCGGTTACCCCAAAAAAAAATTATGCTCTTTTGCAGCCTATCACCCTGAAAAAATGAAAAGTCGCCAGCGTTTTTTGGGACTTAGAAAAATTTTCAACTATTTTTTTAGGAAGTCCAATCTACTCTATTGCACTTCGCCTGGTCTGAGGTGCTGAAGGCAAGTCTGGCGCAAGAGGTAATGTTCAGTAAAATCCGCATCTTAGTGAATTTATGTAGTTACGTCCATTCGCCAGAGCGCAAATTTGCCAGGCGTTAGGGAGCGAAATATCGCTAGCGAAGTTACGGCGATGACCGTTAGTAAATTAGTGAAGTTCCGAAATGATGTCACACTGGCGAATTTTCACCAGCATTAGTCACTTTGCCCTTTAGTAAATTTGCCCCTGTGTGTTTGTGTGTACACACATTATATATATATATATCTGCTTTATTTACATAGTGCAGCATGGAGCTACTTCATGCTGTTTGTCTTCATTTCATGGAATGCCCCATGCAATACTGAATATTCAGGCTGGTAAAATGAAACGGCGCCCACAGTGACCTTAAATATAGCACTTGTGTTATTGCAGTAAAATTTTAATTTAATAATAAATGTTATTGCCTCCCAATTACCACTCACTGCCCAACTTTATGCATTTTGGGGAAGTGATATCAAACATAAATGGATATTAGAAGTCACCTAGGAGTTCCACGATCATATAAAAGCCCAAGGCTCCAGACATCAAAACCCAACTTCTTTAGAATCTAAATCAGATATGTAACTTTGTTAACCTTCTCATTGTTTTAGCCACTTTGCTGAAATATCATTATTCCCTTGTGATGTAAAGTTCCTGCAACACAACCTGGTGTTGTCTGCTGTGCTGCTGAATCCAAGACAAAACTCTTATAAATAACTGACAAATATTATCTTGGCATACATAAAAAATGATATTCTACATATACATTTTATTTATTAAAATTCTCCATTATTGCCTATATAAATGAACTGTTAGATCCTGTAATGTATATGACATTTATATTTTACATCTTTCCTTTCCGCACTGATCCCCATCAGCTACAGGGGTTTGTTTCCCAATTGTGTCGCCCATTTCTGTAATCATTGGCCCATAACACTGATCCTGTTTCAAGTGATGCAATTATACTCTGATGGCTGATTGGCTGAAAGAAAATCAGCTAAGAGGGGTCATCCACCAACATAACCAAATAGTACAAGTATTCCTCATAATCCCAAAATCAGCTTATACAAGTACGAGACCTGTAATACAGAATGCTCGGGGCCTGGGTGTTTCCGGATAACTTATCTTTACGTAATTTAAATTGCCATACTTTGTCTACTAGAAAATCATGTAAACATGAAATAAACCCAATAGGCTGGTTTACCTCCAATAAGGATTAATTATATCTTAGTTGGGATCAAGTACAAGCTACTGTTTTATTATTACAGAGAAAAAGGAAATCATTTTTATTTTCTGGATAATGGGTTTCCCGATAATGGATCCCATATAAATAAGTAAAACATTTTAATTTATACCTTTTTCTTACTCTCCCTGGAGGAAAAGGAAATCATTGTTTAAAATGTAGTCTATGGGAGATGATGATGTAATTCAGAACTTTCTGGATAATGGGTTTCACGATAACGCAGGGCCCGAACTAGGAGTAGACAGAAGAGGCACCGGCCTAGGGTGCAATGAAAGGGGGCGCTGGGCAGGTACCTGTCCTCTGCCTACCCCTAGTCCATGTGCACTACTTTCCCCTGCTTTCCTCTCCCCCATTTATAGTTTATGAATTGTTTGCCTTTTTCTTCTTACTCTTTCCAGCTTTCGAATGGGGGTCGCTGACCCCATCGAAAAAACAAATGCTGCTTTTTATTACTCAACTTTCTATTCAGACCCTCTCATATTCAGATTACAGTCACTTATTCAGATCAATGCATGGTTGCTAGGGTAAATTGGACTCTAGATTACAACTAGATTACTAGAAATTGCAGAACAGAACCCCCCCAAATTTCACTTTTAAGTACCAATTTTTTTCATTGCACGTCCATGTAATAGAAACATTTTGCACTTTCATAGTTATCTTTTTACTGGTCCCTATGACTTTCCAAGATACCTACATTAAAAATGTTAAATTCATTAACACTCTGTAGAATAATATGAGAAATAAAGCAATTATTTAGGGAAGTTTCTTGCATTTGAACAAATTTGAGACTTTTTCTGGCGGATTTGGCTAAACCCTTAAAATCTGGACTCTTGAAATCTTGTGACTTGACTAGGGAAAAGTGATATTCTGAGACAATTTGCATTTGGTTTTCATTTTTTACTATTTGTAGTTTTTGAGTTATTTAGCTTTATATCCGGCAGCTTTGCAATGTTTAGCAATCTGGTTGCTAGGGTCTGAATTACCCTAGTAACCATGCATTAATTGTAATCAGACACTGGAATATGAATAAAAGAGGCCTGAATAGAAAGATGAGTAATAAAAAGTAGCAATAAAAATAAATTGGTAGCCTTACAGAGCATTTTGTTTGTGACCCCCTTTAGAAAACTGCAAAGATTCAGAAGAAATTAGAAATTGTTAAACAAACCATAACAAATAAATAATGAAGACCAATTTAAAAGTTGCTTAAAATTTGCCATTCTATTACATACTTAAAGAGATGATTTTTATGATGTAGTTTTTATTTCTAAATTACACTTTTTTCACTGCAAATAATTCACTCTATCATATAAAAACTAATTCCTGAACCAGCAAGTGTATTTTTGTAAGTTGTAATATTGGTGTGTAGGTGCATCTCAGGTCATTTTGTCTGGTCATGTGCTTTTAGAAAGATGGAACTGCTTTCTGGCAAGCTGTTGTTTCTACTACTCAATGTAACTGAAGGAGTCTCATTGAGACATGGGTTTTTACTATTGAGTGCTGTTCTTAGATCTACCAGGCAGCTGTTATCTTGTGTTAGGGAGCTGTTATCTGGTTACCTTCACATTGTCCAATTTGCAGTACAGCAGTAAAGAGTGACAGAAGTTTATCAGACATACACTTGCAGGGGGATGGATATAACAGTCCGGTCCTTGCGGGCAGGGGCGGACTGGGGGGCCCGGGGCCCACCGGGACTCCTGTGCAGGGCCCCCGCTAAATACTTGAAGTGAAGCGCCGATCGGCACGCATTCGCAAACGGCGCGCATGCGCAGACGGCGCTGCGATGCGCCGAAAGAAAAAAATATTATTTTTTATTAAAAACAACTGTTTGGGGGAGGGGGACATGGGAGCAGTCCGACACTGCTTGCGGGAGGTAACACGGAGGGATGTGGGAAGCGGGACATGTGAGCAGTTTGGATAGCCGTGTTTCTCTTAACCGATCCGCAGGGCCTGCCATTCACAAACACGCCGCCCAGCTGGTTCACTTGTCCGTAGGCAGGCTCTGCAGAGAAACACGTCTCCCTTTACTGTTCCATAAAGTGGGATTGTGCTTCTCCCCAGCAGCCCTGTCTGTCTCCAGGCTCCCTCCCTGATGTCACCGTGTGTCCTACAAAGCAGTCGGGGACCAGGATGACATTTTTGATGTTACTGTTCCTTTAAGTGACACAAATGATAGTTTCTATGGGGTGTCTTTATTTCGGGGGCCCCTATATGCCACAAACGTAGGTAAACCTAAGCACATTGGGCATCAAACTATTCAGTGGATCCCTGGCATTCATATTTTGGGTGTTTTATCTTGGTTCCCAATGACCTGTAGGAGACTTGCTGATGACTGGAAGCTTTGGCCAACAATTTCTCACATTTTTATAAAAATCAATGTAGTCACATACTATACACATTTGGTATTGATGTGTTCAGGGGAACTTTCCAAATCTGTTGTGTTTTCATGCAGAAACAACGAAATGATGCTGCTGATATATATGTTTATATTATAGGAAACATTCAGAAGCCTATATCTTATTACAGAAGTGGAATGACACCAACATTCTAGTATATTTTGAAAGCTTATGTTGTCCTGAAAAAAAGGATTTTCCTGGATTAACCCAAAGACCCTCCCAGGAAACACCTCTAAAGGGAAAGAGTTTTAAATGTTCAAAATCTGTCTGGCAATGAAAGTACCAAATTGGTTGTCAGTAGTAAATATCTGTGTCTCCAAAGATGCCCCAGTAGCTCCCCATCTTCTTTTCTGCTGATTCCCAGCACATACAAAGCTCACCCAAAGGTGTTTGCAGCCGTTTGACACAATAGACTCAGGTGATCACCCGCTCGTTGAAAAGCAATTCCGTGTGCCGGTTGTGTGTTCTTCATGTTTGTTTTGTGCTGATATTGCTTCCAGAGACAGTTTAGAACTCAGCACTGAGTGTTCCATCTAAGAACATGTCAGTTTAGATCGACTTCAGGATCGTAGAACCGCTGATTTCTTTACAAATCGCAGTTGAAACAACACAGCTAATGAGGCAAATGCAGCTTTCCTGCAGCCCCACGTGTATTATTGTATTTATAATCAGTGTAACATAGGAAGTTAGGTTGAAAAAAGACACAAGTGCATCAAGTTCAAACTTTTAACTCTATTTTAACCTGCCTAACTGCTAGTTGATCCAGATGAAGGCAACAAACTCCATTTGATGCCTCTCCAATTTGCCTCAGAGTGGGAAAAAAAATCCTTCCTGACTCCAAGATGCAATGGGACCAGTCCCTGGATCAACTTGTACTATGAGCTATCTCCCATAACCCTGTATTCCCTCACTTGCTAAACACCATCCAACCCCTTCTTCCCTGTACCACTGATTCAGGGAGGCAATTCCACATCTTCACAGCTCTCACTGTAAAAATATTATTTTAGAATATTTAGGAGGAATCTCCTTTCTTCTAATGGGAATGGTGTATAAAGGGTTCTTTCCTTCATTTGCCATCAAGTTATACTGCACCAAATGACCTACACCAAAAACACACGGCTGTCCCCATGTTATACCAAAAACATATTTGACTCTTCCCCTGTAGTGATGTGCTGGTTGACCTCAAACCCAGATGTTGGGGGGGTTCAGGTTGAAATTTGGGAGACTGCTGTGGGTTTGAGTTGGGTGCGGGTCAGACTGGGAAGTACTTTACTCCTCTACTTTGTAAAATTCGGTATTCAGAGGTGCGCAGAAGTAGTGTAGAGAGGGATGAAACATTAGTCCCTTTTATTAGACACCAGTGGGATCACCTGACTATAGTTGGGAAGGGTGGGAGCTACAACATGGAGCTGGTCACTGCTCCTGTATAAACTATAACAAACAAGGGAAAGTTGTGCTCACCACTATTTTTTAAAACCATTAGGCGGGGGTGCAATGAGGGTGTGACCACAAAATACATATAGTCAAATACAAGACTCCTCTGCACTCAACGTCCATGTTGTAGCTCCCACCCTTCCCAACTATAGTCAGGTGATCCCACTGGTGTCTAATAAAAGGGCAGCCAAGTATGGAGGTTTACTTTGAAAGCAGCAAGTTAAGTTGCAGGTAAAACCAAGTCCCTTTGTAAAATGTATAATGAAGCAATAGAATTCTTAATGAATCAGATAAAATTGAGCATAGGACTGGCCAGATATGGGATGACTTTGACGTAGTTGGCCAGCTTAAATATATTGCAATATATGGACAAACAATCCCTGTTTTGTTTAAAGGGTAAGGCATTTTTTAGTAGCAGTATGCACAAAATGTCGCTGTCTTAAATATATTGATAATGGGTTGAGTGCAGAGGACTCTTGTATTTGACTATATATATATATATATATATATATTTCTCTAGTCGGCCCTCCTGTCAGTGCAGACGTATGGGTTATGTCCAGGTTCACCTCTGGAGGCAGGACAGAAGAATTGGTCTCTTGGCCCCTCCCTCAGGATATATAGGCTGGCTCCACCTCTGTTCCTCAGTTCTTTTGTCCTGCCTTGGAGGTGAAGGATAGAAATCTCACTACTACTTTTTTATTTTTATTTCTTTTACAGATGGAGGCATGCAGTGCTGTCTCCCAACATTTGTCTATTCCCTCCTTGCTGGCATATTGCAGCAAGTGGAATATTGACCACACATCCTAAGGATATATTCAGGCAATATATCAACACTATACCTGTTCCCTCCTTGTTAGCATATTGCAGCAAGTGGAATCAGAGGGCCACAAGCCATCGGGTTTGTTTGGCTATTTCCTCACTGGTATGCCTATCTATCTTTGCTGGCAGTTTGCAGCAAGTGAAATCAGGAGACCACATTCTCTGATTGTCTCCTCCTTAGTTTGCCTATCCCTCCTTGCTGTCATTTCCAGCAAGTGGAGTGGTGCTGCTTCAATCAGTGCCCTGGCCAGGTATGAGTTGTAGCTATCAGCCCTGCTCATGTCTTACTTGGCAGATCGCATGGTGCCTTTTTCCCTAAGGGCGCGCCCTCCACAGCGACCCAGGCCATTCTGGGATTCCCTGGCGTGGTGAGCGCGCCATTCGCTGATGACGCGATCATAGTGCGCCTTTGGTTGGCGCGCCTAGGTCGCGCACATGCGCTTATCCATATATGGCGCAGCGCGATGACGTCATCGCCGCCATTTTGTTTTACCACGAGCGCATAGCTGCAGGGCGCGCAGTATCCTCTACCTATTTTGGCGTGTTTCCAGCTACACAGTTAAGCTGCGCGCGCTAAGAGCAGCATCTGGCAGTGTCACAGCAGCAGCCACCAGCTTCAACAGCACACAGAGTCTGGTAAAGGCATCATATTTCTATAATATGGAGAGGTCAGATTCTTTGAAAGAACTCAGGGAGTATATACAGACTGCTAAATCTGTTAAGAGACCAGCTAAAAAGCCTGTAAAAGGGGCCAAGTGCAAGAAATGTAAGCATACACTTCATAAGTCAGAATCCATATACTGTACTGACTGCAGCCCCATGGAGCCGCCCATCCTGTCTCCTCAACAGCTCACAAATAACAATTCACCCTTGTTGGAGCACAGTAATGATAATTCTTTGCCTCATACACCAACCACAGGCAGCGCAGCACCACAAGTTCCTCCACAGCTAGGGGACTTCTTAGAATGGGTAAAGACTGCTCTTCAGCCACCCACTTTTCAACACACTAAGCGCAAGGCGCTGGACTCACCACCTGATGCTTCAGATTCTGAGGCAGGCCCTTCCTCCCGCATAGATGCCATGTCCTGTTTGGACTCAGTTGCTCCAGAATCAGGGGAGTTGAGCTCAGACTCACAGAGTGATTCAGACACTGAACAGCCTACTTTTGCTAAACCTGATATTTCAAAGAAACTCCTGAGGGAGATGATGGCGACTTTAGAAATAAAAGATGAAACTGTGACAGTCTCAAAAGCAGATAAGGTGCTGGGGGTCCATCAAAAGAAAGCCCGTGCATTTCCTATTTTTACATCCATCACGCCTAACTTTCGTAACACCGGCTCAGACCAAGGTGCAAGACGTAATAAGACGCAGTGGCAACAACCGGGTATGCACCGGAAGCCTACCACCACTAAACCCACCTCTACTTGACTGCCCCCACCTCGACCCAGCATCCAAAGTAGGAGGTCGATTGTCAAACTTCCTGTCATGCTGGGAAACTCACGTCCTAGACAATTGGGTTCTGCAAATTATCCAGAATGGCTACAGAATTCATTTTACCAAATTGCCCCCAAGAAAATTTGTTCCATCCGTAGTACCTCCACACAAACGACAAGCCTTACAACAAGCCGTCCTGGACCTACAACAATCTCAAGTTATTGTTCCTGTGCCACACCTTCAAAAATTCAAGGGATTCTATTCCAATCTCTTCCTGGTTTCCAAAAAAGAGGGATCCTTCCGACCAGTACTGAACCTCAAGAGGTTAAATCAATTCATTCACAACCACAAATTCAAAATGGAGTCGATCAGGTCGGCCATAGCTTTCATGGAACCCGGCTGTTTCCTGACGTCGATCGACCTCCAGGATGCGTACCTCCATGTTCCCATCCACCCCAGTTCTCAACCCTTTCTCCGTTTTGCAGTCAACGACCAACACTTCCAGTTTGTGGCTCTCCCATTCGGACTTTGTACAGCTCCAAGAGTGTTTACCAAGGTGCTTGCACCGTTGATCGCTCACTTGAGAACAATGGGGATTCATGTGTTACCATATCTGGACGATCTCCTGCTCAAAGCTACGACTCAGGAGCAATCTGTCAGGGACACAGAGATCACTCTGCAAACCCTGTCACAACACGGTTGGCTAATAAATCACCGAAAAAGCTCCCTCCTTCCTTCCCAGAGCATAATTATATTGGGCCTACAATTCAACTCCCAACACCAGACAGTACGGCTTGCCGAGGACAAGATCAACAATCTTGTCAACAATACCACCAAACTTCTACAACAAACCACTGTGACGGCCGGCGATTGCCTTCAGCTCTTAGGGTTCATGGTATCCGCTCTCGAAGCAGTTCCGTTTGCAAGATTTCATCTGCGTCCTCTACAGCGCAATTTTTTACAATGCTGGAACAAAAATCATCAGGACCTTCAGCAACCCATTCCCATCTCTCCTCACACCAGGAGCAGCCTTTCTTGGTGGACCAACAGATTGCACCTACAATCGGGCAAGAGTTGGGCTCCCGTCAAGTGGGAAGTGGTGACAACCGATGCCAGCCTGTTCGGCTGGGGAGCTGTTTATTGCGAACACACTCTACAAGGTCGCTGGGACCCCCAAGAATCCCAACTACAAATCAATGTACTGGAACTTCGAGCAATTGTGTTGGCTCTTCAGGGCTGGACCAGCCTCCTCCGGGCGCACCCGGTCAGGATTCAGTCAGACAATGCCACGGCAGTAGCCTACATCAACAAGCAAGGGGGAACTCGCAGCAAACAAGCGATGCTGGAGGCTGCCAAGATCCTGACCTGGGCCGAACTCCATGTTCCGGCCATCTCAGCGGTGTTTATTCCAGGAGTCCTCAATTGGGAAGCCGACTTCCTCAGCAGACAAACACTGGACCAGGGGGAATGGAGTTTACATCCCGAGGTGTTCTCCCAAATCACCAACAAGTGGGGGGTACCAGACATCGACATTCTGGCATCCCGACACAATTTCAAAGTTCCATGTTATTGCTCCAGAACCAAAGATCCCGGAGCAGCGTTCACAGACGCGTTAGTGATTCCCTGGAACTTTCACAAGGTATATGCTTTCCCACCGCTTCCGATTCTACCCAGAATCATTGCCAAAATCAAACAGGAAGGGTCGACCACTATCCTCATTGCTCCGGACTGGGCCAACAGACTGTGGTACTCAGATCTGATCAGCATGTCCATTTCCAGACCCTGGAGACTGCCCATGCGGTCCGACTTTCTCCTGCAGGGACCAGCACGTCACCCCAATCTGCCTCTGTTGCATTTGACGGCCTGGCACTTGAAACCAAGTTGTGGTCCAAACGGGGGTTTTCCCCGGCGGCTATAGATATTCTGCTGCAAGCACATAAAAAGAATACAGCCAAAGCTTACTACAAAGTTTGGAAGACGTTCATTGCCTGGTGCTCCGACCATCAGCAGTCATGGGAAGGTAGCACGTCACGGATTATTACTGACTTCCTAGCTGCAGGTTTTGCAAAGGGTTTGGCACCTAGCACTCTTAAGGCTCACATCTCTGCCCTTTCTGTTCTATTCCAAGTGAAGTGGGCGGATCATCCGGATATTCAGCAGTTTTTCCAAGGGGTATTGAGGGCCCGGCCTCCATTTAGGAACCCCACACCTCCTTGGGATCTGACGTTAGTTTTATCTGTCTTACAAAAGGAGCCGTTTGAACCTCTTCACAGCTGTGACCTCAGATGGTTGACTCTTAAGGTTGCCTTTCTCATTGCGATCACTTCCGCCAAGAGAGTGTCTGAGATAGCGGCATTGTCGCATAAAGAGCCTTGGCTGGTTATTCACAACGACAAGGTTGTACTTCGCACTGTTCCTGGTTTTCTCCCTAAAGTTGTCTCGGCTTTTCATATTAATCAGGACATTGTTCTTCCCTCATTCTGCCCGAATCCGCATAATGACAAGGAAAGTCAACTTCACAAGTTGGACGTTGTGAGGGCAATTCGGATTTACAAACAGCGAACGGCTAGTTTTCGACGATCGGACTCTCTTTTGGTTTCCTACTCGCCTACACACAAAGGCCTAGCTGTGTCCAAACGCACTATTGCCAGGTGGCTCGTAGAGACTATCAACCAAGCCTACCTGCTCAGCCACAAACAGAAACCGTTCAGAGTGGTGGCCCACTCTACCAGAGCACAGAGCACCTCGTGGGCTCTCCAGAATTCGGCTACGCCAGAACAAATCTGCAAGGCTGCTACATGGGCTTCGCCCAACACTTTTATCAAGTTTTACCAGTTACACGTTTTTGCTTCTACGTCGGCCGTGTTTGGCCGTAAAGTTTTGCACACTGCAGTTGCTGAGCGACATGTCTGAAATTCAGTTGGCTTAAATCAGGCTATACCCACCCAAATTATTGAGGGACAGCTTTGGAACGTCCCATACGTCTGCACTGACAGGAGGGCCGACTAGAGAAAAAGGGATTTATACTTACGATAAATGTTTTTCTAGTAGGCCCGAACTGTCAGTGCAGTAAGTCCCACCCAGGCTGATTTTAGTATGGGTCTGTGGACTCTATTCTCTTGTCTCTCTCTCTCTATACTCCTACTTTTGTCTCTTGCCCTTCCTTCATGTCTTGCTGTCTCTTCAACCACCTCACTGAGCTTTATAACAGAACTGAGGAACAGAGGTGGAGCCAGCCTATATATCCTGAGGGAGGGGCCAAGAGACCAATTCTTCTGTCCTGCCTCCAGAGGTGAACCTGGACATAACCCATACGTCTGCACTGACAGTTCGGGCCTACTAGAAAAACATTTATCGTAAGTATAAATCCCTTTATGCCGTATATATATATATATATATATTGTTATTTATATGTATATATATAATGATAGAAGGACTCGCACACCATTCTTTAGTGAATAAAACGGTGGTATTTTATTCTTTAATGCATTTCCAACATTTCGGCCCCCATTTGGGCCTTTATCAAGGATACAGTGCATATGTTAGTGTGGCCAATTAAATGCTATGAATAACCCGGTGAAATTTACGCTGAACCATAATGCAAGTAGTATTGAATGTTTGGATGTTAAAATTTATAAAGGTGCCACCAGATGGGAGACGTGCATATATGTGAAACCCACAGATAGAAATACGATTCTTCATTATCAAAGCTGCCATCCGAAGCATTTACTTAACTCCCTACCAAAGTCACAAATGCTTAGGGTAATACGGATTACCATTGAGAAGGAAAAGAGGGAGGAGGATCTGGAGGTTATGGCAAATAAATTTTTAGAAAGAGGTTATCCACCCGATTTGGTTTTAACCACAAAAAAATGGGCACTAAATCTTGACCAAGGGGACTCACAAATTTTGAGTTCAGCACACAACACACAGACCCCAGACAAAAGGAGAGGTGGTTCTGGTGTTAACCATATCTACTATGTAAGTAAATATGGAGAAGGTTCGAGTTTCATGCGAAATTGTGTACTTAAACATTGGCCGTTGGTAACCAGTGATGAGAGTGTGTGTAAAAAGCTGCCATCCCGACCCAGATTTAGCTACCAAAAAGGTAGATCCCTGAAGGATATCTTAAGTCCATCTGACCCCACTGATAAATATGTCAGCCCGCCTGTACAACATTTTCTGGTCCAACGTCCCGGGGTTTTTAAGTGCAGTGGCTGCATTATGTGCAGCAGTTTGATCTTGGGCAGTCACTTCTCACATCCTAGAACGGGCAAAAGATATGAGATAAAACAAAGGATGACCTGTACATCTACTATGGTGATATATTTGATTAAATGCCGGTGCGGGCTAATATACTGTGGGAAGACAATCAGGATGCTCAAGGAGCGTATGAGCATGCACAGGGCCAGCATTAGGGCAGCGTTAGACCCTGACAGAGAATCGAAGGCCAAAAGTAAAAAACAGGACATATCCCAGCAGTTGGTGGCCAAGCACTGGGCGGGTGCCAAACATAGCCCATCAGCATTCAGGTGCATGCCCATTGAACAAATACCAGTGAGGGCGAGGGGTGGAAACTTTGATAATATCTTACTAAAAAGAGAGGCTTTTTGGATCTATGAGCTTGATTGCAGGCTTATGAAAAAAGAATAAGTCAATTGGACACTTTTGTAACACATTATGAGCACTTCAAGCACTTGCACAGCACTGGCATCTTGTGGTGGATTTTAGGTACTGCATTTTTAAGTCTGTACAATGAGATGTACTTTTTGGAATGTCTAGCGCTGTCTATGACGCAGGTCCGGACTGAGAATTAAAATAGGCCCTGGCATTTCAGGTACACAGAGGCCCAATCAGCCCACATAGAGGCCCAAACAGCTCCCACCAGCCCACTAAATACTGACATACTATGGGACCTTATAGCAGCCCCTCTGGCATTTGCCAGAACCCACAGATTGCCAGTCTGGGCCTGCTATGACGTCATACTTGGCGCCAATTTTAAATGGTGTATAAATAGCCACACTAACAAATGCACTGTATCCTTGATAAAGGCCCAAATGGGGGCCGAAACGTTGGAAATGCATTAAAGAATAAAATACCACAGTTTTATTCACTGAAGAATGGTGTGCGAGTCCTTCTATCATTTTGTATAACCAATATTGACCTACGCACCCGAAGCAACTACAAATCTGGAGTGCATACACACAAAAACTTTATATATATATATATATATATATATATATATATATATATTTTTTTTTTTTTTTTTTTTAAATGTAACATGGTTAACAATGTATCCTTCAGAAGTATTTCAAATCTACATTAAAGGGGTTGGTCACCTTTAAATTAACTTTTAGTACGATGTACAGAGAGATATTCTGAGACAATTTCCAATTGGTTGTCATTTTTTATCATTTCCGTTTTTTTAGTTATTTGGCTTTTTATTCAGCAGCTCTCCAGTTTGCAATTTCAGTAATCTGGTTACTAGGGTCCAAATTACCCTAGCAACCATGCATTGGTTTGAAGAAGAGACTGGGATATGAATCAGAGAGGTCCTGAATAGAAACATGAATAATGAATACAAAGTATCAATAACAATAAATGTGCAGCCTTACAGAGCATTTGTTTTAAGATGGGGTCAGTGACCCCCATTTAAGAGCTGGAGTCAGAAGAAGAAGGCAAGTAATCTAAAAAGGAAAAATGAAGGCCAATTGAAAATTGCTTAGAATTAGCCATTCTAGAACATACTAAAAGTTAACTTAAAGGTTAAGCACCCCTTTAAGATCTCTTTTATTGAAATCTTCTTGTCCTTGTACTGTCGGGGAATAAAGCTCCTATTGAATCAAGGGAATCAGTGTCGTTCTCTCTCCGATCGTTTGCCTGCGGCATTAAAGTGAGATTCCTCCACACTTGCAGTTGCCTCTGTTCCATTCTTCCATGAGGAACATAAAGTATGTCGATCGCTCAAGCAGCGTTCAATTCGATTTTATTTTTTAGTCTATATCTTTTAACAAACTTGGGATTGCACATAAATTATAGTAGATTTGGAAAGCTCAAGATTTTCCAAAAAAAAAACCCTGATATATATTTGTTTTATTAATATTTTTCGTACATTTGTCTTTATCAGGAATATGCCAGTAAGAAGCAGAAGAAAAGAGAAGGATAAAGCAGAAGGGATAGAATTGAGATCAGAAGACAGAGGAAGACATTTCCCTGGGACACTCTCAGGTAAGTATAGCTCGAACGGGGAGTCTTCATTTTGGGCCCTTATATGCCACATGCTTATGTAGAAAGCCCAGGCTTTCATATTTAGGATGTTTTATCTTGGTACCTAATAGTATGTATAAGATAAGATGTTGTAAGGTGGAAGCATACTTAGGTAAACCTATACGTATAAGTGCCCGACCACAGAGCCAGCCTATATCAGTGGTACAAGGATATCTAATAGGAAAAATGACATAAATATCTTTATTTGTATTTGTATAGAACTGGCTCTTTGCTGTGACAGCTTGGTGCCACCAACCAGTGTGTCAATCAATAGGAGCTGCAGCCACAGAGTGCTGTCCATGGTACTGAATGGAAAAGGCAGTTTAAGCTTCCCTCAATGGCTGCATTAGTGATTGCAGCATATGTACCATAAGTCACATGTTAGATACGTACTTACTATAGCAAATGTGTTTTATCCACACAGGCCCACCCGCCCCTTTACCCACACAGGAGTTGCATTGTGATTGGCCGACAGGGTTGTTCTTTCTCCTTTATAATAAACACAAGGAAGCAGTTGTTACGCAGCACATGAAGCTCATTGTGTGTGGTTTTCTGCCCAACTCCCCGCACCTCTGGCACACAGAACCGGAGAAGATTCTGGTTTGACTAATTGTGTTTGTGCAGTGAATAGAAATACCCGCGGGCACCCACTGCCCAATAACTGGGGCTTTTGTCTCGTCCCTGGGAAACCAGTGCAATAGAATGTAATGAGGAGGGCGGGGAGAGTGGGGGCAGGGATGAGATACCACCAGGCACAGGAGAAGGGGAAATGATTTTAATGGAATATAAAAACAAGATATTTGTAACAAAATATCTCATTAGCGCAGGGTCCCACCAGCGCCAACAGTTCAGGTATTAGAGGTGCTGGTCATGTGGCCTTCCATTGTCGGGACGATAAGGAAGTTATAGTTGAAAGGGAAGATATGGGAGTTGTAGCAGGAGGGCCACATAGTAACAGTGGGTAATGAGAGTTGTAGCAGGAGGGACACACACCTTGTAATTAGGATTTAGAAACATCTATTTCAATTATCTACACAGCCTGAAGAGTCACTATGGGGGCTGATTTAAGGCCCACAGCTTGAAGGTTCAGTTGTAGGAACAGGTGGTGATTACTTCTCCATCCCATGAAATGTCCAATCCTATGACTTTCCTTTTGTGGCCAGTGAGAGTCTTTATTGGCCCCCATAGAGGGTGTGTTCACACTTTGGCCGTGTTTTCGTAAGCGCCAGTAGAAAATTCCCACTGGTGGCTGTTATGCAATGAGAGAGGGTATAACGAGATTTGTTTTCCTCCCTGCTGCCTGCTTGTGGGCTGCACCCCACCCTGCTTCTGGTGCTTCTCCCCGCCCTCCTTGTTGCCTGCTTGTGGGCTGCACTTCTTCCCACCAGGGGAATCTCCGCAACATAAGGGCAGGTAAGGGGCAGCCCAACATCAGACATCTTTCTTCCCACTTCAAGAGATCCTCTTATCCCATAATAATTATAAAGATATATTAATTATAATGACCCAGAACACGGGGTGCCACTAATACACAGCAGCACCCATCTGTCACCTGTAGTAAACAGTTTGGCCCTCATGGGGAGACAATCCCAGAGGAGTAAAACACACTGTGAGCCTATTCTCTCTCTAAAAAGGAACCCGTCTGCCCCTTTACCCACACAGGGAGGCCGCCCGCCCACCCTCCCCTTTACCCACACAGGGAGCCCGCCCGCCCTCCCCTTTACCCACACAGGGAGCCCGCCCGCCCTCCCCTTTACCCACACAGGGAGCCCGCCCGCCCTCCCCTTTACCCACACAGGGAGCCCGCCGCCCTCCCCTTTACCCACACAGGGAGCCAGCCCGTCCACCCTCCCCTTTATCCACACAGGTAGCCCGCCCGCCCTCCCCTTTACCCAAACAGGGAGACCACCCGCCCTCCTCTTTACCCAAACAGGGAGACCACCCACCCTGCCCTTTACCCACACAGGGTAACTTTCTTCTAATGACACCAAATCCTATAGACTTCTGCTCTCTTCTCCTTATGATTACATGCTATTATACCCTAGGCCACCACATTATATATTCCAACTACCCCTTTTTATTAGGTTGTTTTCACCCCCCTCTCTGTCACTGATCTGGTTTCTAAGGAAAATGGGACCCTAGCAACAACACAGCAGCTTCTAAACTGATTGTTATTGGGGCTATTTGATTCACCCTCCCATCTTCCCCTCCCTGTATATGTTACCTTGGCTTTTTTAAGGAAGGACCAACCTTCATTCCCAGCCCACCAATACCCAGAATAAATACACACACAGCTTCTTTGTGGTTAATCTGTGTAAGTCACAGCTTTATTGATGGAATACATTGGGCTTTTCGATCCTGAGGAAGGCAAAAAAACCTTTGTAAAGCTTGGTCTAATCTGCTTCACAAGAGGGAAAAATTCCTTCCTGACCCCTTAACGGCGATCGGTTTTGCTCCCAGGATCAATGCTCCATAATTAAAGAAGGGAAGCAGGGTGAGGGACACAGAAAGAAATTTGGCAGCATACACATGAGCTCCATTAAGCTTCTAAGTGAACACTGCATTCCTCTTCATTCCATTGGATCCCGGATTTTGCAGTTTGAGGGATGGAATGAAAAGCAATGCAGGGTCTGCCGAGTGGCTTAAGGGTGCTTCTATGTATGAAACCATCTTTTAGATGTAAGGGGGGGCACTGCTGTTGGAATTGTGGTGGAAGGAAGGGAAACAAAAGGGAATATGGCAGCATATACATGAGCGCCATTAAGCTGCTAGATGAACGTTGCATTCCTTTCAATTCCATCCCAGGTAGCCTGTAGACCCGGCTTCTACAGCCCAAGGATGGAGTTAAAAGCAATGCAGAATCCACAGAGTGGCTTAAGTGTGCTCCCGTATATAAAACCATATTTTGGATGAAGGGAGGAGCACCGCTGGTGAAGCTGCGGCGTAAGGAAGGGAAACAGAAGAGAATATGACAACATACACATAAGTACCTTTAAGCAGGAAGGTGAATGCTGCATTCCTCTGCATTCCGTTAGTCCCCCTGCAGCCTCCAGACCCGGCTTTGCAGTCTGCAGAGGGATTGAGTGAAAAGGAATGTAGGGTCTACCGAGTGGCATAAAGGTGCTTGCGTGTGTTTAACCATATTCTTGTCCCCAGTATGGTACTGCTTGTCCCTTCTGGCAGCTGTGACTCAGATGTGTGTGTGTATGTAAATATGTATGGGGGTCATGTCAGTGGGATGAAAGTGTGTTCAGTGGGTGTCTGTGTGCGTATGGGGATATGTGTTTGCTCGTGTGCCATTACAAAATTTACAGCATCTTTGTGTGTTCCGTGCTGTTCTTCTCGTGGCTGCGACTGCCTCTGCTGCTGTTGACTCGGCTCTATCTTTGGGATCATTTACAGAAGCCTCTATTTTTGGTCTTTTTGCCAATTTGTTGGACTGACTGGCTGGCTCTTTTGCTCCTGTCTCTTTATTTGGCCTTTTAGCTGATGTTTTACTGGGCTTCTTGACTGGCTCCTTGGCTCCTGACTCTTCACGTGGCTTTTTTGCAGATGTTTCACGTGGCTGCTTGGCTGGCTCCTTGGCTCCTGTTCTTCCTCTCGGGTTGGTGGGGGGAGAAGGAAACTTGGGAAATACCTCAGGAAAGACTCCTGGCATAAGTTGCTGTAAAAATTCTTTGTTGGCTGATGCCAGGAGTAACGTTTTCCTGAGGCATTTCTGCACAATGGGACTTGGATGGTCGCTGGGCAACTCCACTAATAAGTTGTATCCAAGGATGTGTTCAGCAGCTTTAAGGCAGCACTGAGCCATTAAAGATGGTAAATAAGTATGAAATTCATACTTCATCATGGTCAGTGCTGCAATGCCCCTGGCAGCTGTAAGAGCATTGGCTACTCTAGTGATGTTGTCATAAAAAAACATCTCCATGGATACACTCATTAAGGTGAAGTGCTCCAGAAAAAAGTCTACGGTGGGTTGGTGCAGGCGACACTCCAGTCGGTACAGCATCATATCCTCCACAAATGCCAAGACTCTTGGTGAGTAAAGAGTTTCACCAAAGACCTCCAGAAACTCTTCTGCGTTGGGTGGATTGTCTTCCATGATCTTTATGGCCAGATACAAACTAGTGGCCCCCACTGGTTTCAGGATGCCAGGTTTCAGTTGCCTTCCAGAGATGTACCTTGCCATGTATTTTACAGCAAGGCACAAGGTGGAGAAGTCCAGTGAAAAGTGTCTGTGCACTTTAATTAAAATGGTGATGATTTCCCGCCAAACACTTTCCGCAATGGTGGTCTGCTTCGTGAGAATCCCCGATGTTTGGAATTTCTCTTCTAGGGCTTTATAGAACAGGTAGCTCTCTTCCCCGTAGTCCTCAAAGATGTCCAGTTCTCCATCGATGTTCCTGAGGGTGTTCCATTGATCTTGTATAGGAACTGACTCCTCCGCTGCAGGTTGGCAGGTCACGCGCTCATCTCTGTTCTTTTTGGCGCTTCCACGACTCCTCTCCTCTCTCTTGCGCTTTTTTGGGTTTGAAATCCCCATGTTTGTCGCTGTCTCTAGACATGGCAAATGTAGGTAATTAAACAGACAGAAAGTCATTTTTCTCACAAAGCTAGTAACATTTACTTGCATAAAGTGAGTCTTAGTGAATCAATCACTAGTTAATGTGACAATGTCCTCCAAGGTTCTGTTGTATGTGACAAGCCCATCTTCTATTCATCTCCCAATTTTATTTCCAAACTGCTATGTGGTTGTTAGGACAATTAAGCCCTAGCAACCAGACAGGAGCTTCAACTCTGGGAGTGACCAGACAAAATATTAAAACTTAAGCACCCATAGCATTTTGTATTCACATGCCCCCCTGCAGGTAAGTACAAGTACAAATCACCCTGGTTACTGACTCATCAGAACGTGTACAAAAATCTCAACATATGTGTGATTAAATATTTCTTACACATAGGGGCACATTTACTTAGCTCGAGTAAAGGAATAGAATAAAAAATACTTTGAATTTCAAAGTATTTTTTTGGCTACTTTGACCATCGAATTGGCTACTTCGACCTTCGACTACGACTTTGAATCGAACGATTCAAACTAAAAATTGTTCAACTAGTCGACCATTCGATAGTCGAAGTACTGTCTCTTTCCATATTGTAATTCTGCCCCCTAGATGGCCAGTTAGAGGGCCAGTCTGACCAGCAGAAAACTACCCTGGGAAGGTGCACTTTACTATTTGAAGAAGACGAGCAATGGCCTGGGAAAGAGATGTGTGACCTTACATATTGCTCCCCCTTGAATTTAGGGCAGGTTTTCTGTAAAATAAATCATAAACTGTATAAATTGGATTTTCAGGATTACCTCTTAATAGAAGATGATGTTCTTGATGATGCCAGATGTTAAATGCCAGATGTTAAAAAAAAAAAAACCAAAAAGCCGAGATGTTTTTGGCTTTTGGCTCAGAGGGGCCGGCACAAGGCCGGGGTACCCCAGAGGGTCTCCCTCTTTAGACGCTGGCTCTCCTTATATGTGTTCAGAAAAGAATGTTAAAATCTGAACTAAGGAGAAGCCAGGAAAAAACACAGTCCAAAATCGCAGTTGATTTGCCAAAAAGGTAGCACTGTAGCAATCTGTATGGGAAGAGAACAAATTAACAGATTAGCTTCAGGATAATGCATTTAACATTTAATATTTCTTATAAAATACAGAGGCAGGTGGAGATCTGGCCATTTTACCCTAAACGTGAGCTTTGTGTCACTCCCAGCAGGTACTGGCACTCAGTTTATACAATGCAGTATCTCCCAGCAGCCAATCAGAAATGAGCATTGGTATAGAGAGAATGAATACATAGTACATAAGATCACTGGCCAGGTGCAGATTGCCCACCCCCTGCTATAGGAAACATTTACAGAATAGCAATTAAATATGATTGGAATCAATACTGCCCTACCATGTACCCTGTTGCCCCCCACAGCTGGGACATTTGAAGGGAATGCACATGAGACATGAAAGGAAAAGACATTGCTATGTATTCTGTTAAATTCATGTTAAAGTTGGTATATCAGAACAGGTTAGATACCCAGGGGCAGAGGGGCAAAACTGTAAGGAGCCTGTTAATACTGGTCATACAAATAAAGTATTTATAGTGAGGCAGAGGGGTCCCCAAATGTTATCTGTTTATGGGCTTCAATTGGGAAAAAGTGTAAATTTGCTGTCAGCCCCTAAATCTCTTATAGGGATAGTACATTCACCACTCTACCAACCAACGGACTAAACCAACTGTCAAACCCTGGGTCTGTGTCTCCCAACCAGCACTAAGAGTAAAAGCATCTCCAAAGCCCATTTTAGGGGTAAACTCTCCAAAATCCCTGAAATCAATGAGAGGAGCAACATCCGCTAGTCTTGGGGGTATCAACCAACTATCCCCCCCTCCCTTTTCACTAAAATAAAGGTTATTTGGCAAAAAATCTCTTATAGGGATAGTACATTCAGCACTCTACCAACCAACGGACTAAACCAACTGTCAAACCCTGGGTCTGCGTTTCCCAACCAGCACTAAGAGTAAAGACATTGTCCATTTTAGGGGGAAATTCACTAAAATCAGTAACATGATCAATATCTGTTAGTCTGGGGGGCATCACCCAACTGTTTCCCCTCTTTTTTCACTAAAATAAGCATCTCTCAGAGGGAATATACACTTAATACAATTAAAACCAAAGGACTAAACCAACTGACAAATCCCTAGTTGTAAAGTCATCTTTCTTATATGACACCCTGCTGTATGTCCCCCACTCATTAGCTTCCCCCCCAGTTATCCCCATGGCATGTGACTCTGCTACCCACCCCTAGTTCCAGATTTGGATAAATGGAGCGTGTATTTAGCTACAGTGTTGGTACTTAATAGCAGGGCAGATACCCAGGGGCAGAGGGGCAAAACTCTAAGGAGCCTGTCAATACTGGGAACAGAAATGATCCACAGGGGTCCCCAAATATCATTTTCTTAAGGGGTTGCTATAGAAAAGGTGTATATTTGTGTCAGTCCTGCATAACTTCCAAATCCTGGGTCTGTGTCTCCCAACCAGTGCTAAGATTAAAGGTATCTCCAAAACCCATTTTAGGGGATAGTTCTCCAAATTCACTAAAATCAGTGAGAAGAGCAACATCTGCTAGACTGAGGGCATCACCCAACTATTTCCCCTCTTTTTTTTAAACTAAATTAAAGGATTATTTGGCAAAAAACTCTCAGAGAGAATTTACACTTACCTCTCACCCCAGTATCAACCAACGGACTGATCCAACTGTCAAAATCCCTAGGTATGAAGTCACCTCTGTCCCTTGCTCTTAAAGGGAAAGTGTACCCTTTTGATGAGTAAGGTTTATATGGCATTTCTTTCCACTTAGATGTGTAGTACATACATAGCTTATTATGTATGCAGAGCATTGCTTTGTATGTGTGGCCTATTTAGTCAGTCCTGTTACTGTGCTGCCATATCTTTTTGATCCATGAATTCATCAGCCATGGATTCAATCACTGCTGCTGCTCCTGTTATTTATGTTTTATAAAGTACTATGTGCCCTGTGGAGACAGCAATCCCCTGGGGACATAGGAATGTACAGAGGGCATGGGAGAGATTAGTTTGTGAACCTTCCTTCATGTGCCATCTTGGATCACAGTCATAGAATCAGTGTTTGGGTGAAAGATGGCACATGAAGGAAGGTTCACAGAATTGCATTAAAGGTGATTTGGGAAGGGATAATGTCGGAGGAGGCCAAGATGCTTATATAAGTAGGACTGATCCTTTTAAAATCTGATATTTTGCCCAAGCCCTGTAACCAATAGCAACCTGTGATGCATTTGTGACCCTCATATCTCCAGATCCTTCCTTTTTAATACCTTCAGAACCTATGAATCTGGGTTTTTTTTCCCCCTTTGACCCAAACGTAATTGACTCCATTTCTTCAATAGGCTGCTTGCAACTGCCTGGTGGGGGAATCATTGGTCGTCAAGGTTTCAGATTTCGGGATGGCCAGGTAAGTGCAACTAATTTCAGCTTCAGAAGCCACCATAAAGAAACAATTTCAAACTCCACCATAAATGACTGTATTAAGCAGTGGTTGTCATTCTTTATTAATACAAGCCTCACCTGAAGGTCCATCCTCCTTTAGCTCATGAAATGGGTACAGGAATAGGAAAATATTGGTGTATCGTGATTTCATTATATCATGGTTTCATAAATATGAAGTGAAGTGTGGGTCAGTGTTTAGCCCAGCTCTCTGGTGGATCAGTCTAATCACACGTTCCCTTTCTTTTCTCTCTCATTTAGGAGTGTTTGTGTGGGAAGTGTTCAGCAAGAGCAAAATTCCATTTGAACATTGTTTTCAACTCCGAGGCTGTGGATAAAATCTCAGCTGGACTGAGGCTCTTCAGACCCAAGATGTCTTCCGAAAGAGTGTACATGCTGATGAACAACTGCTGGTAAGAGGTACGAGGGATTAGGTTTATGTACACTTTTAACATAATGAAAAAAAGCAGTCCTGGATATTCTGCTCCAATACAGAGAACTACTGTCAGAATCTTTATATGTATATTGTAATATCGATGCAGCATCCTTCTATGTGATTACAATCCATGAACAGACTGTAGCAGAAGGTACTGATATATAAGGACATGTTAATGTTGTGTATAATTGTTGTTATTGCCCTAGGCAACAAGCTGGGCAGTCAGAAAGGGGGGAACACGTACGTCTGCTGATGCCCTCATCTACGCCCAGCGAGGATCCCCGAACTGGATCTTCATGGGACAACTTCCTGCAGAGTCCCACGTCGCAGAGGATGGATCTGCTGCCTGTAACCCCCCAGGTTAGTGTTAACGCACACATTTTACACATTACACATTAATACACAGTTACACACACTCACATACATTTTAGTCTCCGGTTTTGTTGCTGTAACTATGGGATAGTGTGTAGTAGGGCAAGATTTTCTCCAGGATTGTTGCTTTATCTCTGGGATAGTGCTTAGTAAGGCAAGATGGCCTCCGAAATTGTTGCTGTAACTATGGGATAATGTTCTGTGAGGCAAGATAGTCTCAGGGATTTTAGCTTTTATCACTGTATTATTCCAAATTGTGTGTGTGTATATATATATATATATATATATATATATATATATATGTTTGTATCCAATTATTTATTTGCCAGCGATTTACTTTCATAAGCAAAAATATTGAGAACAAAGCATATAATATTGTTAGCTGAGCAGTCTACTGGGCGACCCTTCAGAGCAATGGGCAGCACCACCATGTTGCTCTTTCAGCCTATGGGGCTCCGTATTATTTACATATGCAATATTAATCACTTACTCAGACATTAATGTTGAATAAAGGGTGACGTAGAATAATAACAGGGTTAATGGAAATATACAGAGAGTAAAGTCACAGAGAAGAAGTAGATATCCTTTTGTGCTTGTCAGTAATATTAAAAAGATAAGGCAGAACAATGAGAGAATCAGACACATTGGGGCTCAATTATCTGCACCTGGGCAGTAACCCATAGCAACCGATCAGTTAACTTGTGTTTTCAACAGTTGCAGTTACTGCTGTGATTTACTGGCCACATGCAAATGGAACCCGTTGTTAAAGTGAGCCCCAGTGACTGTTAAAGTCCCAGACAATACGTTTATAAAGAGAGAGTGTTCCTGGCGTTTTGGGTTACACTTCTAGTTGTGCCAGTGAATAAGACCTACAGAATTCTTTGTTTAAATTAATTTGTGTGGAGTTTCACGATCAGTGTATAAGCTTTTTTCAATTACTAATATCCTTATTATATTACATTGGGGACACATTATTTTCTCTCTCTCTCCCAGGAAGAAAGATAAAGTTTCTAGGAATAGAGAAGATTATACACAAAATACAGTATATGCAAATCTACCCATAATGGTTTTCTGACGGTGAATTGCTTTATTGTCAGTGGGAAAGCATTTCGGGGATATCTGTCATCCGTGGTAGGGAATATTTAAACATAGGTGACAAATCTCCCAGTGTGTCCTTAGCCTAAAAGGGGATTTACGAAAGTTATTGTTTGGTAATTACCATGTGCTACCACTAGGGTGTAGGGTTGGGTTTGATATATGTTAGCTGTATATATTATATGTTAGCTGTATATATATTGACTGACCTCTAGAGGGAGTGAGAGTAGGGAAACAAAAAACTGGTGGAGTTTTAAAATATAAAAGGAGAAAAACCACAGGAGGAACATCTATTGAAGAAGCCACTTTGCAGGAGAAACACTGGCGGGACCCAAGTGAGTAGGAAGTGTGAGTAGCAGTTAGAATAGGATTAGTTGTGTTATATACACTGTAGCAGTGTTGTGACAGGACATCGAGCATTTAATTTTCCTATAAAGGAACATAAGCCCTCTACAGGTCCGGACTGAGAATTAAAATAGGCCCTGGCATTTCAGGTACACAGAGGCCCAAACAGCCCCCCAGCAGCCCACTAAATACTGACTTTCTATGGGACCTTATAGCTGCCCCTCTGGCATTTGCCATAACCTACAGATTGCCAGTCCGGGCCTGGCCCTCTAAGAGTCTGAGCCCAGAACAAGGAATGAGGTGACAGGTCTCCTTAGCACATCTCAGTGGTTTATTCTCAGTGGTTGGCAGTACTGTAACTGTGGGTTAGTGTGTATAATAAGTAACACTTTTATCAGTGGTTTGGACAGTGGGGTAGTGTGTTTAGTAAGGCACAATTATTTCAGTAGTTGGGACTGTAAGTGTTGGTTATTATTATTGTTATTATTTTTGGTAGGAATATATTTCTCAGGAAATGGAGCAATGGCCAAGCGAGGAGGGTGACTAAGGAAACCTTTCAGATGGACTGATAGGGGTTTAGGGCCACCCTCTCTATATAAAAAAATCCTCAGGGGAGGCCCAGTTTGCACCTGCAGTACCCCCACCCCCTACTGGTATTCCATCCTCCTTGTCACCGTATTCCAAAACCTGCAGTAAAAGAGCAAGTGGGTGGCAAATTTAAATTTGGAAGTGGTTAGGGTTGCCACCTGGCCGGTATTTTACCACCATACAGCATCCTGGGCCCACTGTGACAATAGGGCCTGCTGTATTACAACAATATGGAGAATGATGAGAGGCAACTGTACAGCTGATTGAGGGCCCAGGAGGTAGAGGTACCCCAGTAGGGTTGCCACCAGACAAGTAGAAATCATGCTTGATGCCAATGTTATTAATAAGGAAAAGCTAAAAATATATGAAGATTGGTATTTTTCTCCAAAAAAAGTGGCAAGGCTACATTTCAGTAGAGGACTTAAAAAGATTTTGCTCTGTGGCCCGGCTAGTTATGTCCCTGAATGAGGCTACGTGCTACTGATACAGGAGGGACACAATATTTAGGTGGAGGACTTAGGGATTGGGGGGATGGAGGTGCAGGCCCACTTGGCAAAGGCACCAGTATGACTTGTTCATAATATATTCACATACTGTACGGTGTCCATTTTAGGAAATGCTTCTGAAATGTATTTGTGCCCCCTTCTCCCTCCCACATTATTTTCAAAGGGGAACTGAAGCTCAGCAAAGAATTAGGATAGAAATGTGTTTTGCACTTCCAGGGTAAGACTAGGCCAGACCTGCTCCCTTCACTGCCACCGCGGGATCTTTGTGGCTGGGGGGACGGCTCAGACTTTGGGCCCCTGTGCCCCCCCAGTCTGACACTGTGCACTTCTGTACCAGCCCAAGGCCACCACAGCCCTTTAACAGTGAAAATCCAAAGATGCCCCAGTAGCTCCCCATCTTCTTTTCTTCTGATTCCCAGCACATACAAAGCTCACCCAAAGGTGTTTGCAGCTGTTTGACACAATAGACTCAGGTGATCACCCGCTCATTGAAAAGCAATTCCGTGTGCCGATTGTGTGTTCTTTGTATGTTTGTTTTGTACTGATATTGCTTTCAGAGACAGTTTAGAACTCAGCAGTGAGTGTTCCATCTAAGAACATGTCAGTTTAGATCGACTTTAGGATCGTAGAACCGCTGATTTCTTTAGAAATTGCAGGTGAAACAACACAGCTAATGGGGCAAATGCAGCTTTCCTGCAGCCCCACGTGCTTTATTGTATTTATAATCCGTGTAACATAGTAAGTTAGGTTGAAAAAAGTGCATCAAGTTCAAACTTTTAACTCTATTTTAACCTGCCTAACTGCTATTTGATCCAGATGAAGGCAACAAACTCCATTTGAAGCCTTTCCAATTTGCCTCAGAGGGGGAAAAAATCCTTACTGACTCCAAGATGCAATGGGACCAGTCCCTGGATCAACTTGTACTATGAGCTATCTCCCATAACCCTGTATTCCCTCACTTGCTAAACACCATCCAACCCCTTCTTATACCTATCTAATGTATCAGCCTGTACCACTGATTCAGGGAGACAATTCCACATCTTCACAGCTCTCACTGTAAAAATATTATTTTAGAATATTTAGGAGGAACCTCCTTTCTTCTAATGGGAATGGTGTATAAAGGGTTCTTTCCTTCATTTGCCATCAAGTTATACTGCACCAAATGACCTACACCAAAAACACACGGCTGTCCCCATGTTATACCAAAAACATATTTGACTCTTCCCCTGTAGTGATGTGCTGGTTGACCTCAAACCCAGATGTTGGGGGGGGGTTCAGGTTGAAATTTGGGAGACTGCTGTGGGTTTGAGTTGGGTGAGGGTCAGACTGGGAAGTACTTTACTTCTCTACTTCGGAAAATTCAGTATTCAGAGGTGCGCAGAAGTAGTGTAGAGAGGGATGAAACATTAGTCTGAGTCCAAATAGATCTGCTGGGTACTGTAGGTCTCTCTGAAGGTGGAAGGGTTAAATCAATTTCTTTGACTTGACAAAAATATGGCAGAAATGCCCCATTCACCGTCACCCTTTCTACTCTCATGATTTCATTTTCTGGGTTTCACAATAGTAGGTGGGCGTAGAGACTCGGGTAATCACCTGTGCATAGTTTAAAAGTTCTGAGGTATATAGAAGTGTGTGTTTCTATGTAGTGTGAGCTAACGAACATGTGAGTTCATTAAACTAGTGTTATATAGAGTCAGTGAGAGGGACATTTACATCATTTATTATAATGATATATGAAAAATATACTTGGTTTTATGGAGTTAAGGTACAATATGGCCCAGTGATAGAACGAGTTGTCCATGTCCTATTAGATACTCATGTATTATACACAGTAGCAACACTTTGATTGTTACAATTTTATTATAATAATTTCAACAAGTAACATTGCAACACTGTGGTTTGTTTTTAACTTTGTTTTAAACTGTTATTTAAAAGTAGCCTTTTGGTTCCCTATAATGGGCTTAGATAAATTAACCATTTACGCAACACTGATGTGTAGCCATGAAAGTTGGTTTGATTGGCAGTCGCTAAATGCTGACGATTACATCACGTCAATCAGACTGCTGTTTGCCCGCCTTATCATGTGTATAAAATGCATTTTCAATATTGAATTGTTACTTTGAGAAAGGCCTGGAACCAGGATGAAACGTCAGTCTGTAACTTTGACAATAAATATTTTTTTTCTTTTAAGAAGTCCTGAGAGTGCGGAGCTTATTGCATTTTGGTTTGGATAAATACGTGGGACACTGCACCCAGGCATGTAAACCTTTTTGTCGAGAGTGCTGGCAACATGTAGGTTATATATATATATATATATATATATGTGTAACAAACAAGGGAAAGTTGTGCTCACCACTATTTTTTAAAAACATTAGGCGGGGGTGCAATGAGGGTGTGACCACAAAATACATATAGTCAACTACAAGAGGTCCTCTGCACTCAACCCATTATCAATATATTTAAGACAGAGACATTTTGTGCATACTGCTACTAAAAAATGCCTTACCCTTTAAACAACACAGGGATTGTTTGTCCATATATTGCAATATATTTAAGCTGGCCAACTACGTCAAAGTCATCCCATATCTGGCCAGTCCTACGCTTAATTTTCATCTGATTCATTAAGAATTCAATTGCTTAATTATACATTTTACAAAGGGACTAGGTTTTACCTGCAACTTACTTGCTGCTTTCAAAGTAAAACTCCCAAACTTGGCTGCCCTTTTATTAGACACCAGTGGGATCACCTGACTATAGCTGGGAGGGGTGGGAGCTACAACATAGAGCTGGTCACTGCTCATGTATAACTATAACAAACAAGGGAAAGTTGTGCTCACCACTATTTTTTAAAACCATTAGGCGGGGGTGCAATGAGGGTGTGACCACAAAATACATATAGTCAACTACAAGAGGTCCTCTGCACTCAACCCATTATCAATATATTTAAGACTCTGTCTTAAATATATTGATAATGGGTTGAGTGCAGAGGACCTCTTGTAGTTGACTATATATATATATATATATGTGTGTGTGTGTGTATATATATATATATATATATATTTAAAAAAATGTAACACAGTTAACAATGTATCCTTCAGTAGTATTTAAATCTACATTAAAGGGGTTGGTTATCTTTAAATTAACTTTTAGTACGATATAGAGAGATATTCTGAGACAATTTGCAATTGGTTTTCAGTTTTTTATCATTTCTGTTTTTTTTAGTTATTTTTCTTTTTATTCAGCAGCTCTCCAGTTTGCAATTTCAGTAATCTGGTTACTAGGGTCCAAATTACCCTAGCAACCATGCATTGGTTTGAAGAAGAGCCTGGGATATGAATCAGAGAGGTCCTGAATAGAAACATTAATAATGAATACAAAGTATCTATAACAATAAATGTGCAGCCTTACAGAGCATTTGTTTTAAGATGGGGTCAGTGACCCCAATTTAAGAGCTGGAGTCAGAAGAAGAAGGCAAGTAATTCTAAACAAGGAAAAATGAAGGCCAATTGAAAGTTGCTTAGAATTAGCGGTTCTATAACATACTAAAAGTTAACTTAAAGGTTAAGCACCCCTTTAAGATCTCTTTTATTGAAATCTTCTTGTCCTTGTACTGTTGGGGAATAAAGCTCCTATTGAATCAAGGGAATCAGTGTCGTTCTCTCTCCGAGCGTTTGCCTGCGGCATTAAGGTGAGATTCCTCCACACTTGCAGTTGCCTCTGTTCCATTCTTCCATGAGGAACATAAAGTATGTCGATCGCTCAAGCAGCGTTCAATTAGATTTTATTTTTTAGTCTATATCTTTTAACAAACTTGGGATTGCACATAAATTATATTAGATTTGGAAAACTCAAGATGTTCCAAACAAAACCGTGATATATATTTGTTTTATTAATATTTTTCGTACATTTGTCTTTATCAGGAATATGCCAGTAAGAAGCAGAAGAAAAGAGAAGGATAAAGCAGAAGGGATAGAATTGAGATCAGAAGACAGAGGAAGACATTTCCCTGGGACACTCTCAGGTAAGTATAGCTCGAATGGGGAGTCTTCATATTGGGCCCTTATATGCCACACTCGGGTAGAAAGCCCTTGGTACCTAATAGTATGTGGAAGATAAGATGTTGCAAGGTGGAAGCATACTTAGGTAAACCTATACGTATATGTGCCTGACCACAGAGCCAGCCTATATCAGTGGTACAAGGATATCTAATAGGAATAATGACATAAATATCTTATCTGTATTTGTATAGAACTGGCTCTTTGCTGTGACAGCTTGGTGCCACCAACCAGTGTGTCAATCAATAGGAGCTGCAGCCACAGAGTGCTGTCCATGGTACTGAATGGAAAAGGCAGTTCAAGCTTCCCTCAATGGCTGCATTAGTGATTGCAGTATATGTACCATAAGTCACATGTTAGATATGTACTTACTATAGCAAATGTGTTTTATACAGGCCCACCCACCCCTTTACCCACACAGGAGTTGCATTGTGATTGGCCGACAGGGTTGTTCTTTCTCCTTTATAATAAACACAAGGCATCAGTTGTTACGCAGCACATGAAGCTCATTGTGTGGTTTTCTGCCCAACTCCCCGCACCTCTGGCACACAGAACCGGAGAAGATTCTGGTTTGAATAATTGTGTTTGTGCAGTGAATAGAAATACCTGCAGGCACCCACTGCCCAATAACTGGGGCTTTTGTCTCGTCCCTGGGAAACCAGTGCAATAGAATGTAATGAGGACGACGGGGAGAGTGGGGGCAGGGATGAGATACCACCAAGCACAGAAGAAGGGGAAACGATTTTAATGGAATATAAAAACAAGATATTTGTAACAAAATATCTCATTAGCGCAGGGTCCCACCAGCGCCAACAGTTCAGGTATTGGAGGTGCTGGGCATGTGGCCTTCCACTGTCCGGACAATAAGGAAGTTATAGTTGAACGGGAGGATATGGGGTTGTAGCAGGAGGGCCACATAGTAACAGTGGGTAATGAGAGTTGTAGCAGGAGGGACACACACCTGGCAATCAGGATTTAGAAACATCTATTTCAATTATCTACACACCCTGAAGATTCACTATGGGGGCTGATTTAAGGCCCACAGCTTGAAGGTTCAGTTGTAGGAACAGGTGGTGATTACTTCTTGGTCCCATGAAATGTCCAATCTTATGACTTTCCTTTTTTTGGCCAGTGAGAGTCTTTATTGGCCCCCATAGATGGTGTGTTCACACTTTGGCCGTGTTTTCGTAAGCGCCAGTAGAAAATTTCCACTGGTGGCTGTTATGCAATGAGAGTGGGTATAACGAGATTTGTTTTCTTCCGTGCTGCCTGCTTGTGGGCTGCACCCCACCCCGCTTCTGGTGCTTCTCCCCGCCCTCCTTGCTGCCTGCTTGTGGGCTGCACTTCTTCCCACCAGGGGAATCTCTGCAACATAAGGGCAGGTAAGGGGCAGCCCAACATCAGACATCTTTCTTCCCACTTCAAGAGATCCTCTTATCCCATAATAATTATAAAGATATATTAATTATAATGACCCAGAACACGAGGTGCCACTAATACACAGCAGCACCCATCTGTCACCATTAGTAAACAGCTTGGCCCTCATGGGGAGACAATCCCAGAGGAGTAAAACATACTGTGAGCCTATTCTCTCTCTAAAAAGGAACCCGTCTGCCCCTTTACCCACACAGGGAGCCCGCCCGCCCTCCCCTTTACCCACACAGGGAGCCCGCCCGCCCTCCCCTTTACCCACACAGGGAGCCCGCCCGCCCTCCCCTTTACCCACACAGGGAGCCCGCCCGCCCTCCCCTTTACCCACACAGGGAGCCCGCCCGCCCTCCCCTTTACCCACACAGGGCGCCCACCCTCCCCTTTACCCACACAGGGAGCCCGCCCGCCCTCCCCTTTACCCACACAGGGAGCCCGCCCGCCCTCCCCTTTACCCACACAGGGAGCCCGCCCGCCCTCCCCTTTACCCACACAGGTAGCCCGCCCGCCCTCCCCTTTACCCACACAGGTAGCCCGCCCCCCCTCCCCTTTACCCAAACAGGGAGACCACCCGGCCTCCCCTTTACCCAAACAGGGAGTCCACCTACCCTCCCCTTTAACCACACAGGGTAACTTTCTTCTAATGACACCAAATCCTATAGACTTCTGCTCTCTTCTCCTTATGATTACATGCTATTATACCCTAGGCCACCACATTATATATTCCAACTACCCCTTTTTATTAGGTTGTTTTCACCCCCCTCTCTGTCACTGATCTGGTTTCTAAAGAAAATGGGACCCTAGCAACAACACAGCAGCTTCTAAACTGATTGTTATTGGGGCTATTTGATTCACCCTCCCATCTTCCCCTCCCTGTATATGTTACCTTGGCTTTTTTAAGGAAGGACCAACCTTTATTCCCAGCCCACCAATACCCAGAATAAATACACACACAGCTTCTTTGTGGTTAATCTATGTAAGTCACAGCTTTATTGATGGAATACATTGGGCTTTTCGATCCTGAGGAAGGCAAAAAAACCTTTGTAAAGCTTGGTCTAATCTGCTTCACAAGAGGGAAAAATTCCTTCCTGACCCCTTAACGGCGAAGGGAAGCAGGGTGAGGGACACAGAAAGAAATTTGGCAGCATACACATGAGCTCCATTAAGCTTCTAAGTGAACGCTGCATTCCTCTTCATTCCATTGGATCCCGGATTTTGCAGTTTGAGGGATGGAATGAAAAGCAATGCAGGGTCTGCCGAGTGGCTTAAGGGTGCTTCTATGTATGAAACCATCTTTTAGATGTAAGGGGGGGCACTGCTGTTGGAATTGTGGTGGAAGGAAGGGAAACAGAAGGGAATATGGCAGCATATACATGAGCGCCATTAAGCTGCTAGATGAACGTTGCATTCCTTTCAATTCCATCCATCCTATGTAGCCTGCAGACCCGGCTTCTACAGCCCAAGGATGGAGTTAAAAGCAATGCAGAATCCACAGAGCGGCTTAAGTGTGCTCCCGTATATAAAACCATATTTTGGGTGAAGGGAGGAGCACCGCTGGTGAAGCTGCGGCGTAAGGAAGGGAAACAGAAGAGAATATGACAACATACACATAAGTACCTTTAAGCAGGAAGGTGAATGCTGCATTCCTCTGCATTCCGTTAGTCCCCCTGCAGCCTCCAGACCCGGCTTTGCAGTCTGCAGAGGGATTGAGTGAAAAGGAATGTAGGGTCTACCGAGTGGCATAAAGGTGCTTGCGTGTGTTTAACCATATTCTTGTCCCCAGTATGGTACTGCTTGTCCCTTCTGGCAGCTGTGACTCAGATGTGTGTGCAGGTATGTAAATATGTATGGGGGTCATGTCAGTGAGATGAAAGTGTGTTGTCCATAATCTCAGTGGGTGTCTGTGTGCGTATGTGGATATGTGTTTGCTCGTGTGCCATTACAAAATTTACAGCATCTTTGTGTGTTCCGTGCTGTTCTTCTCGTGGCTGCGACTGCCTCTGCTGCTGTTGACTCGGCTCTACATTTGGGATCATTTGCCGAAGCATTTGTTTTTTTGCATGTGTGGCCTATTGAGTCAGTGCAGTTACTGTGTTGCCATATCCTTTTGATCCATGAATTCATCAGCCTTGGATTCAATCGCTGCTGCTGCTCCTGTTATTTATGTTTTATAAAGTACTATGTGCCCTGTGGAGACAACAAACCCCTGGGGACACAGGAAAGTACAGAGGGCATGGGAGAGATTAGTTTGTGAACCTTCCTTCATGTGCCATCTTGGATCACAGTGATAGAATCAGTGTTTGGTTGAAAGATGGCACATGAACGAAGGTTCACAGAATTGCATTAAAGGTGATTTGGGAAGGGATAAAGTCTGAGGAGGCCAAGATGCTTATATAAGTAGGACTGATCCTTTTAAAATCTCATATTTTGCCCAAGTCCTGTAACCAGTGGCAACCTGTGATGCATTTCTGACTCATCTTTCCATATCCTTCCTTTTTAATACCTTCAGAACCTATGAATCTGGGTTGGTTTTTTTCCCCTTTGACCCAAACATAATTGACTCCATTTCTTCAATAGGCTGCTTGCAACTGCCTTTTGGGGGAATCATTGGTCGTCAAGGTTTCAGATTTCGGGATGGCCAGGTAAGTGCAAATAATTTCAGCTTCAGAAGCCACAATAAAGAAACAATTTCAAACTCCACCATAAATGACTGTATAAAGCAGTGGTTGTCATTCTTTATTAATACAAGCCTCACCTGAAGGTCCATCCTCTGGCCAGGGCCTCCTTTAGCTCATGAAATGGGTACAGGAATAAAAAAATATTGGTGTATCCTGATTTCATTATATCATGGTTTCAAAAATATGAAGTGAAGTGTTGGTCAGTGCTTAGCCCAGCTAAGCTCTTTCTTTTCTCTCTCATTTAGGAGTGTTCGTGTGGGAAGTGTTCAGCAAGAGCGAAATTCCATTTGAACATTGTTTTCAACTCTGAGGCTGTGGATAAAATCTCAGCTGGACTGAGGCTCTTCAGTCCCAAGATGTCTCCCGAAAGAGTGTACATGCTGATGAACAACTGCTGGTAAGAGGTACGAGGGATTAGGTTTATGTACACTTTTAACATAATGAAAAAACGCAGTCCTGGATATTCTGCTCCAATACAGAGAACTACTGTCAGAATAATTATATGTATATTCTAATATGAATGCAGCATCCTTCTATGTGATTACAATCCATGAACAGACTGTAGCAGCAGGTACTGATATATAAGGACACGTTAATGTTGTGTATAATTGTTGTTATTGCCCTAGGCAACAAGCTGGGCAGTCAGAAAGGGGGGAACACGTGTGTCTGCTGATGCCCTCACCTACGCCCAGCGAGGATCCCCGAACTGGATCTTCATGGGACAACTTCCTGCAGAGCCTCCAGCTGCTTCCACGTCGCAGAGGATGGATCTGCTGCCTGTAACCCCCCAGGTTAGTGTTAATGCACACATTTTACACATTACGTACACATTACGTGTTACACATTAATACACACTTACACTTACACACACTCACATACATTTTAGTGAGGCAAGATGTTCTCCGGGATTGTTGCTGTAACTGTGGGATGGCGTTATTTCACCGTATTCTTCCAAATTGTGTGTGTGTGTGTATATATATATATATATATATATATATATGTACCAAAGTACCACTGATCTTTAGATTCTTCATAATTTTCCTATTCAGCCACAGTACACAGGATTTGTTTTTTCACTGGGCCAACACTCCTTTCTATGCAATTATATTTATACACATTGGTATTGTCTTTTCACAAGACAGCACTAATAGTCTTTATAAATAGAGTTTTGTCTGTCCAAAAACTTTGTGTCCATGCAAAGTATTTTTCTTTTTTTGAGTGGGAATCACATTATATAGCATAAACGCCAATGTCCCCTTAATCTTTGGAGTTAGTCACTTTACTATATAAGCAAGGTCCTCTGTCTCCACCCAATGGCAGTTTATCAAATGACATAGTTTGTATCCAATTATTTATTTGCCAGCGATTTACTTTCATATGCAAAAGTATTGGGAACAAAGCATATAAGATTGTTAGCTGAGCAGTCTACTGGGCAACCCTTCAGAGCAATGGGCAGCACCACCATGTTGCTCTTTCAGTCTATGGGGCTCCGTATTATTTACATATACAATATTAATCACTTACTCAGACATTAATGTTGAATAAGGGGTGAAATGTAGAATAATAATAGGGTTAATGGAAATATACAGAGAGTAAAGTCACAGAGAAGAAGTAGATATCCTTTTGTTCCTGTCAATAATATTAAAAAGATAAGGCAGAACAATATGAGAATCAGACACATTGGGGCTCATTTATCTGCACCTGGGCAGTAACCCATAGCAACCAAACAGTTAATTTGCGTTTTCAACAGTTGCAGTTAGTGCTGTGATTTACTGGCCACATGCAAATGGAACCCGTTGTTCAAATGAGCCCCAGTGACTGTTAAAGTCCCAGAATGGGGGTTATTTATAAACACTGGGCAAATTTGCACCTGGGCAGTAACCCATAGCAACCAATCAGTGATTAGCTTTTTTATAGCCAGCTGTAGGGTGAACACTGAAAGCAATCATCTGATTGGTTGCTATGGGTTACTGCCCAGGTGCAAATTTGCCCAGTGTATATAAATAACCCCCAATACGTTTAAAGAGAGAATGTTCCTGGAGTTTTGGGTTACACTTCTAGCTGTGCCAGTGAATAAGACCGACAGAATTCTTTGTTTCAATTAATTTGTGTGGAGTTTCACGATCAGTGTATAAGCTTTTTTCAATTTCTGATATCCTTATTATATTACATTGGGGACACATTATTCTCTCTCTCTCTCCCAGGAAGAAAGATAAAGTTTCTAGGAATAGAGAAGATTATACACAAAATACAGTATATGCAAATCTACCCTTAATGGTTTTCTGACGGTGAATTGCTTTATTGTCAGTGGGAAAGCATTTCGGGGATATCTGTCATCCGTGATAGAGAATATTTAAACATAGGTGACAAATCTCCCAGTGTGTCCTTAGCCTAAAAGGGGATTCACAAAAGTTATTGTTTGGTAATTACCATTTGCTACCACTAGGGTGTTGGGTTTGATAAATGTTAGCTGTATATATTATATGTTAGCTGTATATATATTGATTGACCACTAGAGGGAGTAAGAGTAGGGAAACACATAAAAAGGGGTGGAGTTAAGAAAAATATAAAAGGAGAAAAACCACAGGAGGAACATCTATTGAAGAAGCCACTTTGCAGGAGAAACACTGGCGGGACCCACGTGAGTAGGAAGTGTGAGTAGCAGTTAGAATAGGATTAGTTGTGTTATATACACTGTAGCAGCGTTGTGACTGATCAGGACATTGAGCATTTAATTTTCCTATAAAGGAACATAAGCCCTCTACAGGTCCGGACTGAGAATTAAAATAGGCCCTGGCATTTCAGGTACACAGAGGCCCAAACAGCCCCCCACCAGCCCACTAAATACTGACTTTCTATGGGACCTTATAGCTGCCCCTCTGGCATTTGCCAGAACCAGCAGATTGCCAGTCCGGGCCTGGCCCTCTAAGAGGCTGAGCCCAGAACAAGGAATGGGGTGACAGGTCTCCTTAGCACATCTCAGTGGTTTATTCTCAGTGGTTGGCAGTACTGTAACTGTGGGTTAGTGTGTATAATAAGTAACACTTTTATCAGTGGTTTGGACAGTGGGGTAGTGTGTTTAGTAAGGCACAATTATTTCAGTAGTTGGGACTGTAAGTGTTGGTTATTATTATTGTTATTATTTTTGGTAGGAATATATTTCTCAGGAAATGGAGCAATGGCCAAGCGAGGAGGGTGACTAAGGAAACCTTTCAGATGGACTGATAGGGGTTTAGGGCCACCCTCTCTATACAAAAAAATCCTCAGGGGAGGCCCAGTTTGCACCTGCAGTACCCCCACCCCCTACTGGTATTCCATCCTCCTTGTCACCGTATTCCAAAACCTGCAGTAAAAGAGCAAGTGGTGGCAAATTTAAATTTGGAAGTGGTTAGGGTTGCCACCTGGCCGGTATTTTACCACCATACAGCATCCTGGGCCCACTGTGACAATTGGGCCTGCTGTATTACAACAATATGGAGAATGATGAGAGGCAACTGTACAGCTGATTGAGGGCCCAGGAGGTAGAGGTACCCCAGTAGGGTTGCCACCAGACAAGTAAAAATCATGCTTGACGAAAATGTTATTAATAGGGAAAAGCTAAAAATATATGAAGATTGGTATTTTTCTCCATAAAAGGTGGCAAGGCTACATTCCAGTAGAGGACTTAAAAAGATTTTGCTCTGTGGCCCGGCTAGTTATGTCCCTGAATGAGGCTACGTGCTACTGATACAGGAGGGACACAATATTTAGGTGGAGGACTTAGGGATTGGGGGGATGGAGGCGCAGGCCCACTTGCCAAAGACACCAGTATGACTTGTTCATAATATATTCACATACTGTACGGTGTCCATTTTAGGACATGCTTCTGAAATGTATTTGTGCCCCCTTCTCCCTCCCACATAACTTCCCACATTATTTTCAAAGGGGAACTAAAGCTCAGCAAAGAATTAGGACTTCCAGGGTAAGACTGGGCTTAGCGGGGCACCTGGGAAAAAAACTGGTGGGCCCTGGCTCTTTCAGTGCCCTGCTGGCCCAGACCTGCTCCCTGGTACAGAAGTGCACAGTGTCAGATTGGGGGGCCCAGGGCCCAAAGCCAGACCTGGCTTTGGGCCCTGGGCCCCCCAATCTGACACTGTGCACTTCTGTACCAGCCCAAGACCACCACAGCCCTTTAACAGTGAATATCCAAAGATGCCCCAGTAGCTCCCCATCTTCTTTTCTGCTGATTCCCAGCACATACAAAACTCACCCAAAGGTGTTTGCAGCCGTTTGACACAATAAACTCTGGGGATCACCCCCTTGTTGAAAAGCAATTCCGTGTGCCGGTTGTGTGTTCTTTGTATGTTTGTTTTGTGCTGATATTGCTTCCAGAGACAGTTTAGAACTCAGCAGTGAGGGTTCCATCTAAGAACATGTCAGTTTAGATGGACTTCAGGATCGTAGAACCGGTGATTTCTTTAGAAATTGCAGATGAAACAACACAGCTAATGGGGCAAATGCAGCTTTCCTGCAGCCCCACGTGTATTATTGTATTTATAATCCATGTACAAAGGGTTCCTTCATCCATTTGTCATATATTTCCATTTATTAATTATAAAATCCATGTGTAATGTCACTGTACAGATGACACTAAATAACATATTCCCCGTAAATAGTGAATAACATTATGAGTTCCCTGCTGACATGAGCCTGCAGTAAATCTCCTGCCATGAGTATAAACCCTACTTCCATGCTGTTGATATGCGCTCCCACTTTTCTCCCAATACAGAAACTGCAGAATTCTAGCAGGAACAAGCAGGGTCAGACTTGGGGGCCGACCGGGACTGCTGTCCAGGGCCCCCCTGCTGCCCTACTCTGATGAACCTCTTGCGACACGTATGAGATGCTCATGCACACACATCACCATGCACATGCGCTGACGGCTCTGCGCAGCGCCAAATGAAAAAAAAAGGGGGTCTGGTTTTTTCACAGGGTCCCGCCGGGCCACTGCGACACTGGGAACAAGTTCCACACCCTGTGCTTCTATCAAGTGTAAAGGGAAACTATGCTACATTATTATATATGAACATTATACATTCATATATACATTTATATAGTTCAGTAGGAACAGACCCCTAGGTTTGATCACAGCCTGTACACACAGATACGCTAAAAGTCATAATTGATATTCTCCTTTACTCACTGTAATTCAGAAGGAGCAGCCTCCTAGGTTTATTCATAGCCCATATAGAAAGATAGCATAAAGCTATACCAGCATAGATATTCCCTTGTACTAAGCAGCATTCAGCAGGAACAACCCTCGGCGTTTGCTTATATCCCATACAGAGATAAACCATAAATTTATTGCAGGACAGGTATTCTGCACTAAGCACAATTTTATAGAAATAGATCCATATTTGTTTCTAACTTGTATAGAGAGATATAATAAAACTGTCACTGTTGGTTTTCCCTTCTACTAAGCATAGTTCAGCAGAAACAGCCCCTACATTTGCTTATAGCCTGTACAGAGAGAGACACTAAACGTCATCAGATATTTCCCTTTATTATTATACTTTTTTCTTCCTGTTGTGACTGTAACTGGGGGATAATGTTTATATTAAGGCACGATTTTCTTAGGGGTTGGGACTGTAGTAGGGGGTAGTGTGTATATTAATAGCAAGATGATCTCAGGGAAAGAGACTGTAACTGTGGGATTGTGTGTATAGAAAGGAAAGATGCATCATGGGAAGAGATTGTATGTGGGACAGTGTGTATAGTAAGGAATGATGGTCTCAGGGGAAGGGAGTGTAACTGGGATAGTGTGTTCAGTAAGACAAGATGGTCTTAGATGAAGGGAGTGTAACTGTAGGATAGGGAGGATAGTGTGTATAGTAATAGTAGGCTGTAGGCACTGTAACTGTGGGATAATGTGTATAGTAAGGCAAGGTGGTCTCGGGTAAGGAAATTTAGGGAAAGCCTTGCGACTCAGTAGTTTGGAGCACAAAGGCAGGGGTACCCATTTAAGATTCGGCAGAATGTGCACTTTCCATAATATATGGTTTGAGGGGGTAAACATGTTTATCTGGGTTTTTACTCCACAAAACCTGCAGCTTTTTATCCAGCAGCTCTCCAGTTTGCAATGTCAGCAATCTGGTTACTAGGGACCAAATGACCCTAGCAACCATGCATTGATTTGAAGAAGAGACTGGAATATTAATAGGAGAGGTCCTGAATAGAAAGCTGACTAATACAAAGTAGCAATAACAATTAATGTGCAGCCTTACAGAGCATTTGTTTTTAGATGGTGTCAGTGACCCCCTATGTGAAAGCTGTAAAGAGTCACAAGAAGAAGGTCAATAATTCTCAAAAAGAAAAAATGAAGTCCATTTAAAAAGTTGATTAAAATTAGCCATTCTATAACATATTAAAAGTTAACTTGAAGGTGAAGATCTGTGTTATTCAAATCTTCCTTTCCTTGTACTTTCGGGAATAAAGCTTGGTGTCGTTTCTCTCCGAGCGTTTGCCTGCGCCATTAAGGTGAAATTCCTCCACACTTGCACAGCAGAAATAGTAGCAGTGGCGCAGGCCAAATCCCTGTAGGTTTTATATGAAACCATATTCCCGCCCTTGGAGAAATCCGTCACGGAGCAGCTGTGTGAATAATAGCGTGGATGGGGATTACTTGTCTGTTTAATAGAAAGTGTAACTGCGCTGCTTGTGTCTGGCCTGAGAGGCCACGTTTTTCTGTTAAATGGTATGTTCCATATCAACTGTCTCCTGCACATGAAACCTAGTGTGAAAGATATACGGCTATGGAACCTGTTATCCAGAATGCTTGCAACGTGGGGCTTTCTGGACAATGGATCTTTCTGTAATTTGGATCTTCATACCGTAATTCTATAATTAATAATAATTGAAGCAGTAAATTAATCCAGTAGGTTGGTTTTGTTTCCACTGAGGATTAATTATATCTGAGTTTAGATCAAGTACAAGGAACTGTTTTTTTTTTATTACAGAGGTAAAGGGAAATTAAAAAAATTGGATTATTTGTATAAAATGGAGTCTACGGGAGATGGTCTTCCCGTAATTCTGAGCTTTCTGGATAACGGGTTTCCGGATAACAGATCCTATACCTGTATGTACAGGTAGAAGCTCATTTCTGCGTCAGATGGACAGTTACACTGGCTGCCTTTGGATGCTCTACAGTTTGCAACTATGGGAAGGATCTGCATCCAATCTGTAGATGAATTGGGGAAAAGGTACAGCTTTGTGACACCTTACGAGAACACTGGAGGCTTTTTATATAAAGAGGAGAGAAGGGGAACGTAAAGTGTCAGGGCAGGTGGGTTTCATTCTGTAGTTTTGCAGAGAACAATGAATGACATTCAACCCATTTATTGACCGGGTAGTGCACCGATGTGACAGATTTCATGTGACCCTATTGAAGGACGACACCCCACTGATACACAGCAGCTCATTGATATACATTGGACTAATGCATTTGTTTCCGTTATCCGGAAAACCATTATCCCGAAAGCTCCAAATTACAGAAGTGATGTCTCCCATAGACTCCAAATGATCATTTTTAAAAATGATTTCCCTTTTCGCTGTAATAATAAAACAGTAGCATATACTTTATTCAAATTCAGACATAATTAATCCTTATTGGAAGCAAAACCAGCCTATTGGGTTTATTTAATGGTTTACATGATTTTCTAGTAGACAAGGTATGAAGATCCGAATTACAGAAAGATCCGTTATCTGGAAAACCCCAGGTAAGAGCATTCTGGAATTTCTCGGTTGTGAGTTTGTTTGTGGCTTTTTGTTGTTCACTCATATAGTACTCATATAGTAAGCTCATTATATGACACTTCTTGGCTACAAACACAAAAACCAGGGCAACCCGTTGCTGTTTATTTAATCGAATGAGAAAAAAGCTGTAATTATTAATGTCACTGACATGCTGTTTAACCAAAGCTCATTATTTATTCATATACTGTACTACCAACAAGTTTTGCAGCACTTTTTAAAATGACTTTCTAACAGGATTAAAGAAATGTAATACAGATATGGGACCTGTTATCCAAAATGCTCAGTACCTGGGGTTTTCTGGATAACAGATCTTTCCAAAATTTGGATCTTCATACCTTACGTCTGCTAGAAAATCATGTAAACATTAAATGAACCCAACAGAAGGTTCAATAAGGATTAATTATATCTTAGTTGGGGTCAAGTACAATGTACTTTTTTACTATTACAGAGAAATAGAAAATTATTTTTTTAAAAATTGGATTATTTGAATGGGAGACAGACTTTCCATAATTGGGAACTTTCTGGATAGCAGGTTTCCAGATCACAGATCCCATACCTGTACTGACAGACAAGGTTAATGGTATTTCTAAACATGTAAATTGAATACACATGTATTTGCTGCCAAAGCCCAAAGAAATGACCAAAATCCAGATATGGTGTTTTCTTTAGAGGTTGTTTAGGGGTTAAGATATTGTATCTTTATATTTAACACTTCTTTCCAGGTTTTCTGTTTATAGATTATTGTGTCCCACTGGGAAAACAATTCATGAAAAAAATATGTTTTTTACATGTAGTCGTTATATTCTTCTTGCTGTATATGTGCAGGGCTGTTTTTATATATAGGCCCCCGAGGGCCTGTGCCTAGGGCGGCATGGTTTTTGGGGTGCCTATTTTTCTTGTTTTTAAAAACCCTCCCCACCCTCCGCCACGGATTTCTATAGGAAATTTTATTTTTTTAGTCTATATCTTTCAACAAAAGTGGGATTGCACATAAATTATAGTAGATTTGGAAAGCTCAAGTAGTCCCAAAAAAACCCTGATTTCGTTTTTGTAATTAATAATTTTCATACATTTATCAGAAATATGCCAGTAAGAAGCAGAAGAAAAGAGAAGGATAAAGCAGAAGGGATAGAATTGAGATCAGAAGACAGAGGAAGACATTTCCCTGGGACACTCTCAGGTAAGTATAGCTTAAATGGGGTGTCTTCATTTTGGGCCCTTATAAAACAACATGCTTAGGTAGAACTTTACATATTTGATATAAAACTGTTCAGCGGGGCCCAGGCTTTCATATTTAGGGTGTTTTATCTTGGTACCTAATAGTATTTTGAAGATAAGATGTTGCAAGGTGGAAGCATACTTAGGTAAACCTATACGTATACGTGCCCGACCACAGAGCCAGCCTATATCAGGATATCTAATAGGAATAATGACATAAAAATCTTATCTGTATTTGTATAGAACTGGCTCTTTGCTGTGACAGCTTGGTGCCACCAACCAGTGTGTCAATCAATAGGAGCTGCAGCCACAGAGTGCTGTCCATGGTACTGAATGGAAAAGGCAGTTTAAGCTTCCCTCAATGGCTGCATTAGTGATTGCAGTATATGTACCATAAGTCACATGTTAGATATGTACTTACTATAGCAAATGTGTTTTATGTAACATAGTCACATAGATTGAAAAGAGACACAATTCCATCAAGTTGTCCCTGGATTGCCTTGTAGCTATCTTCCATAACCCTGTATTCCATTACTTGCTAAACACCATCCAACCCCTTCTTAAAGCTATCTAATGTATCAGCCTGTACCACTGATTCAGGGAGAGAATTCAACATCTTCACAGCTCTCATGCTGATATATAGAGATAAATCGCTTGTTCAGGACAGTGGAGATCCGTTGATGGCTGGAGGGCTCCCTAGGTTTTCCAACAGTTTGTGCAGGAGACAGAGGAAGGGAAGAAGCACACAAGTTCAGCTAGGCAATGCCTTCAGCACATTTATTTGCAGAAGTATTGAACGCACAAGCTTTCGGGGTCCAACCCCTTCCTCGGGTGCAAGGGAGGGAGGGGTTGGACCCCGAATGGACCCCGAGTGCGTTCAATTCTTCTGCAAATAAATGTGCTAAAGGCATTGCCTAGCTGAACTGGTGTGCTTCTTGCCTAATTGGAATCTGTTGCCGTGTTGGGCTTGGAAGCGGCCTAGGATATGATTGCACCGAGCAACATGAAGTAAGTGGTGTGCGGCAAATCTAAAAGAGTTGCGGAGACAGAGGAAGGCCATATGGCATTTGGTAGTGGCTCTGCTAACATTGATTTCCTTTTAATGAATAAACTCAGTTTTTCAGAAAACACTTGCATATTCTATTAATTTGGCACAGTTTACCCTGGGGCTTGTTATATCCTACAGACTTGTAGCAATCAGTCCTACCCTCTCTTTACCCACACAGGGAGCCCACCTTCCCCTTTACCCACACAGGGAACTGACCCTCCCTTTTACCCACACAGGGAGTCCACCCTCCCTTTTACCCACACAGGCAGTCCACCCACCCCTTTACCCACACAAGCAGCCCATCCCCCCATTACCCACACAGGCAACCCCGCCCACCTCTTTACTCACACAGGTAGCCCGCCCATCCATTTACCCACACAGGTAGAATGCCCACCCTTTTTCCCGGAATTCACTAAATTTTGGTATTATTGCATAGATTAGGATATATTCTGGACTTCTCGCATTGATTTATATACAACCTCGTCAGATATGAGATGCCGGATTTTCGGATTCAGACTTTTTCCATCCGGGTATAAAAAATCCTGAAACATTTTGATTCTTTTTTTTCCCAAGTTTTTTTTAACCCCCTAAGTGTTTTTTCATTCATTTTCACCCTCCCCACCTCTTATGAGTTACCCCTAGCTTTATACCCAGAATAAAGACTCCGCAGACTGATGGTTAAATCTGTGAAACGCACAGCTTTATTAATAATTATTATAGGATAAATAGGGCTATTTGATCCAGAGGAAGGCAAAAACCCTTTGTGAGGGAAAAATTCCTTCCTGACTCCTTAACGGCAATCGGATTTGCTCCCAGGATCAATTTGCCATATTTAATCAAGAGAAAGAGGGTAAGGGAAACAGATGGTAATATGGCAGCATACACATGAGCGCCTTTAGGCTGCTAGGTGAACTCTGCATTCCATTTCTTTGGTCCCTTGCAGCCTGCAGACCCGGCTTTTGCAGTCTGAGGGATGGAGAGAAAAGAAATGAAGGGTCTACCATGTGGCTTAAGGGGGCTTCTGTCTATGAAACCATATTTAAGATGGGAAGGGAGGGACTGCTGGTGGAATTACAGTGGCAGGAAGGGAAACAAAAAGCAATAAGGCTACGTAAACATGAGCACCGTTTAGCAGCTAGATGAATGCTGCATTCCAATCCATTCCATTGAACCCAGGCAGCCTGCACACCCCGGCATTTGCACACTGAGGGATGGAGTTGAAAGGAATGCAGAGTCTACCGAGTGGCTAAATGGTGCTCCAGTTTATGATACTATATAAGAGGGACAACTGCTGGTGGAATTGGAATGAAGGAAAAGAAAAAGAAAGCAATATGGCAGCATACGCATGAGCGCCATTAAGCTGCTAGGTGAATGCTGCATTCCATTCCATTCCATTGGAGAACTGGCAGCCCAGACAGCTTGCAGACCCGGCTTCTGCACACTGAGGGATTGAGTGAAATGGAATGCAGGGACTACCGAGTGGCTTAGGTGCATCTGCCCATGAAACCATATTTTAGGTGGAAAGGGAGGCACCGCAGGTGGAATTACGGTAAGCAATATGGCAGCTTAAACATGAGCACCGTTAAGCAGCTCGGTGAATGCTGCATTCCGTTTCATTCCATTGGAGCCCCAGCAGCCTGCAGACCCGGCTTCTGCACACTTGGGGGATGGAGTGAAAAGGAATGCAGGGTTTACCGAGTGGCTTAAGTGCGCTCCTGTTTATGATGCTATATTTTAGTAGGAAGGGAGGGCACCACCGGTGGAGCTACGGTAGAAGGAGATGGGGCACCGCTGGTGGAGCTATGGTGGAAGGAGGAGGGGTACCGCTAATTGCTCTGGATGGAAGAGAAACAGAAAGCAAGATGACCTGATGTGCCGTTTTTCATGTGTCCCCAATCTTCTGTCAACGCGGGTGATGGCAATGATTTTTGCGTTGCAGGATGATCACGCAGCTCTATATTGCGGAATAATCGAAGCTCCCAAAGGCATCGGCGATCTCTTTTCTTATTGCCAAGGAACCCTCGGAGGGAGGTGTTAGAAGTAGATGTTCATAACAGGGTCCATCGTCGGAAAGTCCAACATCCTCCGGTATGAATGGGGGCTGCAATTTTCTCTGTACCAAAGCCAGCCAGTCAATGCCCTGGTTAATAGACAATATAAAACATTCTTTATTAATTCTTTTGTCCATCTGTACCTTTAGTTCATTTTTGTAGCTAGCAAAAATTGACTGAAGTAACTTACTCGAAAGAAATGATGAAACATTAGTTCACCTGCATCTTCCTCGCTGGAGCCCAGCCGCATCCATGGGTCCAACTGTAAAAGCTAAAGAAAAAGAGAGAAACATTAGTAGATAAGCTTTGTTGCAGTGCTGTGTGCCAGTTAATGGCTATAAAGGCTTAATACTGTTAGACTGCACAAATAGGATAGTGCTACCTATTCATGAATCACTGGTTAAACCACACCATGCACCCTTAACTTGCTGTGTAACTTACCCCTGATATTAAAATAGCTGCATCCTCAGCCAGGAACTTTGGGCAGACGACGCCAGTAGATGGTCTCATCCATGGTAGCTGCAATGTGAAACATAAGAAAGATCTGTTATTATAGATTAAAGAACTAATCAGGTGTAACTGACCAAGAAGACTACAAAACCTGTTGCTATATATACATTAAGGGGCTTTTATAAAGATAGCTTTGAGTATATCGTGAAATATTTATATTCCCTACACACGTGATCAATTCTGCAATACAAACAACTGATTACTCTATGGCCATACGGAGCTAAAATAGTTGATGTTTGATGTTTTTTCCAACTTAATGTACATTCACCTATTCAGTGCACTTATTGAGCTTTGTACTTACGTCCCCGACTAGCATCTCGAAGATCACGATGCCCAGAGACCACCAATCTGCAGATCTTGAATACGGCAGCCTGGAGAGGACTTCGGGAGCCATGTAGTCATAGGTTCCAGTCAGGCTGCGTGTTCTGTCCCCATAGCCAATTCCTGCAAAAACAGTAACTGTAAGTAAACTGGAAACCAGTGGGGCTTATTTATCAGTAGCGGCTCAAAGTACAAGAAAGGAACAGTTCAGTTTGTTTTCTTTTCATCCTGAGCTGCATGATCAGCAAACAAACTGAACAGTTAGGTCCCATGTGGCCCCCCTTTCTAACTGACTAACAGGTTAGAGAGATGCAAAAATATAAGGTTTTTATTACATTAGACGTCTTTCTATAGATTACATTCTAGGGTAACTCCGATCTATGTTCTCACTAAATATTAAGTGATACAAATCAATTGCCTAACAATTGGCACCCTCTAGTAATTCACCTTTCCTTCTCCTTTAATCTGATCTGCTAAAGCATAACTCTTTAGGTGAATTTCACTCTTGCGTTCTCATAATATGAAACTACAAATGTCAGTCACTTAGTGATACAAATCAATTGCCTAACAATTGGCACCCTCTAGTAATTCACCTTTCCTTCTCCTTTAATCTGATCTGCTAAAGCATAACTCTTTAGGTGAATTTCACTCTTGCGTTCTCATAATATGAAACTACAAATGTCAGTCACTTAGTGAGTCTCAAAAACATAACACGAAGCGCAACCCTTTTTTGACATGTAAGTTTATGAGAAACCTTACCGTCTTTGCATAGTCCGAAATCCGCCAGTTTGATGTACCCGTTGCTGTCTAAGAGCAGGTTTTCCGGCTTGAGATCTCTGTTAATACAACGGCAAATGTTAGAAAAGTACAAGTTCACTGGCACACAAAAGGGGAAATAATTAGCGATTATATAGTGAATAACAACCTTTTTTAAACTTTAAGTCACTGAGGAGATTCTTGACCATATAAAGGCACAAGGCTGAAGTTGTCATGCTCTTGTGGAGCAAGCTCTATAGGGGACATTAATCGTGGCTTCTTAAAAGTTTAGCAGTAATATTCTCTTATATTTTATATTGCAAATGTTTTCATATACTTAAAAAAAGTATTGATGTATATCTATACTTACCGGTGTATGATACCATTTTCGTGCAAATAGGAGATGGCCAGCACTGTGCACGCAGCATAGAACCTGCAAAGAGAAAATGACTCCCATCAGTAGGTTATTGAATACATAGCCATTTATTTGTTAGTGTAGCACAGGGTGGTGATATCTCAGTCTAAATATTACAGGCTCGCTGTGATTTAAGAGACCCACTGACTATAATGGTAAGTTGTGTATGCAGCTCCGAACTTATTAAAAATTTCTTATGTATTTCTAAATAAAGCCTCTTGCATTTGTGTAATATGGCTGCTTCCTTCGATAAACAAGGAGCCAGATCCATATGCTATTTATGGTTTTCAAACTTGTGTAGTTTTCCTCAGCACGTCCCTTGAGTTCCTTATCCTGTGGGCTCACCCTCTCAGGTCACACAGTAAAGGCCAGAAATTGATCAATTCCTACAAAACGAAGTAAGCCACAACAACCACAGAACTGTGCTGCTACTTTTTATTCTATGACATGTTTCGGATCACATGGACCCTTTCTCAAGTGTGTGACTCGAGAAAGACACACTTGTGAAAGGGTCCATGTGATCCGAAACATGTGGTGGAACAAAGAGTAGCAGCACAGTTCTGTGGTTGTTATGGCCTGCTATTTATGGTTTAGTTTGTATGAATGGTATTATATTTAAATAGCGCCCACATGACACTAGGTAAAGGTTCATTATTACGTACGTAGTCCTCCGTTGTCCAAATTTACGTTCCCTCTCCAGGAGAGTCCTTAAGCAGCCTCCAGCGACATACTCCATGAGGAAGAAGAGATGGTGGTCTGACTGGAAGGTGGCATGTAGATCCACGGTGAAGGGGTGGCAAGCTGCTGTGAGAGCGACCCGTTTCTCGACCAAAATCCTGAATATTAAAAGCATTCATTATCAAAACAAGCCAGTAGAGAAAGTGTCATTCTGCGCATAGGAGCCACATTATTGTCTTAGATTATTTAGTATAGTACTAATGGGAGATGTTAGTGGAAGTCCCAAGACACATAACTAGTTAGGCATTGCTTGCATTATCAGGGTAATATCAGAGCGCTACAGCTGTTTGAAAGGGACATGGGTAAGTAATAAAGACAACTAGCCAAGTTGATCATTCCCATAAACTGACCTTTCAACATCCCTTAAGGTGGTGATCTTCTGTTTTTTTAGGATCTTCAGGGCATACGATCTTTTTGATGCCGTGTGTTGCACATGGAGAACCTGGAATGAGAGAATATATTGAGGGAATTTTGAAGAAACACAGGAAGATATATGCAGAACCTCCAAACCCCTTGCAGAGAGCTCCAAGAATCCATCTTGCCCCCAACATTGCAAGGTAACAGAACTAACTGTTTAGCCAGTGTTCTTGCATGTGCCCAATAGTCATCCTAATAATGGATTTAGTTAAATATTACCTTCCCAAATCCGCCCTCGCCTAGGAAACCTCGTTGGGTGAAGTCTTGCAGAGTGCAGTTGGTCAAATGCAAAACTCTGAAAAAGAATTGCAGAATTGAACTCATTGTTATTTCAAATGAAATGTTGATAGTATCATCAGTTGCAGGTTGTACTGTATCTTACTCTGGTTCCGTCGTCACAGCCGGTGGAAAGTCTTCTGCTGTGTTTTCTGGATGAGTTGAGCCGATGTTCACTTCATCCGCAGACATCTCACTATAGGGAAAATGTAAGTTTGTTATTATGCTTGTGTTTTACTAACATGGGAAGCTAAGAGCTGTATATGTACATAGACATTGGAGTTCAGCCCTTTCAGAGGCAGAGAATGATTTGCCAGCACAGTACAGGGTGAATTCAGGTGCCATGTCTGTATCTGGAGTATTACACCTCCACCAAAAGAACTACAATAGCCGTATACAGGGCCTCCTTCAGAAATCACCGGGGCCTGTCCGGCAAAATTTTCTGGGCCCACCTGCCCCCAAGCCCCACCCCATATTTTGCCCACCCCACAGAAAAAAAGCCAAACAAACATCAGAGCTGAAACGGTAACCCCCCCCCCAAGTTATAAAAAGCCATTGGTGATCAGGGGCCCCCCTCCTGCAAGTAAAAAAATATTGATTGCCTGCTCCCCCCAAGTTATAAAAAGCCACTGGTGGCCAGGACCCTCCTTTAAGTAAAAAAAAAAAACATTGGTGGCAGCCCACCCAAAATGTATTTTTTTTTGCCAGGGTTCCCCATAAGTTTGGCTCATAAGGGGGTCTCAGTCATTCTTCACTTACTTGATTGCCGGGTCCCCCCCCCCCGTCAGCATTCTGCAAAGTTTCTAAGAAAGGACGGGAGCTCCGGTTTCAGCATTATTTCTGTCCTATTCAGATCTCTGTGCCCTCATTGGTCGATTAAGTTAAGTCCCGGTGAAACTACATTGGGATTGGTTAGGCTGGAGGGGAAGATTCTACTTTACCCATCCAATCCCTGTACAGCTTTACCGGGACTTAAACTTAAACAACCAACGAGGGCACACCAGATCCCCAGTCCTCTATTATAAACACTGCAGCAGGCTGTCCCCCCAACACTCAAAAAAAACTTCAGGGCTCGGGACAACTGCCCCCCCCCCTGTGCCCCCCTGATGGCGGCCCTGGCCATATACAGAGAATACAGTTCATAATAAGCCGAACTCTGCATCTTACCTGCCCTCAGTGACAGCCAGTGGCAGTGCTGGATCTTGTGCCGTGGTGTCCCTCTCACTTGTGGTGGCTGGTTCTTCCGGTGTCAAGGCAACTGCTGGTGACTCATCCCTAACACAGGAATCCTCTGGGGCATTTGTTGGTGGGTCATGGGGAGAACCTGGGTGAATCTCAGGGTCCGTTTGTGCAATTGCCACATTCAGGTTTTGAAGGGTGGCATAAAGAATTTTTAGCTTTTTCCCCGACTCCTTCATACACTTCCTCAGACGGACTAAGGTCTTCTTGTCTGAGGTCACTCTGTAGAGCTTTTCAGCGCCCGCTGCAATGCGCATCTCCGTCTTTATTTCTCCCATTACCCAATCTTTACTGGCCAATAGATGTAACCTTTGCCGCAAATCACAAAGTTTTGGAGACAAAACCTCATGATTGTCCTGTAGAAAAGGAGAAAAAGTTATGGAAACAATAGTTGGTTATTGCCTGCCTAAGTTACTGTAATTTACACTTTTTTTCTTTCAATTCTAGAATCACTAAAACTGTTGGCCAAGCCCTCCAGCTCCAGTGAGGAGCAAATCTGCTGGTGTCAGTAGCTGCTACTTCTCAATCTCTCTCTGCGCTGAAATGTCACCAGGCTCAAGATTTTATTCTCCACTGGTAAGTCCATATTCCAATTCTAATCTACATCATGGCATTGCTATTTGTTTGATGTTTATACAGGTATGGGACCTGTTATCCAGAATGCTCGGGACCTGGGGTTTTCCGGAGAACAGATTTTTCTGTAGTTTGGGTCTTCATGCCTTTTAGTCTACTAGAAATTCATTTAAACATTAAATAACCCAAATAGGCTGGTTTTGCTTCAAATAAGTATTAATTATATCTTAGTTGGGATCAAGTACAAGATACTGTTTTATTATTACAGACAAAAAGGAAATAATTTTTAACAATTTTGATTATTTGGATAAAATGGAGTCTATGGGAGAGTACAGTTATGGGATCTTTTATCTAAAATGCTTAGGTCCTGGACCGTAATTCTCTGTTCTAGCTCCCTCAAACAGGAACCTTGGCTTCCCATTTTATCCCAGATTCGCTTTATTTTTCCCTAACATTGTGCTATGGAATATATTGCTACTTTAAACAATAAATACTAATCATCTCCTCCTGACTGAGGCCATTGCACTCTTCAGTAACATGTTATATCCCATTAGCCTTACCGGATTGGTAGCACGAATGCAGGAGTTCCGGACACCCATCTTGAGACTCCTGTAATGGGAAATAAACATTGTCAGTGCTGGTATGGGGATAAGAGGTCATTTTTATCTTTCTCAATAGAAACCCTCTTCTCCAAATTGCATATTGGTGTTGTTATATTATATTGCCCCAACTCATACAATTCCAACATAGCTAAACATGGGAGGTTTAAGCAACTATCCCTACCAAAATATCGACAATGAAGGCAGGTTACCGGATACTCTTTTCATCCCAAAGAAAGCCTGGTCTGCCACGTTTAAATGTCAGGGTCACCCTTTCTTCCCATATGCCCCTATGGGGAATCCCGTTTCTCCCCCACGCGTCAAGAATCTCCCTGACTTTTCTGTCTGGCTGATGTTGGGCATTAAAAAAACTGGCAGATTTTGTCTGTAATGCACAATTCACCACCCACCAGCAATTACCAAAAGAAAAAGACCAAAGAAATATGGGAACAATCGTGTTTTGTTTTCAATTTCACTATAGTAGGAGATGTAAGCTCCAGTAAAGGTGTTGCTAAACAGAGAACAGTCCCCCGATATACTGTATGACTGTAGCTCACTAAATGTATGAAGATATCACTCAGGGCAGGAGTTATTTTGATGGCTTGTGTTCTATACACTGAATTGGGCACCCTGTGTTTAAATAAACGTCCTTAATGGGAAGAAAGTGTCTTCCCGCAAGCTTATAACTAGAATAAACTCATTCCATGGTGATCTTAATTGTAAATCTCCCCTATGGGAATGCTCACTCATGTTTTATGCTGATACCTTCTTCTACTGCCAGACATCTATCTCTTTTATTCTTCACTAATCACTCAATGACAATATGTGTGTTTTATTTGGTTGTGAAAATCAGTAAACTTGATTCCTTTAATAAAGGGGGTTTAACATATAAACCAATTTATACGTCTCTTCCATGCCAACAGTTAATTTATTTACTAAACCATAAGTTCTTAAGTCAAACTATATACTGTATGAGCATCATGTAATTGTCTGGTGTTTATGAACTACAACTCTCATCTGCCAGAATTTGTAGCCATCAAAGAAATCCAATGCTCTCTGAAAATCAATATAGGCATGTATAGCAGTCATTTCTTTTTATCTATAAAATCAATATATATATATATATATATATATATATATATATACAGTCCAAATCAGCTGACAGGAATTGGGGCACTGGTGTAAGGGCAGGTAAGAAGAATTGAAGAAAAGAATTGTATTTGCAGGATTACCTCTTAAAAGAAGCTCAGATGTCAGATCTTCAAAAATAAAAAGCAAAAAAAAAATACCAAAACGCCTGAGGTGTTTTTGGCTTTTGGCTTAAATAGAGGGGCCGGCACAAGGCCGGGGGACCCCAGAGGGTCTCCCTCTTTAGACGCTGGCTCTCCTTATATGTGTTCAGAAAAGAATGTTAAAATCTGAACTAAGGAGAAGCCAGGAAAAAACACAGTCCAAAAAGAGCTGGTAATTTGCCAAAAAAGTAGCAATCCGTCCACTGTAGCAATCTGTATAGGGAAGAGAATAAATTGACAAATTAGTTTCAAGGATAATGCATTTAACACTTAATATTTCCTATAAAATATAGAGGAAAGCAGAGATCTAAACGTGAGCTTTGTGTCACTCCCAGCAGGTACTGCCACTCAGTTTATACAATGCAGTACCTCACAGCAGCCAATCAGAAATGAGCATTGGTATAGAGAGAATGAATACATAGTATATAAGATCGCTGGCCAGGTGCAGATTGCCCACCCCCTGCTATAGGAAACATTTACAGAATAGCAATTAAATCTGATTGGAATCAATACTGCCCTACCATGTACCCTGTTGCCCCCCACAGCCGGGACATTTGAAGGGAATGCACATGAGACATGAAAGGAAAAGACATTGCTATGTATTCCATTAAATTCATGTTAAGGTTGGTATATCAGAACAGGTTAGATACCCAGGGGCAGAGGGGCAAAACTGTAATGAGCCTGTTAATACTGGTCATACAAATAAAGTATTTATAGTGAGGCACAGGGGCCCCCAAATGTTATATGTTTATGGGCTTCAGTTGGGAAAAAGTGTATATTTGCTGTCAGCCCCTAAATCTCTTATAGGGATAGTACATTCACCACTCTACCAACAATCGGACTAAACCAACTGTCAAACCCTGGGTCTGTGTCTCCCAACCAGCACTAAGAGTAAAAGCATCTCCAAAGCCCATTTTAGGGGTAAACTCTCCAAAATCCCTGAAATCAATGAGAGGAGCAACATCCGCTAGTCTTGGGGTTATGAATCAACTACCCCCCCCCCCTTTCACTAAAATAAGGGTTATTTAGCAAAAAAAATTTTATAGGGATAGTACATTCAGCACTCTACCAACCAACGGACTAAACCAACTGTCAAACCCTGGGTCTGCGTTTCCCAAACAGCACTAAGAGTAAAGGCATTGTCCATTTTAGGGGTAAATTCAATAATATCAGTAACATAATCAATATCTGTTAGTCTGGCACAGGGGCCCCCAAATGTTATTTGTTTATGGGCTTCAATTGGGAAAAAGTGTATATTTGCTGTCAGCCCCTAAATCTCATATAGGGATAGTACATTCACCACTCTACCAACCAACGGACTAAACCAACTGTCAAACCCTGGGTCTGTGTCTCCCAACCAGCACTAAGAGTAAAAACATATCCAAAGCCCATTTTAGGGGAAAATTCTCTAAAATCAGTAAGAGGAACAACATCCGCTAGTCTGGGGGCATCACGCAAGTATTCCCCCCCCATATTTGACTAAATTATGGGTTATTTGTCACAAAAATCTCTCACATTTACCTCTCACCAATCAACCAATGGACCAAACCAACTATCAAATCCCTGGGTGTAAAGTCTCCTCTCATCTTTGCTCTTAAATCATGAGACTTATAAATAAATGTTATTGTGTAAAAGGAAGAAGCATTGCTATTTATTCCTTCTTATGGGGTTACTGTAGAAAAGGTGTATATTTGCTGTCAGCCCTGCTTAACTTCCAAATCCTCAGTCTGTGTCTCCCAACCAGCACTAAGATTAAAGGCATCTCCAAAGCCGATTTTAGGGGAAAAGTCTCTAAATTCACTAAAATCAGGGAAAGGATAAATATCTGCTAGTCTGGGGAGTGTTACCCAACTATTTCCCCTCTTTTTTCATTAAAATAAGCATTATTTGACAAAAAATATCTGAGATAGCTTGAGAAAGGACCGTGTGGGTCCGAAACGTCGCTATGCTATCTTTGGAATAAAGGCGGTTTTATTATCCATCTGGAGTGCTGCAATCTTTGTATATCTACAAAAAATATCTCCCAGAGGGAATATCCACTTACCAATCACCACGGTGGCAACCAACGGACTGAACCAACTGCCACAGTTCTAGGGTGAAGTCACCTCTGTTCCCTGCTCTTAAAGGGGAAGTGTACCCTGTAAGTAAGGTTCATAATAGTAAGTTGCATATGGCATTTATTTCCATTTAGATGTGCAGTCCATACATAGCTTATTACGTACACAGAGCATTGCTTTGTATGTGTGGCCTATTGAGTCAGTGCAGTTACTGTGCTGCCATATCTTTTTGATCCATGAATTCATCAGCCATGGATTTAATCACTGCTGCTGCTCCTGTTATTTCCCCTATGTCCCCTTTCATTGTGCCCTATGGAGACTCATTAATGAGTCAACAAACCCCTGGGGAGACAGGAATGTACAGAGGGCATGGGAGAGATTAGTTTGTGAACCTTCCTTCATGTGCCATCTTGGATCACAGTGATAGAATCAGTGTTTGGGTGAAAGATGGTACATGAAGGAAGGTTCACAGAATTGCATTAAAGATGATTTGGGAAGGGATAATGTCTGAGGAGGCCAAGATACTTATATAAGTAGGACTAATCCTTTTAAATCTGATGTTCTGCCCAAGCCCTGTAACCAATAGAAACCAGTGATGCATTTGTGACCTTCACCTGTCCATATCCTGCATTTTTAATACCTTTAGTACCTATAAAATATTTTCTTTTTTTTCCGGTGACCCAAACGTAGTTCCCTGTGAGAATGTAGTTATCTCAATTTCTTCAATAGGCTGATTGCAATTTCAAACTCCACCATTAATGACTGTATTAAGCAGCGGTTGTCATTCTTTATTAATACAAGCCTCACCTGAAGGTCCATCCTCTGGCCAGGGCCTCCTTTAGTTCATGAAATGGCTACAGGAATAGGAAAATATTGGTGTATCCTGATTTCATTATATCATGGTTTCAAAAATATGAAGTGAAGTGTGGGTCAGTGTTTAGCCCAGCTCTCTGGTGGATCAGTCTAATCACACGTTCCCTTTCTTTTCTCTCTCATTTAGGAGTGTTCTTGTGGGAAGTGTTCAGCAAGAGCGAAATTCCATTTGAACATTTTTTCAACTCCGAGGCTGTGGATAAAATCTCAGCTGGACTGAGGCTCTTCAGACCCAAGATGTCTCCCGAAAGAGTGTACATGCTGATGAAGAACTGCTGGTAAGAGGTACGAGGGATTAGGTTTATGTACACTTTTAACATAATGAAAAAAAGCAGTCCTGGATATTCTGCTCCAATACAGAGAACTACTGTCAGAATCATTATATGTATATTGTAATATCGATGCTGCATCCCTCTATGCGATTACAATCCATGAACAGACTGTAGCAGCAGGTTCTGATATACACTATTATGTTAATATGCAAATCTTTAGTGGAGCATTCTGTATTCTGCCGAATCTAGAAATCATGGATTGGGTGCATCGCAGCTTTCAAGCAACTCATCTGGGAGGCTGTACCCAGGCTTTGGGAGACACTAGGAGGAAGCTCTGTTTATGTGGGTGAGGCCATATGCATTAAAGCTGAGCAGAGTGGGAACATAGACAAGGGCCTCTCCACTAGGTTGAGACTGTGCTATTTATCTATGACTGTGAAAAAGAGTTGCTAGATTCTTTGAGATTGTTTGGCAGAAGGATTCTCCAGGGTTTACTGGGCCGGCAGGATGGGGAAAGGGTTCCACCGATCCAGACCTGCTCCCCACCTAGACCCTGGCATGAGCACTGTTCCCTGACCATGTTGGCAAAAAGAAAAATCAAGGTACATGAGGGGTGGGAGCTAGCGGAGGGGGGTTGTGACTGGGGCTGGGGGGATTTGTGGGTGCCACAGAGGCTGAAACCCTGGGGGGCCTCAGATCCACAGTGCAATGCTGGGATTCACCGAATCCAAACCTGGCATAAAATGCTTCTGGATTCCAAACTGAGTCCTGAATTGAAGCATTCCCCATGGATAACAGAGTAGGGTTTCTTATGGGTCCCTAACTAATGAATCAGCCTTGTCTCTGTCTAGAGTCAATGATGAGCTTCATTTACTACTTTTTATTTTCTACCGTAGAAAAAAATTCAATGTATTAAATGCCATGATTTACGGCATTTTGGGGTTCATCTGTAAAAAAAAATAAAAATAAATATACATGATCCATGGAGAGTTTTCAGTTACATCTTTCTTATTCCTTATATTTGGAGAGTGCTTAATAGGGAAGTAGCTTCAGCGCTTGGTGTTTCCACTCCCTCTAGTGGCTACTTTAAGGGAATTAGTCATTGAAAATCTGAGTTTAGGTGGCCATACACAGGCAGATTAAAGTGCTGCCTATATCAGTCCTTTAGAATGATTTGGCAGTTTATCTGCCCGTGTGTGGGGGCTTCTGACGGCTCTCCCGAATGATTTCTGGCCAAAAATCAGCCTGGTAGGTTTGATTTTTCCTGAAATCGAGGAGCGCATCGGCTAGTTGATGTGGTTCTACCACCTGTCGGCGCCCATTCTCTTATGGTGGCCATACACGGGCAGATTAAAGCTGCCGATATCGGTCCTTTAGACTGATTTGGCAGTTTATCTGCCTATGTGTGGGGGCTCTTGATGGGTCCTCCTGATCAATATCAGGCCAAAAATTGGCCGGATATTGATTGGTCCAGTTTGATTTTTTTTTTGTACGATCCAGGACGGCATTGGCTAGTTGATGTGGTCCTGCGACCCGTCGGAGCCCATTCCTAGTAATGTAATCCAATCGTTCGGCCCCAGGGCCAAACGTTCGGATTTATCCGATATTGCCCAGCCGTTAGTGGTCATAGCGGGTTAAGATCGCAAACGAGCGTATCTTATAGTGTATGGCCACCTTTAGTTGTAATCCAATCGTTCGGCCTAACCTAATTTCGCCCTGCCATTAGTGGCCATATCGGGGAAAGATGTCGCCAAGCGAGCGGATCTTATCTTATATGGCTACCTTTAGATCTGCTGTCCTTTTCCGCTTTTACACTGATTCTGAAAGGAGTAAAATATTGCAATGCTGAAGGGTCAGATCCAAATAGGGGTCTGCTTTTTGATTTAATAAAAACTATTAATAGCCCTAGTACCCGATCCAATTAATTGGGAACTGTTAGGAAAGGACATGCAAAAATACCTGTAATTACCGGCAGAAAGTTTGACTTTAATAAAATGACAACAAATAAACCTAGAGAAATAAAAAGTTGTAATAAAAAATTCTATATCATTCCCTCCCACCAAGGGTTCCCTGTGATGGTGGAGGCTCAGATCAAATGCCCTTTCGTCTAACCCTGCTGAATTCTAGGCCCATGTCTGTAAAAGCTAAATAACTCAAAAACCACAAATAATAAAAAATGAAAATCAGAATATCTCTCTCCACATCATGCTTAAAGTTAATTTAAAGGTGAAAACCCCTTTCAGTATCGCATACTGTTTCATAGAATACAGCTCATGCTTCCTTATGCAGCAGGGAGTACAGCAGTCCTATTAGAGAGGCTGACCAATAGAATGATCATGTACTGACTCACATCTAGTTCCTGTGCATTTATATTCAGCCCTTACACCCCTCTCTGATCATCAGCATACACAGTACATGGTGAGGGTGCACTTGTGTGTTTGACGGGCCACAGTTACTACAGTCCGACACCTCGATCAGGACAGGCAAAAATGTCTGGGATATGTCAAACTACCAGTGCTTAGCAACAGTGCTGGAATTAGGAATCATGGGGCCCTGTACTACTGAGGGTTGGACTGGGCCGACAGGGCACCAGGAAAACACCCGGTGGACCCTGCTGGCAGAGTCCTGTTCCCTGCGCTAATCTTTTTACCGCAGGTTGCAGCAGATACAAGGTGCGCGCATGTGCGGGGCAGCTCGGAGGGGGGCCCTGCCCCAGCAAACCCGGTGGGCGCTGGGCCCCCCATTCCAACCCTGGGCAAGTCCCTTCAATCAGGGGGTCCTAGTTTTTATCCCATTGGTGACCTCAGCCTCAAGTAGAAGGCCAACAAGTAGAAGGTGCCTACTCTGCCTACCCCTAGTTCAGGCCCTGATGCCCACACCCCTGATCCACCCAGCTATGCCCTAACCCTGCCCATGATCTGCCAAAACTTTACAACCCATAAATTACATGTTCACTTCTCTTAGGGCCTCTAACTGTAATACCTCCCCCCCCCCGATGGCAGCCCTGCTTAGTTCACCAAACACCCAGGACATTGCTCCCAATAGCAAATCGTCTTTGGATTAAGGAACCTATAGTGAGAAGACACTTTGTAGGCCGAGTTGGCAGAGTAGGATATATCTAGAGAAAAATGCACAACTTCCCTGTGGCCAACGTTGACCCTGTACCAGAAACAACAAGCTTATGACTGTCAATCCCTTCCACAATCCACTTTCTACATTTCTGGTCATGCCCAGTGGTACAGGAATGGGATGCATTATCCAGAAACCCGTTATCTACAAAGATTTAAATTACGGAAAGACCATCTGCCATGGACTCCATTTTATCCCAATAATGTAAAAATGATTTCCTTTTTCTCCGTAATGATAAAACGGTACCTTGTACTTGATCCCTACTAAGATATAATGAATCCTTATTGGAAGCAAAACTGGCCTATTGGGTTTATTTCATGTTAAATGGTTTTCTAGTAGATCCAAATTACGTAAGCATATGTTATCCATAAAACACCAGGTCCTGAGTATTCTCGATAACCGGTCCCATACCTGTATAGCTAGAATTTTCTGTGTCCCAAAGTTGAACATTTTATCCCATCCCTCTTTGAGGAAGAGGATCTGTTTTGTATATACAACATATTAGTGTTGACCAGAGAAACCACCTTTTCTTATATTTCTTCCCATTCCCAGTAAAATGATTAGCTGGTCCTGTAAATGATTGGCCAGGTGGTACAGTGGCAACCCTAGGCAGGATCTTTATTGGGTCCACAAGGAGCTGCTGAATTTGTTTTTAAGTTTTCCCCTTAATTCACATCTAGCTGCCTCCCCCACTCATTCTTCACAAATACAGCACTGCTGAATGCAGACCGCACTCTTTTTGTGAGTGTCTCTACTGGTGTCTACATACTAAAATGGAATGCAGAGACCTGCAGAAATTCTACCCTGAAGGAAGACAAATTAAAGAGCTTGTTCACCTTTAAATGAATTTTTTGTATGATGTAGAGCAGTGATCCCCAACCAGTAGCTCGTGAGTAACATGTTGCTCTCCAACCCCTTGGATGTTGCTCTCAGTGGCCTCAAAGCAGGAGCTTATTTTTGAATTCCAGGCTTAAAAGCAAGTTTTAATTGGATAAAAATAAAGTATAGTGCCAAGTAGAGCCTCCTGTAGGCTGCCAGTCCCCATAAGGACTACCAAATAGCCAATCACAACACTTATTTTGCATCCCCAGGGACTTTGTCATGCTTGTGTTGCCCCCCAACTCTTTTTACATTTGAATGTGGCTCACGGGTAAAAAAAGGTTGAGGACCCCTGATGTAGAGAGTGATCTTCTGAGACAACTTGCAAATGGTTTTCATTTTTTAATATTTTTTGAGTCTTTTTATTCAGCAGCTCTCCAGTTTTCTAGCAGTCTGGTTGCTACGGTAATTACCCTAGCAACCATGAGACTTTACTACAAACAGGAAAGAGCCTGAATAGAAAGAGAGAGTAATAAAAAGCAGCAATAGTAATACATTTGTAGCCTTTAAGAGCATTTGTTTTTGAGATGACCGCCATTTGTAATCTGGAAAGAATCAGAGGAAAAAGACAAATAATTAAAAAAACTATAAAAAAAAAATAAACAAAGTATGAAGTGATAAAGTGATCTTGTGTGTAATAATCATGCAGGGGATTAGCGCTTGTACTTACAACTCTGTTTTCTTTCTCTTTCCTTTATTTTGGAGGAGGAGTGGCTGGTGCTGTTTAACCTGGATTGAGAAAAGGACGTTCGCTTCTATTGCTGAGAGGCGCATCTCTATCCTATCCCAATTTGAGGGACAAGAGAGATCTTTTAACGAAAGAGGGATTTAAAAAATCTGCTGAAAAGTTTTATTACAGGAAGCGCATACAGTTTATTTTTTAGGCCTGGAAACCTGTATGTATTGCGCATCCAATCAACCTTTTTTTGCGCAGGGTGTGAATACCATTCATTTATTAATCTGTAGATTCTGGCAAATGCTGTAAAATGCTACATTGGGGCAGTTTATCAAGGGTCGAAGTAAATGCGACCAAGTTTTTGGATACTTCGACCATCGAATAGGATACTACGACTTCGAATTTATTTCGATTTTGAAGTAAAAATTGTTCGAATATTCAACCATTCGATAATCGAAGTACTGTCTCTTTAAAAAAACCTCGACTTCAGTCAAGCCAAGCCAAGTGCTATGTTAGCCTATCGGGACCTTCTAGACCATTTTTCTAAGTCTTTACACATCGAAGTAAAATCGTTCGATCGTAAGCTAAAACCATTCGATTCAAACGATTTTACTTTGATCGTACTATGGCCAAATTCGGTGAAAAACACTTCGACTTCAATAGTCGAAGTGTTTCACACTTCGAAATTTGACCCTTGATAAATCTGCCCCAATGTGTTCATAATTTCATTTGATTAACAGAGAAATGGCAACCCAGGTAACAGGTTATAAGCAAAGTAGCAAGCTTAGGGTACTGTTCCGTCTTCATTGTGCTTAGTACAGGGGAATACCTAAGCTGCCCTAGTTTTATGGGATCACTCTGTATAGGCTAAGAGCAACACATAAGGGGCAGTTCCTGCTGAATTGTGCTTAGTACAGGGGAATACCTAGGCTTCCATTGTTGTATGGTATCTCTCTGTACAGGCTATAAGCAAACTTAGGGACTGTTCCAGCTTAATTTTGCTTAGTACAGAGGAATATCAATGCTGCCATAGTTTTATAGTATCTCTCTTTGCAGGCTATGATCAAACTTAGGGACTGTTCCTGCTGAATTGGGCTTAGTACAGGACAATACCCATGCTACCTTGTTTTATGGAATCTCTCTGTACAGACTATGAACAAACTTTGCCGACTGTTCCTGTTGAATTTGGCTTAGTACAGAGGAATACCCATGATGCCCTACTTTTATGGGATCTTCTGAACAGGATATGAACAAAATTTGGGGGACTGTTAGTGCTGAATTGTGCTTTGTACAGAGGAGTAATCATGCTGCCCTACTTTTATGGGATCTCTCTGAACAGGCTACAAATAAACTTTAGGGACTGTTCCTTAATTGTACTTAGTACAGGGAATGCCTTTGCTGTCTTAGTTGTATGGTCTATTTTGTACAGGCGTTGATCAAACTTAAGGGCTGTTCCTGCTGAATTGTGCTTAGTCCAGGGGACCACCTTTGCTGCCTTAGTTATATGGTATATTTTGTACAGGCTATGACCAAAGAAATCGGCTGTTTTTGCTGAATTGTGCTTAGTGCAGGGGAATACTTATGCTGCCACAGTTTTATGGTGATTCTCTGTACAGGTTATGAGCAAGCTTAGGGTGCTGTTCCTGTTGAATTGTGCTTAGTATAGGAAAATTTTTATAAGGGATAATGAAACCTCTACTGTGAACTACTGTTCTGTGACTGTATAAAGGCAGAAGGCTGCAGGGAAAATATAAGGGATATTATACACCCACTATAAATTAGGGTATTAAAAGTCACTGAGGGGTATTCTTATGCAGGGATCTTTGCGTATCACTCATTTATTATACGGGATAATGTTTCTCTTACGTTACTTGATAAGGAATTTAGATTTCACTGAGGTGTTCTATGACCATATAGAGGCACAAGGCTGCAGGTTCAGTTATACAGGGTTCATCATTCATTGATTATAAGGGATACTGTACCCCTTGTGTAAATGATAAGGATATTAGAATTCACTGAAGGGTTCTGTGACCATATAAAGGCACAAGGCTTCAGGCTGAGTTATACAGGGATCTCTGAGTATTGCTCATGTATTATAAGGTTTAATGCACCCCCTACTGCAAATGCTAGAAATATTAGAAGTCGCTGACGGGTTCTGTGACCATATAAAGACACACGGTTACACGCTGAGTTGAACAAAGAATTGGCACTTATGTATTATAATGGATATTTTACCTCCTACTGTAAATTATAAGGATACTAGATACTGAGGGGTTCTGTGACCATATAAAGGCTGTAGGCTGAGTTATACAGGGGCCCTCATGGGCCCCGCCAGCCCAGACCCGCTCACTGCTGGCAGAGCCTCCTTGCTGATCGCCTCCCCCCGCAGCATGAAGAAATGGCGCGTACTGAAGAAGGTAAGCACTGCCAGGGGAGGGGACATTGTGAGCAGAGGGATATGCAGCAGGGGTCCATGCGGGTGGCAGGGCGGGTCAGATGCCCGTGTGGGTGATGGAGGGCGGTCGGAGGCCTGTGGGGGTGATGGAGGAGGGAGGTTGGAGGCCCGTGCTAGTGACAGAGGGGGGTCAGAGGCCCATGCTAGTGACGGGGGGGGGGGTGGAGGCCCGTGCGGGTGACAGAGGGCAGGTCTGATGTCTGGGGTCGGAGGCTAATGCAGGTGACGGAGTGGGGTCGGGGACCGAAGGCAGCAGATGTGGTAGGCCCGCCCCTTCCCAGTCCGACAGTAGATATTAGATGTTACTGAGGGGTTATCTGACCAAATAAATTCACAATATTTCAGACTAAGATTTTCAGGAACTTTGGGGCAAATTTACTTACCTCTGAAAATTTGCCAGCGACGGCTTAAATTCGCCAGGACAACGCTAATTCACTAAAATCCGTAGTGTGTCCAGGGCGCGGGTTGTGGGAGGATGGGTCCGGCACGGGTTTTACTCGACCAGCACATCACTAGTGTGTTATACAGGGAACTCTGAGCATCATGCATGTATTATAAGGAATTACATACCCCCTCGTTTAAATGATTAGTATATTAGAATTCACTGGAGGGTTCTGTGACCATATAAGGTCTCAAGGCGGAGTTATACATGGGATGATCACACATGTATTATAAGGTATAATTAATCCACACTGTAAATTGTAAGGATATTAGAAGTCACTTAGCGGTTCTGTGACCATATAAAGGCACAGGTCTGCAGGAGTTATATAGGGGACTATCACTCATTGATTATAAGGGATAAGGTTCTCCCTACTGTAAATGATAAAGAGTATTAGATGTCACTGAGGTGTTCTTTGACTATGTGAAGGCACAAGGCTATAGGCCGGGTTATACTGCGTACTCTGAGTACCACTATTGTATTATAAGAGATAATGTACCCCCTACTGTACAATTATAAGGATATTCCATGCCACTGAGGGGTTCTGTGACCCTAAAAGGCACAAGGCTGTGTTATACAGGTAACTCTTGAGTATCAGTTATGTATTATAAGGGATACTGTACCCCCCACTGTTAATTATAAGGATATTAGAAGTCACTGAGAGGTTCTGTAAACATATAAAAGGCACAAAGCTGTGTTATACAGGGAACTCTTGAGTATCAGTCGTGTATTATAAGGGATACTGTACCCCCCACTGTTAATTATAAGGATATTAGAAGTCACTGAGAGGTTCTCTAAACATATAAAAGGCACAAGGCTGTGTTATACAGGGAACTCTGAGTATCACTCCTCTATTATTAGATATACTGTACCCCCTATTGTAAATGATAAGGACATTAGAAGTCACTGAGGGGTTCTCTGATCATATAAAGGCACAAGGCTGCAGGCTGGCTTAGTCAGGGAACTCTGAGCATCACACGTGTATTGTAAGGCATAATGTCCCTCACTGTAAATTATGAGGATATTAGAAGTGATTGAGAGGTTCTGTGACTTTATAAAGGCTCAAGGATGGAGATTGGGTTAAACCGGGAACTCCCACGATCACTCGTTTATCATAAGGCATAATTAAGCTCCTACTGTAAATGATATGGATATTAGATGTAACTGAGGGGTTGTGTGACCACATGATGACACGGGGCTAAAGGCTGAGTTTTACAGGGAACTCTGATTATCACTCATGTATTATAAGGGTAATGTACCCCCTACTTTCAACTACAAGAATATTAGAAGTCACTGAGGGCTTCTGTGACCATATAAAGGGGTTGTAGACGTGTGTCACTGTAGTTGGTAATGCCTGTCACTATCTGGCTGTCCCTTTCTGTCCTCTGAACTGCTGGTTCTGACTCCTGAATCACTGCAACGCTAAGCAATTTCCCAATATGCATTCATTCCTCATTGTTACTGGTTTAGTGTTACTGTCATTGGGACTGTCTATCACTTTACAAGGTGTTAAGCCCCAGATTTAGGGGGGGGGTTTGTTAAAGGGGAAGAAAAGACAGCTGCAACAGATAAGCTGTTATTAGTCTTAGTATTTTCCAATACTGATTACAGAGTAATATTGGAAGCACAAACTGCATGGTATCTCAGTATGTTAGATAAGAGCAGTTGAAGGAAGTAGTGCGTCTACGGCTGATCTGTAACTGAGGTTGGGTTCAAACTATTTTTAAGGGTAGGAGACTAAAAGTGCAGTCAGTTTTCAGGTTTGGCTCAATATCAAACCTAATCCAAAGCCTAATTTGCATATTCACATTTGGGTACTGGACCTAAACCTGTAAAGGGAAGTGGGGAGCAGGGCCAGAACTAGGGGTAGGCAGAAAAGGAACCTGCCTAGGGCGCATAGCTGTGGGGGCGCTGGGCAGGTGCCTGTTCAAGAGTTTTGTACCTACCCCTAGTCCGGGCTGTTCACTCCCCTGCTCCTCTCCTTCCTTCTTCACTCCCCTTGTCACTCTCCTCGTCACTCCCTCCCCTCGTCATGACTCTGCCCTCCCTTTTCTTTAAGTTTCCCTATTGCGTATGCGTACTCGCGAGTGTACGCACGCAAGCAAGATTATAAGGGGGAGGGGCAGGAGTAGCAGACCGAGCGCCTAGGGTGCCTTGTCCGCTTGTTCCGGCCCTGGTGGGGAGGGGCATTGAACCCCAAAGTACATATATACAGTGAGAGGCAGAGAATCCAGGCAAATACAAAAGGGGGGTTGTGGGAGCACCCGCATTGCTAAGTAGAAGTGTATATACGTATAAGGGAAGTGCCACTGACATAACCAAATGGGTCAGTGCACATTCCCTGAGAGTCCAGGCACCCAATAAATATATTTAAACCACCAAGAAGCAGTTGGTACCTCAAATACATTATATGTAGTGAGTGCTAGCACCCTTATAGTACTTTCATTTTTTTTTTTTAATATATCTGTGCTTTATAGTTGTTACGAATCTCACTCATGTATTATAAGGTATAATGTACTCCCTACTGTAAGTGATAAGGACATTAGAAGTCACTGAGGGGTTCTGTGACTCTGAGTATCACTTTATGTATTATATGTATTTATATAAGGATTATTGTACCCTGTATTTTAAACAATAAGGATATTAGAATTCGGTTGTGTTTGGTGACTATATGAAGGAACAAGGCTGTGGGCTGAGTTATACAGGGACAGAGATGGGCGAATAAATTTGCCAGACACAAATTGTGGTGTATTTCCGGGTTTTGCCGCAAGTGAATTGATTCTTGAAACTGAGGCAACAATTCAGCTGCAAAAATTGTCACACGTCAAAATTATTCGGACGCTGATTGACTTTAATGCATTTGGTCCAAATAGTTACGCGTGTTGCTTGCGTCAAAAATATTTTGACGCCCATTGACTTCAATGTGTTAAGCTAATGTCGTTTTGCGTTAAATTCGCAAAGTTTTCGCGATTCGAAAAGGCACAGATTTGGCCTTCCCTATACAGGAAACTATCACTCATGTATTATATGGAATTCTGTTCCCCTTATTATAAATGGTAATGCACTATAAGGGATAATGTACCCCCACTGTCAATTATAAGGATATTAGATGTAATTGAGAAGTTCCGTGACCATAGAAAGGCGCATGGCTGTGGGCTGTGTTATACAGGGGACTTTGAGTATCACTTTTGTAGTATAGGCAATAATGTAACCCCTCTTTTTAGCCATAATCACTTATCATATGACTTATATACAGTATAGTACCCACTACTGTTAATGGTGAGGATAGTAGATGTCAGTATGGGGTTCTCTGGCCATATAAAGACATACATTACAGGATGTGATATATATGGGGAACTCTTTGTATCTCATATATTTTAAGGGATCATGTTGCCCCACTGTAAATTGTAAGGATATTAGATGTCACTGAAAGGCTCTCTAACCTTATAAAGGCACAAGGCTGCAGACTGAGTTATACAGGGGACTCTGAGAATCACTTGTGTGTTTAACGGGGTAATGTACCCCCTACTGTAAATGGTTAGGATATTAGATGTCACGGAGGGTTTGTGTGACTATATAACCGCACAAAGCTGCAGGCTGAATTATACATGGAACAGTGGGTATCACACATCTATTAGGGATAATTTACTGGAAATAATATGGATATTAGAAGTCACTGATGCCTTGTATCACCATATAAAGGAACAAGGCTGTAGGCTACGTTGTACAGGGAACTCTGAGTACCACTCATATATTATAAGTGATGATGTACCCCCTTCTTTAAATGATAAGGATATTAGATGTCACCTAGGGGTTTTGTGACCATAAAAATTCTCAAGTCTGCAGGCTGAATTCTACAGGGATCTCTGAGTTCCACTCATGTTTTATAAGGGCTACTCTACTTCCACAGTATGTCTCTGAGTGGTTGTATGACCATATAAAGGCACAAAGTTGCAGGCTGAATTTTACAGGGAACGCAGATCACTTTTTGTTTTTTAGTTCTTCATTTTTATAATTTCCCTTTTTTTCCCCCCTAAAGCTGTTGATTTCATACCGTGACTTTTGCCTTGAGTATTCTGACCACTAACGACGCTATCGGATCAGTTATTTTATTTTACTGATTTACAGCTTGGTGCTTTGGTGTAGAAAGACAAGCATACCCAATGTGGATTCAGGGGAATGTCTACTTTCTGAAAATATATGGTTTTCTGGGGTGAACATACTTTTTTTCTATCTTTGCCCCACAAATGAATGCTGCTAATGTGTTGATTTTGCAGTACCTGAAATGACAGAACATGTGGGGGGCTCTTCAAAGCTGCAAAAAGACCCAAAGTCATGAAAAGACACAAAGTTGAAGTCCTGAAGCCGTGAAAGGACCCAAAGTAAGGAAAGGAGTCTAAGGTAAGTTCCACTGATCATAAATGTGTTTTTTTTTTATTTTATTAAACCCCTGTCCATAATGTATTATGTTAATACTATATAGGCCCCTGGCCACCAATGTTTTTTTTGAATATTCTATGGGGCCCCTGACCACCAATGTTTCTTTTTAACTTTAAAGAGGGGGCCATAATGATTTTTTTTAACTTGTACAGGGGGTCCTAAAAAAACTTTTATGGGGGGGCCTGGCACCAATGTTTTTTTTATTAACTTATGGGGGGGCCTGGCCACTAATGTTTTTTTTTAAAACTTTTATGTGGCACCCTGGCCAACAATGTTTTTGTTTTAACCACCGATAATGGCTTTTTATAAATCTTGTGTGGGAGGGGTTTTGTTTTTAGCACTGATATCTATGTGGCCTTTTTACTGTGGTGTAGGCTTGGGTGGATCTAGGGTGGGCCTTGGGGGCTGGACTGGGGTTCTATAACCATATAAAGGCACAAGGTTGCAGGCTGAGTTATACAGGGGACTATCACTGATTGATTATAAGGGATAATGTGCTCCCTACTTTAAATGATATGGATTAAGGATGCGAGATGTCACTGACGGGCTCTGTGACCATATAAAGGCACAAGGCTGCAGACTGACTTATATAGGGAACTCTATATACTTATTACTGGTATTATAAAGGATAATGTATCCCCACTGTAGATGATAAGGATATTAGAAGTCGTTGAGGGGTTTTGTTACCATAAAGAGACAGAAGGCTGCAGGTTCAGTTAAACTGGGAGTATCACTCATGTATAATAAGGGATAATCTGCCCCACTGTAGATGATAAGGATATTAGTAGTGGGGCCCCTTGCCACAATTGTTTTTAGCTCATTATGCCCTAGGCCACCAATGTTTTTAAATTTTTAGGGCCCCAGGCCACCAATATTTTTAACTCTTAGGGCCCTTTCCCACCAATGTTTTAAACTCATTGTGCCCCTTGCCACCAATGTTTTTAACGCTTGGGCCCCTTTACCACAAATGTTTTTAATCCTTAGGGCCCCTTGCCACCAATGTTTTTAACTCTTAGGGCCCCTTGCCACCAATGTTTTTAATTCTTAGGTCCCCTTGCCACCAATGTTTTTTAATTCTTAGGGCCCCTTGCCACCAATGTTTTTAATTCTAAGGGCCCCCGTTCCACCAATGTTTCTAACTCTTAGGGCCCCTTGCCACCAATGTTTTTAACTCCTAGGGCTCCTTGTCACCAATGTTTTTAACTCTTATGGTGCCTTGCCACCAATATTTTTACCTCTTAGGGCCCCAGGCCACCAATATTTTTACCTCTTAGGGCCCCAGGCCACCACTATTTATACCTCTTAGGGCCCCAGGCCACCACTATTTATACCTCTTAGGGCCCCACGCCACCAATATTTTTACCTCTTAGGGCCCCAGGCCACCAATATTTTAACTCTTGGGGCCCCAGGTCACCAATGTTTTTACCTTTTAGGGCCCCAGGTGACCAATGTTTTCAACTTTTATGACCCCAGGCCACCAATGTTTTTAACTCTTAGGGCCCTAAGCCACCAATGTTTTTTTAACATTTAAGATTTAAAGAAGGGGAAGGTCATTTCATGAGTATATTCTCTCCTGACAGTAGCACAGATTTCCAGTGGGCAACACAGTTCCTCGTTAGTCATTGCCTTTATTAGGACCGGCCAGTGTTTGACCAAAGGATTTAACCTACTGCCTTATATTTACACATCAGAAATGCAGAAAAGTTCTACTAATACATTTGATTTAGGTTGAGTTAGGTAACTGTTTAAAGAGTCTACCTTGACCAAAAGTTACTGTTCCAGGTTCATGTCCATGTGAACTTTGGTACTGAGTGGGGGGGGGTCATGGGTCCAGTGGCAGGGTTGGCCCAACTTGCACCGACCTTCCTTATTACCCCTCAAAGCTCTTGCTCGCCTAGCAAACAATGGTGTGTGTCATTGTGGGGGCAGGAAGAAATATAATAATCCTCCATCGCTTTAGCAGGAATCCCCCACCCAAAAAGGATGTCTCTTAACCTGGAGAGAGTGGTAACCAAAAAACAAACAGTGCAAAGAATTCACACGGAATTTCACCTGACGAACGGGGAACGTTGTTTGATGCATTAAACACACCAGGGGTAGGACCCCGGTTTAAATCGTGTGCCAGCCTCTTGCTTCTTCAAACCAAAAAACATATCCAGCATAGGCGTTCCCCAATATCAAGCACCTTCATATACTAAATGTGTGGTATAGGATAAATAGGCTGGTGGGAAGTGGCTGGAATTCCAATGAATGGAAATGCTTACATTGTGGCCTATGGAGTAAAGCAATTTTGTAGTTCCTTCCAATCATTGGCGATCAATGTGTGTCCTTAGTAGAACGAGGCACAGGAGCCCCTTCCCTCAATATTCACCATAGGGATTAAAGAAAAACGCTGAGACATATTTATAGGGAAACCTGGCGGGGAGCACAGGATTTATTGATATTAATAGCTAATTTTATATTTGGGCATCCCTAACGACCAATGATCCAGAGGAAGGAGAAAAACCCTAGAGTACTATGAGGACCAATCTGCACTGAAGGTAAAAATGCCTTCCTGACTCCTAGAAACGGCAGTCGGTTTTACACCCTGGATCATGCTAAGCACCCCCTCCTATACACACCCTTACCTATACACACCCCCTTCAACCTCTCCCTATACATAACCATCCCTACTGTAGATATCCCCCCATCATTACCCCTACCCTCCCTCCTGTACATAACTCCGACCCTTCCTCCTGTACATAACCCCTCCTGTACATAACCCCTCACCCCACTCCTGTACATAGCTCCCACACTCCCTCCTGTATATAACTCCGACCCTTCCTCCTGTACATAACCCCTCACCCCACTCCTGTACATAACTCCCACACTCCCTCCTCTATATAACTCCCACCCTTCCTCCTGTACATAACCCCTCACTCTCCCTCCTGTACATAATCCCTCACCCCACTCCTGTACATAACCCCTCACTCTCCCTCCTGTACATAACCCCTCACCCACTCTTGTATACAACTCCCACACTCCCTTCTGTACATAACCCACAAACACACAGACAGACAGACACACAGACATACGCCCTTGGGAGAGGTAAACCGGAAGGATTTAGGCCATGGTGTTGGGTCGGCAGCAGCAGTTGAGTCTTTGGGTGGAATGCTGAAAAGAAAAGATTTAGAAAGTGTTGACATAAGAATAAAGACAAATACTTGTGTATTTATGATATTAAAGGCTCGGTCTTGCTTTAAGAACGCACTATTCATTGGGCCTGTGGGGACTGTTTGGGTCTCTCTACACATGGAATGCCTTGGCCTATTATGAATCTCAGTCTGAGCCTGCGCCATTTATTCTTTTATATGCTTTGATCACCTGGTGCCAGTCTATTACCCAGTAGCAACCCATTTCCAAAGGTGGATATCTAAGCCAGATGTCCAGCAGCCCTATAAGCATTACCTACCTCCCCTGTTATTGGCCTGCTATAGAATCAACACTTTATCTGCAGACTTCGATCTCTGTCAGCAACCTCTTACAACCTAAAGGCAGCCAAACATCAGTCTATGGGGTGCCCTCAAAGTAATCAGCCTGCGGGCTCAACAGACGGTGTATGATTTCCTTTTATTGTTCTGATTGAAAATGCTCAGAACTGCAGGAAGTAAAGTGGAGCTGCACTGGACAACATGAGGCATCTCTAGATAATAGGTAATTGTCAGTAAATTGATACATTACCCATACTCTCCGGAGCCTCTTCATGATGGCCTTCCTAAGCTGTTTTCGCAGGGTTGGCCTCTCCACCACTGGAGGATCTTTGATGATCTCTTCCACCTCAGGAGCTTCTTCTTCTCCATCCGCTCTCTCTTCTTTCTCCTCCACTACAGGAGTTTTCTCTTCGTTTTCTTCAGGAGGTCCTACCTGTTCTTCTTCCCCTGCAGGAGACTGCGCCTCCGTCTTCTTCTCCTCCACTGCAGGGGCTTGATGTTCTTCTGCAGAACCTCCTACTTCCGCTCCCTCTTCTTTCTCCTCCTCTTCAGGAAGTTGCTTATCTTCAGCGGAAGCACTTTCCTCTTTTTCTTTATAGGAGCTTCCTCTGCTTCTTCTTCCTCTGCAGGAGCTTGCTCCTCCATCATCTTCTCCTCCACTGCAGGGGCTTGATGGTGTTCTGCTGGAGCTCCTTCTGCTTCCTCTTCATGCTCTTCTGAGGCAAGGGCTTCCTCTTCTGCTGCTGCTGCAGGGGCTCCATCATCCTCCTCCTCTTCTTCAGCTGCCGGACTTTGTTTCTTACTAGGTTTGAAGGGAAGAAAATGTAAAAAACAAAAAAAAGGGTCATTATTGTAATTTGTTTCCAAAGTATTGCAACTACAATTCTGATCACTGGAGGATTAAAATAGCCAGATAGCCTTGTGCCTAAGAAATAACATTATGCCTGCTACACACCTGTCCCTACTGTAACACATTGGGCAGTTACTGAGCTGAGTAAGTTCCATGCTAGACTTCACCCAGTGATACATGCTGAAATACATGCTATGTTTGTAGGGACCTAAAAAAGTTCAACAAGTTTCTGTGCTATTTACTATTAGTATGGCCAAAGCACCCAGAGGTACGAGAAAACATCTATTTTTTGAACGATATGTGCCAGTAAGTGTAATTGAAAGTGTTAATTGCAAAATACATACCCAGCAGCTTCCTGTAGCTTCTGCTCTCTCACAAACTCGTTGTGCAGCTGGTTAAGGTGTTGGTTGATGGTCTGTGAGCGCATGGGAGGCACAAGGATAGGAGCAAAGGGGAAAGAAAGGAGACAGTTAGGATTATGCCTGTATATGTGCTGCTAATAGTACCTTTATATGCTGAGGGCAGTGAGGGTGTGGGATTCCCTGCCGGCAGCTGATGATGTGATATTGTTCAGCCTTTTCTCATCATAGGGAGAAAAAACCCCAAATCACCCCGTGTGCAGTTGTCCTGATTGCAATGGACCAATCAAAGTTCAGTATCTAGTTGTTAAAACACCCAAGAAAAGCATCAGGGACAGTGATCCCAGGTGAACTTACATTCTCCAGCCGCAGATACTCGAGTTGCTGCCTCCGGTTTTGGACTCGAGTTGGATGATCCTGTGGAAGAAGAGAGTCAATGTTAAGCGCTTCTTTGTACCAATTATTATAGAGACACACAGTGAATAATAACCTCTCCCATAATAATACTAGTGACACTTACAGGAGGCAGCTTGGCAGACTTCCTGAGGGCGGCATATTCCCTCTTGATCACTTCCTGAAACATAAAGAAAGAAGCAGTGTGAGATAAGAGCTGGCAATCTAATATTATTTGTTCCCTATTTACCTAAACATCAATTCTGCATTACATACCAGTGAGTTGAGCATTTTCCAGTACAGGAGAATGTTCTCCTTGGCCCTCATCCTCGGGTCCACTTCGCACGTAAGAAGGAAGTGCTTTCTGAAAAAGAAAGATATCACTGAATGTTAATTAAACATTTTCCAGCCTTATTGCCCTTGCAGTTACCCCTGGGGCAATAGCAAATGATTCCCAACATGTAACAAGTCCATTTATGGTTTACTTACAGGACGATGTTCTCGCTGTATTCGACCCGGTAGTGATGTTCTGCAGGAAAAACACATTTCTGTTAAATACTGAGCTATATGGGGAAAGGAATTCACATATGATAAAACAAATGGCACAACCTTAGGAACTGATAAATTATATAGGATTTTACCGTAATAAGAGGCGAGGGCCTCAAAGTCCGTATGTTCCCCCCTGAAGTCCTTCAGGAGGGAGTACAGCGTCTGTAAGTGAAAAGAAAGAGCATTAGGGACAGAATACTAAATGGCTCTAAATGCTGCTCACAGTCAGCCTGGCTCTGAGGAGAAAAGAGACAGAAAAGGGTTTGGGTTTTTATGGGGCAAGCATGCCAGTAATAAGGGCATTTTATTCTGAAAATTAAATAAACGTAGTGATTGGATTCCCTGGATGTCAGTTCTACATGCACAGAGGTAAAAGGTTTGGCAGCTCCGACATATATATATATTTTTTTTCATGCAGCTGGAGCACTCTTGTAAATAGGCGATTGCCCAGGTACAGGTTATAGTAAATTATACATAGAACAACGAAAAATCGCACAAACAGGACTTGTTTAACAGGACTTGTATAACGCTAGCGTTAATTCGCTAGCGTTTCACATTTTCGCTACTGCGCAAATTCACTAACGAACGCTGGCGTAGTTTCGCTAGTGTTACTTCGCAACCTTACGCCAGGCGAATTTTCGCTAGCGGCGAAACTACGCAAATTCACTAACTTGCGCAGTGTACTGAACGCTACCTTTTACGCTAGACTTCCTTCGCCACCTCAGACCTGGCGAAGCGCAATAGAGTAGATAGGGAATTTTTAAAAAAAAAAGTCAATTTTTTTTCTAAGTCCCAAAAAACGCTGGCATGTTTTCTACATGATGGGTGATAGGCTGAAAAAGATCGAAAATTTTTTGGGGCTCCCCTTCCTCCCCCCTACATTTCCTGACTCATGGCAACTTACCTAGACAGTGGGCACATGTGTAGGGCAAAATACATTTTTTATTTGCTGATTTGAAGGTCTTCTAGGCATTTGTAGTGCAGATACGTGTTCCTCCATTGAAATTTGAATTTCGCGCCGTATGCAAATTAGCCTTCGCTAGCGTAACTTCGCTTTATATAGCGAATCAACACTAGCGCAACTTCGCAACCTTACGCTACCCCTGTGCGCAACTTCGGATTTTAGTGAGTTTGCGGAGCCCTGGCGAAGTGCGGCAAAGTTGCGCCTGGCGCAACTCCGCATCTTAGTGAATTTGCCCCTATAAGTCCTGTGTGAGCGGTTTTTCATTGTTATATCTACATCTATATATCTATATATATCTATATCTATATATCTGTGTGTGTATATATATATATATATATATATATATATATATATATATATATATATATATATATATAAGAAGCAGTGCAGACAGACAGCTGCTTAAGGAGAGCTTATATAGAAGAGAGAAAAGGAAACACCAGTTCAGATGAGAGAGGATTGTTTTACACTGAGGCATTACCAGAAGCGATGGTTTTCTCTGCACCTTGTCCATCGTTGAAACCTACAGGGACAAATAGACATAATCAGCCAAAGTGAAGGCAAGAGTTGTTTCCCTTTAAATGAACTTTAAGTATGATGCAGATGATATTCTAAGACAATTTTCACTTGGTTTTTTTTATTATTTGTGGGTTTTGAGTTATTGAGCTTTTTCTTCAGCAGCTCTCCAGTTTGCAATTTCAGCCATGTGGTTGCTATGGTCCAAATGACTCTAGCAACCATGTTCTTTGAAGAAAAGTAGCAATAACAATAAATGTGTAGCATTACAGACCATTTGTTTTTTGATGGGGTCAGTGACCCATTGAAAGCGGGAAAGATTCAGAAAAATATTGAAAACATTTAATGAAGACAAGTGAAAAATTTGCTTAGAAGTAGCCATCCTGTAACATACTAAAATATACATTAAAGGTGAACCACCCATTTATGTATTTCCTCATCTATATTCTCCCATTTGTATGAAACATTGTTCCAGTCAATGATTAAAGCCCATTATTAATGCTGCTGATGAATTGGCTTCTTATAAATACCATAAACAATAAACAATGTCAGAGCTGGTATGGGGATAAGAGGTCATTTTTATCTTTCTCAATAGAAACCCTCTTCTCCAAATTGCATATTGGTGTTGTTATATTATATTGCCCCAACTCATACAATTCCAACATAGCTAAACATGGGAGGTTTAAGCAACTATCCCTACCAAAATATCGACAATGAAGGCAGGTTACCGGATACTCTTTTAATCCCAAAAGAAAGCCTGGTCTGCCACGTTTAAATGTCTGGGTCACCCTTTCTTCCCATATGCCCCTATGGGGAATCCCGTTTCTCCCCCACGCGTCAAGAATCTCCCTGACTTTTCTGTCTGGCTGATGTTGGGCATTAAAAAAACTAGCAGATTTTGTCTGTAATGCACAATTCACCACCCACCAGCAATTACCAAAAGAAAAAGACCAAAGAAATATGGGAACAATCGTGTTTTGTTTTCAATTTCACTATAGTAGGAGATGTAAGCTCCAGTAAAGGTGTTGCTAAACAGAGAACAGTCCCCCGATATACTGTATGTCTGTAGCTCACTAAATGTATGAAGATATCACTCAGGGCAGGAGTTATTTTGATGGCTTGTGTTCTGTACACTGAATTGGGCACCCTGTGTTTAAATAAACGTCCTTAATGGGAAGAAAGTGTCTTCCCGCAAGCTTATAACTAGAATAAACGTATTCCATGGTGATCTTAATTGTAAATCTCCCCTATGGGAATGCTCACTCGTGTTTTATGCTGATACCTTCTTCTACTGCCAGACATCTATCTCCTTTATTCTTCACTAATCACTCAATGACAATATGTGTGTTTTATTTGGTTGTGAAAATCAGTAAACTTGATTCCTTTAATAAAGGGGGTTTAAACCAATTTATACGTCTCTTCCATGCCAACAGTTAATTTATTTACTAAACCATAAGTTCTTAAGTCAAACTATATACTGTATGAGCATCATGTAATTGTCTGGTGTTTATGAACTACAACTCTCATCTGCCAGAATTTGTAGCCATCAAAGAAATCCAATGCTCTCTGAAAATCAATATAGGCATGTATAGCAGTCATTTCTTTTTATCTATAAAATCAATATATATATATATATATATATATATATATATATATATACACACACAGTCCAAATCAGCTGACAGGAATTGGGGCACTGGTGTAAGGGCAGGTAAGAAGTAGGTGCGCTTCAGTTTTTGAAGAAAACAAGTACAGGCCTGGGAAAGAGATGTGGGACCTTACAAATTGCCCCTCCCCTTAATTAGGGCAGTTTGCTGTAAAATAAATCATAAACTGTATGAATTGTATTTGCAGGATTACCTCTTAAAAGAAGCTCAGATGTCAGATCTTCAAAAATAAAAAGCAAAAAAAAAAAAAAAAATACCAAAACGCCTGAGGTGTTTTTGGCTTTTGGCTTAAATAGAGGGGCCGGCACAAGGCCGGGGGACCCCAGAGGGTCTCCCTCTTTAGACGCTGGTTCTCCTTATATGTATTCAGAAAAGAATGTTAAAATCTGAACTAAGGAGAAGCCAGGAAAAAACAGTCCAAAAAGCACTGGTTATTTGCCAAAAAAGTAGCAATCCGTCCACTGTAGCAATCTGTATAGGGAAGAGAATAAATTGACAAATTAGTTTCAAGGATAATGCATTTAACACTTAATATTTCCTATAAAATATAGAGGAAAGCAGAGATCTAAACGTGAGCTTTGTGTCACTCCCAGCAGGTACTGGCACTCAGTTTATACAATGCAGTACCTCACAGCAGCCAATCAGAAATGAGCATTGGTATAGAGAGAATGAATACATAGTACATAAGATCGCTGGCCAGGTGCAGATTGCCCACCCCCTGCTATAGGAAACATTTACAGAATAGCAATTAAATCTGATTGGAATCAATACTGCCCTACCATGTACCCTGTTGCCCCCCACAGCCGGGACATTTGAAGGGAATGCACATGAGAAATGAAAGGAAAAGACATTGCTATGTATTCTATTAAATTCATGTTAAGGTTGGTATATCAGAACAGGTTAGATACCCAGGGGCAGAGGGGCAAAACTGTAAGGAGCCTGTTAATACTGGTCATACAAATAAAGTATTTATAGTGAGGCACAGGGGTTCCCAAATGTTATCTGTTTATGGGCTTCAGTTTGGAAAAAGTGTATATTTGCTGTCAGCCCCTAAATCTCTTATAGGGATAGTACATTCAGCACTCTACCAACCAACGGACTAAACCAACTGTCAAACCCTGGGTCTGCGTTTCCCAACCAGCACTAAGAGTAAAGGCATTGTCCATTTTTGGGGTAAATTCAATAATATCAGTAACATAATCAATATCTGTTAGTCTGGCACAGGGGCCCCCAAATGTTATTTGTTTATGGGCTTCAATTGGGAAAAAGTTTATATTTGCTGTCAGCCCCTAAATCTCTTATAGGGATAGTACATTCACCACTCTACCAACCAACGGACTAAACCAACTGCCAAACCCTGGGTCTGTGTCTCCCAACCAGCACTAAGAGTAAAAACATATCCAAAGCCCATTTTAGGGGAAAATTCTCTAAAATCAGTAAGGCGAACAACATCCGCTAGTCTGGGGGCATCACGCAACTATTCCCCCCCCATATTTGACTAAATTATGGGTTATTTGTCACAAAAATCTCTCACATTTACCTCTCACCAATCAACCAACGGACCAAACCAACTATCAAATCCCTGGGTGTAAAGTCTCCTCTCATCTTTGCTCTTAAATCATGAGACTTATAAATAAATGTTATTGTGTAAAAGGAAGAAGCATTGCTATTTATTCCTTCTTATGGGGTTACTGTAGAAAAGGTGTATATTTGCTGTCAGCCCTGTATAACTTCCAAATCCTCAGTCTGTGTCTCCCAACCAGCACTAAGATTAAAGGCATCTCCAAAGCCGATTTTAGGGGAAAAGTCTCTAAATTCACTAAAATCAGTGAAAGGATAAATATCTGCTAGTCTGGGGAGTGTTACCCAACTATTTCCCCTCTTTTTTCATTAAAATAAGCATTATTTGACAAAAAATATCTCCCAGAGGGAATATCCACTTACCAATCACCACGGTGGCAACCAACGGACTGAACCAACTGCCACAGTTCTAGGGTGAAGTCACCTCTGTTCCCTGCTCTTAAAGGGGAAGTGTACCCTGTAAGTAAGGTTCATAATAGTAAGTTGCATATGGCATTTATTTCCATTTAGATGTGCAGTACATACATAGCTTATTACGTACACAGAGCATTGCTTTGTATGTGTGGCCTATTGAGTCAGTGCAGTTACTGTGCTGCCATATCTTTTTGATCCATGAATTCATCAGCCATGGATTTAATCACTGCTGCTGCTCCTGTTATTTCCCCTATGTCCCCTTTCATTGTGCCCTATGGAGACTCATTAATGAGTCAACAAACCCCTGGGGAGACAGGAATGTACAGAGGGCATGGGAGAGATTAGTTTGTGAACCTTCCTTCATGTGCCATCTTGGATCACAGTGATAGAATCAGTGTTTGGGTGAAAGATGGCACATGAAGGAAGGTTCACAGAATTGCATTAAAGATGATTTGGGAAGGGATAATGTCTGAGGAGGCCAAGATACTTATATAAGTAGGACTGATCCTTTTAAATCTGATATTCTGCCCAAGCCCTGTAACCAATAGAAACCAGTGATGCATTTGTGACCTTCACCTGTCCATATCCTGCATTTTTAATACCTTTAGTACCTATAAAATATTTTTCTTTTTTTTCCGGTGACCCAAACGTAGTTCCCTGTGAGAACGTAGTTATCTCAATTTCTTCAATAGGCTGATTGCAATTTCAAACTCCACCATTAATGACTGTATTAAGCAGCGGTTGTCATTCTTTATTAATACAAGCCTCACCTGAAGGTCCATCCTCTGGCCAGGGCCTCCTTTAGCTCATGAAATGGGTACAGGAATAGGAAAATATTGGTGTATCCTGATTTCATTATATCATGGTTTCAAAAATATGAAGTGAAGTGTGGGTCAGTGTTTAGCCCAGCTGTCTGGTGGATCAGTCTAATCACACGTTCCCTTTCTTTTCTCTCTCATTTAGGAGTGTTCGTGTGGGAAGTGTTCAGTAAGAGCGAAATTCCATTTGAACATTTTTTCAACTCCGAGGCTGTGGATAAAATCTCAGCTGGACTGAGGCTCTTCAGACCCAAGATGTCTCCCGAAAGAGTGTACATGCTGATGAAGAACTGCTGGTAAGAGGTACGAGGGATTAGGTTTATGTACACTTTTAACATAATGAAAAAAAGCAGTCCCGGATATGCTGCTCCAGTACATACTGTAGAACTACTTTCAGAATAATTATATCTATATTCTAGTATTGATGCAACATCCTTCTATTTGATTACAATCAATGAACAGACTGTAGCAACAGGCACTGATATATAAAAGCATGTTATTGTTGTGTATAATTGTTGTTATTGCTCTAGGCAACAAGCTGGGAGGTCCAAAAGGGGGGGGGACATGTGCGTCTGCTGCTGGCCGCACTTCCGCTTGGCCTTCCGTGACGACCCCCGACATGGATCTTCATAGTACAACGTACTGCAGTGCTTCCAGCTGGTCCCACATTGCAGAGGACAGATCTGGTGCCTGCACCCCCCAGGTTAGTGTTAACATGCAAAACACACACTTTTACACACTTAAATTTACGCTTGCACACACTCACATACATTTTAGTAAGGCAGGATGGTCTCCGGGATTGTTGTTGTAATTGTTGAATAGTGTTTAGTAAGACAAGATGGTCTCCGGGATTGTTGCTGTAACTGTGGGATATTATTTAGTAAGGCAGGATCGTCTCCAGGATTGTTGCTGTAACCTTGGGATAGTGTTTATCAAGGCAAGATGTTCTCCGTGATTGTTACTGTTACTGTGGGATAGTGTATAGTAAGTCAAGATGTCTCTGGGATTTTAGCTTTTATCACTGTATTCTTCCACACTGTGTGTGTATAAACATTGCATTGTCTGTTTACAAGGCAGCACTAATAGTCTTTATAAATAGAGTTATGGCTGTGCAAAAACTCTGTAGCCATGCAGAGTATTTTTCTTCTTTGAGTGGGAATCACATTAAACACACAGGAGGGGGCTTATATGATAGTATAAGTTAGGTGCAACTATTCCACCTGCGTCCATCGGGAGTTGCAGAGATTTTATTGCTATCCGGGAAGTAGCGGCTGCCCAATAGAGGGTGGTAACCATGGAGTTCAATTTACGAAAAAAAAATGTCTCTATTGTAATTGGGGCCTGTCGAAACTGATTTGGCAGCATAATCATTTTAAATAGATTTACTCTTCCCATTAGGGTCAAAGGGAGGGCATTCCATACTTTAATTTTGGCTTCCAGGAGTGTTAACAGGGGTGCTAACATTTGCCAACTATTTACTTTCATAAGCAAAAATATTGAGAACAAAGCATATAATATTGTTAGCTGAGCAGTCTACTGGGCAACCCTTCAGAGCAATGGGCAGCACCACCATGTTGTTCTTTCAGCCTATGGGGCTCCGTATTATTTACATATGCAATATTAATCACTTACTCAGACATTAATGTTGAATAAAGGGTGAAATGTAGAATAATAATAGGGTCAATGGAAATATATAGAGAGTAAAGTCACAGATTATATCCTTTTGTGCCTGTCCGTAATATTAAAATGATAAGCCAGAACAAGAGAGAATCAGATCCACTAATTGTGTTTTAGTCCCTCCTTTGAACGTGGTCGTAAGCATTCATCTCATGCAATGTCACAAAGTTTAAAAAAACAGGAGTTGGCATGGGGAGAGGGCAGTGGGTAGGAGAGTTGGATGGTGTAAGGGAAACACAAACAGGAATAAGCTTAGAGCAATCCGAGAGAAGAGAGGGAAGAAGAGCTAAACACTAGGGGCAGATTTACTAAGCTCGAGTGAATAATTCGAATAAAAAAAATATTCAAATTTCTAAGTCATTTTTTGGGTACTTTAACCATCTAATTGGTCAAATTTGATCGAATCGAACCATTCGAAGTAAAAATCGTTCGACCATTGGATAATCAAAGTACTGTCTCTAAAAAAAAACTTCATACTTCGCCACTTTAAACCAACCGAAGTGCAATGTTAGCTTATGGGGACCTTCCAGAGCACTTTTTCAAAGTATTTTTTGATCGAATAAAAATCGATCGATCGCTAAAAATCGTTTGATTCGAAGGATTTTATTGTTCGATCGGACGATTTTTATTCAATCGTTCGATCAAAGGTTTTGCGCTAAAACGTTCGACTTCTAAGGATTTTACTTCGAGGGTTTTTTAACCCTCGAAATTCGACCCTTGATAAATCTGCCCCCTAGTGTGCTTTGTGTGAATGTGATCGTATGTATCTTAGATTGTAAGCTCCCGAGTTGGCATAGGGAGAGGGCAGTGGGTAGGTGAGTTGGATGGTGTAGGGGAAACACAAACAGGACTAAGCTTAAAGCAATCCGAGAGAAGAGAGGGAAGAAGAGCTAAACACTAGTGTGTGTTGTGTGAATGTGACTTTATGTATCTTAGATTGTAAGCTCCCAAGTTGGCATTGGGACAGGGCAGTGGGTAGGAGAGTTGGATGGTGTGGAGGAAACACAAACAAGAATAAGCTTAGAGCAATCCAAGAGAAGAGAGGGAAGAAGAACTAAACACTAGTGTGTGTTGTGTGAATGTGATCGTATGTATCTTAGATTGTAAGCTCCCAAGTTGGCATTGGGACAGGGCAGTGGGTAGGAGAGTTGGATGGTGTGGGGGAAACACAAACAGGAATAATCTTAGAGCAATCAGAGAGAAGAGAGGGAAGAAGAGCTAAACACTAGTGTGTGTTGTGTGAATGTGATCGTATGTATCTTAGATTGTAAGCTCCACTTATGAATCATGTCTGTACAATGCCGCTGATACGAGTCAATGCTATATAAACAAAAGGATAATAATAAATCCCTATTGTATCCGTATAGTTCATTACCCTATTGTTCATGGTGAGCATCTCCCACAAATAAATGCACGTGAGCACTCGGCCTTTTGTATTACACTGTGTTATTTAAGTAGCTCTATAAACACATGAGATCAGCGTGTAGTATGATGTAGAGAGCAATAGTCTGAGACAATTTGCAACCTGTTTTCATTTTTTTATTCGTTGTGGTTTTTGAGTTTTTTGGAAATTTGTTTATAGTCGCACAGAAATTATCTGTTCAGTGGTGACACGTGCTGGCTGCATTGCTGTAACTACAGCCTAAAGCAGTGCCAAATAGAATGGATACTTCCTCCTCGCTTTTCCCGGTCTATTGAAAGGCACCAGTACCAACAACTTGTCAAATTCCAGTTACCCCACCAGTCCCCTCAGAGACGCGCTACATGGAATAGCCCTCAACTTTTCTCCTGTTTCCTTCTAGTGTTTCCAATGATGTGGGCTAAACCATTTGAAACATACAGAAGGGGCGGCTGATTTTTAAACACCGCCTGTGCTGTCATTCAGTGAGTCATTTGACTGTCCTTAAATAGATATGAAATAGAATAAATGGTAATGATAAGATCAGTTGTAATGGTTTAATATATGGCACGTTAGCTAGAGAATGTGTTCGAGATATGAGCAGGAAAAGGAGCAACTCTCCCCCCACTGGACAGCATTCAGTGGCACACCCGGTTGCTATGACGACTAGAGTGCATTTTACACAGACATCTCTCTCTCTCTCTCTTGGGCTAAGCAAGTAAGTTGTGCTCTTGTTCTTAATCCTGCAGGTTGATTTTATGAATGTGCCGGGAAGCCAGGAGCAGCTATGCGATGATTTTGTGTCATATATAAATATCCCTCACACATTTCTACTCTATTCACCTGGGAGCATTGCCTGCCCCAAATATCTGCCATATTTTTGTGAAAGAGCATTGCCTGCCCCTAATATCTGCCATATTTCTGTGTAAGAGCATTGCCTGCCCCTAATATCTGCCGTATTTCTGTGTAAAAGCATTGCCTGCCCCTAATATCTGCCGTATTTCTGTGTAAGAGCATTGCCTGCCCCTAATATCTGCCATATTTCTGTGTAAAAGCATTGCCTGCCCCTAATATCTGCCATATTTCTGTGTAAAAGCATTGCCTGCCCCTAATATCTGCCGTATTTCTGTGTAAGAGCATTGCCTGCCCCTAATATCTGCCATATTTCTGTGTAAGAGCATTGCCTGCCCCTAATATCTGCTGTATTTCTGTATGAGAGCATTGCCTGCCCCTAATATCTGCCATATTTCTGTGTAAGAGCATTGCCTGCCCCTAATATCTGCCGTATTTCTGTGTAAGAGCATTGCCTGCCCCTAATATCTGCCATATTTCTGTGTAAAAGCATTGCCTGCCCCTAATATCTGCCATATTTCTGTGTAAAAGCATTGCCTGCCCCTAATATCTGCCGTATTTCTGTGTAAGAGCATTGCCTGCCCCTAATATCTGCCATATTTCTGTGTAAGAGCATTGCCTGCCCCTAATATCTGCTGTATTTCTGTATGAGAGCATTGCCTGCCCCTAATATCTGCCATATTTCTGTGTAAGAGCATTGCCTGCCCCTAATATCTGCCATATTTCTGTGTAAGAGCATTGCCTGCCCCTAATATCTGCCGTATTTCTGTGTAAAAGCATTGCCTGCCCCTAATATCTGCCGTATTTCTGTGTAAGAGCATTGCCTGCCCCTAATATCTGCCATATTTCTGTGTAAAAGCATTGCCTGCCCCTAATATCTGCCATATTTCTGTGTAAAAGCATTGCCTGCCCCTAATATCTGCCGTATTTCTGTGTAAGAGCATTGCCTGCCCCTAATATCTGCCATATTTCTGTGTAAGAGCATTGCCTGCCCCTAATATCTGCTGTATTTCTGTATGAGAGCATTGCCTGCCCCTAATATCTGCCATATTTCTGTGTAAGAGCATTGCCTGCCCCTAATATCTGCCGTATTTCTGTGTAAGAGCATTGCCTGCCCCTAATATCTGCCATATTTCTGTGTAAAAGCATTGCCTGCCCCTAATATCTGCCATATTTCTGTGTAAAAGCATTGCCTGCCCCTAATATCTGCCGTATTTCTGTGTAAGAGCATTGCCTGCCCCTAATATCTGCCATATTTCTGTGTAAGAGCATTGCCTGCCCCTAATATCTGCTGTATTTCTGTATGAGAGCATTGCCTGCCCCTAATATCTGCCATATTTCTGTGTAAGAGCATTGCCTGCCCCTAATATCTGCCATATTTCTGTGTAAGAGCATTGCCTGCCCCTAATATCTGCCGTATTTCTGTATGAGAGCATTGCCTGCCCCTAATATCTGCCGTATTTCTGTGTAAGAGCATTGCCTGCCCCTAATATCTGCCATATTTCTGTGTAAGAGCATTGCCTGCCCCTAATATCTGCCGTATTTCTGTGTAAGAGCATTGCCTGCCCCTAATATCTGCCGTATTTCTGTGTAAGAGCATTGCCTGCCCCTAATATCTGCCATATTTCTGTGTAAGAGCATTGCCTGCCCCTAATATCTGCCGTATTTCTGTATGAGAGCATTGCCTGCCCCTAATATCTGCCATATTTCTGTGTAAAAGCATTGCCTGCCCCTAATATCTGCCGTATTTCTGTGTAAGAGCATTGCCTGCCCCTAATATCTGCCATATTTCTGTGTAAAAGCATTGCCTGCCCCTAATATCTGCCATATTTCTGTGTAAAAGCATTGCCTGCCCCTAATATCTGCCGTATTTCTGTGTAAGAGCATTGCCTGCCCCTAATATCTGCCATATTTCTGTGTAAAAGCATTGCCTGCCCCTAATATCTGCCGTATTTCTGTGTAAGAGCATTGCCTGCCCCTAATATCTGCCATATTTCTGTGTAAGAGCATTGCCTGCCCCTAATATCTGCTGTATTTCTGTATGAGAGCATTGCCTGCCCCTAATATCTGCCATATTTCTGTATGAGAGCATTGCCTGCCCCTAATATCTGCCATATTTCTGTGTAAGAGCATTGCCTGCCCCTAATATCTGCCATATTTCTGTGTAAGAGCATTGCCTGCCCCTAATATCTGCCGTATTTCTGTGTAAGAGCATTGCCTGCCCCTAATATCTGCCATATTTCTGTGTAAAAGCATTGCCTGCCCCTAATATCTGCCATATTTCTGTGTAAGAGCATTGCCTGCCCCTAATATCTGCTGTATTTCTGTGTAAGAGCATTGCCTGCCCCTAATATCTGCCATATTTCTATGTAAGAGTATTGCCTGCCCCTAATATCTGCCATATTTCTGTGTAAAAGCATTGCCTGCCCCTAATATCTGCCGTATTTCTGTGTCAAAGCATTGCCTGCCCCTAATATCTGCCGTATTTCTGTGTAGCACCTCCCCTTAATGTCTGCTATATTCCTATTAGGGAGCAATACCTGCCCCTAATATTTTCTCTATTCCCAACTGGGCACAGTGCCTGCCCCTAATTATCTGCCATATTCCTGACTAGGAGGTGTTAATTCTGGGAAATATTGCATCCATGGTAATTAAAGTGAAGGCGCTGTTGTCTGTAATGCAACTAATATTTTTATCTCCTATTCCATAAATTAGCAGCTCTTTAGCTTGAATGTTACACTGATGTCATGGATTAATTTACCTTAGCAACCAGGCAGTGGTTGGAAAGGCAGATTGGGAGATGAATGGAGAGGGCTTTGCTAGAAAGATCAGTCATAGAATTTGTGAGAAACAAATGTCCTTTTCTGGCCATAAGCAAACTTGGCTGGTTTGCACCACACTAATCTGGAAACAGCCTTAAACTGATTTAGGAGTTCAGCAAATAGGCTAAAGTCATTCTGGGGCCCATCCACTGACACACCCCTCGGTGTAAAATGTTTTCACAACAGCAAGTTATAGGGTCAGCTGTATATGTGCCTCTCCAGACATGCATAAGGTGGACTTGCTACCAGATCCAAAAGAAATAGCTGCCACTGAGCGAAGGAGGAACCAAGAGCAGCAGAGGCAAAGCCGAATATTTAATGCCAAATGTCGCACCATGGGGGTAAGTTGGTGCAGCTCTGCCTGCTTCATTCCCTCTCTCTTCTCATAGAATGAATGATTTTTCATGGTGTTACTTCTCATTTAGGTTGATGTACAGACACTGGACAAACAGGTGCAGGAGCTGAAGTTGAAAGAAAGAGCTGAGAAAGCTAGCGATGAAGCATATGGTAAGTACTGCAGTTCCAAAAAAGCCCCAGACCCTGATTTAATTGACTGCTAAGCTGTTGGAAGTTGTACCACCTCACAGGACTCTAAAGGTGGCCATACAGAAAAAGCTGCCGATATCGGTCATTTAGACCAATTTGACAGCTTATCTGCCCCTGTATGGGGGCTTCTGTCAGGTCTTCCCAATCGATATCTGGCCGCAATGTCGATCGGGAAGGTTTGATTTTTACCCGGCCGATCCGTCAGAGCCCCTTGTCGTATCGTAATTCGAATTACAAACGTTCAAATTACCCCCGATATAGACATGCCGTTAGTGGCATATCGTTGAAAGATCCGCTCATTTGGCGATGTCGCTAAACGAGCGGATCTTTGAGGCTAGTGATGGTTGATAGGCGTCAACTTACTCAGCCAAACCTTTGGAAAGATAATTATTTCAGACACATTACGGTCAACCCCCACTAGTATCCCAATATTTTCTGCTCCCACAATGACTGCGTTCACTGACTATATTTTCACACCCCAGTTTAATGTCTGTTTAAGAAATACATGCAAAATTTACATTAGTCCCCTGTTGGCTGCTTCAAGGCAGAACACAATATACTGGAGTGTTTATTTGCTCAAACTCTACTTTGGTTGAACTCCCTATCGCCTCTTCTGTGCAGATGCTGAAAGTCTGCTTCATACCCGCAGCCTCATACCCGCAGGGAGTTTGACCTGTATGACCCCAAAGCTTTAAAGAAGGACCAACCTGCCCGAGTGGGGGATGAAGACCCCAGGTGTGGGCCGGCCAGCTTGCAGAAATTCACTGGAGAAGATCTGAATGAGAAGGAACGGAAGAAGATGCAGATAGATCTGACCAAGAAATGGTTCTCAGAGCAGATAGAAGAGAGACAGAGAATGCAGCATCAGGGAAAGTATGCAGGTTAGTCTCTGCCCATACCAGTATTTATTTGTAAAATGATTTGCTTTTATTGTTTTTTCACAGCAGAAAGTGTGTTCTTATTGTAGGGGATATTAAGCAATCATTTATTAGTTGTTCAAAACAATGCCTACTTGATCTTCTACATTAGGTACAATATTGCATAATGCTTGGGACCGAAAGCCCTACAAAGACAATGGTGAAAATATCATTCCAGTACAAATGCACTTAGGACATTTAATGGTGATTAGTTATTTCAACGGTTAAATGTTTTTGAAACCATCAGGGTACTGTTAATTTGCATCAGGGGCTGTCTCTCATCTTACTGAGGCTGACCCAAGGCTGTAACTAGGGTTGCCAACTGGATGGTACTTTACCGGCCTGGCTGGTAGAAATGATGCTTTGATCCCAATGTTATTAATAGGGAAAAAAGATAAATATATAGGAAGGCAGGTATCTTTTTCCAGAAAAGGTGGCAACCCTAGCTGTGACCCTCAGCCTTTACTTTTTCTATGGGTCTGGTCTGCCAGCTGATGTTTTGCACCAGGGGTGTCCAACCTGCGGCCCGAGGGCCACATGCGGCCCAGGATGGATATGAATGCGACACAGCTTGAACTTCTGCCAATCCGGGAAACGTCATGTTGCAATGTTACGCACAGAGAGTGTATGTATGCAGTCGCTAATTGTTTACATGTGTGCGTTAAATTTTACATGGGGTGTGCGGTGTGTGGCTTTCTAGAACAGGAAAAGCAGTTACCAAGTGAGTGTTCGGTTACTTACAAAGGCAGGTAAGCATTCTTTAGCGGCATCGCCCGCTATGCTAGGGATATATGCAGCGCCTACATTTGTGAGCAACTTTATTTAAGAATGAACACACTAAGAGTAAAATTAGAACCAAATTATCTGATGAGCCCCTTGAGAATTCACTGAGAATTGCAACTTCTTCCATTCAACCAGATATTGGATACATTAGTTTCTCAAACACAAAATCCCACTAGGTTTATGATACCCTCTTTTCTTTTACTTTTACAATAAAATAAATCAAAAGTTAACATTGGTGTTTGTGTGTATTTTGAGTGTGGCCCCAGAAATTCTTCCAATGTGGCCCAGGGAAGCCAAAAGGTTGGACACCCCTGTTTTATACCCATGAGTTTGGGGAAAGGTGCCACATGTATATAATCAGTACATGAATGACATATGTGGTTGGATCATTAAAGGAAAGCTGAATGGAACACTGATTTCTCCTGCAAATGTTACTAATCTCTTGCCCAACAGACCACTTAAATGATAAGAAGAGGGTAGAACTGGATGAAAGGGCTTTGAATCTGAGCTCCATGGAAGAAGAATGCAGGAAGGCCATTAATCTAGCCACCAAAAACTACAATGAGGCCCTGGTGAGTTTATAGACTGTCTGGTTTGGCAGAAAAGAGCAGCTCTATATATTTACCTGCAGAGAGATATTAAAGCCAACTATCTTGTAACTCCAAATATGCAGGCTTTGGAAGCATCAGAGCACAAAAGGCTGAGGAACCAACAGGAACAAGATGATAATTTTGCAGAGATCTATAACCACCTGACAGGAGACATTTTAACAGAGAACCCTGCTGCTGCCTCCAGTAGTTTTGGTCCCCAACGTGTTATACCCGATCGCTGGAAGGGTATGAGTCCCGAGCAGCTCCAAACTATAAGGGAGACCCAGGAACAACAATGTCAGGAGAAGCAGGTAGGGGTATAAAAACTGTTACCTTGGCTATGCCACCTTTTATTTCCTTATTATTACTATGGCTATGGCTTCACTGCCTGCTGACTACATCCCTTTTTATGACCGATATTTTTCTAGTATCTATCCAAATCAGTGGGTAAATGATATTAACTTTGCACTATGTAGATTAGATATGTTCCAAAATGTCACTGATTAAATTTAGGGGCCATTCTCAATAGGGTTCTACTGTAACATGCATGAGTAAAATGCAAAGGAAGGGTATTAGATGTCCCTTATATCTAGGTGCTTTCATTTAGTTTTATTTTATGATGCATTTATATGGGTACATGGCTGGGGTCTGTGACAGGTGTAATGTATCTGAGGTTTCTCCCCATGTTTTACTGTCACATATTCAATCATTTGAGACATTCAAACATGGGTTAGTGGGCTGGGACGTTAACAAATCATTTATATATGGAGCTTCACATGACTACATTTACCATTATGGCTTCAATTATTCGTCACAGATTATAGTGAGTGAGTGTGTGAAGCCCATTTTTCAAAACATAAAGACATCACCATTGCTTCTGATGTTGATGAGCTCCTACTTACAGAACCCTTCTGACTTTGGTAGTAGTTCAGTAACACATGGAAAGCCACATATCTAAGATCTGCTACATTTAATGGCTATGTGACACTCCTTTGTTTCAGAGGCTAAATGAGCAAGATAAGCAGCTGGAGACTGAGTGGGCCCATCAGAGAGTTTTGGCAGCCCGGGCAGCAATGACGCTGGAACAGCAAGAAATGGAAATGAATAAAGAACTGAGGAAGAGACTGGATTTATATAACCAGCAGCTGAGCAAAGAGCAGAAAGCACAGTGAGTGACCAGCATGGACCCCGCATATTCCCTTGTTCATAATTTCTCTGCAAACTGCAGTTTATCTCCACCTGTGTGCTAGCTGGAAAATCAGTGCAATGGGGTGCACAACTATTTTAGTGATTGCCAGGGAGAGCAAGCCATATACAGATGTGGTTATGTCTCTCACCTTTTGAGTCATTTTTGTTCGGCCTACATACTACATTTAAAGCTGGCCATACGCATGCCAATAAGATTATTGGTATGTGCATGGAGGCCCAACAGTCACAACCCATAGCCACACACTATGGATATGTTTTCATCCTGGAATTGGGCATGGTTTTCAAATTTAATTTGCTGATGCACCATCCTGGCCAATGCATAGTCTTTTGTGGGTCTTTTGTGATTTCATCACAAAAGACCTATGAGTGCGGATTTCTTTGCTCTCTCTCTCTCTCTCTCTCTCTCTCTCTCTCTCTCTCTCTCTCTCTCTCTCTCTCTCTCTCTCTCTCTCTCTCTCTCTCTGTTGTATTATTATTATACAGAGAAAGGAAATCATTTTAAAAATTTGGATAAAATGGAGTCTATCGGAGACAGCCTTTCCATAATTCTGAACTTTCTGGATAATGGGTTTCCGGATAACAGATCTCATACCTGTATATATAAATATAGGCATAGTGGAAGGAGTTTTTTTTTCTCTGAACCACACAGACAAACATTAGGAAAGTTTTCAGTTGGCGGCTCGTGTAGTGAACCGCAGTGATGCATTGTACCCTGCTGATAAAATGGAGAATGTGTCTCCCATTTAAGGACTGAATTATATTTTCCCTTGTGTTTCCCCTCTGTCTAGCCTGGAATATCTGGAGAAGGAAGTATATACTAACAACCCGACTGCCTACTACTACACTCAGTTTAACACTACCAGCCGCTGACTGCTGGGACCTTGATAAGGTGCTACCTCTTGCCTCCATTCTGATCTCAGCGCTGCACAGACCTGGGACATGTCTATGCTTTGCTATATGTGTGCCTTGTATCAGGCCTGGACTGGAAGTCAAAATAGTCCCTGTCATTCCAAGTACACAGGCCCAAACAGACTCCTACCCTCCCAAACAGCCCCCCTACCAGCCCACTATATGGTAACTTTCTATGGAGCTGTACAGCAGTCCATCTGGCATTTGCCAGAACCCACAGATTGCCAGTCCGGGCCTGCCTTGTATAGATCAATAAAGTAGAAGCATTTGGGGAAAAGCCTGAATTTCACTTTCTTTGTGAGATTTGGGATTTTTTTTATTGCTTAGATCAACTGAGCTGAAACCTCCGCATACATTTACATGTTCTCCTTGGAATATCACTGTGAAATATGTTTAAATACCTAGTAAAGGAGCATTCTAGCAAAATCATTTTAGGGCCCTCTCAAAGTTGGGAATTAGATATTTGTCATGATACTGATTGGATATTTTAATTCTCATGCAGCTTTTTCTTTATTCCCAATTTTCCCTCTATGGGGGGGAATTCACAAAAGTGGTGATACAGAGACACAATAAAAGTGGAGATAAAAATGTTGAATTTCCCACCAAATTCACAAACCTTTATCTCCACTTTTGTGAATTTGTCTTTTAAACAGACAGTTTTCAGATTTTGTCTTTCACACAACATTTTAACAGCATTTTTTCCTGAAATTGTCTTTAGCTGTTAAGGTGGCCATACATGGGCAGATGAAGCTGCCGATATCGGTCGCTTGGACCGATTTGACAGCTTATCTGCCCGTGTATGGGGGCTTCCGACGGGTCTTCCCGATCGATAGCCATGCAGTTTAGTGGCATATCGGGGAAAGATCCGCTCGTTTCGCAAAGTCGCCAAACAAGCAGATCTTGGAGTCTATGGCCACCTTTACTGAACCTTTCAATTAGCCATCAAGGGAGGGAGTGTATTTTACCTAGGAAAATGATACATCATTTTTTTCCTGGGCTTTATAAATCTGCCGACATGTTTGTATAATTCTACTTCTGTAACAAGACATAAGGGTCTAAATACAAAATGCTATTTTGCATAATATAGGGATTTGTATTTTATTTGCTTAGGTCAAGTGTCTCAGTGCTGCTAAAACTAAAAAAAAATGTCTGGGAGGCTTTACTTTTCCTTTACATAATATATTCACTCAAATTGCTGATATCGACTCATTCATTAGGCTAAAACAAGTAAAATAACGCAAGTTTGAGCTAAAAACTTTTTACATATAAAACTGTATAAAATACACTTTTTTTGTTTTGTTAATGAGACTTTTACACCTATAGGGTTAGACAGAAACTATATAAATAAATAATATATACAAATACCCAATGGGGCACCTACAAGAGGTGTGAAATGAAGATTGGGTGAATCAAAGCAGAGCAGTTTATCTTAGAATTGATATAACACAAGAGTCATACTGTTGAATTTGGCATAAAGTCATTGCTTGTGGGACACTCTTCAAAGGAAAACGTGTTCTAGGAAATACTCTATGGTTGGATCCCTTAGACCAGTGGTCCCCAACGAGTAGCTTGTGCGCAACATATTGATCTCTTAATAGAGCTGTGAATCCATCTTCACAGAACAGAGCTAGAATCTTGCATTTTTTTAAGAAGACTTTTCTCCATTACCTTTTAGGCCAAATAATTACAAATGCCAACCTTTCTTCAGACTGGCAGCTTTTAGGGGACTACTGGCCAGAAACCTTTCCAGATAGTTGACAGTGAGGCACAGGGTCTCTAAGTCCAGTTCATATGCCCTGTGCACAGTAATTATGGTGGTGGTGACTTTCACCCGATTCCCTAAAAAGTTGTGAGGTGCGAAATCCTCTTCCAGGCTCTTATTAAACATGTAGCAGATTTCTCGAGGAAGGACCCGTGTGGTGTGGTCCGAAACATGTAGTGCTCAAATAAACTACACCAAGACTTGAAAAGGCTCTCCAGTTTGATTTCTCCATAGTCCACAAAGGTCTGCAGCAGATGTGCCATTCATTATATTCTCAATATTTCTCATTTCCATCACATGAATCTTATATAATATATAATGATGATATCTTAGTCTGTGCCCAATACTTGCCATCATTAGATTGTTATTTAGTAGCTAAAATAGATTTATAGAACTAGACAGACTCTTTCCCTTGACAGAACACAGAAAAGGCCACATTAATAAGGAGAACGGGGGAATATCAGAAGGGAAGAAAGCTCTTCAAACTGGGTCCAAGCATTTACTTAGGTCAAAGAAGAGGCACTCAATGATTATATTGTGCAGATATATAACAATCCTGATTTTTCTGCAGCCAAGTTAAAGCTCCATTTGAGCATTCATGATCCTGTAGTAAGCCTTTTCTAGCATCCTCTTGTGTCAGCTGTCAGGTACAGCTTGCATGTTAAACACAAGCTTGCAAAAAATCTCTTTGCAATGATCTGGAGTGGATTGATGTGGGCAGGGTTATGCTGAATTCCTTCTTTGTATTGCACTCTACAGTGTTTTTGTAAGTGTCATACATTGTCCCCAGTGTCCTCTTCTCTTAGTGCTTCTCCCTAACTTATTCTAGCCTTATCACTCTGTGAATTCCCACTAGTGACCCATAGAAGCACTCTAATCATATTTGAAAAATCAGGCAGTGCAGAGAATGACCAATATAACCAATCATTTCCAAGAATCCTTTTATTTATACAGAAATAGAGGCTGCACAGCAATGTACAATGAAGGCATGGGGATGCTATACAGCACACACAAGTGTCTATATACAAAGTGATACTAAATTATTTACAGTCCACATGAGTTCCAGTTACAATTCTGGACATGGCACCTGCAGTGCCGTGATCCAACATGCACTAAATTGCCCTCCTGCAACCAGGAGTTTTTTCATATTCTGCCAATGAGCTCATTTTACTCTTTTTTTTTGCTGTGCATGTGGCACAGGTTCCTTTTAATCATATGTACACTTAACACTCTTATAAAAAAAAGCTTCACAGTTCCTTGAAGATAGTGTAGGGGTTTCATCCCCTACATTCTGGAATGGCCGGAAACAATATATATATATATATATATACATTTGTGCAAACAAATTTGTCCCCCCTTACTTTTACCCCACTGTCCCTTTCCCACCCCACCAGGGCTGATTCAGCCATTTTTACTCTTGGTATGGCAGAGCCAATCTGCCCCTACTCCCAGGGAGCACAGGTAACATTTGATAAATTTGATTTAATAGATTTGTTATGCCCTTGCAAGACAGAGAGGAATTCCAACCTTCCTTGATGGGAGAGATGACCCTGCTCCGTATAAATTCCCATTTGCTGAATCAGGTACTTTGTATTTGATGCAAGCTCTCTCATGGTATTACTGTTGTTTTTGGTTGAATTTGGAGTCCTTCAGTTACAGGGTTGGGCTGGCCTGCAAGGATACCAGAGATTCTCCTGGGGGGGGCAAATCTATGGAAATAAATCCCCCAAGGCTATATAACCTCTATACCATTTGGCACTGTCTCCATGTAATTGTTGGGAGAGTGGGCCTGGGATGTCAGGTTTTCTGCCGGACCCTAGGAGATCCAGTCTCACACTGGTTAGTTCATATGAGTAAAACTCATCGGCAGTTGTAGCTTAATAAGCATGAGAACTTTATTTAGGTGTAGAAGCAGGAATGATCAGCCCTAGGTATTTTACACTATGACTAAAGACTAAATAAAGTGCTTTATCTTCAATGTCAATAGAAGGAGTTGTTGAAACTATGTGTGTTGTTTACTGTTTCAACGCTAGATGGCACCTATAGATCAAAATTCTAAACATAGTGGAGCAGTAGTTCCCAAACTGTAGGGGTGCTTGGAAAAATTGGTGGCGCACCGGGGACGACCATGATCTTCTTGAGCTTGTGTCTTGCAGTGGCACGTTTGTACTTTTATGAGCCCTGGCGCTGTGCAATGATGTCCTGGCATAATGATGTCCCGTGTAATGACATTATTGCACAAGGTGCGAACTTTGAAAATTGAAAGGGACTGCACCCAATTACCCATTGTAGTTTCTGTTTGCTGTTAGTTCCTATTCTGTTTCACGTGTGTAACCTCTTACCTGCCTCTGATGTTGATAATTGCTGCCTGTCATGACCTTTTTGCCTGTCCCTGACTATGATTCGGATTCTGATTTGGTACTTCGCTGCCCTCGCTGTATTGATCATAGCCTGTCCCCTGACTATGTATTGCTGGTTCTCCGTGGTACACTCTGGTTCCCTTGACTGCCCAGAATTTGAGCCTTGTCTCTCTCACTATAAGATCTGGCGGGATCCGAGGCCTCCTCCCAAAGGAGGCTGTTAGAGGCAGAGCCTTGGTCCTTATTCTGGGTTTTGGAACACCAGGTGTGACAGGTACTCAGCCTGAAGGATAGTTAGGGTAAGAACTGGGGAAAAGGTCTATTTGATCTAGAATGTCAGGCAGGGTGAGATTTGGAGTGACTATGGTACTAAGCAATAAACACTAATGTTATCAAAGATCTGTAACCTTGTTATGAGCTAAAAGTGGCCCTGACCAAAAATTGCCCAGGGTGTGCTGTAGACGTGACCAGTATGTTATGCTTTTTTTTTACTCTTAGCTTGGAATAAGCAGTGATGGACGGGCACAAAGACACAGTCTTAATGCAGTGATAATGAAGAGTATTCTCTAGTGTTTGCAGCAGTCATTTACCATCCAATGTCTGCCATGAGTTAGACAGACCCAATCTGGGTTATGTCTTTTCATCCAAGGGGTCCCAGCAATGATCTGCTTCACAGTGTGTTACTGGCCCTTTGGCAGAGATGATGTGTGTATAAAAAAAAAGTGCTGATATTCCTCTGTAAAGATTCTGACGTGAGCCAACCAAGCCCCTTCTGTGGCTGCCCTCTTTCTCCAAGTCCTGGATGTTTTATAATTCACTGAATCGCACCGATGGCTCCAGTTTATGTGATAGAGCTGCCAGCACCTTGTCAAACTTGTCGTATCTCTCTGCCTGGCTGCCCGAAGCCCCCCGGCTTCCCCACAGCATCCGCATCTGGAATTCTGTGCTTGAGACTTCTAAGAGATCAGATCTGGGATGGAACCCTATGGAAAGGCAGAAAAAATGGAGATCAGGTGACCATGTGTATGTATGGGATATTAAAGGTGACCTATCATAGCACGGGGTAAATTGAAAAGTTAAAACCTCCACTGTGTACCTGCTCTGTGCTTAGCACCCAGAATAAACCACAAAGTCCATGGACCATGAACCCTGGTAATAAAATCTTTTCTTATATATGGCAATATTCCCCAGTGAGAACTTCATAGTTAGTGAGACATAATCTTTAGCACTACTTACCTTGTAACCTCACCTCTGCGTTGGTACGGTAAAGGCCTCCGTGATGTGCCACCATCCGGGCAGCCTCCAAGTGTGCCATAACCACTTCTACTCCGTTATCAGAACTGTCCCAGGGCTCCCCACTGTCCAGAAGAGGGCTGTCTCGCTCAAGGAGGGTGATAAGGGGAATGATGTGAGGGAAGGTTGTGTTGCTCAGAGGTAGGCTTTCTGCAAATGGATACACAGGATTAGTCTTTTCTTTTTTAGCACTTTAGCCAAATCAGAACCCTTTGCTCGTAATCTCCCATTCGTTTGAGCAACTAATGCATAAAGCTGTTTCAGATGATGGTGTAAAAGGACCTCACCTTTGCCCTCATTCATGCTCTTCAAAAATGGCTTCAGCTTCTTCTCATACAAGATGGCTCCCTCTGTGTGCCTCTGCCTTAGTGTTACCCATGTTTGCTCCAAGCGTGAGATCTAAGAGAGAGCAGGACATCCAAGAAGTTAATTAGCTAGTACAATTTCAATATCTCTAATTAACGTTAAACCATGGAGATAACAGTGTAACATATCTCTGCCACCAGTTGGGGTCAATAACTCTCCCAGGGGATCCTCTGGGCAGTACCTGTGACATTTCCAGTGCATTCATCACAGCAGCAAAACTGAACATGTTTCCCATGGTGCCTTTTAGTTCCGCTGCAAGCTGGATAGTCTTATGCAGGAGAGCAGCCCTTTCTTCGGTACTCCCTGTGCAACCCAAGATGTCTACTGCGATCATGATGGACATGGTGTGAAACCTGTAGGGGGGAGATGTTATAAAGGTCACACTGGTTAATGGAGGGGTAGTGGTTGTATTTGAGGACCGAATTAAATTGCATGTTTTTTCAGTCCCACAGATTCATAGAAGACGCACGAGTGCAATTTCACATGGTTGATAGTAGATTAGCCACAAAATGTGGATACAACACGGCACATTAACCCACAATTCCACCTGGAGCATGGTATGTACATTAGCATTTGAATTACATATGCCCTTGCCCTGTCATTGCAAATCACCCGTAGCACATTGCAAACATGTCAGTCTTTGTTCACCTTTAAATTAACTTTTAGTATGATATTGAGAGTCATATTCTGAGACAATTTTCCATAGGTTTTCATTTTGTATTGATTTTGCATTGATTTGAAGAAAAGACTGGAATATCAACAGGAGAGGGCCTGAATATAGAGCAAAGTAATAAAAAGTAGCAGTAACAAAACATTTATAGCCTTACATAGTACTTTATAGTATTCTTTAGACGGGGTCAGCAAACCCCCATTTGAAAGCTGGAAAGAGTTAGAAGGAGAAGGCAAATAATTGAATAAAAATATATAACAGAAAAAATGATGGCCAATTGAAAAGTTGCTCAGAATTAGCCATTCTATGACATACTAAGGGGAAGCCTCACTGAGGCAACTTTGGGCGACTATAGAAAACGCATCGCCACGTTTGCATTAGCGCAGGCGACTTTTCATTGTAGCCTATGGGGAAAAACAATGAGGCAGTTCGGGGAGATAGTCGCCCAAAAGACGAGGCAATTAGTCGCCAAGCGAGATTCTCCCCGAATCTCCTCGTGTGGACTAGCCCTTGAAGTTAACTTAAAGGTGAACTGCCCTTTAATCCAACCAATAAACAGTTTCCCAGAGTTAGAGGGTCTTTACTAATTACCTTTCTAGTAGATCGAGCCGCAGTTGGCGGCCATGCGGCAGCGTCAGTAGCTCCATGCCTGAGCTCACTCCCATAATCCTTTGCATCTCTTTGGTAACGCCGAGTATCCTGGCAACCTGGGAACAAACAGAAGTAGCTAATTAATTTCCCCTGATTGGAAGGATTGTCAATATTGTGGAAGGCAGCAAGGGGAATAGTAATCAGCACTCCAAAAGTAGATATTGAATCCCTTAGCTGGCAAAGACTGGGGGGGAACTATGTTTTTCCTGTTGTGTTGGCACGAGAATATTATGAGCTCATTGTAGCATTGCTGCATTAGCTAAAAATATTCAGATATAGTAGCAGTGGCCGGCTCCGGAAATGCTGTCTAGGCACTTTGCATAAAATGAGATTGGTATTGATGTGGAGTTAGTAAACAAACACAGAGCAATAAAACAAAAGCAGTGGCACACAATATACACACAACAAATTTCTGGATTTGTATACTGTTTGCTTTGTCCCTATAAAAAATATATATATCCTCTGGCTGCCATTTAGTTGATGCATTATTTTAAGGATTGCTCTCATCATATTTTATGCTACTTACACCCAACTTTATTTCTACCTCTGTAACGATTTAGAGCCCCTTTGCTTCCTTTCTGCTCTCAATTTGATTTTAGTTGCAGGGTAACAAAGTAGGTGTGATTCAGCCAACTTGCTGACCCACCAGGACTCCAGCATGGAATAGGATCAACGTTGACCTTCATGATTGCAGTGGATATCTAGTAAGATGGTAGCAGATATGCTTTCACAAATTCTCCACTGCCTCCCCACAATCATATCTGCTAGGGGTGAAACATCCAATCTAGCCACTCAGGTCTTGGTCCCAGCAGTCAGTTGGCCATAATACAGTTGCACTTGTTTAGCAAGGTATCCTACTTGATGGTGTGCCAAATCGTGCCTATCTAATTACTTCAGGCCCTTCAGTAGAGGACAGGAAGAACAGTCGTGCTTGTCCCATAACACTAATAAGTTTGATACAAGGCCAATAAGTTTGAAAGTCAGCAGCTAAAATTGGCTTGCACATGGCCATCCCTATCATTATATATATTCATTGATCTCAAGTTCCATGATGTCCCCCTTCAGGGATGCTCCCTTTCCCCTACTTTTCCCCATCCTCTCTGAGCATTTAACCTCCTTACCTCACAATCTGTCTTGGTGATGTGTTTGGCGATAGTTTTGGCATCGACTTCAGCAAACAGCTCCTTAACTTTTTTCAGGATACACATCTCTAGTGGTTTGTTGTCTAACGGGATTAGTGTTGATTTAAAGGAAGATGGGATGAAAGAGGATTTTGCTTCCATAGTGGGGATTATAAAAGACCCTGGGTCCCTGTCCACTTCATCCGTTCCACGGATGCCCCCTGCCTTGGCACCCTCATCGACTCTTAACCTTTCCACATAGCTCTTGGGTGGGAGGGACTTGCTTAGTGCATCATGTGTTGAGGAGGCAGGTCGCAGCTGGCTGTAGTGCCCATTGTCCAGATCACTGTAACTGCTGATGGAGGGTGAGGGGGAGATATTTGGATGACCATGACTTGGACTGGAATGGGAACTGTCAGCCAAATTTAAGGCAGCCTTGTTGTTTGCAGGGCAAACATACGGCTCACTGGATCTTCTCAGGACTGGGGAGCCTGGAGCAGCGCAAACTGGTGGCTTCACAGGGGGTTTCATTCTGACAACTGGAAAAAAAGAAAAATAAGCCATCACTCTTTATGGACAGAATCATGAATATATATTTCTTCCCAGTAGCCAATATGAATTCAGACAACAACATGAAATGCTCTTTTAATATCTTTGGGGAATGAAATATAAGAGGCTATACTTCTCCTTTCATTTTCATGCCACGTAGTTTAGAATAATTGCGTCATAATACAAATTCCCTACTTGGAAAATATACCTTTGTTATGCAAATTTGCCTTTCCATTTAAACAGGGCATATCATTATTTACATATTTACATATGTGCAAATGAACTGTAGCTGGCATATTGCTTAACTGGGCCATTTTCCAGAGTCTGCTTTGATATCTACAGCCCCAGAGGCTGGGAGGCGAGGCAATCAGTATGGCAGCTTCTGACCATATTAAAGAATACAAAGATACAGAGAGTGCTATGTGCACACTATAAGCTAAACCACCATAATGTAGTAATTAAAGGAAAGAACGCACAGAGACGTTTGAGTATATACAGAGAACAAATGTCCTGGACACTCATGATGATATACCCTCATACTCTGTAAAGTATGGCAGCACCATGCAGATGTGTGTGTGTGTGTATATACATATATATATATATATATATATACACATATACATTATACATCAAAGGAATGTTCGGGCATACATTTAATACATTGGCCAGGCAGTACTCACCAGTGCTATAGGCAGGTGACCCTGGAGTTTCTGAGATGGGAGACATTGGGGAGTGCAGGTCTTGGATTTGATCCACGCTGACTGCACAATTTCTGATCATATCTCTATGATGCTGGGAAGAGGAGCCGCTGGAAGCAAAGAAGACAACAGGTTTCTGGGTGAGTCTGATACTTTATCTAATTGAGCAATTAAAATGCATCTCTATTAATACCAAAATATAATTTGTAAATGGTAATAAACTACTGCCCTAGATACCAGCCCTCTGGTGCTAATGTGGCATATGCTTCTCTGCTGACATCTGACACACCATCAGAAACTCCCTATAAATAGTTCTATGCTTCCAAAGATTATTTTTCCAAGCTCCGGATTGGTTCCTCAAACCAAATTCCAGCCCTTGGCTGCTCCATGGCAAATGCTCCATTTTAGGCTGCTGTGGGAACCACTGTTCCAGGTCCAGAGCAGCTCAAGATACTTTCTACCAACTCCAGCACAAAGAATAAGGGATTATCTACTGCATCTGAAACTGGTGGATAGAATAGCAACTCCACAACCCAACTTCAAGCTCCAAAATTATGCTCTGTTACTTTTTTCAGCACTACTCTGGCTATAGTATTCAGCCCCTGCTCTGGAGCATAGTCAACAAACTGATAAGCTCCACTCTGGCTTTGGGTCTTGTTACTGGCTCTTAGCTGTGAAGCTAATACCTGTCCATAAACAGAACATATGAAATCAGATGTGACTTACAGAACAGAGTTCCATTCATTAGTTAGCACCACCCAGCAGTTATCTGTATTGTCATGACCCCTAAATATATACCACAGGGTCTACTGTCAACATATCTTATCTACCCAGGCAAAAGAAATGCATTTTGCTTCTCTACAAAATCAGTATGTGATTCCTTACTGCCCTAGCAACCCAGTGCTTCTGGGGTAGTTTTACCTGTTTGGGCACCCGTTGCTTTTGTTTATCTTGTCTGCAGTGAGTCCATCTGTCATGGTGATGCTTCTTCTCTTCATATGACCCTTTTGTGGACTGTGGGATCCTCCGTGCCTTCCAGGTGACAGCCCATAGCTGGCTTCCAGGTATCTCAGTGGATATGTACGGTTGATGGGGCAGTAGATCATGGCGCTACTCTGCTCTGACACTGGCCGCCTGCTGCCCACGAAATAGCGTACGAGTGCCGGGATGTTGTCGAAGCTCTCCTGCTCAAACAGATACTGTATTCTGGTGTAGCTGTCACTGGTCTTCACCATCACCTTGTTAATTTTAAAGTGCAAAGATTCGTTCTTCCATCGGCAGGTCAAAACATAGTCACCCAGGCTGGTGAGAGAATCCCGTATCAAGAAGTCTCCGTTTCTCTGAACCAAGCTTTCAGATACCTGAGGCAATGGAAATATGTGAAGGCTTTATGGTCACACCGCTTTACAAGAAGCTCATATTAAAAGTTTATTATTATAATAATTTTATTATATTATTATAATTTTATTATTATAAGTTTGATACCAAGCAACAGGCCCCATTATATGTGGCTAGCGATAACGCCCCATCTTACCTCCCTTGGTATGCGCCCATGGTACCAGGCATGGCTGCGAGGGTCAGAGCTGTTGAGCTTTAATTCTTCTTCGAGCTCTTTGTGCAGTTTTTCAGGAGGTGTTTCCAGAATATACTTCTCCTTTGAGAACTGCGGGCAACAAAAGGACATAACTTTACTTTATAGAGACATCATCTAAAGCTGGCCATGCACATCCAGATCATTTAGGTATTTTACAGAACAAGAGAATCTGTCCTTGTTTTGCCACCCAAGTGATTGGCCAGATTAAGTTGACCAAAACATCTGGCTGTCAATTCTAATAAATGTATAACATGGCACTGCCAATGCAGAATGATTCACTGTGGACTGTATCCATAACCCAAAGTACTTCTCAGGTGATCGTATCTTTCACCTGGTTCAATAGATATCATAATGAGGCTCAATCAGATTTGATCAGGCTGCCAGCCTTTGTGGTCCCATATAATATACAACCAGCTGGCCATTTGGTCAAGAGAGACAGACCAGCTGATCTCGGCACATGCATGGGTAGCTTATCTTCAAGTCAACAAGGATACAATGATCCAATCTTGACCACTATCTTTTTTTTTTTTGCTTGCCCACGTGCGCATTTCCAGGAACCAATGAATGCAAAAAGATTTCAGGCTGGCACTTCATCTTGTTCCTTACACTTTAATGGAATGAGGTGTCACTGGGTGCCCATGTACCTCAACTTAAGCATCTGACCCTGTAGCTATTCTGAACATTACCTGTCATTACCCTAACCAATTTTGTTTTTAAATGTTGCAATATAATGGGTTAGGTCATCTGATTTTGGACATTTTAAACATTTTAGAAATACAGAAACCATTTCATTGGTTAAGGAGGCTTTTAATGACATAAATAATGTCTAGCCCTGGCGCCCTTTCCATTGTTAATTAATATGTTCTCCTGATACGGTCACTGTCTGATCCCAGCTGAATGAGATCAGACTATGGATTACTTATCACATATGGATTCAGCTCAGCAGCTTCTGGTGCTCATTAGCCCCTTTCTGTGACGGGAACGCATTGACAAAAAAAGTGAGCTTAACACTCCAGCCAGGCGGTGGCAGCTAGTGTTTTCTCTGGATAAAGCTCACACCAGCATAAACTAATCTACCCTGCACCCAATTTTATCAAAGCCGGTCAGGGGGGGTTTGAATAATACATATGATTTTAGAGGCATCGTCTGCATTGTAATGAGCTCTAGCTGCTGGGAGAACACCTGAGCCTGTCACCCTTGTAAAGTGCTGTTTTCTCCTGCCTCCCACCACTGCGATGATGTAATGCCCCAGAGCAGCTTCTCCTTTGGGAACTGCACACGGAATCTTTCATTTTCTGTGCTCACAGGGATGCTCTCTTTGCTTGTTGTCTAGAGTTCTTATTGTAACCTATTCTCTTCATTATACATCTGCCTTTGCTAACAGCCATATCCCTTCTTTATATAGCACTGGCATACCATGCAGCATATTAGAGATGACATATCATTCACACAAGTGCACTGCTGCATATGTCAGGCAGGGGACAATTTTTTGGAAAATACATTTGCCCCAGCTTCCAAAGGCACCCCTGCGGAATATGTTTGTCCGTGCCATAACTACAATACAGCAAACCCTGCAGACATTGGGGATGTCTAGAAACACCAAACAGCTATTCCTTCATTGTTTCAAGAGTCAGAACCACCAGTGCAGAGACTATAAACATCCAGGCAGATAGAGATCCTTTCCAGTTGGACAGCCTTGCTGTAAAGGGGATTTGTTTCTTCTGTTTATGTCTAGGTCACAGTTCCTACTTTCCTAACATAGAACAGACTCGTGTATTAAAACCTTAGCCTCCCCCAAAAGAGACTACTACATATTCGTATATATTCAACAAAGCACTTGGCCAGTTTGCAGCCACTTTCTCCCTAGCACTATTACCAACATGCCACTGCCAAACCATTTCTAACAGTACCAATTGCATTTACTGAAACCTCTATTTTGTGGCAAGATCCTTTTCTTTTTACCATCAAATTGCAAGATTTTAGACTATTTTATGCCAGGTTTGCAAATGACAGGGGAACAATTTAACTTGTAAATTGCTCGCACTTTGTGGTTATTTTGCCCAAAACTGCCAATTCTGCTGTGTATTTTTTTCCAACCCTGATGAGATATTCAGTGGGATTCAGCTCTATAGGGATGTGCTGAGTAAGCTAAAGCACGAATTAGCTATTTTTTTCCTGCTAGAGGGGCCTTGCTCAGCTTGAGCCTGAATAGCCATAAATTAGAGCATTTGTGCAGCACAGAACATTTTTTTAAGGTTTAGATCCCCATTATAGGCAGGTCTTTTTTTAGTTCCCCTTTAATAAAGTTCTTGTTTACCCCCTATTTACATTTTTAAGAAGATGGGCAACTCTGTTGACATTCCTCTAATTATTTAGAGTTTTTAAGCCATGTTAAAGAGCATGTTGGGGGGGAAGGAGTGAGAGGGGGGCTGGTCTAATTACGGGTGGGGACACTCAGCCTGAATACTCCCTGGAGGGACAAGGCTTAAGTAGATGCTGTTGCCATGCCAACCCACCCCCTGTTAAAAGCCCTTGTGCTGTGTGTGCGGTCTGACGACTTCCTTGTTACAAGATTTGGCCAGCGCCACAAACCCACACTGGATCTATAGATTGATTTCTCTCCTTGAGTGCCGACAGGGCACTGCCTAATTCAATAAACTATGATAGGACTGCTTCTTAAACAAAGCTAACGGCGAGCACCTAACAGATAAAAAATGGTCTTTCTACTTAAACTTGCCTTTAATAAAAACTCACCCAACGTTAGCTAATATCTCCATAACCTTCCTTACTATGATGATCATATGCATCCAGCACCAAGCTGTGTTAGCACTGCCTATTATATGGACTAGTGAGGGGCCGAATTAATTCACCAAGCATGGATTCGCTGCAATTTTCCACATTTCACCGCCCGCAAATGTTTATGCTAGACGTCACTGAAAATAATCATTGAAGATTCCGCGCGCAAAAAAAATGGTTGGCTGTGCACACATAAAATTGTCGCGTGTTAAATTGATTTGGACGCACATTGACTTTAATGCGTTCGGACAAAAGAGTCGTGCGTATAAAGATTGTCGCTCGTGTCAAAATTTTTCAGAGTTTCACAAATTTTTCAGTGAAACGGGACAGATTCGCCCATCACTAGTATGGGAATATAAAAAGGGCAGAATCAGGGTGGCAGTTGTATCCCTACCAGCCCCTCACTACTAACCAGTGCCATAATTAAGGTGAAGTGACCCTAAAATAATTTTCCTGTGGGGTCCAGTTGGGCATCCTAAATCTTCTGCCCCTCCTCCCAAGCAGTTCAGCTTCCTGCTCATAGTGGCTGCTGTACAACCTCTTTGGAGGCTGAGTTGCCTATCAGTTGCTCCCTAAATATTCTTAGGGTGACAGGGAGATTAGTCACCCAGCGACAAACCTTCTGTACTGTGGGCGACTAATCTCCCCGAAATGCCTTCCCACCAGCAAGAATGCAAATCGCCTACGTATCACTTCAGATTTCTGAAGTAGCCCGAAGTCTCCTCGTGCAGCAACTTCGGAAATTCTAAGTGTTTCTTATGCCATCCCGCTGGCAATATGTATTCTTGCAGATGGGAAGGCATTTCGGGGAGATTAGTCGCCCCACAGTAGAGAAGATTTGTCGCTGGGCGACTGTCACAACCATTAAGAGTGAATGGACGCTCCCAAAGAAGTTCTGCAAAACTTACGGGTTTCCTATGAGACTTAAAATGAAAGGGAGGGCGCGACACACAAGGCACTGATACAGAGACATTGATTAACTCCATATCATCAGGGACATATTGATCCGCTTCTGGTATTAGGGTTGCCACCTAGCCGGGATTTTACTAGCCTGGCAGGTAAAAATGATGGTTGATCCCAATGTTATTAAAAGGGGAAAAAGACAAATATATAGGAAGGCTGGTATTTTATTCCAGAAAAGGTGGCAACCTTATATGTGATTAACTTGTCAGTTTTTCAATTTCGAGTATCCCTATGCAGAGACTTTCAGGCTTTTGGGGGTACAAACCACCCTCAGCAGTATTTTTATTCAGATTCTCTGTAAATCTGTATGTACCTCAAATCTCACCCCCAATCCACTGAATATCAAGCCAACCATTTGGGATGTTCTGCCCTAATGCAATGAAAATAAATGCCGTCCCTAGGGGGGAAAGGGTTTCTGTGCTATCATTGAGTTACCTTGAATTTTCTTAAAGGTATAGCCCTTCTAACTGAACCAGGGGGGTGTTGTCTGGGAGAGACGGGCAGTACACGGCGATGATTTCACACCCTGCTGGGCAGTGCACACAGCTGAACAGATGACATAATCCTGTCTCTCATTGACTCTGTAGATAGTATACAGACATTTATAGCTATTGACTAATCTGCCCCCCCCCCTGTTTCTCTTCCTGCACCCACATTTTAATTCATTTTTGGGGGAGGTAGTAAACGTCTTCCCTTAACATGGGTGTTGCATCTGCTCCTTCATCTCCTATTGGCTAGGAATGATGTAATTGCTCATAGAAGTAGGTGTGATGCTATTGGTGGAGGTATATAGATTCTGCCATCACCAAAGCCATTCATACATTGCCATTAAAGGCACTCCCATGCACTTAATCACACTGCAATACATATGCAGGTGTTTCATTTTTTCCCCCCTTAAATTCATAATCACTTTCCACGTCTCCATATCAGAGAATACCTGGGGGGTGGGGGATACAGTTACATGGGTGCTGCTGTGTGGTCCTCTCTGACCATCAGGGGAAACTTAATTACACATGGCACTAAGATTACTGATACATCCCATGTAAAGTTCAGCCTTTCACTGTCCCAGTCAATTGATAAAGCCTAAGCTTTTATAAGGGTTGTTCACCTTTGAGATAACTAAATAATGAAAAACAATTGAAAAGTTGCTTAGAATTGGCCATTCTGTAACATAATGAAAGTTACCTTAATGGTGAACCACCCCTTTAATACTTGCAGCCCTTCAGATGTTTTCGAACTGCAGCTCTTGATCGCCTTTGACTGACAAGGGATCATGGGAATGGTAGTTAGACATGAAGCACAGGGTAGGATTCTGTTATTATAGGGACACACCAGTGGGATTGAAGATTACGCACCCCCCTCCAGTGCACAGGTTCCTGCCCAAGAGCAGCCTTCTAGCAAGCAGCACATTAGCCTCCCCAACACACAGCTACCAACAACCCTCTGAAATGCCGACATGATCAAACAATTGCCCCGTTCCAATCGGCAGATAATGACAATATAATGCAGATTCAACATTAAACAACTATTGCATGTGTAAAGTGTCAGGCTTGTGCTTACTGCCCCCCGGTTATCACCTACTGTACGTGCCAGACGTGATAGACGGAATGGGTGCTGCTCCTTACCTGCACCTGCATGAAGGAGCCACGGTAGAAGCAGCAGGCAGCTGCTGAGAGGGCACTCCACAAACTGCATCTCTCTGTCATGGTCAGTCCAGGTATCCTCCATCCAATGGCACAAAACCCCCAATCCTTGGCTTCCCGATAACCCCTTTCCTTCTCTGTCCCTAAGTTACTCTGTGATCTGCTGAGCAGATGCTGCTACTACTGGTGCTGATGCTGCTGCTGCTGGATTGCAGACTGATGCTTCATGCATTACCTCATCCCTTGTCAAGAGAGCATCATGGGAGGAGCCTAGGCAATGAGAAAAATTAGCTCACGGCCCAAGCCGCTCCCACCAGCCTTCCCCTCCCATCTTCATATTGTCTCCCTGCCTATTCAGACTCACGCAACCCCCCCTTTGCTTAGGTTTAGTCAATGAAGGAGGGGCACGGTGTGTGCGTATGAATGAGCTGCGATGGTGGGGACAGGGGAGACACACGGGGTCGATGGGACCTGCTGAGATGGATGTGGAAGTGACAGGTGAGGAAAGTAAAAGGTCACTCATTTAGAATCAAGTATTCAGCCCCGGTTATATTTAAAGGAATCATTTATATTCCCGTATAGACTGTGGTTTCAACTTCAGCTGGAAATGCAGTGAAGGGCTCAAATGCTGATCACAAATTTCTTCTCTTTATCATTATTGAGTTTGTCTTAAGAATACAGCAGATCTAGACAGACAGTGGCCCTTGATTTGCTGTTGCTGCTTGGGATCAACCACCATTTTTACCAGCCAGGCCGGTAAAATACCAGCCAGTTGGCAACCCTAGTTGGGCTACAACCTCCTTTGGTTGCCTACTGACTGCCTGCCCAGGTGAAGTGTGCAAAGCACATTGGGGCTGCTAACCTTGGAGCCCCCGGAACCCTTATAGGGCTCACACCTCTCACCCACCACCAGTCCCATCCCACCTTGCTATACTGATTTTCGGGTCTGGGTCAGCAGGGCCCAATGGGTTTTTCCCTGGTGACATCCTGCCCTTGCTTTCAACTACAGTCCCTCCTTCCAGTCACAAACCCTACATTTACCACCCACACCCCTCATATCTAGGGTTGCCACCTTTTCTGGAAAAAAATACCAGCCTTCCTATATATTTATCTTTTTTCCCCTATTAATAACATTGGGATCCACCATCATTTTTACCGGCCAGATGGCAACCCTAGTTGGGCTACAATTCTCTGCTCTTATCTCTCTCATTTCATGTATGTAGAGGCCCAAACGCATAGGTGGGCCAAGGGCTACTGGTGCCTCTTTTCTCCCCACTCCTGCTTTGGTTGCCCACTGACTGCCTACCCGGGTGAGATTGAAGTGTCTCGTCTCTAGAGTTGCCACCTTTTCTGGAAAAAAATACCGTCCTTCCTTTATATTTACCTTTTTCCCCTATTAATAACATTGGGACCAGCCCTCATTTTTACCTGCCAGGCCGTTATTTTTTACAGGTGGCAACCCTACTGGTCTCCTGCTCACCCCTTCAATATCTAGGATAGTCTCAGAGCAGTGGGTGCAGCGTATGTGACGCATTTTATTTCTGAATTGCACCCTCACACTACGGTTGCCACCTGGCCGGTATTTTACTGGCCTGACCGGTAAGAATGAAGGCTGATTCTAATGTTAGCAATAGGGATAAAAGATAAATATATATGATGGCTGGTATTTTTTGGTGGCAACCCTACCCCACACGCACAGGTGCACCCTAAGAAACAGTAACCAACAAGCCCAACAAATATCGACTGTCAATGGCATTTTACACCAACCCTACTGGCCAGAATCTACAAATTACTGGTCCAGACCTGTGCTAGAGCTGACGTATGCTCTGTAGTAACAATAAGCAACAGATAAACAACATGTCTTACCTTCACATACTCACTTCCCGCATCAAGGCCACTACACGTACTGCAAGAGAATGACAGAAAAGGGTAATTAATAAGTATATTCGTCATTAGTTCATCATCCTGTTCACTTGCCAACCTCTCTAAATAATACCTTTAAAGGGAGTCACAGGGCCCCGCACCAAATCCATGTTAGGGCCCCCATCTAAAGTTTCATTAAAGGATCAGTAACATAAAAAACATTTTTTTAAAAAATTCGTTAGTATAGAACAAAAAAAAACACAAAGCCAAAGGAAACTTTTAAATCGCTAAGTCTTTATTAAGAAATAACTTAGGAAAACGCTGCTTGCTCTCCTCTTCAGAAAAGTCGACGACCCATCATCTCCTCCCTGGCTATCTCCTATAAGGAAAGCAGGGAGGAGAAATCGAGTGCCACAAGATGGATTGCCTTTTCTGAAGAGGAGCACAAGCCGAGTTTCGGTAAGTTATTTCTTAATAAAGACTTTTAAAGCGATTTAAAAGTTTAATTTTTCCTTTTTTTCGTTCTATACTAACCGTTTTTTTAAAAAAAAAAATTGATGTTACTGGTCCTTTAATATATATATATATATATATATATATATATATATATATATGTGTGTTGAAACTGCTGATCAGGCAGTATTCCAGTGGGACCCCCCAGGCAGTTGCAGGCTCTGCTTCCTTTATACTGCAGTTAAACCTCTGTTCAAATGAGAATCTGCCCTGTCTCTAAGCACTGATTATTATTCTTCATTAATTTTATGAGATTAAATGATGATGATGTAGTTGCACTGGGAGGCACTGTAAAGCATTAATGAACGCAGTGGCGTGTAGAAAAAAAATTTCCGATGCAAATTGCCATGTTTTTCCCCCCAATGCAATTCTTTTATTTTTTTTTCCCCAGGGTCATTGCAGACTTGCTCTAAGTTGTGGCGAATTTGTCAAGACACACACAAATTACATTGCACATTGCTGTGCAAGCTGCGTCTGTCGTCTTGAGAGTGTGGATTGTGTCTCTTCTGGAACGTGTTTTATAAATGTCCGATGTGCTGAGCTCAAGTCTGTAGCACCTATTGACTCAACCTACTGTTAGAATGGTGGTAAGAAGCTCTTTAATTCCGGCCTCACAAAAACACAACAGTCCTGTCTTGCTTTTTGGAATACTTTCTAGACAGAGCAGCATCTCACAAAACACACAACCCTTTAGGGCTGGGACACACTGGGCGATTTGGGGAGATTTAGTCGCCTGGCGACTAATCGCCGCGACTTTCCACGACCAATCTTCCCCGAATGCCTCCCCTCGCTCTGCGCCTGGCTAAAATGAAAAATTGCCTGCGCTAATCACACGCGGCGATTCGTTTTCCGAAGTCGCCCGAAGTTTCCTCTTGAGGCAACTTCGAGCGACTTCGGAAAACGAATCGCCGCGTGTGATTAGCGCAGGCGATTTTTCATTTTAGCCAGGCGCAGAGCGAGGGGAGGCATTCGGGGAGAAAAGTCGCTGCGATTAGTCGCCAGGCGACTAAATCTCCCCAAATCGCCCAGTGTGTCCCAGCCCTTATCTTACATTTGCTAAACTTGCTGTTTCTAATTTATCTACGGGAGCAGAAGGGATAAGAAAGCTTAGTTGAGGCATAGCAAACAAAACCACTGAACATTTCAAATCTGAGCTTTTACCGCAACAGAAAAAAAGAGCGATATCAGAGATTGTGCAGAGAGTTGTAAATAAAAACGTCTAGTCTCAAAAAAGTATTTATTTTCCAGTTGAAAGCCCAGAGATTATTGGTGCCCCTTAATATTGGAGTGCTGTTGTTTAGTGCACTCTTTGTGTTACTCCTGCTGGAACCCTGTAATTTCCCTTATTGTCACTGTTGCTCCCCAGTGCCTGGAGCTTTCTATGGGCCCATTCTGCTCAGGGATCAGAGGACACTGTGTTCCTGGTCAGGTTTCCTGGCTAAAGTGAATCATTTTTGGGGGCAAGTGTCAGGGTGTGACCGGGGCAAAGCCTCAATGCAGGAAACAGCCTGTTGCATCCTTGACTCCGCACAATGCAAGGTTTCCTCTGTCTACTCCCTACATCCTCCCTGTGCATAAAGGGAAAAAACATGTGCTAGTCACACAATTACTTATCCTCGCTTATCCTGACTCATGTACCAGATTGTATCAATTGAAAGCAGTATGTTGACAATCTCCCCGAACTGCCTCCTCATGTCTTCCCATCCGCTATAATGAAAAATCGCCTGCGCTAAAGCACACGCAGCGCAGCGTTTTCCGAAGCAACTTCGGAAAACGCTGTGCAGCGTCTACTTTAGCGCAGGCGACTTTTTCATGTGGGAAGACACGAGGAGGCAGTTCGGGGAGATTGTCGCCCAGAAGTTGAGACAATTCGTCGCCAGGCAACAAAATGTGCCCGAATCTCCTCGTGTGAACTAACCCTAAGGATGGAACTACTTTCTGGCAGGCTGTTATTTCTCCTACTTAATGTAACTGAATCAGTCTCAGTGGGACTTGGCTTTTACTATTGAGTGTTGTTCTTAGATCTACCAGGGAGCTGTTATCTTTTGTTAGGGAGCTGTTATCTGGTTACCTTCCCATTGTTCTGTTGATAGGCCGCTGGGGTAAAAGGGAGGGGGTGATATCACTCCAACTTGCAATACAGCAGTAAAGAGGGACTAAAGTTTATCAGAGCACAAGTCACATGACTGGGAAACTGACAATATGTCTAGCCCCATGTCAGATTTCAAAATTGAATATAAAAAAATCTGTTTGCTCTTTTGAAAAATGGATTTCAGTGCGAAATTCTGCTGGAGCAGCACTATTAAGTGACGCGTTTTGGAAAAAAAAAACATGTTTTCCCATAACAGTATCCCTTTAAAGGAATTGTTCAGTGTAAAAATAAAAACTGGGTAAATAGATAGGCTGTGCAAAATAAAACATGTTTCTAATATAGTTAGTTAGCCAAGAATGTAATGTATAAAGGCTGGAGTGATTTGATGTATAACAAGTCAGTCAGATCACTACTTCCTGCTTTTCAGCTCTCTTGGTTTACACTGACTGGTTACCCTGGCTACCAGGCAGTAACCAATCAGAGACTTGAGGGGGGCCACATGGGTCATATCTGTTGCTTTTGAATCTGAGCTGAATGCTGAGGATCAATTACAAACTCACTGAACAGAAATGTACCATGTGGCCCCCCTTCAAGTCGCTGACTAACTCAGAGTTATAGAGCTGAAAAGCAGGAAGTTGGATTCTGGCTGTTTTATTAGACAACTGTTCACTCCAGCCTTTATATATTACATTTTTGGCTAACGAACTATTTTAGAAACATTTTTTATTTTGCACAGCCTATCTATTTACCCAGTTTTTATTTTCACACTGAACTATTCCTTTAAGTTCTGCAGTATTATATAGGAAACTGCTACTGCATTTATCCTGCAAAGTATTTTTTGGTTTTATTTAACATGAAACTGACTTAATTTCTCCTGAGTTCTGCGATATTTTTCATGCTATAAAGGAATTGATGAATACAATGTATTTAATTTGCCTCATAAACACAAAAAATTACCCTCTGTCTAAGAGCTTAAAGTGCAGTCTCTTTCTGTCCATAGCGAGTAGAGAGAGGAATGGTGACAGTCCGGGACTTGAATTGGGTGCCCTAAGCTTTTGGCCAGATCCTGATAAGAATTCCTGTTAAAGGGGTCGTTCATTGTAGATTTACTTTTACCATGATATAAACTTTGATGTTCTGACACAATATTTTACCCTATCAACCATACTATGCAGAGAAGGAAGGTTTCTCCTATACTTTATATACCATGTCAGTACAAGAGACAATTATCTTTATCCTCAGCTGCTCACAGCTCTCTGCAAACTTCTCCTAAACACATAGAAAGACCCTTCTCCTAAACACATAGAAAGACCTTCACTCATGGGAGATATTCCACAGCTGCCACAGCTTATAAAATATCCTTGCACTTCATTTCCATAGAGAATACAGCCCTCAAATGCTCAGCGGGAAGTAACTATCACACCCTTATGATACTGACTTTATATACAGGTATGGGATCCGTTATCCGGAAACCCATTATCCAGAAAGCTCTGAATTACAGAACGGCCATCTCCCATGGACTCCATTTTATCCAAATAATCCAACTTTTAAAAAAGGATTTTGCTTTTTCGCCTTAATAATAATAAAACAGTAGCTTGTACTTGATCCAAACTACGATATAATTAATCCTTATTGGAAGCAAAACCAGCCTATTGGGTTTGTTTAATATCTACATGATTTTCTAGTAGTAGGAATGGAGATCCAAATTACTGAAAGATCCGTTATCCTGGAAAACCCCAGGTCCCGAGCATTCTGGATAACAGATCCCAAAACAATGCAGCAGAAGTCAGTTCTTCTCCAAATCAGCTGGCTTCTGCTACATTGTTTCAGAAAAGACAATTTAAATAAATGTATACTGGAAAGATGCTTTGTATAAAAGGTTACTGTGGTCCATCTTGCCACTATGTGCCCCCTTATAAAACTGGTTATGAATAGGAGAAAAGGAATTCTGCCTGGAGATATTGTACTCACAGACAATGTATCTCTAGGGGGATGAGACCCCTCGCTGTTCACCAGTCAAGCCACAAAGAAAGGCAAAAGGTCAGATAGTTACAGTGCACTCTATCACGGCTGGGGGACCCTCTGACTACCCAGGGGAAAGTAATGAGAAGCAGATGCACTGGGGTGGTATATACAGAGGCAAATGCAGAGTGTGGGAAGCAGGATGTCATGGATGAAATAGGAAAGAGTTTCAGCGTGTGAGACAATAGGGAATAACCAGAGCCTCCAAATGCTCAAAGGGGAAAGAGAAACAAGGAAGAACAAGCTGGATCTGAGAGCATTTTATTCATACAGAGTCATGTTGCTCCCCATGTACTGTGACCGGCAGCTGGCTTTATTCATTTTTGAATTGTTTGGAATGTAATGCTCTGATTGGCTGCAAGTTGATTGTGTCCCTGCACACAGAGCAATCATGGTGAAACACACCTACAAGTATACATATACAATATATATTTATCTATATACACACATATATATATATATATTCAGCACATTTTGTGATTCCCAGTCATGCTGCATTATAGAGTATGATGGGAGGTGTAGTTTAATCGATCAACTGATACCAGTCCCATATTCAGTTCTGTGCCAACATTGTCCCCAGCATGGAATTGCTGTCTCAGCACTGCCTGGTGTTTAAAAGCCATCAAATATAATATCCCCCTGACTTGGGAATGTAACCCCCTTCACCATCAGAGCACTCAACAACAAACCAGGGCTCCTAATAATAGGGCACACCCTGGGTTTAGACCATCTCTTTGCCTGTGGGTGAATACCAGCATGGCATAGACTCGTTACAAAAAGGCATATCTACCCTGACAGCACAGCCCATGTTCAGAAGGCTAGGCAACCAGATAGCTGCCAGTTAGTCCCTTACCAGTAGCCCAGGTGGTGATATTGTCGGCCCAAGTCCATCTGGAGCCTAAAATCCAAACTCATTGCCGAGGGAGAAGTTCTCAGTGTCTGTGCTGCTGGGCGTTTGTGAACTTGGGAAGGTCTGTGTTGGACCACAGCAGCTTCCCTCCTCCTCCCCTCCCACTGCCCTGTATGGAATGTTCTGTGGAGCAAGGGGAAGGCTCCTCTTGACTCTGGCAAGTGATGGAATTCCAGGTCATTAGCATGCTCCTGGCATCCTTGGGCCTCCTCTCACTCTCGCATGCAACACTCACGGGGGAAACTGATTTCTGGGGGATGAGTCTACTGAACTACACAACTGACTTTTACTAAAGCAGAGGGACTTCTCGTCCTAGTACAGAGCTAGAGATGGATCAGGATGCTGGTTTTAGTGGCTACTACAAGATCTTGGAAATCACAGCAGCCATAGAACACCTGAATATATAGTCCCATGGAATACTGTCCAACTTGCTGCCCTCTATTTTTGTTTGCAACTGCCAGCAATATCCAATTGTCATCCTGGACTTCTCTCTTCAGATTAAATACCTAGAAGCAATTACCTACCTAACCAATATTTGATCAGAGCTCTGTAAAGGAGAGCTAAACCCTAAGTATGATTAGGGCTAGAAATGTCATGTTTTATATACTGCACTTACTACAACAGCCTTAAAGATAAGCACCCAGGGTCGGACTGAGGGGCCCAGGGCCGCTGACTGAGGCCTGACCCTGCCACTAATCCCCCTCCGGACCCGAGCTGCACCACCTTTAGCATGACCGCACATGCATGCGCGTACCATGTTTTCGAGCATTCAGGCCTGGAGGGAGCGGGTCTGGGCCAGTGGGGCCCACCAGTTTTTTTCCCAATGCCCCACCAGTCCAACCCTGTAAGCACCTCTATAGCAGTGTTGATCCAAAACTTCACAGTTGTCACAGGAGCTCCCCATCTTGTATTTTGTTAGCAGTATCAGTGGCACGCCACATGCTAAGTGTGCTCTGGGTAGCTGTAGAGCATCTAAATGTAGGGGTTGTTGGAAATCATCAAACTGAAATTAAGTTTAAATCATTTTTTAGGGAAAATAGTGTATCTGTCATGCCCCCAGTAGCACCCCATCCTGACATTTGGTCAGGGTCCCTGGGTGTAGTCATAGGAAAATATCAGTGTATCAGTCAATATGTATATTCAACCCAAATCTCATCGGGCAAATGGATATTCTCCCTAGTATGCATATTCACCCCAAATCTCCTTAACTGGCCTTCAAGATGGGCTTCCAAGTTTATCCAGGAGAGCAAATGATCATTATATCCAGTATACATATTGACCCAAATCTCTCTTTACTGGCATTCCCATCTGCTCCATGTCCCCACAGTTTGGGAAACTAATGTGTAAGCAGACTTTCAGCTAGATCAGTAAAGAGTTGCAGCAGCAAGTTGGAGTGTTTATTAGCCAGCTATGCCATCGACCTGGAACTGTAGCTATCTTTATAACATTGGTCTGAGATCCTATCCAAAAGCGAACCCTTAGCAGAATTAAAAAGAGTCGCTGAGATGATGCTTAGAACGACAGAGGAACTTTGCATTCTATGAAAACGGGTATATATTTAGTAAACTGCCCGACATTTAAAAAGCGGAAATGTGAGGATGATATAATAGTCTTTTTTTTTTTTGCTTAATGAAAGAATATATCATTCTAAGCAACTTTCTGATCTAGATTCATTACATTATCGTTTAACTTCTTCGTAAATGTGGTTGCTATTCAAAACAGCAACTATGTGTCCCATTTTGTTTTCTGCACTGCTGGTTATGACTCTTGAAAAGATGTAGCAGATTTAGCTGATTAACAGCCATAAAGGCAAATCATTTTTAATCATTTGCTTTCCTTGTCTACATCTTTCAAACACCCAATAAACTCTGGCTCTGTGAGCTTACAGTTATATTGTTACTGTTAATCTTTATTCCTTATCCTTCTATTCAGTCCCTCTCCTATTCATATTCCAGTGGTCGCTGAGGTAAACAAGACCCTAGCAACCAGATAGCTGCTGAAATTTCAAACTGGAAAGCTGCAAAACAGAAAGCTAAATAACTGAAAATAACATTAAAAGCAGCATAGCACTTTCTATTTGATGCTAAAAGTTAATTTAAATGTTTTTTAATTTCATCCAATCCAATAGCAATTATTTTGCTAATGGCTTAAAGCCATTTACCATTTTCTAAATGAATTATAATCCATAGCATGCAGTATTAGTATACTATTGGACTGCTTATCGCATTATCACAAGCACAACTTCCCAAGCGTTCGGTAACCTGTGCGCAACTTTGGATCTTCGTGAATTTGCTGGCGAAGGGCAGCAAAGCCGTCGCAAGCACATTTTCGCGGCTTAGTGAATTTGCCCCCATGTATCTCTGCCTCTCCCAGAACCAGGAAGCCATGTAACAATACCTCATGCAGAACCTTCATGTTTTTTATTATAGGCATATAGTCAAATACAAGAGTCCTCTGCACTCAACCCATTATCAATATATTTAAGACAGAGACATTTTGTGCATACTGCTACTGAAAAATGCCTTACCCTTTAAACAAAACAGGGATTGTTTGTCCATATATTGCAATATATTTAAGCTGGCCAACTACGTCAAAGTCATCCCATATCTGGCCAGTCCTATGCTCAATTTTATCTGATTCATTAAGAATTCTATTGCTTCATTATACATTTTACAAAGATATGTAATGACTTGAATGTAATGTAAGATATGGGATGACTTTGACGTAGTTGGCCAGCTTAAATATATTGCAATATATGGACAAACAATCCCTGTTTTGTTTAAAGGGTAAGGCATTTTTCAGTAGCAGTATGCACAAAATGTCTCTGTCTTAAATATATTGATAATGGGTTGAGTGCAGAGGACTCTTGTATTTGACTATATGTATTTTGTGGTCACACCCTCATTGCACCCCCGCCTAATGGTTTTAAAAAATAGTGGTGAGCACAACTTTCCCTTGTTTGTTATAGTTATACAGGAGCAGTGACCAGCTCCATGTTGTAGCTCCCACCCTTCCCAGCTATAGTCAGGTGATCCCACTGGTGTCTAATAAAAGGGCAGCCAAGTATGGGGGTTTACTTTGAAAGCAGCAAGTAAATTGCAGGTAAAACCTAGTCCCTTTGTCAAATGTATAATGAAGCAATAGAATTCTTAATGAATCAGATAAAATTGAGCATAGGACTGGCCAGATATGGGATGACTTTGACGTAGTTGGCCAGCTTAAATATATTGCAATATATGGACAAACAATCCCTGTTTTGTTTAAAGGGTAAGGCATTTTTCAGTAGCAGTATGCACAAAATCTCTCTGTCTTAAATATATTGATAATGGGTTGAGTGCAGAGGACTCTTGTATTTGACTATATGTATTTTGTGGTCACACCCTCATTGCACCCCCGCCTAATGGTTTTAAAAAATAGTGGTGAGCACAACTTTCCCTTGTTTTTTATTATAGGCACCCACCCTACACCCCCTGCTCTTACCCATCTTCCCAGTTGCCTTTGTTCTCTCCAGGTTGAGTCTCCACGGTCTTTTCTCTGTTCTGTTCCTCTTTCTCAGTGGCATCCTGAGCCCGTATCTCCTGACTTGGTGGAAGAAGTTCATTGAGGGTTTCTACAGGTTTTGCACAATCATGTTTTTTTAACGTTGCTGACCTGCTTTTTGCTTTAAGGGAGGGCACAATGATCATGTCATTGGGATCATCATCATCCAGCTGGTCATTGGTAGGCTGAGATGCCATAACAACTGGTATGTTAGAGCTGCTGCCATTGTTCCCTCTCAATTTTTTGGATTTTGATCCATGTTTGATGGAACGTCTGGGCATTGTACCCATGTGGGTGTACATGTCACATGACCGGGCATAGGTAGGGCTTCTTGGGCTTGGTATAGCATTGAGGTCATCCTGTGTCTTCTCAAAGCTGCCATGGTTGGTCTCAATGTCCTTAGAACTCGCTCTGCGGAAGGGAAGGGGGAGGCTGCTCAGGCTGCCGAACATTTTGAAGAATCCTGCAATTATAGATAAGATAATAACTAGATATGCCAAAGGCAAAGCAGAATTCAGTGTCAGGCGTGGGACACATGAACATTTATCAACGGGGGGTGACATTACAGGTGTAGTCATGATATCATAGGCGGAGGATGCATTTTGAGTTTGGGTAACACTCTCTACAGCTTATTTAGGCTTATCCTACCCTAGTCTTCATTAAAGGGGATCTAAAGTCAAAAACAACATTGCAGGTACTGCTCATAAACCATAAAAAGGAGGCTATTTGCAATGTACTTCAATTTGATATGTTGCTGACCCCCTTCTAAAGAACAAATGCTCTGTAAGGCTACAAATGTATTGCTATTGCTACTTGGTATTGCTGATCTTTCTATTCAGTCCCTCTCCTACTCATATTCCAGTATTTAATGCAAATCAGTGCATGATTGCTAGGGGAATTTGCACCATAGCAACCAGATTGCTTAAAATGCAAATTGAAGAGCTGCTGAATAAAAAGCTAAATAAACTCAAAAACCACAAATAAAAAACGAAACCCAATTGCAGATTGTCTCAGAATATCACTCTCTGCATCACAATAAAAGTTATCTCAAAGGTGAAGCACCCCTTTAAACAAACAATACAAATTTTCTAATTGAAGTACATTGCCAATATGTTTCTTTTTTTGGTTTATGAGCAGTACCTGCAATATTGTTTTTTGACTTTACATCCCCTTTAAATCCTCCCATGAAGGGTTTCATGCTGGCAAGGAAGGAGATACAGACAATGGCATTTTAGATTAAAAGCAAACTATGCAAACAGTGTCAGTATTCCCTTTAGGGTCAGGGCACACAGGCAGATTCGGGGAGGTTAGTTGCCCGGTGACTCACGAGGAAACTTCGGGCGACCTCGGAAAACTAATCGCTCTGAATGCCATCCCGCCAGTGATTTACATTTTAGCCGATGGGAAGGAAGGGGAGGCAGCTCGGGGAGATTAGTCCCCCAGAAGAAGAGGAGATTTCCCCGAATCTGCCTGTGTGCCCTGACCCTTAACCCAATGTCCCGTATTACATTTGTTGCTGGAAATGTCTTGGCTTCTTCTTATGGTACGGCACATAGGAAGCATTTCATTTCCCAAAATGCTGGAAACCTCGTGCTTTTCAGCACAGCAGCAGTTGTTACAATTCTAATACAGTTATGGGACCTGTTATCCATAATGTTTGGGACCTGAGGTTTTCCAGATAATAGATCTTTCTGTAATTTGGAACTTCATACCTAAAGTCTACTAGAAAATGATGTAAACATTAAACTAACCCAATAAGATTGTTTTGCCTCCAAAAAAGATTAATTACATCTTGGTTGGGGTCAAGTACAAGGTACTCTTATTATTACAGAGAAAGGAAATCATGTTAAAAAAATTGGATTATTTGGATAAAATGGAGTCTATGGGAGACAGCCTTTCCATAATTCAGAGCTTTCTGGATAATGGATTTCCAGATAATGGAACCTATACCTGTACATCATTTCCAGCAGGCAGAGGTCTAGTATCTTAATGTAGTACTTTATCCAAATGTAAACTTCATGCAGTGAATAACTCCTATCTATCACCATGAGCCTGTATACATTCCATTTGCATTTTACTGGAAAAGCAGCAATTTGTAACATCTCTCATGCCATGGATATATAGGGGACCCAGTGGGGTACTGGCTGATAAACAATGTTCTTTTAAGAAATGTCTTACTGCCAGACTTTAGGTGGTCCAAGATTCATTTTGTGTGGATCCTAGTAACTAGATCCACGGGCTTCCATTATTTCTATAAATAATAATTATAATGAAACTGATGGCAGCTCCGTCTCTTGCTCTTTGGCCTGTTAGACGCTCATAGGGATCATGTAAACAGCTGCTTGGTGTTGCAATAGCTGGCAGTACAGCAGTGGAACAAATCGGTGTAAATACCCATCCTTGCCTCATTGGCACAGCCTCACCAAAAACAGGATTTGACCTCTGTAAAAGCGACAGTGCCCTTTGTTCTCAGTCTGAATTCCGTTAGTGATTTGGTTATTGGGAAAAAAAACATTTCTGTATTGGTAATGATAATATTTTGATCAAAAATTAGAAGTAGGAAGTGTCCAGAATTTTGGGCCCAGGCCAAAAAAATACTTTGAAAATAAGTGGTACTGTTTATTCTATGGTGCTTGTCTAAGAGCTGGGAAAGACTGACCAAATATTGTTCTGTTATCGTTCCAGGAATGACAGATAAAGGGCGTGGGGGGGGGGGTATAAATTGTCCACTTATGGGACTTTTTACAGTACAGATGCAGACACTATTGCAGTCTTCTACTACTGCCTTTCTTATTCCTCAGGTTTCCAGTACATTGATTATGATAGAATGTTTCCAGCCGACCATTATACCATTTCATCTGCCCATCACCTAATCTAAAGAATTGCAGTTAGTCTGTCCAAACAGAATATAGGGTAATGTTTAATAATATTTGTACCAGGTCTTGTAACTTGTAGCAACCAATCAAATGTTTGCCTTCAAACAGGTACCCAATAAATGCTTCCCCGTATAACTCAGCCTGCAGCCTTGTGCCTTTATATGGTCACAGAACCCGTCAGCTCTTCTAATATCCTTATCATTTACAGTAGGTGGTACATTGTCTCTTATAATACACAAGTGATACTCTATAGACTTCCCTCTAAAACTCAGCCTGCAGCCTTGTGCCTTTATATGGTCACAGAACCCGTCAGCTCTTCTAATATCCTTATCATTTACAGTAGGGGATACATTATCCCTTATAATACATGAATGATACTGAGAGTTCCCTGTATAACTCAACCTGCAGCCTTGTGCCTTTATATGGTCACGGATCCTCTCAGTGACTTCTAATATCCTTATCATTTACCGTACAGGGTGCATTATTCCTGGTAAACCTATATACTGCACCTTGTGACAGGCTGCGGAACTGGCGTATTCATCTCCATATACTTTGCAGTGACATTAGTGTAATCCTGTTTGGGAGTGAAGGGTTTATCTGGCTATACAGACGATTTAATGTCTATCCTCTTTGCCCAGACACAGGATTATAGAACAGAATCCACTCCATCTCTTGCTGTTTATATGTCTCTAAACAGAAGCCTGAAGTCTCACTGCACATCCTGCACTCTCAGCCCCAGGGCTTCGTGTGAGGCAAGTCAAAATGGGAGAGAAGGTAGGTATTAAATCCATTATGCCCACAACAAAAATAAAAAGCAACTTTGAGTCTTCCCCCTTCTCCTGCCCTGAAATAATACATAAGCAGTGTATGTCCTAAATGCCCACTGAGAAGATGTAGCTGGCTGCTGGGCACAATGCCCATTTTGCTTCCGAGCAGGTTCATAGAATACTGTCCTAGTTGTGCAAACCATCTTTCTAAGAAATACAGAGTTAGAAGCAGAGACCAGAAAGGGATAAATAAAACAAATGTTGATTTGAATCATAATGTAGTGGCATAACTATAGAGAGAAGCAGACCCCCTACTGTAGCAGGTGGCCGTGGGAACAGGGGTCGTGAGTGGCACAAGGCTAATGAGCAGGCAGGGGGGAACGAGCAGGAATGGGGTGTTGTGTAATAGCCAGGCCTCTCCATCGTTTTTTTTTTTGTTTTTTTTAGTGGTTGGGAGCGGTAGTTATGCTGCTGCATAATTGGATTTTTACATATTACATTTAATGAATGTTCATTGTTGCTTAGCATTCCGTTATCTTTCATTATGCAAAAGAGATTTTAGGAGGTGGGGGTCACTCCTCTTTACATGCAGCCAACTGAAAATGCCTTCTTTTTCATTCTTATTCAATTGTCTGGGATCGCTTCATGGAAGGTTTCATACACGCAGTGGATCGAGAAGGGAAGGTTTTTTTTTGAGTGCTTTGTTACCCGCTGGAGAGCATATTTCCCCACAAAGGGCCAGATTCAGTTTGAGGGGCAAAATCTATCTCCTAATTAAAATTCCAAATGTACTCGTAGAATTGACTTGCACTGCATTACTGGCCATATTAGTGCACGGCTGCATTCCATTGTTGGTGATAGACACAGCCCACATGTTTGGAACTATAGGAAGTAGAGAAGAGCTGAGATTCCTAAACACTTCCTCTTCTGTTGACCCACCTTGCACCACCAACATGCTCCATCGGCAGGTGAAATTTCCAAAATTGGACAGACCATCCTACAAACGTCTCAGATCAGCGTAAAGCTGGACATAGACGGAAAGATCCGATCGTACGAATCTAGAATTCTTACGATTTTCGGACCGTGTGTGGAGAGTCCCGAAATTTTTCGTCCGGCGGAGATTGCACGTTTGGTCGATTGGACAGGTTAAAAGATTTCTGTCGGCTGCGGGTAATATCTCTGCATGTATTGCCGATCGTACGATTTTCAGTGGGAGACACTAGCTTTGGTCGGACATAACTTTCGTACAATTGCTGTCAGGGGCAGAACATCGGCTGATCTGTTCTTTTACTACTTCATTTGATCTGAATGTTTAGTGGCAGGTCGGGAGATGGGGAAGTCCGATCGTTCGAGGATTTGGGAGTTGGTCTCATGAAGGCCCACCAGTTTTTTTCCCAGTGTCCGACCGGCCCAGTCTAACCCTGTCTCGGCTCATCAATGGTCTGTCCAAAACAATAAACCTAGGCATAAATAGCTAGCTTAATACTACAGGATGGATATTTACAGAATACAGTGAAGCATCTAAAGGATATTATATATTTGAATGCACCCCGGCACTAGGTACAGTGACATTACTCAACTAGACAGTTACAAAAAGGAAACAGATCCACTATCGGCACAACCGCAAACACAGGCAGCACAGCTGCTGAGATGACTGGCTGCTTGTCGAAAACTCCAGGGGGGAAATAGCAGCCCAGTGTGTTTGTGCTGTGCAAATCACAGGGCTGACTAACAAGGAGCAGGCAGACTAACACATCATTATTGTTATATGTTAATAGCGTTAGGATATTCTGTACAGTTGTAATGCCACCGCAGTGCAAATACTGTCTATTCGCACTTCCCTACAGCCGAGACACCAAACATGCATGATAGGAATAATGTTCTCCAAGCTGCACTAGTATATTGCTGGTAAATATGTAATACCATTCATGTACTGATGCTCAGTTGGCATGGCATTTAGACAAATACAAGAGTCCTCTGCAATCAACCCATTACCAATATATTTAAGACATTGAGATATTTTGTGCATACAGCTACTAAAAAATGCCTTAAATATATTGATAATGGGTTGAGTGCAGAGGACATCTTGTATTTGTCTATATGTATTTTGTAATGGGTCACTGGCGGTTGACAGACATATTTGCTGCCAGCACAGCCTCTTCCCAACCTTCCTTGCCCTTTCCTTAACCCACTTCTCTTGTGGAAACCGATCATTGCTGCTGTTTATATATTCACGGGGCTCGGCTTGCCTTGCGCAGGTTTAGGATCGGCATTGTTTAAAGAATTTATGACCCATGCATCACTACAGCTTTGGCCTTAGCTGTTTTTGAACCTTATCAACATGTTTAACAAGAACATTGCTGATACAAGAACTCAAATATTTAGTTGGGGGTTAGGCCGATGATTCTTCTGAGGACCGCTCATCCGATTGAATGGGCACAGTTTGTCCCACATAAATAACAACATAAATGGAATGGCCTTAAAACCATGGCCTACCAAATCAATATCTAGTTGGGGTCAGACCAGAAATTTAAATATATGGACTGACTGGAAAACCCCCTTTATTCTTCATAGAACCCCTTATCCTATGTTTGGCTTAGGGGCCAAATATTAAATGATCCTAGTCTGATCAATCCATCCATTTGGCAACCTACAACGGATCTTGTAGGGTTTGGCCAGATTTAACAATGGACCGTAAGAGCCAATTATTTGGCGAGGTAGCTGAATTAACAGATCTTTACTTTCTTTGCCTACCAAAATGCTCGGCCAAAACAGAATGATAGGATCATGTAGCTTCTGGATCATAATAGTGTCTTAGGAAGAACTCTCAGAGTAGAAACCCATCAATGTGCCAATGTGATTCTTGTCTGGCGGGATTTTCTAACCTGCCTGATATATATCTCCCTGTCGATAGGCCCAGAGCTTCTGGTTCAGTCCAGAGAGACCATCTTTACTCATAGCATTAGATTGTTTTCTCTGCATAAAGACAAAATACTGCTAACAGAGAGTAAACAAGGAATGTGCTTTGCCTTTATTTGTGGACCCATCCTGTAAACAAAGACCCGTTAAATAAATAGTATGTACCCCATCTGTTTATATATGTTTCTGTGCTCTTGCTGTATACCGGAACAATAGCATTGTGGGAATATAAACAGCAGAGCAATGCGCATGTTGTCTGGGTGAGGCATGCTACTCAGGGGACAAATCTTTTGTGTATATGTTTATTGGGTTATTTCCAGTTACTTTCCAGAAGATGAACTAAAGGAATACCCCCACCCACAAAAGAGAGCAAGAAAGGAAAGGGGATGCCTGGCCCAGATCATGGAAATTTGCATTTGGATTCTGTTTACCATTCTGCTTAATCTTTTGTGAAGGATTCATTATTCAGCCAGATACTTGCTGCCAGGCCCTCTTTATCTTTGTTGCTAGGGTCAGAGCGCTTAGCTACCAGATGAAGAGGCACACTGGCCAGACACAGAACAAAAAAAAAGTTTAAGTTGTATGATAAGATCTAAAAAAAAGCAAGCTATGGCAGAATTACCATGCAAATTTTCTGTCGTGCTTCCCTATCTTTAGAGTATCTTGACCAGGTTTCACTGTGCGTGAGCTCTTTGTTTCCATTTAGTGCAAGGAGACCACAGTATATAATTCTGCAGCACAGGTATTCGTGCAATTGCTTGGCTTTAATAGGGAGGCCAGATGTTCTGCTGAAGCAGTTGTGCTGTCACAGCGAGCAGTATTTACTTATGCCTGAAAACAATGACTTTAGAAAGGCTTAAAGGAGAAACAAAGTCATTTTACATTGGGTGTGCCAAAAGTTAGGCACCCCCAAGTGGTTATATTTAATTACCTGACACCCTGGGCAGGTGCTCCTATCCGCAGAAAACTGCGCCAACCCTAGGTTCTGCCAGCGAGCACCATGGAGTGATCCTCTTCATGCTTCTTCATATTTAAAATTTCCCAGGGCTGACACATGCTCAGTAAAATAATATAGCTGCCTTTTTTGTTAAAATTTGGCTTTTCACTCTACTGTGCAGCCGCAAGAAGATAGAAGAAGCGGGAAGAGAATTGCTCCGTGGTGCTCGCTGAAAGAGCCCCAGGCCGGTGCTCCTATCATCAAAATGCACAAGCCTGGAGTTCTTCCAGGGACCACCACTGAGCAGTGCTCTTCCTGTGTCAGGTAAGTAAATACAATCACCTGTGGGTGCCTATGTTTTGGCACCCCCAAGCAAAAAAAGACTTTCCTTCTCATTTAAGGTACACTGATTGATCCTCTTCATCTACAATATAGGACCAATTGTTTTGTGGGCCAAATGCCAGGATCAAAGCTACTTCAGCACTCCCCCTGCACAGTTTCACACGCAATCCCCCTCTAATGCACCCCAGAAATCATGAGGACCCCATACTACTTAGTTAGAAGCGCCCTTCCTCATGTGGCCTAGGTTATTATCCCCTGGTTGGTCGGCTCTGCTAGCTAAGTAGAATAGGGCGTTACTGAAAAAATAAAAAGCTTAACTATATTGTACACCTAACCACACACCTGATCCCCCACAGTCATGCCACTTTCATCCAAACCCCTCCACTCCCTGCAACCTCCACCCCTAAACGGAACCTTTGCATTTCTGTCACAATGACCCTGGCTGGACCTCTTTTGTCCGTCCTGATGGTGGCGCTGGTGAGTGACTGTATATTTGCATACTATTGTTCATACTATTGTTCTAAGGGGATGATAGCTCAAACAGTGGGAACTGCAGGTGAAAAGGACCTGTGCCACTAACATGGTGCATTGAATTACATGTTTACAACATATCTTTTCCTATCTGTAGAAACGGATCCCTAACCTACATTCCCAGATGGTCTACTCTAGGCCATATCTAGGAAGGTATCAGCAGATGTAAAATTACTGTGATCATCTTTGTATGGTAATAAGCCTGGAGTTCTTCCAGGGAGCACCACTGAGCAGTGCTCTTCCTGTGTCAGGTAAGTAAATACAATCACCTGTGGGTGCCTATGTTTTGGCACCCCCAAGCAAAAAAAGACTTTCCTTCTCATTTAAGGTACACTGATTGATCCTCTTCATCTACAATATAGGACCAATTGTTTTGTGGGCCAAATGCCAGGATCAAAGCTACTTCAGCACTCCCCCTGCACAGTTTCACACGCAATCCCCCTCTAATGCACCCCAGAAATCATGAGGACCCCATACTACTTAGTTAGAAGCGCCCTTCCTCATGTGGCCTAGGTTATTATCCCCTGGTTGGTCGGCTCTGCTAGCTAAGTAGAATAGGGCGTTACTGAAAAAATAAAAAGCTTAACTATATTGTACACCTAACCACACACCTGATCCCCCACAGTCATGCCACTTTCATCCAAACCCCTCCACTCCCTGCAACCTCCACCCCTAAACGGAACCTTTGCATTTCTGTCACAATGACCCTGGCTGGACCTCTTTTGTCCGTCCTGATGGTGGCGCTGGTGAGTGACTGTATATTTGCATACTATTGTTCATACTATTGTTCTAAGGGGATGATAGCTCAAACAGTGGGAACTGCAGGTGAAAAGGACCTGTGCCACTAACATGGTGCATTGAATTACATGTTTACAACATATCTTTTCCTATCTGTAGAAACGGATCCCTAACCTACATTCCCAGATGGTCTACTCTAGGCCATATCTAGGAAGGTATCAGCAGATGTAAAATTACTGTGATCATCTTTGTATGGTAATAAGCCTGGAGTTCTTCCAGGGAGCACCACTGAGCAGTGCTCTTCCTGTGTCAGGTAAGTAAATACAATCACCTGTGGGTGCCTATGTTTTGGCACCCCCAAGCAAAAAAAGACTTTCCTTCTCATTTAAGGTACACCGATTGATCCTCTTCATCTACAATATAGGACCAATTGTTTTGTGTGCCAAATGCCAGGATCAAAGCTACTTCAGCACTCCCCCTGCACAGTTTCACACGCAATCCCCCTCTAATGCACCCCAGAAATCATGAGGACCCCATACTACTTAGTTAGAAGCGCCCTTCCTCATGTGGCCTAGGTTATTATCCCCTGGTTGGTCGGCTCTGCTAGCTAAGTAGAATAGGGCGTTACTGAAAAAATAAAAAGCTTAACTATATTGTACACCTAACCACACACCTGATCCCCCACAGTCATGCCACTTTCATCCAAACCCCTCCACTCCCTGCAACCTCCACCCCTAAACTGAACCTTTGCCTCTCTGTCACAATGACCCTGGCTGGACCTCTTTTGTCCGTCCTGATGGTGGCGCTGGTGAGTGACTGTATATTTGCATACTATTGTTCATACTATTGTTCTAAGGGGATGATAGCTCAAACAGTGGGAACTGCAGGTGAAAAGGACCTGTGCCACTAACATGGTGCATTGAATTACATGTTTACAACATATCTTTTCCTATCTGTAGAAACGGATCCCTAACCTACATTCCCAGATGGTCTACTCTAGGCCATATCTAGGAAGGTATCAGCAGATGTAAAATTACTGTGATCATCTTTGTATGGTAATATAATAGCGGTGTCCCTTTAAAGGGATTTTAATGAGTGCTTTGTTTCCCCCCGATGAAAAGGAACAAGTAAAAGTCCCTCATATAACTCATCTCATATTCGAGGTTGGCTTAATGGAACAGGAACTTCTCCAGCATTTCACTTGCTATTTTTAGCCCAAACCGCAGTCATCTTACAATATATAATTTTACAATAATGGGACAGATGCCCAGAACCAATTTTCAGCAGCAGCTGAAGACCCCTTACTAATGACTTTAATACAAGTTAGATCAGTTAGCGGACATATTTATTAAAGGATAATGGCACATGAGCTGTTTAGGTGCTTTAAAGGGGTTGTTCAACTTTAAGTGAACTTTTAGTATCTATAGAATGGCTAATTCTAAGGAACTTTTCAATTGGCCTTAATTTTTTTGTAAATTATTTCCCTTTTTCTACTGACTCTTTCCATCTTTCAAATGGGGGTCACAGACCCTATCTAAAAACAAACAGGGAGTGTTTGAGGTGTCAGTGACTTGACAAGCGGGTGCACCCATGCTTACCCCAAGCTAGTTCAGCCACATTTGCAACTGACTGTCATAGAATTAGGGTCTATTTATTGCTGCAGGGACAAAATCCTCAGAATTGTCCCTTGTGCCCTTCCCTTTGAAGGAGAACTAAAGCCTAACTAAAGAGTAGATTCGAAGTTATGTAGATTATGTTTTGTGCTTCTGTACCAGCCCAAGGCAACCACAGCCCTTTAGCAGTAAAGATCTGTGTCTCCAAAGAGCATCAGCTTATATTACAGGCCAACCTTTGACGAGCCCTAAGCTTAGCTTCTCAACAGCTGCTCAGGTCCCACCGAGCATGTGAGTGTCACAGACACTTTCCAAGATGGTGACCCCCTGTAACAAGTTTGAAGTCCTGGATCATTGCTGCTATTGACAAGCTGAAACGTAAGCCTCGTGCAATAAGTGCAGTATATAATATATGACATTTGTAGCCATATTGAGAGAGGCCGTTGGGAAGCAATGCAGAACCATCTAAGTGAAAGCTGGGATGGCCCAGAATATAAAGAGAAAGAATGGGCAGGCCAGTTATCTCCTTGTCACGTATGAACTACTAGTGTTTTCTTTTAGCCAGTGTAATTGTACCAACAATAGTCTTATTGTGTATATAATCAGGCGGGGCCCTTCAAGTGCTCTTCATAACAAGTGCAACACATCAAAATAACTCAATCTCATTAGGGGCTAATTTGCTTGGCAGCCCAGTGCACAATGAAGTGCCATTTCCCACTGCTGTGAGGTAATGTGTTTCTGAAATGGGTCATTAACATATAAAAGGGGCTGTGTGTTCTGTCCCAAGCTGCGTATCTATGGGGCGCTTGTTGCCAGAACTGCAGCCCCAGTTTCACCCTAAACAAGCAATCCACATCTTTTATAAAGCCCCTGAAAAACGACCAAAGACGAGCAGTCAGAACATGCACTATTATGCACATTATTATGCACGCTGGCAGAGAAAAGAAACCAGGCTCCTGTCATGGTCAAACAACCCCTGTAGAGATCTAGCATAAAGAATAAATGCAGCCCAGTTTTAAGTAGGATTATATTTCTGTTTGGATGTTTAAGAATATATTCTGTGTTGTTTTTATATCGCAAGCGACTTTAATGTTGAACACAGCCATAGATAAAGCATGTTTAGTTTGATTATGCGTTCTACACTCGTGAAGCTACAGACCCACACATCGCTGGATTTCAATAAGGGGCGCCCCTAGGCCGCACGGTCCGACCGGGCGGCCGCACGGTCCTAGCGCCCACCTCCCCTTCCCAGCGCGCCGGCAAAAAAAAACGCACGCGTCCCCATAATGCGGCTGGGCGGCATGCCGCCCCTATTTTTTTGCCGCCCTAGGCCCGGGCCTATGTGGCCTTGCCGCAAATCCGGGCCTGGACCCACTGGGCAAACACAGATCGATTACCTATTGTATTGCTATGCTGTGGGACTCATGCCAAACAACTGCATGGCAATTGCAAGTAAAAACATCACTAGGGCCATGTTACACGGGGCATTGTGACTGCCATGATGATTTTTGGGATTTGCATGCCACTGAGAAGCACAGGGGAAACTAGATGGTCGAGGGCAGTTCATTAGAACATTAAAATCTGATTGGGACCCACCCAGAGACTTATGATGGCCACAGACGCACAGATAATATCGCACAAAACTAATTTTCGTACGATATTCGGTGCGTGTATGGTGGGAAAAGAGCCGACAGATATCGGAAAAAGACTTGGATATCAGTCGGCTCGTCGATTGGGCTGGACGGAAAATTTTGATCTGGTGTCTTTGAAGGTACTCAAACATTGGCTATTGTTAGTGCTGAATCGTCAGATACAAGTAAAATTCTATTGTTTCTACCTGTATATCTGACGATTCAGCTCTGCACGTGTGTATTGAAATGAACGATCTTTCTTGGAAACATCTTTTCCAAGAAAGATCGTAATTGTTACGTCTATGGCCACCTTTAAAGGGCGTGGTTCACCATCCAACACTTTTTTCAGTTCAGTTGGTTTCAGATAGTTCACTGGAAATAAATAAGCAATTACTTTCTATTATAGTTGTGTGACCGTTCTTCTAATATTGAACTGTAAAGTCAAATTTTTTACCTGCTAAAGCAGCTCTGGGAGAGGGGTCGCGACCCTCTAAATTGACACATTTCGTTGATAATCCACTAAATGTTGAAAAATTGTAACAGTTTAGCATCTGCAACTGAATTACTGAGCTGCCAGACTGAAACCCCAGAAACAGGAATATTAAACTTTAAATTTTGATTTTGGAAAAACTGTAAAAAAATGGAAAGTAATTGAAAAACGTCTTTATTTCTGATGAACAATCTGAAAAAAAAATGGTCATACCTTCTATGCTTTGGATACTATGTGGGAATACAAAGGCACAATGCAAAATGAATCACAAACTCAGCACATTCACAAATTGGCTGCTTCATAAACAAGACAAATCACTAGTCTGATTATACTGCCCAGAGGAGTGGTGTATGCTTAACCTCAGTAAGGTTAAGGACACAAGGTCAGATTCGGGTAAATTAGTCACCCCGGTGACAAATTGCCTCTTCTTTGGGGCGACAATCTCCCTGAACTGCCTTGTCCTACCTTCCCACCGGCAATAATGGAGATTCGCCAGCAGGATGGCACTCGTGGCGCTTCGTTTTCCGACGTCGCCTGAAGTTGCGTCACCAGGAAAACAAAGTGCCTCAAGTGCCATCCTGCTGGTGATTTTTCATTCGCCCTGAAGAAGAGGTGATTTGTCGCCGGGGCGATATCTGCCCGTGTGCCCTTACCCTCACAAGTACATTGCTGGTGCAGAGAAATGCAGCAGCCAATAAATGTGTGCCTGATGATGGTTAACCAGATGCCCTCCATAGGTACTACAACTCCCAACTACAACCTTCATCTGTGTCTGGGATGTCCGGAGTTGTAGTTCAGCAAGATATAGAGGGCTGCAGCTTGCCCAGTGCCAAGGTCTAGGTTTACCATACACTGCATTCATCTGAAATAAATATGGGCAGTAGAAACAAGATATGAGTCACATGTACTTATCTGCTAAATTTGGATCTGCAAAGTCATAGGGAAGAAGCCTTGTGCATAGGCGCTGCCATAGAGATCAATTCAGAGTGAAATCTGTCACAGTGCAGACAAGGTGCACATGCCCACAGCTTCTAATGTAGGACAGTTACACGTGGGGAAACAAATGCAATCACATTTGTAATTGTTTTAAAGATATTTGTACATATAATTGCTATTGAGAGCATTATTTGTCTGGTTGCTTATATTCGCTGCACTGCTGGTGATTAAACTTGGATGAGAGCTATATATACAACATAGTTTCAAAAATTAGAACCAAAGAGCAAATTGGGACACAAGCTTATGGCATGAGTTGGTGGCAACAGGCGGCCGAAGTACCAACTTCAGCATGTCCAAGCGTGGGCATTGCATCATGCTCTGCTATGGCATCTGTTTATTGGAGATTTTAGACTTTCTGACCATCACACTTTCTGACTGAGCACAGCAGGTGCCAAAATGCCCCATCTGCCATAATTCTAAAACATGGGGGGAACTAGGTAACAGACTGGAGATAAATTTAATTACAACTGCTATTGGCACCCAACTACATAGTGCCAAAATGTGCAACCTGTTCCTCCCCAAGTCTTGGCTCTTGTGTGATGTGACTCAGCAACAGATGGAGAGGCACAGATTTCAGATTCCTGATATAAAGAGTGATATTGTGTAGGAAACGTCACACTAGTGCAGTTTCTGGTTATTTACAGGACCATTTGTTAACCTCATTGGGTTCATATATAAACGACAATGGGGTATATTTATCAAAGAGTGAAGTTAGAGATCACCACAGTCCTCTAGGGTGAAATTCCGCCACTCTACATTCATTTCTACGGCTTATTTATCAATGGGTAAAAGTTCATCCTTTAAAAAATACACCTTTTAAAATCCCATAGAAATGAATGGAGAGTGGAGGAATTTTACTCTAGCAGACTGTGGTGAACTCTAATTTCACTCTTTGATAAATATTACCCATTAAGTCTAAAGCTGGCCATAGACGCACAGATCCTATTGTATGACTTGAGGATTCGTACGATTTTCGGATTGTGTGTGGAGAGTGCCGACATCTTTGGTCCGGCGGAGATCGGTCGTTTGGTCGATCGGACAGGTTTGATTTTGACCCGAACCGATTCCACCGGAGCCTATTGCACATCGTAATCGGATCGTTCGGCCATACGAACGTTCAGATTACCCCCGATATAGCCATGCTCATTAATGGCATATTGGGGAAAGATACGCTCGTTTGGCGATGTCGCCAAACAAGCGGATCTTTGCGTCTATGGCCACCTTAACTTACAAAGTACAAGACAAAGTGTAGTTTGCCCCCTGCCCCACACATAGTGCCCACAGACGCTTCCTTCTCGAGCACAAAAACTTGTACATCTCCCATGAATATAGCACTGCCTGGCATGAAGTCCAGGGCTGCACTACGCTGTGATTTTACCTTGTGCCAGATTCAACGCAATATTTAAATGAAGCCCAAGATCTTTTGTCCTTCTCTTAGGTGCATCTGCCAAGACTTAAGATGGCCATAAACGCACAGATAATATCGAATAAAACAAATTTTCGCACGATATTCCGTGCATGTATGGTGGGAAAAGAGCCGACCTATATCGCCAGAAGACTTTGATATCAGTCGGCTCGATGATTGGGCTGGACAGAAAATTTTGATTGAGTGCCTTTGAAAGCACCCAAACATCGGCCATTGTTAAGGTGGCCATAGATGCACAGATAATATGGTACGAGACAAATTTTTGTACGATATTCGGTGCATTTATGGTGGGAAAAGAGCCGACCGATATGGGCAGAAGACTTGGATATCGGTCGGCTCGTCAATCGGGCTGGATGTAAAATTTTGATTGGGCACCTTTGAAGGCACCTAAACATCGGCCATTGTTAGTGCTGAATCATCTGATACAGGTAGAATTCTACTGTTTCTACTTGTATATCTGACCATTCAGCTCTACACGTGTGTATTGAAATGAACGATGAAACATCTTTTCCAAGAAAGATCGTAATTGTTACGTCTATGGCCACCTCCCAACTATCCCGTTTTTAACTCTTTTGCCAGCTCAACACACAGTCCCTCGTTTGTACTGAAAAGTTCGGAAATATGTTCAAACTTTCATAACCTGACTAATTCTGTAAAATGAACATGGTAATTAGGGGGTGTGGCCACAAAAATGGTCGTGGTGAAAAAAAACTTTTTTGTCCTTTTTATTTCTAAAATGTTGGGAGGTATGATAGACGGGCAGATTAAAGCTGACGATATTTGTCCTTTAGACCAATTCGGCAGTTTATCTGCCTATGTGTGGGGGCTTCCGACAGATCCCCCCGATCGATATCCGGCCAAAAAATCAGCCTGATTCGATCGAGCAGGTTTGATTTTTCCTGCAATCCAGGTCCTACGAGGCCTCTGTGCCCATTCGCTTTGTTGTAATCCGATTGTGCAGCCCTAGGGCCAAATGTTTGGATGAACCCGATATCCCCTGCCATGGGTGGGCATGTAGGGAAAAGATCCGCTCGTTTGGTGACCTCGCCAAATGAGTGGATCTTATCGTGTATGTATGGCCACCTTTAGGCTAATGGTTCACAGAGCATTTCTCTGCCTCCATATTTCAGCAAGTGGAGAAATTACATTTGCCCCATCTGCAGTTATTACAATAATGAAAACTCCAGTTTTTGGGCAAAAATGCAAATCTGAGCTTTTTGCGGCTGTCATAAGCGTCGATAAGCAGGGGCAAAACTTCAGAGCCCCCTCTTTACATAATCAAGCTAAACAGTGGCTCCCCACTGCACATTCTCGAGGGCCACCCACGATCCCCCTCCACACATTTTTGTGGGTCACCTGTGGAGTCTACTTCCTTAGTAGTAACGACACTGGCGTTAAGTGTGTGTATGGAGGGTTATTGGGTATCTCTAGACTGGATAAAATTTACCGGAGGATAAACACATCGTGTGCCATTGTACTAAGGAGGGGGTACAAATGCCAACAAGGGTTATCAGTATCAGTTGTAAAAAGACACAGCTTTTTGCAGTGGGCGTGAAATGACTACTTTGCCTTCACTCTCACCTAGGGTTGCCACCTTTTCTGGAAAAAATTACAGACCTTCCTATATATTTATCTTTTATCCCTATTAATAACATTGGGATCAACCATCATTTTTACCGGCCAGGTGGCAACCCTACTCTCACCTACAGCTAAAATGAAGAAGTTACAAAGAGGATTTTCTGTTTAAAAAAAAAAAACATACCCAAAACCACAAGTTTGCACTGTGACTTCCTCCATTAACCCTATTCTGACCTACACCGACGGTGTTTGTTTCAGTCTGCAGTGCTGCTGTTATATTGGAAGTATAACTTTTTTCTCAGTAGAACCCCCTTAGCTGTTCTTTCAGCTGTATTTTTGTATGTAATCTGTAGGTTCAATGTATATTCCTATTTATTATTGCGGAACATGTTGGGGCTTTATACATGTTAAATGGGTAGTTCACCTTTAATTTCTTTTATTTCTTATAGTTTTGAAATTATTTGCCTTCTTCTGACCCTTTCCAACTTTCAAATAGGGGTCACTGACCCCCAGCAGCCAAAACACAATTTCTGTGTGAGGCTACAATTTTGTTATTGCTACTTTTTATGGTTTTTCTTTGTATTCAGTCCTCTCCTATTCATATTCCAGTCGTTAATTCACACCACTGCCTGGTTGCTAGGGTAATTTGGACCCCAGAAACCAGATAGATGCTGAAATTCCAAACTGGGGAGCTGCTGAACAAAAAGCTAAATAATGTAGAAACCACACAAAATAAAAGAATTAAAAGAATAAAGACCAATTGCTAATTGTCTCAGAAAACAAATATCTGCATCATACTAAAAGTTAATTATAAGGTGAACAACTGCTTCATTAGTTCAGGTATGGGACCTGTTATCCGCAATGCTCGGAGCCTGGGGTTTTCCAGATAAGGGATCTTTCTGTAATTTGGACCTCCACACCTTAAGTCTACTAAAAAATCATTTAAACATGAATTAGCCCCAATAGGATTGTTTTGCATCCAAATAGGCTGTATTATTATTTAGTTGGGATCAAATACAAATTACTACAGAGAAAAAGGAAATCATTTTAAAATATTTAAATTATTTGATTATAATGGAGTCTATGGGAGAAGGCCTTTCCGTAATTCAGACCTTTCTGGATAACGGGTTTCTGGATAAAAGTTCCAATACCTGTAATAAAATTTAAACGGGATTCGGACGAATCCTTCTGCCCAGCCAAACCGAATCTGAATTCTAATTTGCATATGTAAATTAGGGGCTGGGAAGGGAAATTGAGTGACTTTTTGTCACAAAACAAGGAAGTAAAAGATGTTTTCCCCTTCCCACCCCTAATTTGCATATGCAAATTAGGAGTTGGTTCGCTATTCGCCCGAATCTTTCACAAAGGATTCAGGGGTTCGGCCGAATCCAAAATAGTGGATTCGGTGCATCCCTATTCCTGAGACATAAAAAAATTCACAGAAAATTACCCATAGTCATTTTCCCCCTTTAGGGCAGAGACACACCCTCAGATTCGGGGAGATTAGTCTCCCAGCAACAAATCTCCTCTTCTTCAGGGCAACTAATCTCCCTGAACTGCGTCCCACCAACTAGAATGTAAATCTCCGGCGGGACAGCAATAAGTGCGCTTCGTTTTCCGAAGTTCCCACACTTGAAAACTTCGGGCAACTTCAGAAAACGAAACGCTCCGAGTGCCACCCTGCTGGCGATTTAGATTCTAGCCGGCGGGAGGCAGTTCAGGGAGATTAGTCACCCCAAAGAAGATACGATTTATCGCCGGGCGACTAAATCTACCCAAATCTGAGTGTGTGTCTCTGCCCTTAGAAAGCACAGTACCTTTTTGCAAAAAAAAAAAAAAGACATTTTTGGGGGTGTTTCAACACAAAATATAGGACTTGTGAGGCCAGGAGGGATCCTGGGCTGTAAGCTCCACTGGGGCTGGGAAGGATAGAAAAGATGCATAATCTCTATAAAGCGCTGCGGAATATGTTGGCACTATAAAAATAAAGGCTAATAATCATATTGTCAATGCATATGGACCTTACATGGTCAGTATTGATGGAATGCAGCTCCCTCTAGGGTCACTCTGGATACTGCAACCAACTGTACCCTGTACCAAATTGGGTTTCTGCAGCCCTATTAAACAGAACCGGCATAATATGTTGGCGCCGTAAAAATACTTGTTAATAAAAAAAGCACCATGGGCCAATGAGACATTTATATAGAGCAAGTCAAGTATAGCTTTGTCCGGTTACAAGCTCATGCTCAGTGTTCAGAAGACATTGCTCACAATAAAGTGTTTAGAAGCAGTGCTGCTCATACTTACGGAATTTCTTGTTGGTGGGTTTCTTTGTAACGTCCCCCATTTTGTCAGGGGGTTCCAAACCCAGTTCACAGGCAAAATTCTTCTTGATCCAACAGTTTCTCTAAGTTATTCTCATTGAAGGTGCGTAACGTACAACTCCTGCTCCTCAGCTCTGGTAGTATAGTTTCCTTTCCTCCTGCTTGTCTTGTAGTCGCACATCTTCAACCCCCCCCCCCACAAACTTATCTGACTGACACCCACTGTGGGTTTTTTTTTTCTTCTTAAGAGCGGAGTCTTTGAACCACAAATTGGGTGTGAGCTTGAAAGGCTCAACTTTCCGCTGAAGTAGATGCACATCTGACAAGTGACAAACGCCTTTGATCTGATCATTTTCTGTTCCGGGGGCAGTGGTGGTGCCGCCTAGCGCTAGTGTTATAGCCCTAGTGCCCAGCAGTGCTAGAAATAGTAATATGCTCTATGCAGGGGACTTGTCTTGCTTCCGTTTTCTATCTGCCTGGGCCAGCTTCCTGTGACTTCATATCTAAGCGTGGCCCCAGTGCTTAATTATAATCAGACAGAAAATACAATGGTGACCCCAGATCCAATACGTTTGGAGAATAATCTGATCACAAAGCCATCGTGAATGAGACAGGACACTTTATTTCTGCTGCTTTTATTGCTACCAGGGTACTGGGAGAAAGCCCACGTGGCGAGTGGCGGGCGGGCGGGTGTATAGTGTGGCCCACAGGGTGGATTGTGTTGAGTGGTGCTGGGGAGGGGGGCAGCTAGTCAGGGGTTGGTGGGCCTTTGAGTTAGGCTTCCTTTAGGTCTGGTTACCCAGGCCAGCACCCCTTGGGCTCTCTGGACGCTCTCACCGATGCACACGGAAAAATGAGTCCGGAGGCGCTGTTCGGGGCCCAGCTGTACAGCCTGCACCAAGGGCCCAACCCTGTTTAGTTATGTTACATAGTAAGTTAGGTTGAAAAAAGACACACGTCCATCAAGTTCAACCTTTTAACTTTATATATTTCCTGCCTAACTGCTAGTTGATCCAGAGGAAGGCAGAAAAAAAAAACATTTGAAGCCTCTCCAGTTTGCCTCAGAGGGGGAAAATTCCTTCCTGACTGCAAGATGCAATGGGACCAGTCCCTGGATCAACTTGTACTATTAGCTATCTCCCATAACCCTGTATTCCCTCACTTGCTAAACACCATCCAACCCCTTCTTAAAGCTATCTTATGTATCAGCCTGTACCACTGATTCAGGGAGACAATTCCACATCTTCACAGCTCTCATTGTAAAAAAAACCCTTCCCAATATTTAGGCGGAACCTCTTTTCCTCTAATCAGAATGGGTGACATTGTGTCAGCTGGAAAGACCTACTGGTAAATAAATCATTAGAGAGATTATTGTATGATCCCCTTATATATTTATACACAATTATCATATCACCCCTTAAGCGCCGCTTCTCCTTAGTGAACAATTCCAACTTGGCCAGTCTTTCCTCATAGCTAAGATTTTCAATACCTTTTACCAGCTCAGTTGCCCTTCTCTGTACCCTCTCTAATACAATAATGTCCTGTTTGAGTGATGGAGACCAAAACTGTACGGCATATTCTAGATGGGGCCTTACCAGCGCTCTATACAGTGGAAGAATGACCCCCTCCTCCCGTGACTCTATGCCCCTTTTAATACAGCTCAAGACCTTATTTGCCCTTGATGCTGTTGACTGGCATTGCTTGTTACAGCCAAGTTTATCATCTACAAGGACTCCAAGGTCCTTTTCCATAATGGATTTGCCTAGTGCAGTCCCATTAAGGGTATAAGTGGATATTTTTAAATCCCAGGTGCATGACTTTACATTTATCAACATTGAATCTCATTTGCCACCTAGCTGCCCAGATTGCCAAAGGGCCCTAAGAGGCCCGAAACATTGCCAGTTTTTGTCTACTTGAATTGGAGCCAATAAATTTCACATAGACCCTCATGGGCCCCGGGGACCGCTCTTCTGATCGGCTGGACTCCCTGGGAAATGCTCTGGTAGGATGTTCCAACCCTGTGTATCAGTATGTTTGATATATACATCCTTCTATGCTACGGCACTGCTGCAAATGTCAATAATAATAATGGTTACCCATTATTGTTGGGTTCCTGTATTCTTGTATTTTGACTGCACCTACTCAAAGGTTAGAGAACAAGCTCTACAGTGAACAGTGTTCATAACATGACCTGCTGTCAGATTCACAACAAGAGTAAAGTCCCCTTTTATTCTTTTCTGTATACTCCATCACAGAGAGACTGGTATACGACATGTTGTCTCTGTGCAACTGTTGCACAATATTAGATATTTTCTGCACCGCAGCAGCCACTTCCTGTAGTTTTAGAATTTTGCAACAAACAAAACCGTGTATTTTCGATTTATCTTGCACAGCCCATTTTTGTCACCAGCAAGTCAAAATCAGATTGTTAGCTCAGCTCAGATTTCTAATAAAGATACCTGGACCAAGCAGGTCCCCTCAGTTGCAAAAAGCTCATTTTAATTAACATATTAGATTTCTAAAGCTTGCTTTACATTTGGCCAAGCACCCACTGTGTCAGATTGCACTGATACAATTGTTGGTCTCCCCCTGGCCCTATACAGTGACTGAGCAGAGGCACACGGGGAGATTAGTCTCCCGGTGAAGAAGCTGCTCTTCTTCGGGGTGACTAATCTCCTGTCGGCTACAATATAAATCGGCGTCAGGATAGCAGTCGGAGCATTTTTTTATCCAAAGTCACCCCGGCTCCGAGTGCCATCCCGCCGGCGATTTTCATTCTAGCTGGCGGGAAGGCAGTTTGGGGAGATTAGTCGACCCGTAGAAGAGGAGATTTGTCACTGGGCGACTGATCTCTCTGAATCTGACTGTGTGTCTCTACCCTTAAAGGGGTTGTTCACTTTTGATATAACTTTTAGTATGACGTAGAGAGTAAAATTCTGAGACAATTTGCAATTGGTTTTCATTTTTTATTATTTAAGGTTTTTTGAGTTATTTAGCTTTTTATTCAGCAGCTCTTCAATTTGCATTTTAAGCAATTTGGTAGCTAGGGTCCAAATTACCCCAGCAACCACGCAATGATGTGAATAAGCAGAGTTGGACAGGGCCAGCAGGACTCCGGAAAAAAACTTGCTTCTTCTTCGGGCGACATCTCCCCGAACTGCCTAGTATGTAAATCGCCGGCGGGTGGAAAGTTCGGGCGACTGCAGAAAGCCAAAGCGATCCGAGTGCCATCTCACTGACGATTTACATTCTAGCCGGCAGGAAGGCCGTTCGGGGAGATAAGTCGCCCGAAGAAGAAGTGATTTGTAAAGGGCAACTAATCTCCCAAAATAGCAGCATGTGTCTCTACCCTTTAGAATGTTGTCCTCTCCCTGTGATAAACATCAATTGTTCATTTAAAAGGGGTTGTTCATCTTTGAGTTTGCTTTTAGTATGATGTAGAGAGTGATATTCTGAGATAATTTGCAATTGGTTTTTATTATCTAAGGTTTCAGCATTTTATTCAGCAGCTCTTCAATTTGCATTTTAAGCAATTTGGTAGCTAGTGTCCAAATTATCCTAGCATATAGTGATGTGCTGGTTGAGAATTTCTTGACCCGCACCCGACCCTAACCCACCCGCTCCCTACCCGGGCCCGCTGCTCTCCTTTATTTATAGACCAGCGCCCACCCCGCAGTGATGTCACAAAAGGGGCGGGGCAGGCGGAAGTGTATAAATCACAACTAGCATATATCTAAATTTTCAAGACAAAATGCCCAGCACTATTCTTGGATTCCACTAGAGTAAATCAATTATACGGGTAATGGGTTATAAGTTATACGAGTTATAGTTTATGTCTGTGTGTTGCTCACCCTTAGTATGCAGTGGTCCGGATGCCAAAGCCCCGAACCAAACGCTCTGAGGCTGAGGCTCTGAGGAAGTGCGAAAACACAAAACGCGTCAGCCTCAGACACTTTGTAATCTTTTGTATGTTCAAATAAAGTATATGGATTTTTACATATAATCTGGAGCTGAGCGATTTGTGAGAAAAGACCCAGGAGTGTGCTGTCTCTCAATTCCAAATTACCCCAGCAACCATGCACTGATGTGAATAAGCAGAGTCGGACTGGGCCAGCAGGACACCGGGAAAAAACTTGCTTCTTCTTCGGGCGACTAATCTCCCCGAACTGCCCAGAATGTAAACCGCCAGCAGGAGGAAACTTCGGGTGAATTCAGAAAGCCGAAACGATCGGAGTGCCATCCCACTGGCGATTTACATTCTAGCCGGCAGTTCTGGGAGATTAGTCGCCCGAAGAAGAAGAAGCGATTTGTAACTGGGCGACTAATCTCCCGAAATAGCAGCGTGTGTCTCTGCCCTTTAGAATGTTGTCCTCTCCCTGTGATAAACACCCGTTGTTCATTTAAAAGGGGTTGTTCACCTTTGAGTTTGTTTTTAGTATGTTGTAGAGAGAGATATTTTGAGACAATTTGCAATTGTTTTTTTTTTTTATTATTTAAGGTTTTTGAGTTATTTGTCATTTTATTCAGCAGCTCTTCAATTTACATTTTAAGCAATTTGGTAGCCAGGGTCCAAATGACCCCAGCAACTATGCACTGATGTGAATAAGCAGGGTCAGACTGGGCCAGCTGGACACTGAGAAAAAACTCGGTGGGCCCCACCGATCCAGATCTGCTTCTTAATGGCGCGACCTCCCTTTGTTGGGAGGTTGCGGTAAAAAAATTCTGTGTGTGTGTGTGAACAAATAAAATAATAAAAATTAGCAATAACAATACATTTATAGCCTTACAGAGCATTTGCTTCTTAGGGTAAGGCCACACTGGGCATTTGGGGAGATTTGGTTGCCTGGCGACTAATCGGCTTGTCTTTGCGGCAACCAATCTCCCCAAACGCCTTCCCTCACTCTGATCAACTAAAATGAAAAAAACGCCGGCGCTAATCACACGCGCCGATTCCTTTTCCGAAGTCGCCTGAAGTTTCCTCGAAAACGAAACGCCTTCCATCACTCTGCGCCGGCCTTTTTTCTTTTCATTTTAGTCGGCACAGAGTGAGGGAAGGCCTTACCCTTAGAAGGGGTCAGTTACGCCCGATTCAAAGCCAACTTTTCCATTGGCCTTATTTTTTTTTTTTGTCTTCTTCTAAGACTTCCCAGTGTTAGAAAATGCTGTGTAAGGCTATAAATGTATAGTTAAAACTATGTTTTATTACTAATCTTTCTATTCCAGTCAGGCATGGTTGCTAGGGTAACCAACGGCACAGCTGATTCTACCCTCAGCAAAAAGGTATAAACGTAGACTTCAAAATCAAAAGGTCAGAGCAAAAACATAAACATGTAAATAGGTCTTAAGTGCTGGACGATAGGGGTTCACGCCTTTCAAATGAGACACAATGCAGCTTCCCCTCACCACGCCTTCTTACTCGAATGTAAATTGAGTGGATTGTATTGTGCGGTCCCCTCCCATCCGGTAATTGGTCCCTCCCACTGTGATGCGGTTCGGCCATTCCATGTGAATAGACGGGGGTGTGGGTTAAAAAGACACAAGCAGGGATCCTTCAAGAGGCGCGCAGAAGCGGGGAGGCGAGTGAAAGAACAGCCGAGAATCTCTCATCCGGCTCCCCCGTAGCAGTCCGAGGAGTTGTGGTCTTGTCCGAGCCGTCAGGCAGCCTGAACTCGTCCGCTCAGCACCGGGAAAGGCCGGGGCCCGTCGGCCTGTGCCCGGAATCTGATTCCCGAGGACCTTCCGGTTCAGAGCCCCCTCCTTCCGCCATGGTAAAGAACTACGACTCTGTGGAATTCCCTTACTGCGATGAGGTCTCCAAGTACGAGCGGCTCGCCAAGATCGGCCAGGGCACATTCGGGTGAGTCTTTCGATCTGTCTCCTCAATCCTCAGTCTTATGTCGGTGTCCTCTCTCCCCCCCCTCTCTCTCTCTCCCCCCCCTCTCTCTCTCTCCCCCCCTCTCTCTCTCTCTCTAGTCTTATGTCGGTCCTCTCTCTCTCTCTCTTTCTCTCTCCTTCCCCCTGTCTCTCTCTAGTCTTATGTCTGTGTCCCCCCTCTCTCTCTCTCTATAGTCTTATGTCTGTGTCCTCTCTCTCTCTCTCTCTCTCTCTCTCTCTCTCTCTCTCTCTGTATAGTCTTATGTCTGTGTCCCCCCTCTCTCTCTGTATAGTCTGTCTGTGTCCTCTCTCTCTATATAGCTCTGTCCATTTTCTATATAGCTGTATGGAATGTTCCACGGATCCTTAGTTATGCAGGGCCTGTTATCCAGAATGCTCAGGACCCATGGTTTTCCAGATAAGGGACCGTTCTGTTATTTGGTTCCCCATAATGGACATACCTTAAAAGTGGCCATACACGGGCAGATAAAGCTGCCGATATCGGTCGTTTGGACCAATTTGACAGCTTATCTGCCCGTGTATGGGGCTTCTGACTGGTCTTCCCGATCGATATCTGGCCACGATATCGTTCGGGAAGGTTGGATTTTTACCCGTCGAGGCTGCCTGGCGCATCGTAATTCAATTGTACGGCCGAACGTTCGAATTACCCCCGATATAGCGCACGCAGTTTAGTGGCATATCTGGGAAAGATCCGCTCGTTTGGCCATGTCGCCAAACAAGCGGATCTTGGAGTCTATGGCCACCTTTAGTCTACTAAAAAAAAATTAAACCAAGTAGAAATTGCTCCACTGCCAACCAGGCTCAATTATATATTTGTAGGGATCAAATACTAGGTATTGTTTTATTATTACAGCAGTAGTTTTAATATATTGTAATTGTTTGATTACAATGGGCTATATGGGTGACGACCTTCCTGTCTGGATAACGCATCCCATATCCTTCTAAATCCATAGTTACGCCCCATTGAATAATTGTTTCTATGTGTTGGACCCACAGGGAAGTGTTCAAGGCCAAACATCGGCAGACAGGGAAGAAAGTTGCACTCAAAAAAGTTCTGATGGAAAATGAGAAGGAAGGGGTAAGTAGCGATGGGCTGTTCTGGACATATCAAGGTGTTTAGCCTTATATGCAATTATGTATGTTGTATAACTATGAGGATATCTGATGAAAACCATTTTTATCCCCCTCAGTTCCCTATCACAGCTCTGCGAGAGATAAAAATCCTGCAGCTGTTGAAACATGAGAATGTGGTTCACCTTATAGAGATCTGTCGGAATAAAAGTAAGGAACATTTTGTGTATCTCTGCGTGCTGCTGCGCTGTTTGGGGGGGTTGCTGCTTGGGTGGCGACTTTCACAGCCAGGACACACACACACAGCATGGTTGTCTGTCTGTCTCACTATCCTTTGTCTGTCTCCTTCTTTTTTTATTTTCACTACTTTGATTTCAAAACAAGCAAACACCATTCACATTGCATGGAAACTGCAGCATCTCCTCTGCCTGGTGTAGAGTGACCCAGTCTTTCAAGGTAGCAGAGATTCTGTTCGAGCAGGGGGTCCCCAACCTTTTTTACCCGTGAGCCACATTCAAATGCAAAAAGAGTTGGGGAGCAACACAAGCATGAAAAAAGTTCCTGTAGATGACAAAAAGGGCTGTGATTGGATATTTGGTAGCCCCTATGTGGACTGACAGTCAGCAAGTGTCCCTCTTTGGCAACACACCTGGTTTTTATACAACCAAAACTTGCCCAAAAATCAGGAATTCAAAAATAAGTACCTGCTTTGAGGCCACTGGGAGCAACATCCACAGCGTTGGAGAGCAACATGTTGCTCATGACAGTATTGGCATTAGCATTAACCATTTGCCTGCAACTGGGAGGGACCAAAGTGTAGGGATCCTGTCTCCTCCCTCCCCAATAAAGCAGGTCAATCTGTTTGCTAGACTCAATATATTCATTCAGATTTTCTATGCTTTTTTTTTTAAATAAATCCGTTCCTGGCAGAGGAGAATGGGGTATTTAAGTGGAACCAAGCAAGACCAATTTAATTTTAGAACAATTGCTAAGGTCTCCACCAATGACCAGTGTTGTCCCACCAGTTCAGTATAACGGTCCGTAATGGCTCAAACACCCTTGGTCCTGCTTGGCGTCTGCTCTTTGTAAAGAATGTGCTTTTATGCTGCTTTTGTGCGGGCCGTTCTCGAGACTCTCTTGCCTACCTAGTTTCTCCCACAGCCAACCAATACAATAGATGCAAAGGGACTATTTTCCTGGTGTTTGACTTTTGCGAGCACGATCTAGCAGGATTGCTGAGCAACGCTCACGTCAAGTTTACCGTCGCCGAGATCAAGAAGGTGATGCAGATGCTGCTCAATGGCCTCTACTACATTCACAGGAATAAGGTAAGCGGGTACCCCGTTCCTTTATTTTTACTCTACTGGGCATAGACTATTATTGTAGGAGCCGTGTCTAATTAGACTTGTGCCAACAGATCCTGCACAGAGACATGAAGGCAGCAAACGTGCTGATCACCAGAGACGGGGTGTTAAAACTTGCAGACTTTGGGCTTGCCAGAGCATTCAGCCTTGCAAAGAACAGCCAGCCAAACAAGTACACCAATCGGGTTGTTACACTCTGGTATCGACCCCCTGAGCTGCTTCTGGGTAAGGATAGTCGTGTGGACGGCTGCATTAATAAGAGTTTTGTTTTCAGCGCTATCCTTTGAATTGTGCACTTTGTTTGCCGTAATGTGTTTATAAAAATAAAAACTAGATCAATAGATAATATACATTTTAAAAAAAAAAAAAATTTCTATTCTAGTTCGTTAGCCCAAAAAATCTAATGTATAAAGGCTGGAGTGATTGGATGTGTAACATAATAGCCTGAACACTACTTCCTGCTTTTCAGCTCTCTAACTCTGAGTTAGTCCGTGACTATAAGGGGGGCCACATGGGACATAACTGTTCAGTGAGTTTGCAATTGATCCTCCGCATTCAGCTCAGATTCAAAAGCAACAGATATGACCCATGTGGTCCTCCCTCAAGTCTCTGATTGGTTACGGCCTGGTAACCAATTAGTAGAAAACAAAAGAGCTGCAAAGCAGGAAGTAGTGTTCTGGCTATTATGTTACACATCCAATCACTCCAGCCTTTATACATTATATTTTTAGCTAACTAACTAACTATATTAGAACCATTTTTTATTTTGCAAAGCCTATTTATTTACCCAGTTTTTATTTTCACACTGAACTGTTCGTTTAAACACATTTTACAAACGCAATGTACAATTCAAAGTATAGCGCTGAAAACCAAGCTCTTATTAATTACGCTTTTAGCTAACTGTAATAGAAACTAGGGATGCACCAAAGCCACTATTTTGGACTCTGCCAAACCCCGAATCGTTTGCGAAAGATTCAGTCAAATACCGAACCCCCAAATCCTTATTTGCATATGTAAATTATGAGTGGAAAGGGGAAACAAAAATGTACTTCCTTGTTTTGTGACACAAAGTCACGTGATTTCCCTCCTCGTCCCTATTTTGCATATGCAAATTAGGGTTCAGCCTGGCAGACGGATTCAACTGAATCTGAATCCTGCTGAAAAAGGCCCAATCCCGAACCAAATCCTGGATTCGGTGCATCCCTATTTGAAACGTTATATTTTGCATATACCCTATTTTTTTTTTTTTTTTATATATATACTGAACAGTTCCTTTAACTGAAAAAAAAATCAGAAACCCTGTGATATGTAGAAAGAGAAACTGGCAGTTGATAATATTCATGACCCCAGAATTGCATGATCTGCAGTCATAACGGCTTTCACAATCGAACCGACTCTGGTGCCTTCTACTTAAAGCTAAATCCTTATATCCTATTAGTAATGCATTTCTCAAACACTGTGGATAATGCTAATTAATTATTCTGTGCTGCTTGTAGGGGAGCGTGATTATGGCCCTCCCATCGATTTGTGGGGAGCCGGGTGCATTATGGCAGAGATGTGGACCAGAAGCCCCATTATGCAGGGGAATACAGAGCAGCATCAGCTGACACTCATCAGCCAATTGTGCGGCTCCATCACACCAGAGGTGAGTCTTATCTAGCAGGTGTCTATGTGAGCAGAACCCTATGCTCTTATTATGAGCAGTTTGGCTAATAAATTGCTCTGGATAAAACAACCTAGATTTATTTGTTGATCTATTTTAGGTGTGGCCAAATGTGGACAAATACGAGTTGTACCAGAAACTTGAGCTGCCCAAAGGCCAGAAGAGGAAGGTGAAGGAAAGGCTGAAGGCTTATGTGAAAGATGTCTGTGCACTGGATCTTATAGACAAGCTGTTGATTTTGGACCCAGCGCAGAGAACAGACAGCGACGAAGCTCTGAACCACGATTTCTTCTGGTCCGATCCAATGCCTTCTGACCTAAAGAACATGCTCTCTACTCACAATCAGTCCATGTTTGAATACTTGGCACCTCCTAGGAGAAGAGGCGGACACATGCCCCAACAGCCAGCCAATCAGGCACGGAATCCTGCTGCCACCAACCAATCAGAATTTGACAGAGTCTTCTAAGACATAAATTCTTATTTATGGGAGAATGGAAACTTTTTTTTTTTTTTTTACTATATATATATATTTTTCAATTCCTTTTTTAAAGAATCTGTATAACGGTAGTATGGGGAGCAAGGACTACAGTTGACTTGTACAGCTGCATACGTTTGTTATTCAGAAGAATGGCATTAATGACATAGGATAATACTTTTCTATCCAAGTGAAACAGAACTTTAACTGTGAGATACCTGATCTAAAAAAAAAAAAAAGATTGCTCTTGTTCAGACAGGCTGATACACCCTGCCATGTAGCTACTACTACTTACAGAAGGGCTGGTCAGTATACGTGTTGTGAACTGAAGAGTCTTCAAAAATGCTTTCTGTGTTGCTGTACCTATGTATTTTGATAGGGAATGTAAATAAAATTTATGTTCTCCTATTATCTTGTCTTTCTTACCATTTTGAACTTAAATTCTTTTTTGTTATTCCCATGAAGACATGGGGTATAGACTCCATCAATGTGTTTTTTTTTTTGTTGTTTTTTTTCAGCCAGCATATCCATGCCCAAAACTTGGGGGTATACAAGTAAACTTTAAATAAATAATGGGCCCACATAGTCTACACAGGCACTCAGATAGACTAATAGGTGATAGAAATGTTCCCATTGCATTGATCTCTGCCTGCAGAACAAGAACTCCCCCTAGTGGCCATAGCTAGAGGTTGTTCACCTTTAAAGTCATTTTTAGGTGGATGTAGAGAGTGCAATTGTTTTTTATTATTTGTGGTTTCTGAGTTATTTAGCTTTTTATTCAGCAGCTCTCCAGTTTGCTGTTTCAGCTTATTGGTTACTAGGATCCAAATTACCCTAGCAACCATGCACTGATTTGAATCCAACCATGCACAGATTGGAAGGCCCCTAAACATGGGCCAATAAAAGCTACCGACAGACCGGCAGTTTATTGGCCCTTGTGTGGGGCCATCAGACGGGCTTTCCCGATCGATATCTGGCCAAAAGTAAGGCAGATCTCAATCGTGCAGGTTAAATAATCCCATATGATCACGGCCGCATCTATGTGGCCTCGCGATCCGACCGCCCGTATCGGATCGGATATTTCAATGTGGCCATATTGGGGTGAGATACGCTCGTATATCACCAAACAAGCGGATCTCTACGTCTGGCCACCTTAAGAGACTGGAATTTGAATAAGAGGTCCTGTATAGAAAGAGGAGTAATAAAAAGTAGCAATAACCATATCTTTTAGCCTTACGGACATTTTTTTTTTTATTTTATTTTTTTTTTAGATGGGCTCAGTGACCTCCTTGTTTATGATTAAAGAAAAAAAATGCAGGCCAATTTCTTAGAATTAGCCATTTTATACCATATTGAAAGTTAACTTTTGGACTACCCCTTTACCACTACAGTTACTTTCTTGACATTTATTTTCTATTTTTGAGTTGACAATTTGTGGTGGCCCTTTTCTGTGCAAAAAGTGGAACTAGATTGACCTGCATGAGTGGGTGGTTGGATATATCCGAATTCTGCTCATGTATGCAATTGGTTGCGATTGGATACTGCCCAGGTGCAAATTTATTTGACTGTTATTTGGGCATTTCAATCATGTGCTCTGATAACTACTTAACACCTATACAGAAAGTAATGCGCTCAGTTAACGCCTGAGTTTGTGGATGGTGGAGCTGAAATGTCCCTGTAAGGACACAAGTTCTCCTACAGCTAATTCAGTCCATTTTATTCTGTGTGTTGTACCAATGAATGCTGAGATCTGAGCTGCCATGTGTGTTATTAAATACACAATATTGCATTTGTCGTGCATTTAAAATAAATTGAGAAAAATACCCACAGAATGCACATTCTATATAAAAAAAACATCCATTTAATATATACATAAATAAATGCACAAACTCCCCTGTGGAAGGGCACTTACCATCAGCCCCACCTCCGCTCATGCAGGATTGCGCAGAACTCATTATACCATGGAAATCGTACCCTTGAGCTCATTAAAGAATCTCACCAGTCTGGTTTAACAACTGGATAGATGACATTACAGACCCTGCCCAGTTTTCACTCATGCGTTTCTAGTACGTTATGCGGATATAGTCGTGCTCCTGGGGACAATCGGGGCACTTCCATGTATGATACGATCATGGGCTGATTTTAATGAAGGCGCGGGAAGATTAGAAATCCTGAATCGGTCCCTTCAGAACCAGTTGCCAGTTTATCTGTCGATATATAGGCCCTGTATGATGGCCTATCTGATTAAAGATCGTCGAGACTTCTATTGGACAGGTTTAAAAATCTGAAACGCGCGTCAGGCGCTTTATTAATTTTAAAATTGGTTAGGCAGGGCGCCGGAACGGACGAAAATAAGGGGCTGACCCTGCTTACTGGGAGGGCATGGTGTGGTGGGTGACAGGGTTGGTATGGAAGTGGTTTTTGCAGGCATTTCCCACTAATTTCACATAGCAGCAGGCAACCTGCAACTACAACTCTCTGCAACCGCCACCTTCTCGTAACTTAAGGCAACTTTTGCCAATTGTAACTTAAGGCAGCTTTGCCAATTGTAGGGGGGGGGACGCTACGCTGTGGGTGAAGGGGTTGGTTTACAAGGTACTGCTTCAGGTGAAAGCTTCAATGCTCATATCAGAGCAGATATCTGCCAATTGGGAGGGTTGTGCTGTGGGTGAAGGGGTTGGCTGACCAAGGGCTGTTCCAATAGAGACGCAAGCCTGCCTCTCCAACGATTAGCACCTCTACCCATACTGTTGTACATATCCAGGGTGCTAACTAAGTGAGCGATTTAAGGTGGCCATACACGGGCCAATAAAAGCTGCCGACAGACCGTGTCGGCAGCTTATTGGCCCGTGTATGGGGCCCCCCGACGGGCTTCACCGATCGAGATCTGGTCGAAAGTCGCCAGATCTCGATCGGATGGGACAAAAAATACCGTCAGATCGTGGCCGCATCTATTCGTTGATGCAGTCCTGCGATCCGACCGCCCGTTTAGGCAACGTTAGGATCCGATTGTTGGGCCCTAGGGCCCACGATCGGATCAGCCCGATATTGCCCACCTCAAGGTGGGCATATCGGAGGGAGATCCGCTCGTTTGGCGACGATCTCTCAGTGTATGGCCACCTTTATACAACCCCACCGATTTAGGCCCCACTGACCCTATGGGTTATGTGCTTCTAAGGGGGCGATTTGTGTTTGTATAACATTGCATGTAGTCTACTATCCCGAGTACCCCCATATTTATGACCGAATAGTGTTTAAACAGAGTCTTTTGGGGTGACCTCCACTAGCATACATTTACCACTTATCTGTACCACCAGCCCACTAACCCAATTTAATCCGTCTCCCCGGTCCTAACCATGTTTTAATTATCACTGGACTTTTTTATCTTATTTATCAGTAATTAAGTTAAGTTTTAATGGTGTATAAATACGAGCTTGTGGACATGCTTTGATGGGAGGGTGCAAATACATGGGTCAGTTCTCTTTCTTGTTCCCTTATACATGGAACTGGCACTGTATTTACCCTGCTGTGTGTTCTGGAGGTATTATACATGGAATTGGCACTGTATTTACCCTGCTCTGTGTTCTGGAGGTATTATACATGGAATTGGCTCTGTATTTACACTGCTGTGTGTTCTGGAGGTATTATACATGGAATTGGCTCTGTATTTATCCTGCTGTGTGTTCTGGAGGTATTATACATGGAATTGGCTCTGTATTTACCCCGCTCTGTGTTCTGGAGGTTTTATACATGGAATTTGCACTGTATTTATCCTGCTGTGTGTTCTGGAGGTATTATACATGGAATTGGCTCTGTATTTATCCTGCTGTGTGTTCTGGAGGTATTATACATGGAATTGGCACTGTATTTACCCTGCTGTGTGTTCTGGAGGTATTATACATGGAATTGTCTCTGTATTTACCCTGCTGTGTGTTCTGGAGGTATTATACATGGAATTGTCTCTGTATTTACACTGCTGTGTGTTCTGGAGGTATTATGCATGGAATTGGCTCTGTATTTATCCTGCTGTGTGTTCTGGAGGTATTATACATGGAATTGGCTCTGTATTTATCCTGTTGTGTGTTCTGGAGGTATTATACATGGAATTGGCACTGTATTTACATTGCTGTGTGTTCTGGAAGTATTATACATGGAATTGGCTTTGTATTTACACTGCTGTGTGTTCTGGAGGTATTATACATGGAATTGGCTCTGTATTTATCCTGCTGTGTGTTCTGGAGGTATTATATATGGAATTGGCACTGTATTTATCCTGCTGTGTGTTCTGGAGGTATTATACATGGAATTGGCACTGTATTTACATTGCTGTGTGTTCTGGAGGTATTATACATGGAATTGGCTCTGTATTTACCCCGCTCTGTGTTCTGGAGGTATTATACATGGAATTTGCACTGTATTTATCCTGCTGTGTGTTCTGGAGGTATTATACATGGAATTGGCTCTGTATTTACACTGCTGTGTGTTCTGGAGGTATTATACATGGAATTGGCTCTGTATTTATCCTGCTGTGTGTTCTGGAGGTATTATACATGGAATTAGCACTGTATTTATCCTGCTGTGTGTTCTGGAGGTATTATACATGGAATTGGCACTGTATTTATCCTGCTGTGTGTTCTGGAGGTATTATACATGGAATTGGCTCTGTATTTATCCTGCTGTGTGTTCTGGAGGTATTATACATGGAATTGTCTCTGTATTTACCCCGCTCTGTGTTCTGGAGGTATTATACATGGAATTGGCACTGTATTTACACTGCTGTGTGTTCTGGAGGTATTATACATGGAATTGGCTCTGTATTTATCCTGTTGTGTGTTCTGGAGGTATTATACATGGAATTGGCACTGTATTTACATTGCTGTGTGTTCTGGAGGTATTATACATGGAATTGGCTTTGTATTTACACTGCTGTGTGTTCTGGAGGTATTATACATGGAATTGGCTCTGTATTTATCCTGCTGTGTGTTCTGGAGGTATTATATATGGAATTGGCACTGTATTTATCCTGCTGTGTGTTCTGGAGGTATTATACATGGAATTGGCACTGTATTTACATTGCTGTGTGTTCTGGAGGTATTATACATGGAATTGGCTCTGTATTTACCCCGCTCTGTGTTCTGGAGGTATTATACATGGAATTTGCACTGTATTTATCCTGCTGTGTGTTCTGGAGGTATTATACATGGAATTGGCTCTGTATTTACACTGCTGTGTGTTCTGGAGGTATTATACATGGAATTGGCTCTGTATTTATCCTGCTGTGTGTTCTGGAGGTATTATACATGGAATTAGCACTGTATTTATCCTGCTGTGTGTTCTGGAGGTATTATACATGGAATTGGCACTGTATTTATCCTGCTGTGTGTTCTGGAGGTATTATACATGGATTGGCTCTGTATTTATCCTGCTGTGTGTTCTGGAGGTATTATACATGGAATTGGCTCTGTATGTACCCTGCTGTGTGTTCTGGAGGTATTATACATGGAATTGTCTCTGTATTTACCCCGCTCTGTGTTCTGGAGGTATTATACATGGAATTGGCACTTATTTACACTGCTGTGTGTTCTGGAGGTATTATACATGGAATTGGCTCTGTATTTATCCTGTTGTGTGTTCTGGAGGTATTATACATGGAATTGGCACTGTATTTACATTGCTGTGTGTTCTGGAGGTATTATACATGGAATTGGCTTTGTATTTACACTGCTGTGTGTTCTGGAGGTATTATACATGGAATTGGCTCTGTATTTATCCTGCTGTGTGTTCTGGAGGTATTATACATGGAATTGGCACTGTATTTACATTGCTGTGTGTTCTGGAGGTATTATACATGGAATTGGCTCTGTATTTACCCCGCTCTGTGTTCTGGAGGTATTATACATGGAATTTGCACTGTATTTATCCTGCTGTGTGTTCTGGAGGTATTATACATGGAATTGGCTCTGTATTTACACTGCTGTGTGTTCTGGAGGTATTATACATGGAATTGGCTCTGTATTTATCCTGCTGTGTGTTCTGGAGGTATTATACATGGAATTAGCACTGTATTTATCCTGCTGTGTGTTCTGGAGGTATTATACATGGAATTGACACTGTATTTATCCTGCTGTGTGTTCTGGAGGTATTATACATGGAATTGGCTCTGTATTTATCCTGCTGTGTGTTCTGGAGGTATTATACATGGAATTGGCTCTGTATTTATCCTGCCACGTAATCTTGTGTATTGTATATGGAACTGACCCTGGGATACTATGAGGCAAATTCACTAAAGGGCAAATTTTCTCCAGCGAATTATCCTCCACACCTTGTGCCACTTCGGCTAATTCATTAAAATGCAAAGTTGTGTCTCTGTAGCCGAACTCTGGTGAAGTTTCACAGTGTTAATTCGTCATCGTGAGCAATTCATAGCGATCTTTCTCTAGCGTTCATTTCTGCCTAGCGAAACGTTGTCAGTACAGGTATAGGATCCCTTATCCGGAAACTCGATATCCAGAAAGCTCCGAATTATGGAATGGCTGTCTCCCATTGACTCCATTTTATCCAAATAATCCACATTTTTAAAAATGATTTCCTTTATCTCTATAATAATAAAACAGTACATTGTACTTGATCCCAACTAAGATATAATTAATCCTTATTGGAAGCAAAACCAGCCTATTGGGTTTATTTAATGTTTAATTGAATTTCTAGTAGACTTAAGGCATGAAGACCCAAATTACGGAAAGATCTGTTATCCGGAAAACCCCAGGTCCCGAGCATTCTGGATAACAGGTCCCATACCTGTACTCTTATGCTTAGGTCAATAGGGCAGGTACATATAGGTCTTATATGTGTCTTTATTAGAGATGTCGGTGCAAATGCTTGAAGTGGCCACTTATTATTATTATTACACATGTCCAAGGAAGCAAAATAAAAACAAAAGAGATCCTCTAATGCCCTAGACGTGAGCCCACCCTAAAACAAATTTGGCATGCCCCTCAAATGGTTACAAAAAAATGTTAGTTAGGACTTTTGAAGACAATCCCACTTTAAAATATGAAAAAACGACAGCATTTTTTAGAATTTTTATGACTTTTTGGCATACAGACACTGACATAAGATTGAGGAGGATGGAAATTCATCAGTTCGCCAGGTCTAAGCTGGTGAAGGAAACTCTGGCGAAAGAGGTAACGTTCTGTAAAATTCGTACAGTAACGATCGTTCACCTTGAGCGAAAATTTGTCTGGAGATCGATGGTCTCTTTCACTAGTGAATTGTCCTCTGCACCTGTTAGTAAATTGGCAATGTCCCTGCAGATGAGATTTCTGTTGAATTTTCACTTTAGTAAATCTGCCCCATTGAATGAATAAATGTACATAATGTATTTAATTAGCCTTTCCAAACCCAATCACCGTCAGCCTATAGCAGAGTAGGAAAACATGCGGCTTTGGCCGTGTCCGGTAGCCACCAAGACGGGACTTTGTCAACTGTTTAACATTTGTTTGTTTTTTTATGCAGATTCAATCAGGCGGCATTGTTTTTACAACTTGTTTGCAAGCAGCATGCGCTCCATGATAACAGGAATCACACATTATACCCTGGGAGAATATGTGCAATTCACTCCCTGCTCCACCTCCCTGTGAACACACCCCCCTCACTTATCAACACTGGAGTGGACTGGAAGCTTTCCACCACACTTGTCTGTCTCCCACGCTCTACCCACATCGTCTTGTTTTGATACAGATCCAGTTCCGACAACCTTTGGCACAGCAGCCTGGCTCACTGGAGAGTGTTTACCTGTGACGGATCACCATGTCCAAGAATCTTCACAAGGTTTGTTAAGCTCACAGAGCAAAGCCCTGCAGAAAAGAAATATTGAGTACTGAGAAAGCAGCTTCCAGCAGGTAGGACTGTGCGGATTAACGACACACACAAATAATGTTACTTTAAGCAACTTTTGCAATATACATTAATCTCACATTTTCATGGTTTTTTCTTGTTTCTGACTCCTGAAACAATGTAGCTCATGCCAGCTGATTAGGAAAGAACCAACCTGCTACGTTGCTTCAAGAGTGAGAACCAGAGGACAGAAAGGGATAAAGAAATATTCCTGTTAGTTGCAATTTACAGATTGCATTGCATTACATTGAAGTGGGCGATATCGGGCTGACTCGATCGTGGGCCCTAGGGCTCAACGCTCGGATCAGAACGGTGGCCAAACGGGCGGTCGGATCGTGGGACCACATCAACGAAAATGTGGCTGTGATCTGATGGGATTTTTTAACCTGCCCGATCAGCATCTGGCCCATGTTTGGTCAGATATACTGTAGATCAGGGAAGACAGTCGGGGGATCTACACACTGGCCGATAAGCTGCCGACTTGGTCTGTCACCAGCTTTTATCGGCCCGTGTAAGGGGCCTTAGGGCAGCGGCACACGGGCATATTCGGGGAGATTTAGTCGCCTGGCTACTAATCTCCTCTTCTTCCGGGCGATAATCTCCCCAAACTGCCTTCCGCCTGCTAAAATTAAAAATCGCCTGCGGCAATGCACTTGCGGCGCTTCGATTTATTAAATCACCCGAAGTTTCCTCGTGAGGCAATTTCGGGTGACTTCGGAAATCGGACCGCGCTGGCATTTTCTCATTACAGCAGGGGGAAGGCAGTTCAGGGAGATTGTCGCCCCGAAGAAGAGCTGATTAGTCGCCAGTTGACTAAATCTGCCCGTGGGCTCCTGCCCTTAAGTGATATTAGCTGTAGATTACATGCAATTGATCCAAATAATCAAAATTATAAAGTGATTTCTTTTTTCTCTGTAATAACAGAACTAGGGATGCACCGAATCCACTTTTTTGGATTCGGCCGAACCCCCGAATACTTCACGAAAGATTCGGCCGAATACCGAACTGAAAAGGGGTGGGAAGGGGAAAACATTTTTTACTTCCTTGTTTTCTGACAAAAAGTCACGCAATTTGCCTCCCGCCCCTAATTTGTATATGCAAATTAGGATTCAGATTCAGTTCGGCCAGGCAGAAGGATTCGGCCGAATCCGAATCCTGCTGAAAAAGACCGAATCCTGGATTCGGTGCATCCCTAAACAGAACAGTAGCTTGTACTTGATTCAAACTTAACGTGGCCATAAATGCACTGATAATATCTTACAAAAGTATCTTTCTATTCGTGTGTGTGTATGGTAGGAGACATAGGATATATAAGATATAATTAATCCTTGTTGAGCAGGCACTCAAATAAGGCAATCTTCCACCCGGTTGTTGCAGCAAAGTAAAAGATTTATTGTGTCCACAACCTTACGCGTTTCATGTCTTCAAACACTTAATTGTAGCCTATGACTAAGTGTGTGAAGACATGAAACGCGTAAGACTTTGGACACAATAAACCTTTTACTTTGCTGCTGCAACAATCTGGTGGAAGATTGCCTTGAGTGCCTGCTCAACAGTACTTTTCGGTTGACCCGCTCCCTACGCTGAGGGCTCAGGGTGGTGCACCTGGGCCACTTCCTAAACTTGGTGAGTAATAACTCTACTGATTGGAGACCTCCTTTCAAGTTTTATTATATAATTAATCCTTATTTAAAGCAAAACTGACCTATTTAATATTTACATGATTTTCTAGTAGACCTAAGGTGTGATTTAAAATATGGAAAGATCCAGGTCCTGCTCATTCTGGAGAACAGGTTCCATACCTGTATTAGTAATAGGAACCCCATGTGGCATAGCAAGTAGAATGGCCAAATTGTATAACCGGTAACTTTGCCCAGCCTATTAACCCCCACGCCAGCACCCAGTCAGCTTTTCTGATTATTTTAAATGTGCTGTGGGGCATTAAAGTGACAATTACAATAGTCCTTTAAGTACAAATAAAAAGATATTAAAGGAAAACTATACCCCCAAAATGAACACTTAAGCAACAATTTATATCAAATTGAATGACATATTAAAGAATCTTACCAAACTGGAATATATATTTAAGTAAATATTACCCTTTTACATCTCTTGCCTTGAACCACCATTTCGTGACTCTATCTGTGCTGCCTCAGAGATCACCTGACCAGAAATACTACAACACTAACTGTAACAGGAAGAAGTGAGGAAGCAAAAGGCACAACTCTGTCTGTTAATTGGCTCATGTGACCTAACATGTATGGTTTGTAGGTATGGTTGTGAGTACAGTGAATCCTACGATCCCAGGGGGCGGCCCTTATTTTTTAAAATGGCAATTTTCTATTTATGATTACAATGGCACATACTACTAGAAAAGTATATTATTATGAAAATGGTTTATTTACATGAAGCAGGGTTTTACATATGAGCTGTTTTATGCAATATCTTTTTATAGAGACCTACATAGTTTTCCTTTAAATGGCTAATCAATAATTTACTGAACAAGATCCTATAGAGCAGCCTATCAAGGAACAGACTGTAGGGGCTGGGGAGGCAAACACACTATTGTTTCAGTTGCAAATCTTGGATTAAGTGTATGTTTGAGACCCAGGCATAAAAGGGTAAAAACTGTTTTTTAGCGGCACATCTGTTGTGCCAAGCACTGCCTCCCCACTTAGTGTGCCAGCTGTGTCAGAGCTTTGTTAGAAGTGACATCTTCTGGCAGATTTAAAGCACAAGCCACACTGTCGTGCTCTGAATTTGTTGCAGAGTAGTCTGCTTTCTCTTAGAGCAGAGACACACGCTCAGATTCGGGGAGATTTAATCGGCAAGTGACAAATGTCCTCTTCTTCGGGGTGACTAATCTCGGCAAACTGCCTTCCCGCTGGTTACAATCTAAATGCCGGCAGGATGGCACTCTGAGCACTTTGTTTTTCGAAGTTGCCTTACGAGGAAACTTCGGGAAAACAAATGCTCTGAGTGCCATCCCACCGGCAATTTAGATTCTAGCCGGCGGGAGGCAGTTTGGGGGAAATTAATCGACCCGAAGAAGAGGCTATTTATGGCCGGGGCGACTAAATCTCCCCGAATCCATACCTCCCAACATTTTGGAAGTAAAAAGAGGGACAAAAATGTTTTCTGCATGTAGTGCGGCAATTTTTTTGACCACACCCATTTTAGTGGTCACACCCCGTAATTACCATGTTCATTATAAAAATTTGAAAATATTTCTCCTTATCTTAACTGTTACAATTACTTATTTTCTTATCCCAAAATTGTTACAAAGTATCTTAGTTGCATCTGTTTGCTGTACTGGCCTCTCTGCCAAAAGCCAATTAAGTTAAAAACTTTGTTTCTTTTTCTGGCTGTTCAGTGCACAGAAAAGAGGGACTTTCCAGTACAAATGAGGGACTGCGGGTTGAGCTGTCAAAAGAGGGACTGTCCCTCCGAAAAAGGGACAGTTGGGAGGTATGCCGAATCTGAGCGTGTGTCTCTGCCCTTAAAGGGCCACTAAAACCTCATGTTTTCCATAGAATTCTCGTGAGCTAGCTTGTTGGACTACTCCCGCTCAATTGTGCATAATACAGGGCAGATATTTGCAGGACTCAGATTTGTCTGAATCCAGTCCCCATGACATTACTGGTGAGGCCTAGTCATGGGAACATCTGAGGGATTTGGGCAAGGGTAAGGTTGGCTCCTTTATGGTGGTTTCTTACCAGTCTATGGGATTAGGGATGCACCGAATCCAGGTTTCGGCCTTTTTCAGCAGGATTAAGATGCAAATTAGGGCTGGGGAGGGAAATCACGTGACTTTGTCTCAAAACAATTGATTCCAACTAGGGATGCACCGAATCCAGGATTCGGTTCGGGATTCGGCCTTTTTCAGCAGGATTCAGATTCGGCCGAATCCTTCTGCCTGGCCGAACCAAATCCGAATTTGCATATGCAAATTAGGGGCGGGAGGGAAATTGCGTGACTTTTTGTCAGAAAACAAGGAAGTAAAAAATGTTTTCCCCTTCCCACCCCTAATTTGCATATGCAAATTAGGGTTCAGATTCGGTTCGGTATTCGGCCGAATCTTTCGTGAAGGATTCGGGGGTTCGGCCGAATCCAAAAAAGTCGATTCGGTGCATCCCTAATTCCAACTAATATGTTGTTTCTTCTCAAGGGAGGCGAAACTATTTTAATCGATGTTTAAATGATTTTATTCACGGAGACCCAAATTACGGAAAGATCCCTTATTAGGAAAACCCAAGGTCCCACGCGTTCTGTATAACAAGTCCAGTGAATTGTATAAGCAATGGTTTACAATATGCATTCAGAATTATGAGTTGTCAGGATAAGAGCACAAGAGAACACTACACCGTGTCCCTCTCAGAAGTGCTGCCTCAGGCACAACTCAGTGACGTCATCGCTGTTACCAGAATGCCCCGCCCTGGATGAGAACGTTTCCGCCACGCGTAAGATGGCGGTGACAGGTTTCCGCGCCTTACTGGGTTGGTAGTTCTGGGGGTGTGTCCGGGCCGGGCCCCTCAGCATGGCACCAATATACCGGACTTTACACGTGGTGCTTCGCCTGCTTCCCTCTTCACCTGGCCCGAGTCGTTCCAGAAGCCTCAGTACCCAGGCTGCCCCGGCTGTCAGGATGGAGTATCAGGTATCGTGTCTTCTCGGGAGGGGTAGCTGCTTACATCAGACTGGGGAACGACACGTGGTGCCTCGGGATGAATGAGATGAGGGAAGTGTGAGCGCGGGATGAGTAGAATAAGTACATATATCAGATCCCCCTATATAAAAGGCATATGGTATGGCTCGCTAATATTATACAATACGTGACAAGTTATCCGTGGGGGTAACTGTTCTCTCATGCGTCTGGGCTACACTTGTCTGTGGCCAATCACAGTGCTGCACTGACTCCTCTATTTTGGGCACATTGCTGCCAACATTAGTCATTCCCAGGGAACTTCTGTTGCTGCTGGGCCCCTGCTGCCACAATCTTACTGAGCCAATATATATATAGTGAATAAAGAAGTACCCCAGGTCATGGTGACTTCTAATATATTTTCCAACAGGGCTACTTTACTTTTTATAATGCACAAGTTTTAGTGAGTCGTGTGACAGAAATGACATCACTACTCACAGTTTATAACTGATGACATCACTAGCCACTGTTTATAAGGATATCATTTACAGGAAATTTTTGTGTACAATATATAGTGGATAATATACCCCCTACTGTAATTCATAAAGATATTATGTTACCGAGGAGTTATGTGACCATATAAAAGCACGAGGCCACAGGCCGAGGTAACTTCTAATATCCTCATATTTTACAACTGGGGGCAGTGGCGTAACTAGATATTACTGGGCCCCACAGCAAATTATTTTTCAGGCCCCCAAAATGTTTAGAGGTTGACTTGTTTCTCCACTGTTTATTGAAATTGTATATGAATTAGGGCCTCATGGGGCCCCTATACCTCCTGGGCCCCCCTGCAGCCGCAGGGTCTGTTTCTTTATAGTTACGCCCCTGACTGGGGGTACTTTATTTATTATAATACACAAATTTCAGTGAGTCGTGTGACAAAAATGACATCAGAACTCACCGTTTATAACTGATGACATCAGAACTCACTGTTTATAAGGATATAATTTACAAGCTATTCATGGCTTTTGTGTATTATAAGGATATCATTTAAAGTCTGGTCTCATAGGGAAATGACCAGACTTGGGAAAAAGAGGAGGAGAGTGGGAAGAACCCTGGAAGACGTATACTGGTAGAGGGGCTTCTATAGTGTGCCGAGATGAGCAGCTTTTCTTAGATATGGGGTTTAGGTGCCCTTTAAATTTGCACTTCCTACTGTAGGGATGTACAGGACTGACTAAATGATCCATTCGTGTTCATGAGCTGGGATGGTATTATGGGTATAATAAAGGAGAATTCCCTTCCTTATCCCAAGCACGGGAAGAACTGGCAGAGGATCATGGGAGTTGCAGTTCTGTAAGAAATGTCCTAGCTGGACGGGTGAGAGGTTTATAGCTCTTCTATAATGGCTTAAAGTCAGCCAGAGCCTCTTGACGTGTATCCCCCTTGACAGGCAGAGACCACTGCTCTGCTCTTATTGGTGCTTTTCCTTACACACCTTCCTTAGGCACCAATCAGAAAACAGCAGCAGCTGCTGCTTAGAGTTGATTATAAAAGAGCCACATGTTGGGTTCCACTGGAAGGTTTGTTTGTGTCTAGCGAGGCAATGAAATATAAGCTGAGATCAGCACAGATGTTGTGGGTTTTGGAGCGCAGAATAAGAGGAGGATCTGTGTTTGGCAAAGGGATTTGTCCATTGAATAGAACCCCCCCCCCCTCAGGTTCATGTTTATACAGACACAAGGTTAAGTGACCGTGTGGCTGAACAAATACCAAGGCCATTTATTTAACAGAACTAACAGTAAGAGCAGGATTTTGGCACAGTAATGGGGTCCCACTCGATAAAAACATATAACATTGTGTGTGAATGTGATAGGGACCTTAGATTGTAAGCTCCACTGGTGCAGGGACTCATGTGAATGATATACAATCTCTGTAAAGCACTGTGGTATATGTCGGCGCTCATAGGGACATATATATATATATATATATATATATATATATCTCGATACTTAAAACTGAGTGATGTTTAACCCCATATATGCTGGGGAGCTTTTCCACAGACCGACACCAGCAACCCTGTAGCATTAGCCTTACTCCCATTGGTGGGCTGCTTCGCCTTTACACTAACTTTTAATATGTAATAGAATGGCCAATTCTAAGCAACTTTCATTATTATTTATTTTCTATAGTTTCTGAATTATTTGCCTTCTTCTTCCGACTCTTTCCAGCTTTGAAATTGGGGTCGCTGACCCCCTCTAAAAAGCAAATGCTCTGTAAGGCTAAAAATGTAACATTATTGCTACTTTTTGTTACTCATCTTTCTATTCAGGCCTCTCTTATTCATATTCCAGTCTCTTATTCAAATCAATGCTAGGGGAATTTGGATTCGGATGGCTGAAACTGCAAATTGAAGAGCTGCTGAATAAAAAGCTAAATAACTCAAAAACCACAAACGATAAAAAAAAAATGAAAACCAATTGCAAATTGTCTCAGGATATCACTCTCTACACCATACTAAAAGCAAACTCAAAGGTGAACAACCCCTTTAGGAGCAGGTATTTCAGCTGACACTCTCTGGGGTCGCTAGAGGGTTCAGTAATGGCTACTAACAAAAAGCCGGTGAGTAACACAGGTCTGTCTCCCACCCTACTCAGGCTGAATCATGGGAGGCTGTGATTGCTTCTGGTGGTGATCATGAGTCTGTGAGCAAAGTTGTTATGACTCAGTAGTCTCTGCATATCCTGTAATGTATCCCATGGGGTGATGTGTTCTACTGAGCTCAGCATTTGCTGTCTGGTACATGCTAATCTAGAGTAGGCTTGATGTCTTTCTTAAGGTGGCCATACATGGGCTGGTAAAAGCTGCTGACACACAGGGTCGGCAGCCTATTGGCCCGTGTATGGGGCCCTCCGACGGGCTTCCCCGATCGATATCTGGCTGAAAGTCGGGCAGATGTCGATCGGACGGGACTAAAAATCCCGTCGGATCGCGGGCGCATCTGTTCGTTGATGCGGTCCCGCAATCCGACCGCCCGTTGGCCCACGATCGGATCAGACCGATATTGCCCACCTCAAGGTGGGCATATCAGGGAGAGATCTGCTCGTCTGGCCAAACGAGCGGATCTCTCCGTGTATGGCCACCCTGCCAACCCTGCTGCAGCCGCCATCATCCTGCTGGGAGGGATATGCTATCACTTGGCTGTCCCTTATTAAAGGAGTGGTTCACCTTCAAGTTAACTTTATTAAATTATACAATGACCAATTCTAAGCAACTTTTTAATTGGTCTTCATTATTTATTTTCTATAGTTTCTGAATTATTTACCTTCTTCTTTTGACTCTTTCCAGCTTTCAAATGGGGGGTCACTGACCCCATCTAAAAAACAAATGCTCTGTAAGGCTACAAATGTATCGTTATTTCTACTTTGTATTACTCTCCTTTCTTTTCAGACCCCTCTCCTATTCATATTCCAGTCTCTTATTCAAATTGGTGGATGATTGCTAGGGTAATTTGGACCCTAGCAACCAGATTTCTGCAATTGCAAACTGGAGAGCTGCTGAATAAAAAGCTAAATAACTAAAAAACCACAAATAATAATAAAATGAAAACCAATTGTAAATTATCTCAGAATATCACTCTCTACGTCATACTAAAAACAAACTCAAAGATGAACAACCCCTTTTAAATGAACAACGGGTGTTTATCACAGGGAGAGGACAACCTTCTAAAGGGCAGAGACACACACTGCTATTTCGGGAGATTAGCTGCCCAGCGACAAATGGCTTCTTCTGAAAGCTTCGTTATATGAAGTTGCCTCACAAAGAAACTTCGGGCGACTTCGGAAAACGAAGGGTTCAGAGTGCCATCCGGCCGGCCATTTACATTCTAGTCGTCAGAAAGGCAGTTCGGGGAGATTAGTCGCCCGAAGAAGAAGCTATTTGTCGCTGGGCGGCTAATTTCCCGAAATAGCAGCGTGTGTCTATATTGCTTCGGCTTTCTGAAGTTGCCCAAAATTCCTCCCGCTGGACATTTACATTCTAGCCAGCAGGAAGGCAGTTCGGGGAGATTAGTTGCCCGAAAAAGAAACGATTTGTCGCTGGGTGACTAATCTCCCAAAATAGCAGCGGTGTCTCTGCCCTTAGTGTTCAGCATATTTATATTATAGGGAGTGTAACCTCACAGGGTTGCTATACAAGTCCGCTCCCGTATCTGCCAGTATATTGGATGCCCGGTGGGCATTTGCAACCTGGATTTTATTGCCCTTTCATTGTTACTAATCACAACACAGCCACTGAATTGTGCCTTTTTTTCCCCGTAGGACGCTATCCGCACCCTGAACACCCTGCAGACAAACGCCAATTACCTGGACCAGGTCAAGAGGCAGCGTTATGATCCGGCAGAGCAGCTTCAGATGATGCGCCAGTTCCTGGAGAGGAGCGGCTTGCAGGTTTGTCTCTCTCTTATGGGTGCAGTTATGAGTCGGCAGCACATATTGGCCGGCATTACAGTTGTCTATATATATTTAAAGGGCAACTATCACAAAAAAATAATTTAAGTTTCATCACACTGAAATAAGAAACGTTCTAAATACAAGCAGTTAAAAATTCTGTATTGTATCTGAAATAATCCGGTTTATGTTCACTAATCCTCTCTCAGCATTTGTTTCTCCTCATTCTGTCTTCATTCAGGAGTTGGTTGTCGGATAAACGATCCAATATATCTGATAAGGAGGGCATCCTTTCCTAGCAGAGGTATTAGAGCTCACTGAAATAACTGATTCCAGTGCAAACAAAATCTAACAAAATAACGGCCTTTTGCACAAATTCTGCATGTAGAGAGACATTGAATAGAGTGAGCTCTAATACATCTTCTAGGCAAAAGGACCCCCCCCCCCTATAAGATATATTGGATCTAACTGTCAATGAATATCTGACATCCAACTCCTGAATGAAGACAGAATGAAGAGAAACAGATGCTGAGATAGGAATAGTGAATATAAACTTGATTATTTCAGAAACAGCACAGAATATTTAATTGATTGTATTGATAATGTTTCTTATTTCAGTATGATGAAGCTTATATAAAAATAGGGATGCACCGAATCCAGGATTCGGCCTTTTTCAGCAGGATTCGGATTCGTCCGAATCCTTCTGCCTGGCCGAACCGAATCCGAATTTGCATATGCAAATTAGGGACAGGGAGGGAAATCACGTGACTTTTTGTCAGAAAACAAGGAAGTAAAAAATGTTTTCCCTTCCCACCCCTAATTTGCATATGCAAATTAGGGTTCGGATTCGGTTCGGTATTCGCCAAATCTTTCACAAAGGATTCGGGGGTTCGGCCGAATCCAAAAAAGTGGATTCGGTGCATCCCTATATAAAAATTTTATTTTCGCAAAAGTCTGAGCAGCCTAACATATGTCAGCAGACTGTGAGTCGCTGGCTCTGATTGGCTGATTCTAGCACAGTCCAGTGATTGGCAGAGCCCTGCTGACACTCAGCATGGTCGAGTTGTTGACAGTAGGGGGATAAAGGACACTCAACATTTTTAATATCTTAAAAACCATAAGCAAAAAAAATTAAAACTTAATTGTCGAAAAGATTACCTGGACTGTTTTTTCTTTAAATCTATTGCCATTCTTCCCTGTCAAACTGGCACTAGAAAGCCTGTCACTGCCCCGCCAGTCAGAGCAAAGTGCAGGAATGTTTGTGCTGCCGGGACCTTTTAACAGAGTGTTTCATGGTTGATCTGTTAATGATTTCATGTTAGTGCTGGGTGTGCAGGGAAGCAATGCAGAGCCACGTGCTGCAGGTTCATATATCACTTGGCTAATGATTTATGGCTTGTTTGACTTCTTGCTCTGGACTTTCCCTCTCTATGTATAGAGCGCTGTGCCAAGCAGTGCCAAATTAAAGCTTATCTGCTTACACATATGTAAAGATACTCTCCTTACAGGGGAACGAAAAGTCCATTGGAAACTTATTCACCTCTTGAAATAAGTGAATGCCCAGGGGAAGCAGCTTTAGTCTACTTCACATAGGCACCTTAACTGCACTGCCCTCTGGTGGACAATAGAAGTCAAAACACCTCTGGCATTCAAAATAAAATCCTGTACGATATCCGATTAGCTCAGACCAATTAGGACTTTCAAGTGTTTGGTTCAGCGTCCCAAAGGCTGGCCAATGAGATGTCAGTGCAGTTGCCAGTTTATGTATCTTGATATAAAATGTGTTATTCGTTCCTTATCTGAGGGCTGTGGAATTCTATTTTAAATGAATAACCTGTCCGTCGTGTCTGCAGGTGGAAGACTTGGACAAGCTGAATATTATACATGTGACTGGAACCAAGGGCAAGGTGAGCAGTAGAGGGGATTAGTGCCCATTGGGCCAGTAGATGTAGATCAGAGGAGGTGGGAGGAGCTGCAGTTTGCTAAGTTTAGTTCTGACCTATACTGTATTTTGAAGGGGTCCACGTGTGCTTTCGTGGAGCAGATTTTGCGCAACTATGGCCTGAAGACTGGATTCTACAGGTAAGTCAGGCTTTTTTGTTTCAATATATATATATATGTATATGTATATATATTTTAGTATATATATACTATATTGTATCCATATATACGCTTCAAGACATATAACATAGTTCAATGCAAATATTAACATTTTCCATTGTCTGATCCGGTGATGGTACAAAGTCCAGTTCCAGCAAATATATAGCATATATATATGGTAATGGCAGAACATATGACATATAGTAAACAATCGATTAATACAAAAGAAAAAAAAACAAAATGTTATACTATAAGTAGAAAGTGGGTTGCCTCACTGTCTAATTGCCTCTATTTATTATCCGCGTACGGGAGGCTCTCCGTTTAATATCCGGGTGGTTAAAGGAAAACTATACCCCACAAACAATGTAGGTCTCTATTAAAAGATACTGAGTAAAACCGCTCATGTGTAAAACCCTGCTTCATGTAAATGAACCATTATCATAATAATATACTTTTTTAGTAGTATGTGCCATTGGGCAATCATAAATAGAAAATTGCCATTTTAACAAAATATGGGCCGCCCCCTGAGATCGTACGATTCACTGTGCACACATACAAACCACATGTAAGGTCACATGAGCCAATTAACAGCCAGAGTTCTGCCTTTTGCTTCCTCACTTCTTCCTGTTACAGTTAGTGTTGTAGTATTTCTGGTCAGGTGATCTCTGAGGCAGCACAGATAGAGTCACGAAATGGTGGTTCAAGGCAAGATATGTAAAAGGGCAATATTTATGTAAATATATATTCCAGTTCGGTAAGATTCTTTAATATGTCATTCAATTTGATATAAACTATCTGTTGCTTAAGTATTCATTTTGGGGGTTTAGTTTTCCTTTAAAGTGTCAGCAAGTGGGAAGGGAGGGTCCCTCCATACCTGTAATCTATCCAAGGCTGCCATACTTTTAGAAATGTGGGAAATTTGTATAATGCGATACTGGTTAACTTTCCGTTTTCGAATATCCAGTCTATTTTGGGCTTAAGTAGATTATAATTTATATGTTTTTAATTGCTTAAACAGTTCCCAAAAACATTCCAGCACACATTGATTACACATTTTCACTGGTTTTAAATTTATTTGTAAATGGGATTTCAATGGCAACTTCCCATTTGGATACTGAAATGTCATTTTGACCAACACGGAAATGTTGCATAGTTGCCCAGGGCTTTTTATTGCCCTGGAAAAGGGGGAGGGTCACCTACAGATCTTGCCCAGCGCAATAATACATTATCTAATGTTCTTGCAGCTCCCCACACTTGGTGCAAGTGAGAGAGAGGATCCGGATCAACGGGCAGCCCATCAGCAAAGAGCTTTTCAGCAAATACTTCTGGCAGGTGTACAATCGATTCGAAGAAACCAATGTAAGAAAATGGAGGGTAACGCCATGCAGGAATTTAGAGCGACTTATTAACTACGTTAATAGTGCCAGACGGTTAATGTATGGGACTAGTTGATACTTGAAATGAACCTTATTTTCTGCTTTCCTCCTTTAGGATGAAGAGAACCCCTCCATGCCACCTTACTTCCGCTTCCTCACTATCATGGCTTTCCACATCTTCCTTGAACAGAAGGTCTGTCATTTCCTAGGCCTGTTCTATTTGTGGCCTTCATAGATGAATGAGAATTCTATTTATTATTCCTTGGTAAAATCGTGGAAGAATTCTATTATTTTTCCCCACTCTGGTCACTAAGGGGCGTTGTTTCATCTTGCTTTTATGTTTCATAAATCCCTAAATAAATAGATACTGCACTGTGATTTTCCATGGCCCTCACTCTCCCCATTTGTGTGTCTCAGGTAGACCTTGCTGTGCTGGAAGTTGGCATTGGGGGAGCATATGACTGTACCAATATCATTAGGTGGGTAGAATTACAATATTATTAAGATTATTTTGCATTTATCACACAGCTGCAGGTAGGCACTGAGAACTGGAAGGGATTCTGGGAGGTGTAATTCACAGGGTTCAACTTCTGTGCTCTATAAACTTGGCCCATCTGTCTGTTCCCTGCAGGAACCCCTTAGTTTGTGGTGTCTCGTCCCTGGATATCGACCATACAAGCATCCTGGGAGACACCATTGAGAAAATTGCGTGGCAGAAAGGGGGGATATTTAAGGTAAGGAGAATGTCTAGATCTAAATTGTGCAGGGTACCTGCTCCCTGTCAAACGTCACACCTACGAAAGGGTTTCTGCTAGAAAATCTCCTTATGTAGAATAGGGGGACATTATTCCCTTTTTTACGGACTGCCCAGGTCTGTTATTCTCACTATCATGGTGCTACGCTGACCACCAGAGGGAGCTATTTCTCCATCAAAAAAGGCAATAGGAAGACCTGATCAGTGTTCACTGCTGTTTGGATAAATATTATATAGTATAGTACCTTTATTATTTGTGATTATAGTTTCCCTGTTATTTATAGGGCTGGATATCATGCTATGATTATTCTTTATATTATGTTGGCATTTTCTGCTGAGCTTTAGGGGCAGAGACACACACTCAGATTCGGAGAGATTTAGTCGTCTGGTCATAAATCTCCTCTTCTTTGGGGCGAACTGCCTCCCGCCTGCTAGAATCGAAATCGCTGGCTAGATGTAAATCGGTGGGCTTCATTTTCCAAAGTTGCCTCACGAGGAAAGTTTGGGCGACTTCAGAAAACGAAGATCTCTGAGTGCCAATATAGCCATCAGGAAGCAGTTCGGGGAGATTAGTCGTCCCGAAGAAGAGGAGATTTGTCGCTGGGCGACTAATCTCCCCGAATTTGAGCATGTGTCTCTGCCCTTATAGCCTCCAATCATTGTTTCAGTAAATCTTGTAATGTAACTCCATATCACATTCACATACCCAATTTTATCAGAAGCCAATTGACCAGGCTGTATGGTTTGGAGAGTGGCAGGAAACCCGTGCATTGTTACAAATCCCATTGCAAATTATCTTGTCTTTATTTTTGTTTAAAACCTTTGACCATCCCATAATGTTCCAACGACTTCATGAACAGTGGAAGGAGAGCAGCCCATTAGTGGTTAAGTAGGAATAATGAAACTGCTGTATATTTGTGCTGTGAGTCATGCCATGCATGATCATCAATGTGATCAGCTTTATTTTTCCAGTATGGTTATTTTATATCTAGACAGATGGACTGCCATATTTTTATTGGGTTTTGTGTAATCTGTTCCATCTTGCAGCCAGGTGTTCCTGCTTTCACAGTCTCCCAACCAGCAGGCCCACTGGAGGTGCTGAGAAAACGAGCAGAGGAGATTGAGGTAGGCTTCTGACCAGTGTGTGCCCACATCTGTACTGGCCACTGGCACTTTTCTGATAGTCTTTCTTTATCTCTGCAGTGCCCGCTCTACATGTGCCCTGACCTTGCAGAGTATGAGGATGATGGCATTAGCCTACAGCTGGGTCTGGCAGGGGATCATCAGAAACTCAATGCAGCATTGGCATTACAGCTGGCACAGACGTGGCTTCAGCACCAAGGCTATCCAGGTGAGTCCAGTCCAGAGAGCTCCTATAACTAGGGTTGCTATCTGGCCAGTATTTTACCGGCCGGGCCAATAAAATGATGGCTGAGCCCAGTGTTGTTAATAGGGAAAAAAGATAAATATATAGGAAGGCCGGTATTTTTTTCCAGAAAAGGTGGCAACCCTGCCTACAACTCCCACAGTCTGACCAGGAGAAAATATATATATCCCACATCAACGCGTTTCGGTTCTCTCGAGAACCGAAACGCGTTGATGTGGGGTAGACTGTAATACTACAATAAAAGCCTTTTTGCCACAATACCCGTGAGTGCTCTTCACTATATCTATATGCTCTCTCTTGAAGAAGCACCCGGGAATTGATTAATTGATGGTGAGTGCCGGTTATATATATATATATATATATATATATATATATATATATATATATATATATATATATATATATATATATATATATATATATATATATATATATATATATATATATATATATATATATATATATATATATATATAGAGATATATATAGATATATAGAGATATATATAGATATATATAGATATATATATAGATATATATATAGATATATATATAGATATATAGATATAGATATATAGATACACACACAAACTCCAACGGTTTAAGCACTCCCACGTAGTAGTATCAACCCAGGTGCTAATCCATGCCGTTAGTATATAAGTCCTCTTATGTAGGAATGCACACTGGGATTTTGATAAAATCTTCAATTTTTATTAGATCATAATATTAAAAGAAAACAGATATATATATATATATATATATATATATATGTATATATATGTGTGTGTGTGTGTACGGTTTGTATTTGTACTGCAATCTATGGAGGGGAGGGCATTTAAATCCCTTATTATGAGAGACGCTGACAAATTTGAGAAATGTGTCTTGATCACATATAGTGAGAAACAATCTCGTAAATCCATAGAAACAAGCAGTTAGTTTTTGCAGGTCTACTCCATTCAAGAGGCAAAAGTACTTGAGCCTTCTGATTTTAGTTGGCTGATAGGTGATTGGACAATGGATGCTGCCGAGCACAGGATCTCATTCCACTGAATATGAAGTATAAGAAGTTTATTAGCTGAATGATATTTTCTCTTTCTCGTTTGAAATATTTCATCTGATTTTCACAATAAAAATCAATATGACTGCAAATAAAATGCAGAATAAGAAGATGTACAATGACATGTTATTCAAAATTTATCATTTTCAATGAAGAAATATATAAAAGAAAGTAACAAAAACTAACTAAGCCAGTGGATGCAAAGAAAATCATAAATCTTTTCTCTTTCTCAAGGTGTTGGAGAACAGAAGAGTCCAAGTTGCCACCTTCCTCCAATGAAATGGCCCTTCCCTCTGGCATCTGCCTTCCGTCCCAGCATCCCTATGGTTCAAGGTGAGAATCTCCATGCTCTGGGTTTACCTGTAAACAACACCAGTAACACCCACAGCAGAAAAGCTATCCTTTCACTTGTGTCTGTTGTCTAAACAAAGGCTCGCCTAAACGATATCATAACAGCATCCTGTACCTATAAAAACATTTTGGACTTTGTATTTAGTTGTTGCTGGTCCCTCATAATAAGGGAAGACTATGTGACATGCTGTGTCCTTGTGATGCCTGTAATAATAATCTTTGTACCGGAATAGAACAATATAAGGCCTAGTCAAGCCAACAAATACCCAGGATAAAAAAATAAGGCATAAAACAAAAAATGTAATAAAATAAAAACTGTGACTAATTATTGCACACTAACAGGTGGAGGTGTGAGGGAAGTACCAGACCAGAAAACATCATCTAGACAATTAACATGCTGTGCTGTATATTATCCATGAATTATGAATGATTCATGGATAATATAGCAGAAGCAAGTCAGGCTACAGGGGGTGAGGTAAGGAGAGGAGTCACTTACTGATTCTGTGACCCTCCCTGACTTACTACTGGAAGATATTATGGAGGCCCAGAGCTGGAGGGAGGCTTGGGTGCAGCAGGTGCTGACTGGAAGGAAAGTGGAACCGACCAAGCACTGAATAGCCAATCCAAAGGACTGGTGGTGGATGCTGCAGCTAGCCAGGCTAGAATGAGGCAGAAGCAGTGTCAGTTTGACTGGCGCACAGCTGGTTCCTGGTGGGGCGGTACAATTTCTTGGTCCAGGCCTTCCTGACTGAGCAGAACCAGGGGGAGGCTGGTACTGATAACGCGTAGGCCCTGTATTGCGCCATCACGTGTCAAATCCTGCGTGCGTGTGTGCGCAGCGCAAGCACGTATATATGAGAATGGACTGTTCCATGTGGAAAAATTAAAGAGGGGGGCACTGCTTCGAGCAAGTAGGTAGAGTGTTATTGCAGGGCAGCGTTGCAGTCGGGTGTGTGGCCCCCAGTGGCGTGAGTTTCTTACGATCAGGAGCGGCCCACACATGAACACAATATAAATGCGGCCCCTCAGGCTTTTGTCCGAACGGACAGATTGCCAGTTTGGGCCTATCGGGCAGCCGATTAAAATTTTCCATTCAGCCCAATCATTGAGCCGACTGATATCCAAGTCTTCTGCCGATATGGGTTTGCTCTTTTCCCACCATACACGCACCAAATATTGTACGTAAAATCGTTTTGTACGATATTTTCTGTGTGTCTGTGGCCACCTTAAGGTTGTATGAGCTGTGTGACCAGAGCTATTGTGCTTCCTATAACGTAGTCTGGATAATCCGCAGGGCTGCGGGACACCATTTGGCTGGGAAGGACACAGATCTTCAAACGGGGCCCAATTTCCTACTACATAGATGGAGCCCACACCAGCAGCAGCATAAAGGCCTGTGTCAGGTGGTTCCGGGAAGTGGCACTAAAGGAAGAAAAGGCTGGAGGGTAAGGAATAGTCTTATGGCAAACTCTGTGGGCCAATGGCAAATTGGGCTTATTATTTGCTGGCATTTTACTGAGCCCAACTGTGGCTGGTCACATTCAGTTTAATGAAATCAGCCTGTGAGCCATGTTGATACTATTCAGCTGAATAAACTGCCATGGGCCCAAATAAAGTGTCTTAAAGGGGACCTGTCACCCAAAGAAATAATTCCAAATTCTAATCTATTGTGCTTTTAAGCAAAATAAATTTGCAGTCTGCCTTGGAATTCACCACCACAACAAGCAGGCAGCAGCCATTTTGTGGACGCTGTTCTTAAGACAAGCCTCACAATCTTGTATGTGCACCAGAAGGGGGGACCTGATCCCCATGCATTTGCATTTTTCCACAATTATAGATTGGTAACAGGGAGGGGGGTTGTGGGGAGCACAGCAACATGTAGGAAATGCTGAATGGAAAGTGAAAGTAATTGCTTGCCCCGCCTCTATGCCTATAGAGGAGGGGCAGGCAATATATGATTGACAGCTAAAATCTTAAATTGCATTTATAGTAAGTATGGATGTTTTAAAGAATGTGGGTTTCATGTGTAATTTGGAAAGGACTTTTACTATACAGCTTTTTATGTCTGGGTGACAGGTCCACTTTAAAGGACCACACACCTGAAAAAGTGTTTGAAGTGACATTACTGTATCGAGGACCTTTCCCTTTCCTATCTAAAAGAATTGGGAGGGGTTGTCTGCATGCTCAAGTCGTTTATGTGCTTTTTGTTCATTTACAGGGGGTCTGTGGTCCGCGTTCTGCTGTTTAATGCCACAGGAGAGAGGGACACGGCTGCCTTGCTGAAGCATCTTCAGGTAAATGTGCTGTGGGAGTAGCTTGCTGCTTGGCTACTGTTCCAAAGCTTATTTTCATGTTATTATATTTGATTTGTTTGCATTGGATATTCATTTTCCTTTCTTTCCTTACAGCCCTGCCATTTTGATTATGCCATGTTCTGCCCAAACATCAGTGAAGTGTCAGGAGTGGGAATGGCAGGTAAATGCTCATAATCTCCCACCTTCATGTCTCTCTTGCTTACAGATCAGGAAGGTTTAGTACTGAATATAACCCAACCAGTTTGCCTTTACGCTGACTCCTATAGGGCTTAGATGCACAGAATGGGGAAATTTGGGGTTTCTCTGAAGCATGGAGGGCTGTTCCCCCTGGCTGCTATGTCTGTTCTTAACCATATTTGCCAGCCTGATGCAGCCCAACAAGGTCAGACCGCACCCCTCCAATGACCAGGCCACTTCTCCAGTGGGATTATGAGATTACTTAAAGGGATACTGTCCTGGGAAAACATGTTTTTTCCAAAACACATCAGTTAATAGTGCTACTCCAGCAGAATTCTGCACTGAAATCCAATTCTCAAAAGAGCAAACAGATTTTTTTTATATTAAATTTTGAAATCTGACATGGGGCTAGATATATTGTCAGTTTTCCAGCCGCCCCCAGTCATGTGACTTGTGGCTGCACATTAGGATGGAACTACTTTCTGGCAGGCTGTTGTTTCTCCTACTCAATGTAACTGAATCAGTCTCAGTGGGACTTGGCTTTTACTATTGAGTGTTGTTTTGAGATCTACCAGGGAGCTGTTAACTTGTGTTAGGGAGCTGCTATCTGGTTACCTTCCCATTGTTCTTTTGTTAGGCTTCTGGGGGGGGGGGTGATATCACTCCAACTTGCAGTACAGCAGTAAAGAATGATTGAAGTTTATCAGAGCACAAGTCACATGACTGGGGTCAGCTGGGAAACTGACAACATGTCTAGCCCCATGTCAGATTTCAAAATAGAATATAAAAAAATCTGTTTGCTCTTTTGAGAAATGGATTTCAGTGCAGAAGTCTGCTGGAGCAGCACTATTAACTGATGTGTTTTGAAAAAAACATGTTTTCCCATGACAGTGGCTAGTTTTTAGGTCCATTATTTGGTCCCCCCCACCCTTATCTCATAGCAAGGTTTTAAATGTATGAAACCATGGCCTGTAGCAGTCACTTTCCTATAACTCCAGGTAAATAAGCACTGCCCTGCAAATCGTCTTAAATACCCTTTAGGGGATCCCACATTTTGGAATGTACTGGGTTAGATTATTAATAATGTATTAGTGCTTATCCGTACAATGATCTCCGCAGATCAGCAGAATTTTAATGTGACCCTGGAGAACGTCCTGACTCGATGCCTAGAAAACCAAAAGACGTGGAATCAGCTGAACGAAGAACGCAGCTGTTCTGCCCCGTGGGGTTCTTCCTTGCCCGTAGATGCCCTCATTAAAGACAGCCCACGCGGCTCTCCTCTGCTTCTCGCCCCTTCCTCCGAGCGCTTTCTGAACTGCAATTCCTTGGTCTTCCCTTGCATCTCTCATGCCCTGCAGTGGGCAACTCAAGGAAGAGACATGGAGTTCCCATGCCTGGACATTAACCTTCTCCACCACCACCCTGTGGCCAGTTCTGGCTCGGTACTTTTGAGAGAAGCGGCACGCATCCAAGTTCTTGTTACTGGGAGCTTGCACCTTGTAGGGGGAGCCCTGAAATTGCTCGACCAATCTCTGTCCCAGTAGTGCCATGGAGATAGTGGTCACCTACGTCTGGTTCATAAATCACTTTTACTTGAACAACAGGATTTCTTTCCACTGCTTGTTAACTCCTTAGTTACCAGAGACCCCTGTGATGCATTTTTAGCATCTAATCTGTCATTATCTTTTCTGAAATTATTCAACATCTGTGGTGCTACAGCCCCCCTTGTGTAGCTGTAAATGCCTCTTGCCCCTAACCCTGCTGTTTCCCTACAATCCTGCTGCGGTTGCCTTGCTGTACAACAGTGAGGGATGTCTGGGTACTACCATGTTTGTTTTGTTTATTGTTTTACATACTGCCCAAAATATTTATTAACACTCTCTGGGTCCTTTGCTTTATTCCTATTTATTATTTTGATGTAATGCTGCAGCTTTGACCAGTGGAGGACTTTGTGTAGCAGCTGTGGGAGTCTGTATGTTTCTAATTCAGATTATTGTGTTTTGTTTTGTTTTTGTTATAAGGCATGTGCTGGGAATGAGTATCTGTGTTAAAGTGACGTAGACAGAATTAGATGTAAACAAAAATATATATTTTTAAAGGGGTTGTTCACCTTTAAATTAACTTAGTATGATAGTAGAGAGTGATATTCTGAGACCATTTGTCATTGGTTTTATTTTTTTATTATTTGTTTTTTTTGAGTTATTTAACTTTTTAGTCAGCAGCTCTTCAATTTGCATCTTAACCACTCTGGTAACTAGGGTTCAAATTACCCTAGCAACCATGCATTGATTTAAATAAGAGACTGGCATATGAATAGAAGAGGCCTGAATAGAAGGATCAGTAATAAAAAGTAGCAATAACAATAGATCTGCAGCCTTACAGAGCATTTGTTTGTTAGAAAGCTGCAAAGATTCGGAAGAAAAAGGAAAATAACTATAAAAAATAAATAATGAAAACCAATTGAAAAGTTGTTTAGAATTGGCCGTTCCCTAACATAATAAAAGTTACCTTAAAGGTGAACCACCCCTTTAACTGTTTACATTTTTGGTAGGCATCACTTAATCTTGGCATTTCCATTATGATCTGGTTTGCTAGGGATTAATATACTTTAGCAACAAGGTAGTAGTTCAGAAGTCAGAACGGGAGATAGATAGGCAAGAGCCAGAAACAAAATCTGCAAGTGAAGCATTCGAGTCCATGTTTTTTTGTTTTTGGTTACCCAGGTCCCCCGATAATTATCATTATCAGTTATAGGTTAGAAATAGGCAATGGCAATAATACATGCCTCCCAACATTTTGAAAATAAAAAGAGGGACAAAAACGTTGGTGCGAGTAGCGCTGCAAATTTTTTTGACCACACCCCCTAATTACCATGTTCATTTTACAAAATTTAGCAGGTTATGAAAGTTTGAACATATTTCTGTGTTTTTTACAGTTTTGCTAATGATGGTGAATTGCCCTTTAAGCTGTGATTCTAACTTCTCCCAAGGGACCTGTTATCTTTTATTGTTACATTTACTTATTTGCTTATCTAGAAATTGTTACAAAAGTAAGCAGCTGTGGCTACTCTGAGCTCTCTGCCAATAGCCAATTACATTAGAAACTTTTTTTTCTTTTTCTGGCTGTTCAGTGCAGAGAAAAACGGGACTTTCCCGTACAAACGAGGGACTGTCCCTTTAAAAAAGGTATGATAATACGAAATGAAAAAAACAAAATGAACAATGAAGACCAATTGAAAAGCTGGTCAATTTATAAGATACAAAAACGTAAAAGTAAACATTAATTAGTGATAATTAACCCCCCCCACCCATGTTAAGTTGACCATAGTATTTTAACTGGCTTTATATATCAATGCTGTTGCATTACTGTTGGGGATACAGCTTCTGTCTCCTAGTATTTGTGTTCAGTTATTTATTATTATAGCTGTAACATATTACCCAGCACCCCATGGAATATCTATCTAAGGATTCCCATCAGTTCTTGCCCCAGTGCAGCTTGTCTAGTTTCCCTATACACTGATCAAGGTCATGCAGTGTCGGACTGGCCCATCGGGATACCAGGAAAACTCCCCGAGGGCCCTCCTGCTTTTACATTTGGCCTATTTCATGGCCTTTCCCTATTTCTATGAGAAAAAGAGGCTAAATAGATAATAGGAATAATAGATTTTAGTATGTAAAGAAATTAGACTAGAAGGATACAGTGAGGAGACTCTGACCATCCACTAGGAAGCAGAATATTTCAGCCTCTTCTGTTTAAATGCAACCCCCCTTCCCTTATATTCGGCACAAACCTCGGGGCCTTCCTGTGCTGTGAGGAAATCCTAGTCTGGCCGGGTGCCTAGCTCTGTGCTGTCAGACTGCAGCTTGTAGCCTCCTCCTCTGCTGCAAAACACTGGCCGTCTCCAATCAGCTCTGACCCCTTCACATGGCGCCATAGGGGACCCCTTTTGTTGTCAAGGAGCCTGAAGGGGAAACAAGTTTATTTTGTTTAAAAATTCTTGTGCGTGACGCAACTCAGAAATCTGCTTGTGATCAAGTCTTTTCCTGATCTGCGCCGAGCGTTTATTTTATTCCCCCTCTTTTTTCAGAGCAGTCTCTCCTGACGCAGACGCGTAGTCTGCCCCCTTGTGCAATACTCCATTTTGGGATACGTGACTGGCATTTGTACGTTGCTTCCCCGCCAGTCCTTTGTGGCATGGCCAGTGGTTTAAAATAATATCAAAGATTTTTTTTAACAATGTCCCTGGAAATAGGTTTCCCTGCAAAAATATAGAAAGGCCCAGCTGTTGGAATTGAGAGACTTCAAAGTGGGTCTGTTTCCTGGAATAGAGTGCTGCACACTTTCCCAAATAAGAGAGAGAGTCTCTTAGGGATCCCCCTATTTGTTCCTTTTGTGATCAATGCAGAATGGAATGAGCCTTAAAGGGTTGTTCACCTTTAAATTAACTGTTCATATGATGTAGAGCAGGGTTCCCCAACATTTTTTATGCGTGAGCCACATTCAAATATAAGAAAAAGTTGGAGAGCAACATAAACATGCAAAAAGTTCCAGACGGGCTGCTACATAAATATGGGCTTTAATTGGCTATTATTAGCCCCTATGTGGACTGGTAGCCTACATGAGACTCTGTTTGGCAGTACACATGGCTTTTATACAACCAAAACCTGCCTAAAAAGCCTGGAATTCAAAAATAAGCTCCTGCTTTGAGGCCACTGGGAGCAACAGCCAAGGGGTTAGAGAGCGACATGTTGCTCATGAGCCACTGATTGGGGATCCCTGATGTAGAGAGTGATATTCTGAGACAATTTGCAATTGTTTTTTATTATTTGGGGTTTTTGAGTTATTAAGCTGTTTATTCAGCAGCTCTCCACTTTGCTGTTTCAGCAATCTGGTTACTAGGGTCAAAATGACCCTAGCAACCATGCATTGATTTGAATAAGAGATGGAATATTTATAGGAGAGAAAGATGAGTAATAAAAAGTAGCAATAACAATAAATCTGTAGCCTTACAGAGCATTTGTTTTTTTAGATGGGGTCAATGACCCCCATTTGAAAGCTAGAAAAAGGCAAATAATTAAAAAATTATAAAAAATGAAGGCCAATTGAAAAGTTGCTTAGAATAAGACGTACTAAAAGTGAACCACTCTTTAATGGGGGGGGTGAATGGGATATTATAAGTCATTCTAGGGATACACCAAAGCCTGGATTCTGCCTTTTTCAGCAGGACTTGGTCGAATCCTTAAATCGTGTTACTTTTTGTCACCGGAATAAAGTGATTTTATTTCCACATGCTACAAGCAGGGTTCGGGGGATTCGGTGCATCCCAAGTCATTATACATCATTCACATAAGTCCATGAACCAGTGGAGCTTACAGTCTATTCATATACGCTATGGTCAGTTTTTTTCAGGAGCCAATTATACTGCCTGTATTGTGGAGAGTGGGAGGAAAGTACCCGGAGGAAACCCACACAGACATGGAGAGAACACACACTTGCAGATAGTGCCTGGAATCAAACTTGGGATCCCAGCAGTGCAAGGCACAATGCTAAGGCTAGGGAGGATGAGCCCAAACTCGGCCTGTGGAGAAACCCCTCTCCCCTCACTTAAAGGGGTTGTTCACCTTTGAAGCAACTTTTAATATGATGTATAGAGGGATATTCTGAGACAATTTGCAATTGGTTTTCATTTTTTATTATTTATGGTTTTTGAGTTATTTTGCTTTTTATTCAGCAGCTCTCCAGTTTCACCATTTCAGCAATGTAATTGCTAGCGTCCAAATGACCCTAGCAACCATGCATTGATTTCGAATAAGAGACTTGAATATGAACAGGAGAGAGACTGAATAGAAAGAAGAGTAATAAAAGGTAACAATGATGACAAATGTGTAGCCCTACACCGCATTTGTTTTTAGATGGGGGTCAGTGACCCCCATTAGGAAGCTGGAAAAATTCTGAAGAAAAAGGCAAATCGTTAAAAAACTGTAAATAAATAATCAAGACCAATTGAAAAGTTGCTTATACAGTAATTGGTCATTCTATAACATGCTAAAAGTTAACTTAAAGGTAAAACACCCCTTTCAGCCTTGATCTATCTGAGTTCCTGCATCTTTCTCTTGCCTAATCCTTCCAAAATACATCCTACAGCCTGACTATGTATGTATTGTGTATGATTGTATGATGCCGTCAGAGGTTGTCTGAGTGTGAGTGGCTCCCTAAGCTCAGGTAAGTGACAGCAGCATAAAGCAAGTGCTGTGAATCAGCAGAAAAGAAGATGAGGAGCTACTGGGGAACCTTCAGAGGCGCACATCTAACCTGCTATAGTTCCCAAGTGGTAAGTAGCTTTTAATACCATAAGTGTCATACTAAGAGTTAATTGAAAAGTATGCTTCCATTATACAGACACAGTTCAAGTACTGCATGGCTCCATAGAAACAAGTGCAGACTGCGTCGTGCCTCTGAATGAATTGCTGATGTTGATATCACAGCGTGAAAGGGAAGCGGCAACCTCGGCGTCTGGCTGCATTTCCTAAGCTGGACTTCTAGTGTTTGGTCTGATGCCAGAGGCCTGTGCGACGCTGTAAGTAAAATGAAAGGATACAGAGAACAATCGGGGGCCCCGTACAGAGTGTCACGTGCAATGACTTCACTTTGTCTTGCGGCCAAGGCTTGAAAATCAGAAATGAGGCCAATAAATATATTTCAGTCGCCGGCAGTGCCAAGGCGCAGACGGATGGAGACAATAGCGAAGGGTTAATTAAGAGGATAAAGGCAGCCAACAACATTCATGACTTCAAGGGTGTCCTTAAGAAGCAGTGTGGCTGGGAAGGGATTCTGGGAGTTGTAGTTTGGCATAAGGTGCAGGTTGCAGTATGAACTTTTAAAGGGGCTGCTCGACTTTGAGTTAACTTAGTATGATCTAGAGAGTGATATTCTGAGACAATTTGCGGTTGGTTTTTATTATTTTTTTATTATTTGTGTTTTTTGAGTTATTTAGCTTTTTATTCACCAACTCTCCAGTTTGCATTTTCAGCTATTTGGTTGCTAGGGTCCAAATTTGCCTAATAACAATGCATTGATTTGAATAAGAGACTGGAATATAAAAAGGAGAGGCCTGAATAGAAAGAGGAGTAATACAAAGTAGCAATAACGATATATTTGTAGCCTTACAGAGCATTTGTTTGTTTTTTTTAAATGGGGTCAGTGATCCCCTGTCTGAAAGCTGGAAAGAATCAGAAAGCAAATAACTTAAAAACTATATAAAATAAATAATGAAGACCAATCTAAAAGTTGCTTATAACTGGCCACTGTGTTAACATACTGAGGGGCAGATTTATCAAGGGTCGAATTTCGAAGTAAAAAATACTTTGAAATTCGACCATCGAATTAAAATACTTCGAATTCGAATCGAAGTATTTTTCACCGAATTTGGCCATCGAACAATTATAGTGTACGATCGAACGATTTTACTTCGATGTGTAAAGACTAATGGTGGCCATAGACACACAGATCCGATCGTACGAATCGAGGATTCGTACGATTTTCGGATCGTGTGTGGCATGTGCCGACTTCTTTCGTCCGGCGGAGATCGGTCGTTTGGTCGATCGGTCAGGTTTGATTTTGACCCGACCGATCCCACCGGAGCTCATGGCACATCGTAATCTGATCGTTCGGCCGTACGGCCGAACAATCAGATTACCCCCGATATAGCCATGCCTGTTAATGGCATATCGGGGAAAGATCCGCTCGTTTGGCAACATCGCCAAACGAGCGGATCTTTGCATCTATGGCCACCTTTAGCCTATGGGGACCTTCTACAACCAACCCTTGTTCAAAAGGATTTTCCCTCATTGTTATCGTAGATGTTAATTAGTGAGGCCATGTAAAAACTTGGAGTTGCGTTGTCTTCTTTGATGGGCGGCCTGAGTGGACAATCAGTGGAGCAGGGAGAAGTCAGGGGGCGGGGAATCATGCTGAGACCCAGGATTGGACAAACTGCCCATCAATCAAGGCAAAGTCCTGTCTGTGTATCAGAGTTCTGAAATCTACACAAGCACCCAGGAAGCTACGGGTTCTATTATGATTCTTGGCTGTGAGTGCAAAACTTTTTTTTCTGTGCACACTTTTAAAGATAAAGCACACATGTCAAAGTTATGTATTTCCCCCCAAAATTCTTTGTGCACTCCACAGTTTATTATGTGTGCTGGCTGGAGGGTGATGGGGAACTGTTGTCCTGGACACCGTGAAACCATCATTCTGAACTTTAATTACATAAGTATACCTCCCAACTGTCCCATTTTCTGTTTGACAGTCCCGATTTTGACAGCTCAACCCGCATTCCCAGGTTTCTTACTGAAATGTTCCAACTTTCTCTTTGATCTCCTGCTCTGAACAGCCACAAAATGATACAAATTTTCTGAAACTAAATTATCAGTGGCTGCACTTATATACATTTGTAACAATTTAAGATAAGCAAAGATACAATTGTAACAATTTAAGATAAGCAAGTCTCTTGGAAGAACTGAGACTAGCAGCTTAAAGGGCAATTCACTTTCATTAGCAAAACTGTTCTAACACACAACACATTGAACAGATTTCTGGGAGTTTTAGTGCAAAGTTCATAACCTGCCAAATTTTGTAAAATGGGCATTGTAATTAGGGGGTGTGTCCATAAATGGGCATGGTAAAAAATGTTGTAGTGCTGCCAACAGCACAACTTTTTGTCCTTCTTTCCATTTTTTGAATGTTGGGGGGTATGTATAAAGTTATGGCAAAACCTTCACAATTTAAGTATACTCTGCAAAAAAAATGCAGTGACTTATTTGTAAGAGTACCTGGTGGTCTAGTCGGGTGGCGTGAACATCTGCTGCACTCTCTGCAGGGACACCCGCCGCCAGCTGTTTCTCTTTGCCGCTCCTTAATTGTCATTTCCGGGTTACGTTGCGCTCGGCTAATGTCGACTTTCTTCGGTGCACAGTGTGACGTCATAATTCATGTATTTAAAAGCGAAAAAGACCTATTCCAGTTGCCCAATGTAAATGTCTATTCCTATAGTTCCTGGTTGCGTTTTCTAAGTCTGATTCTGTTCCTGACCTTGCCTGTCTCTGTCCTTACCATTCTGCTGCATGTACCTACCTCTGCCTCGGGGTCGGACTGCCTCCCGCCCCCACATGCATGTACGTTTTCTGGCGCTGCAACACAATGGGAAAGAAGAGCAAGTGCAGGGGCAGGTCTGGGCCAACAAGGTCCAAAAAAGCCAGGGCCCATTGTGTTTTTTCCCAGTATCCTTCCAACCCAGTCCGACCCTGCTCTGCCTATATCTGGACCCTGATTTTGTACCACACTGCTGTTTGGTTTGAGCTTGGCCTGTGACCTCGACTACTCTTCTGTTATCTGATTTAGTACCGCATTGCCTGTCTGGTATCAGTGCAGAGAAAAGAGGGACTTTCCAGTACAAATGAGGGACCTCAGGTTGAGCTGTCAAAAGAGGGACTGTCCCTCTGAAAAAGGGACAGTTGGGAGGTATGGAGCCCCATGGAAAAAAAAAAAAACAACAGGTGGCAGTATGGATATCTTCAGAACAAAAATCTTAACCAGTGGCCTACCAAAGGATATAATATAAAACAGGGGCATACATATAACTCTTTATTGTACTTTTCCCTTGTGTCACCATTTTATGATAGCCTGTGAGCTCCCTGATCACCTGTGAGGAAGTGCTACAGATTCCAGGGGCACTAAACAGGAGGAACTAATTACTTGACAGGAAGTGCTACAGATTCCAGGGGCACTAAACAGGAGGAACTAATTACCTGACAGGAAGTGCTACAGATTCCAGGGGCACTAAACAGGAGGAACTGATCACCGGACAGGAAGTGCTACAGATTCCAGGGGCACTAAACAGGAGGAACTGATCACCTGACAGGAAGTGATACAGATTCCAGGGGCACTAAACAGGAGGAACTGATCACCTGACAGGGAGTGATACAGATTCCAGGGGCACTAAACAGGAGGAACTGATTACCTGACAGGGAGTGATACAGATTCCAGGGGCACTAAACAGGAGGAACTGATCACCTGACAGGGAGTGATACAAATTCCAGGGGCACTAAACAGGAGGAACTGATCACCTGACAGGGAGTGATACAGATTCCAGGGGCACTAAACAGGAGGAACTGATCACCTGACAGGGAGTGATACAGATTCCAGGGGCACTAAACAAGAGGAACTGATCACCTGACAGGAAGTGATGCAGATTCCAGGGGCAGGAAACAGGTGGAACTGATCACCTGACAAGGCTGACAGGAAGAAGTATGTCCTTAGTTTGTGTGTGGGCACAGGACCTCATAAATGTAAGTGTTTCTGTGTTGGATTATCCAATGGCGCATACTGCTAAAAACATTTTTTCATGAAAGCTTTGTTTAAAGGAATGTGGTTGGTTTTATGTGGTAAATTAGGTAAATGATTTTTACAGAGAGTTTCATGTCAGGTTCAGGTTGGGCAATGGATACTCTAGTTTTCCTCTGCTCCCCCAGGGGCTGTTTATTTGTTGTTATTCCCGTGCCTGGAACAGTGATACGTGCAAATGAGTAAATACACAGATGATGTTGTATATGTTTGTGCAATTATGGCTTGGGCTGGGCATTTCCTGGCCAATTAGGAAAAGTCTCACAGGAAATAAAGAGCCTGTCACTTTACACGCTGCCTGAGGTACTTGAAGAAATGATTAATGACATGAGAAATGTGGATACACATCTAAAGAAAATTTCTTTGGAGATTAAAAAGATTTTTTGAACAGGGCAGTGAGGGGGGTCACTTTTATCCCCTTCCATCGTTCTTTGTAGCGCAAGTTGCTTAGCAACCATTTGCTGCCACAACAAATAGTGCAACTCGCAAACAATAGGCGCGTGCCTTTCTCATTTGTTAGTTATTGGCGTAAACCTCCAGCAAATGCAGTAATTCTCTTCGTGGAATACATGGGTGTAAGATCAGCCTGCCAACAATCTGCTTTCTGATTGGTGCATGCTTCTATTGTGCTGAGTGGTATCTCACAAACAGTATAGACGTCCCCTCTTTTCCTCCAGACAGTCCCAATTTTGACAGCTCGGCCACGCAGTCCAGGATTCTTATTGAAATGTCCTGGATTTCTCTTTGCTCTCCTGTACTGAACATTCAGAAAAAAAGATACAAAGTTCCTGACTCTTAATTAAATAAGAGGCTTTTGAAAAGGAGCCCAGAATATTCAGCGCCTGCACTTAGATACATTTGTAACTAATAAGCTAAGCAGGTATTTTGAGGAACTGGGACTTGCAGCTTAAAGTAGTGGTTAACCTTCAAACAACTAGTTGTTTTCAGAAAGATCACCAGAAATAAAGACTTTTACCAATGACTTTCTATTTTCTTTGTGTTTCTGTTTTTCTAATATTGAAGTGTAAAATGTCATTTTTCACCTTCTAAAGCAGCTCTGGGAGGGTCGCCGACCCTGTAAACTGTTCTAAATTGATACATTACTTGATACAATTCTTATCTGTGTCCCTGCTGAGCAAAATCCCTGAGTTTCATTTAAGACTACTGTTAGAATTGATACAATAGTTGCTGATACTCCAGAGATGCTGCTGAGAAATGTATCAACTAAATGTTGCAAGATTGTAACAGTTCAGAATCTGCGCCTGAATTACTGAGCTGCCAGACTCAAACACCAGAGACACGAACATTAAATTTTAAACTTAGATTTTGGAAAAACAGTAAAAAATAAATAATGGAAAGTAATTGAAAAAAAGTCTTTATTTCTGGGGGACAATCTAAAAACAACTGAATTGAAAAAAGTGTTTGGAAGGTGAACAACCCCTTTAAAAGGCAGTTTCACCTTCATTAGCAAAACTGTAATAACACCTAAAACATGACCCTAAAACCCCCAGAAATGTGTTCAAGCTTTTTAATATGAAGATGGATCTTTTTATCCCTCTTTCCATTTTTAAAATGTTGTGAGGAATGGATATGTAAGGGTCAGGCCACACGAGCAGATTTGGGGAGATTAGTCGCCCCAGGGTCAAATCGCCTCTTCTTCAGGGCGACAATCTCCCCAAACTGCAGGCGATTTTCATTTTAGTCAATGGAGGGCATGGCAAAGGCAGTTCGGGGAGATTGTCGCCCCGAAAAAGAGGCGATTTGACGATGGGCCGACTAATCTCCCCGAATCTGATACACATAGGGTAGTAAGGATAATGAAGGTTCAGTTTTGGAACAGGGCTGCTGTACTGATTCCAGGGGCATGTGGGATGTATCTCTGGATGTGCTGCCACCATCTGGGCAGGCCCAGGAATAGCTATCTAATGGCAGAGGGGCTGCCACAGTCACTGTTGGGCTTGTAGGAGGCTGTTTGTGCCTAGTCTGTGTACATGAAATGACAGGACCTTCCTGAGCATTAAGCGAAGGGCACACAAGGTGCAACCTCAGCTTTAGCCCCCTGTGTTTTTTAGTCACAGGCAGTGAGATGCCGATGCTCTCCTTTCTGCTCCACTTAGGGTTGCCACCTTTTCTGGAAATAAATACCGACCTTCCTATATTTTTTTAGTTTTTCCCTATAAATAACATTGGCATCAGGCAACATAAAAAACCGGCCAGGTGGCAACCCTAGCTCCTCTGTATATCTGCACTGACCGATACTTGGTGGATTTTGGAGCAAAAATGTAGTTTCATGTTTCCACACCAATATCTACTCCACAGTAAGGGTCGCCACCTGGCCGGTAAAATCATGCTTGATGCCAATGTTATTAAGAGGACAAAATGGCAAGAATAGAGGCCGGTATTTTTTCCAGAAAAGGTGGCAACAATATCCACAGTACATCCTTCCCGCCACTTAGATCAGGAAATTTACTACTCAAGTTACTACTCAAGTACTCACTACTCAAGTAGTGTTACGTTGTACTTGTTACTAGGCCTGATAACAAATTAAAATATTGGTAAGTTTTCCTATTCTAGTAAGATATATTACAAAATGCTCATTAATTAGGACCACATTGGGCCCACTCAGCGTCTTCTTCCTCTATAGTTATATTCCTGAGCAAGCTCTTTCTTTTACCGGGGCCTGTCATACAAAAATTCAACTGCAAAAATGATTAGGGGAGCAATACACTTTTTCAATTGAGGCCCATATTTTATACTAAATATTGTTTTTCAGTGCCACCTTTGATGGGTGCCCCGTGCATAAGCATTAACAATTGTCAGTCTCATAGTTGTTCTGAAATAGAGTTTGCTGAGTCAGTAGCCAGCTGCTGGGCGGCAGAGGAAGTCCAAGAGTTTGTTATGGTGTGAAAGAGGTTTTTAAAACCATTATCACTCAACTTTCATGTCTATCCACCCACTTACCATTTATTACATTTGAACTTTGTCACACGTACAGCTTGATCAGTGAATGTGAATATGTAGATCAGGGATCCCCCAACCAGTGGCTCTTGAGCAACATGTTGCTCTCCAACCCCTGAGATGTTGCCAGTGTTGGACTGGACCGGCAGGACACCGGGATAAAACCCGGTGGGCCCCCGACCCTCATGGGCCCCACCAGGCCAGTCCCATTCTTCCAAAATTGGGATTGACTAAGAAAGATTTTTTTTCTGTGCCGTACCGAGTGGCGCCGGCTGCGCATGCGCCCAGAGTGGCTCGGCATGTCACAGTAGGGGAGTGGGGGGTGGAGGGGGGCCCTGAATGTTGCTCCCAGTGGCCTCAAAGCAGGGTCTAATTTTTGAATTCCAGGCAAGCTTTGGCTGCATAAAAACAGGTTTATGGCAAAATTGAACCATCTGTAGACTTTCAATCCACATAGGGCAATTGAATAGCCATTCTTATGCTTTATATGGCCCCACCCAGGAACTTTTTTCATGCTTGTGTTGCTCCCCAACTTTTTTTACATTTGAATGTGTCTTATGGGTGATAAAAGGTTGGGGACCCCTGATGTAGATAAACAGGGTAACTGTCTAAGGGCATACTACTGTAGGTAGCCTGATCAGTGCTGGGCCAGCAAACAAACACGGCTGCAAATGGGCTGAATCATTTCTTTCCCAAAAATAAAACATGACAACGAATGCCTCGCTTGATATTTTATTCAAATTCTTAAAAAAAACAAACAAGTACGTATGCAATATTAATACTTTCATTTATACACAGATTCATGTAATGGATTTGTGTAGCGTCTGATAGGTATAATCATTGTGGGTTAGAATTGCTACCCATAGGATGTATTGGTACCTAGCTAATTCTGATGTGACTACGGCTCCCACCAGTTACCGTTGGCTGGTGAAAAAGTTGCCGTTCACAGGTTTGTCTCCGGGTATGTATGTAGTACTAACTCAAAGTGGTTGTTTACCTTCCAAACACTTTTGTTTTCAGTTGTTTTCAGATTCACCGGAAATAAATACTTTTTTCAACTACTTTCTATTTTACATTTTTTACCATTTCCCCCAAAATCTAAGTTTAAAGTGGAACGTTCCTGTCTCTGGTGTTTGAGTCTGGACTGTTACAGTTTTGCAACATTTGGTTGATACATTTCTCAGCAGCATCTCTGGAGTATCAGCAACTATTATATCAATTCTAACAGCTGCCTTTAATGAAACTCAGGGATTTCGCTCAGCAGGGACAAAGATAAGAAATGTATCATTTTAGAGGGTCGGCGACCCCCCCCTCAAAGCCACTTTTAGAAAGGTGAAAAATTAGAATTTAGGCTTCAATATTAGGAAAACAGTCACACATAGAAAATAGAAAGTAATTGTAAAAAGTCTTTATTTCTGGTGAACTATCTGAAACCAACTGAATTGAAATAAAATGATTGGAAGATGAACAAACCCTTTAAATCAACATGCCGCATGGGTCTGTTGTTGCAGGTTATAATGGATAATATTATTTGCTAGGGTAAAGGTAGTAACTGGTCTGAGGATGCTGGGAATAGCCATAGCATCATTTAGGGTGGCATATTCACCACCCTTAATTATCATGGCCATGCCAGGAATATTCAAGATTGAATTAGGGAACAACAAAGGGTTAACCACAGCTCACTTATTCTGACCAGACAGTGCTGAAAGCATTATGGGTATATGCCCACACTGCATGCAGGCAGATCAGAATCTGGGTTGCTGTGTGTGTGGCAAGGTTGGACAATGTTGTTTTCAACCAAGTCCCTCTACCAACCAATGTGGATTAAAGGGAAACCTAACCAGCTAATCTTATGTGGAAACAGTAGTCGCCCAATGAGGCAAATATTTAATACCCTGGCATGTTAACATTTCTTGAATCCCAACAGCTGATGCTACTAAATGTGGTTTTGACATTACCTGGAGGTGTCTGATTAAGGGCTCTTACACACGGCCGTTTTTTGCCTGCACTCGCTTTCTTCCGTTCAGCCAAAGGGGGGCGCAGGAGTAGATGCAGTCCATTATTTTGAAGGGGGCTGTACTCACACAGATGCATGCGCTGAACGCAGGTGAAATGCAACATGCTGCGTCCCAACCTGCGTTTGACGCTTCCATGCGTATATCCCCCTTCAAAATAATCTACTGCATCTACTCCTGCGATCCCCTGCGGCTGAATGGAAGAAAGCCCAATGCAGGGGAGCGCAGGAAAAAAAAGGGCCATGTGTAAGAGCCCTAACACCCATAATATATAGATATATATATGACACTTGTGCAATTATTAGATAATAACCAATATATATATATATAAATATGTATACACTACTAATTTCTTGGAAATATATTTTCTACAACCTTACAAAATAATGTCCATAATAAATATGTACAATCACTGGTTTCCAGTAAAAAAACAAAAAACAGGCTGATCCAAATATCTGCAGTTATGGTCCAGCAGCCTCTCGCATGTCTGTAATATTACGTGCAGAGACCATGCTGATTAAAGGGAATGTCACTTAAAAACGTATATTTTAGCTTCAAGGTATCTATATTAAAGGAGAAGGACAAGTAAAATCAAGTCGTTTGGCACTCCCTCAGTGGCCTCCTCTTTTTAAAAAAAAAATGCACCAGTTCGGCACCTTGTTTGCTGAGTGCCATGTTCTTTTGTTTTGTCAGGGGTCCTTTGTGCCAGTTCTATTAGGGCAAATGCACAAAGTTAAATACCATTCACTCGCCCAAGCCAAGAAAAATCTGGAATTGCCATCCCCCAATGACTTTACCTTTCCTTCTCCTGTAACTTTCTGTTTAATCTCAATTCTGGTGAAACTTTGTGCCAATCCACCTTTGTTGTCAGTAGCGATGGCACACAGGACTTTTTTGCTGATCACCCACAGTAAATCTCCTCCAACATGGCCAACAAAACAATCAAAGATACCAATTCATTGGTGTCAGTGTGAATCAGTGACTGTACAACATTTATTTCAAGTGTGCTCCGGAAGATGCAAGAGAAGGCAAATAAGGAGACAAATGAAAAGGTATCGGACTTTAAAGGGGTTGCTCACCTTTGAGTTAACTTTTAGTATGATGTAGACCGTGATATTCTGAGACCATTTGCAATTGGTGTTGATATTTTATTATTTGTGGTTTTTGAGTTATTTAGCTTTTTATTCTGCAGCTTTGCAATTTGAGCAATCTGGTTGCTGGAGTCTAAATTACCCAAGCAACGCTGCACTGATTTGATGAAGATACTGGAATATGAAAAGGAGAGGATTTGACTAGAAAAATGAGCACTAAGTCTTACTGAGCAATTGTTGAAAGCTGGAAAGAGTCAGAAGAAGCCAAATAATTCCAAAACAATTTTTAAGAAATCAAGACCAATTGAAAAGTTGATTATAACTGGCCTTAGTATAACAAAATAAAAGTTAACGTAAAGGTGAACCACTCCAGTGGTAGGCCACTGTTTTCTAAAAAGTGTCATTGGTATGATCCAAAATGTTAATTTTATTGTAATCTTCCCATTTAACCAGTTCAGCAGGGCTAGATTACGCCGGAGACCTTTTAAGAACATAAGACTAGGGATGCACACAATCCAGGATTCTGCTCGGGATTCGGCGAATCCTTGTGCCTGGCCAAATCCTAATTTTCATATGCAAATTAGGGGCGGGAAGGGAAGTCACGTGACTTTTTGTCACAGAACTATTTTCCACATTTTTTCCTTTCCCTCCCCTAATTTCTATATGCAAATTTGGATTTGGTCACGAAGGATTCAGGGATTCACCCGAATCCCGAATAGTGGATTTGGTGCATCCCTACATAAGACTACACCAAGAATTAATGTAGAAAAAAACAGTTCCTATGCTGAAAACTGCGCAACACGCTATATTTAGGATATGCAGCGGTGCTTGCTTGCTTGATACACTGAAATTGTGTCTTACTGCATATATTGTACATGGAGTTTGTCAGACGCCTCTCTGGCCAATGGCACCAGAAGAGGAAGAATGCTTGAGTAGTCACCTCTGTACTTTAGCCCTGTTGTGCAGAAACCTTACACAAAATACTAGTTTGGACTCTAATTTTAAAACATAAGAACTAGTATTTAAATCGATACTTTTTTTTAAAAAAAAATATTCCTTTATAAAAGAAAATATGTGCACAAATATATAAGGCAGTGCTTTTATGCAACAAAATGATCTTTCCAAGTGGATCTGTACTTGGAGCGCCGCCTCTCTTTCTTGCCTAGGAACTGCAGCTCCGTTCAGAAAAACCGAGTCAGCGACAGAATCATGAGCCCAAATTATAGAATAACTGGCACTCCATGTAAAAGGCAGTAAAAATAAAATTCCAGCACTTCTAAATATATCTTATGAAAGCCCCATGCTTATACATTTGTGGTAGCACAAAAGCAGCTTTTATTTTTTAGCTTTATTCCCTTTAAAGAAAAATAATCAAATTTTATAGTGGTCCTTAGGAAGATTATAAAGGTATTGGGCCTTGTTTATGAAAGTTTTTGTGTTTCAGAATATAGCGCCAAGACCAGTGCCTTTCTTGTGAATACAGTAATGCCTGTGTTTGATAGGAATTTATTCATGAGGGGCAATAAATTGGTGCCCCAGTTAATTAAAGAACAGGGATGCCATGCACGCAATGGTGCAAAGCGCAGCCTGTATGTAAGTCCCTTGGGTGCAAGTGCTCTGTGAAGTAGTCGTAGGGTGCCATTTAATGCCCCTTAGGGTTCAAGATCTAGCACCCTAGTTGTACATGAGGCCTTTTGACTGTGTATATATACTGTGTGTGTGTGTGTGTGTGTGTGTGTGTATATATATATATATATATATATATATATATATATACACATACAGATCTGGACTGAGAATTAAAATAGGCCCTAGCATTTTAGGTACACAGAGGCCCAATCAGCCCACATAGAGACCCAATCTGCCCCCACCAGCCCATTAAATACTGACTTTCTATGGGACCTTATAGCAGCCCCTCTGGCATTTGGCAGAACCCACAGATTGCCAGTCCGGGCCTGTATATATATATATATATATCTTATATTAGCCATTGGCATGTGCAAGGAACTTTCTGAGACACATACGTTTTTTAAAGCTACGGTGATTCCTATAAGGACTCAACCCAACTGCAGTAGGAAAGTCGAGCAGAATAATAGCATGTTTAAGGATATGCATATCCCAAATACATTTACAAATGAAAGAAACTGAAGTGATTCATGGGTTCAAAAGTAGCCCATGATTAGAATACAATAATGTGAACAAGTGGCAAGTAATGCTTTTAGTTTTCCGAATCCTTAAATTATTAGCCAGTGGGAAAACCTTCACTGGGTTTTGGTCTCATGAATGGCTACTGTAGGCTGCAAACACTAAAGCAAGTGCAAATGATCAAGACCCAGAATTTGTTGTTGTTCTTCCATAGCACTGAAAAGCTTGTCGCAGTGCTTAGGCTGGAGTGTGGGCTTCTTCCTTGTCTCTGAAAACATTTGCCTACAACCATCTCTTCTGCTTCCCTTTCCCTGCAAGTATTCCATCATTACTGCCTTTACAAGGCCCAATGTAGGAATGGGGGGAATATTCTGTTTTGGTCTGTTCACAGTAGAGATCTGTGTTGGGTCTTGTTTGGTCGGAACACCTGTCTATACAATCACTTTTCCTTTGATCTAAGGATCTTCTCAATTGAAGCATGGGTGGAGGTGGGTTTAAGATGTCTCCTTCTATGTTATGCTCTGCTGCTGGTCGAACATGGAGTACTCTGTGTACTATCAATGCTGTGGTTGGTGCTGCTGCTTTCAGAACCTCCAGCTGCTGTAGAGACTGGCTGCATCTTAAAGGACAAACCTAGAAGAATGTAAGAAGACTTAGGTTTGTATTAAATATGGGTAACTTTGAAGGTCATACCCCTCACTGAATTCAGCAGAATTAGAGCAATATAAAGCCTGATTTGGGCCAATAGGATAGGTAAATAACCCCTCAATTGAATTTGCCACATGTATAGCACCTAGGGTTTCGTTTATATAGAAATGCAAAAGATCTCAGATTGGGGGCAACAAAAACCCTTTGGTTGTCTTTTCAAAGCTGTGGGCTTCTTTGTGGGTCCTATCAGAGAACTAATTCATCTGCAACTCCCCAAGGGGGGAAATATACAACAGTTTTGTCTGTCCCTGTAAGTGTCAACAGCTGTAGGGCCTCAAGTTGCAGATGCCTGGTTGAGGGCCCCTAACTGTTGCTGATCTACAGATGTTCTATAGTTGGTGTGAGCCTGTTGCTTATGTTGATTTCTGCAATGGATGCCGATCCTCAGATAGGCCATGATTGTTAGAAAGCAAAGAATTAAGAATATCTTTAATATACTCACGTGTGCGGGTGTACAAGTACCACAAGGCAGCTGTAAGAAGCGCCACGATCACAAAGACCCCAAAGGTTATTCCCAGTACAGACGGCATGCCGAGACCTGGGTCTGAGCAGACACAACGATACAGTCACAATTGGTTTCTGTTTATTTTGGCAACATTTCCCCCTAGCAATTCACAAGTCTTTAATTTGTTTTCATAGTGTGTTTTGTGTGATGAATATAAAATCCAGACAGTGGCTTCCCCTCTTCCCCCTGTGTCCCTGGTACATTCCCTCCCGCTTCAGGGTGATGAGCCCTCATTTTCTGTCCCCCTTTCTCCTTTCCTCTGGTCTCCTGTTTATTTCGGATTCTGGTGGCTTCCTTCCTCTCCTTCTCATCTCCCCTCCCGCTTGAGCTAAGGTCAATGCACACTCCTTCCTGAGGTCGGCAGTTGGCCCTGTCCTGACTGTTTGTCATCTATGACATCACTTTGGCCTGGGGACAAGGACAGCAGAGGCGCCAGCTGCTCTCTATGGCTAACATCTCCGTATACAAAGCAAGAAAAGTTTAGGGCATTCTAGGAAGCCACATATAGATCAGCCCAAAAGTAGTTGGTTTAAAAAGTAGAAAAATTTAAACAATCCTCTCGAGCCTTACGCGTTTCGTGTCCCTAAGACACTTAATCATAGGCTTCAATAAATACTGCGTTCTTCTACCTAGATATTTTCCAATTTACTTTTGGGGGTCTTCGACTGCACCTCTCAAAAACACAAGTTGATGTTCATATTAATTTCCAAACTAGACAATGTTTAATGGACTTTCTCATCCCCCACATGTACAAATATCACATTACAGAATAAAAGCCAAACTTTCCTTGCTAGGAGCTTGAAGTTCACCAGCTACCTGTACATTTCGGGAAATTTAAAGGCGTACCTAGTGTTAGAAGTAAGCTTTATGGGAAAATGTAAAAAAAAAAAAAAGAGCAAAATTGCCCTGGTGAAATAAGTCATAGCTACTAATCAGCAGTTTGCACATAGTTTTTTAGGATTGCAAATCACTAATAATTTCAGTAAATGCTTCAACTGATCACTTACTCTGATCTATTGGTCCGTCAATGGTCACGTCCAAAGAGCTACGCAGTTGCTCATAATACATGCAACCCTATAGATGGGGAGAGCAAAAAAGGAGAAAATGACTTACATGCAGAGCATACCACTTTAATACAGCCCCTTCTCACATATTTAAAAATTGCAATGTAACAATTCTAGAACTACAAATCCCAAGGTCCCCAGTTGATAGAGGGATTTTGGAATTGAACTATAACTATGCACGAGCCAACATGCTAAGGATGATTTAAGTCTGATTCACATATTCTACCATTACACAGGTTTTATGAGATAAAAGGAGGCCAAGTGAAACCCTCACCGTTTTGTTGTTTACACAGAAGATGCAGGTCAGCCTTCCGCCACGTGTAGAATGAAGCTCCGTGCTGAAGTTCCAGGTAAGGTTTTCTATAACAAAAACCTTCTCTTTGACAATCTGTTTTTTTTCATCCACTTCTAAAAAACACTCATCAAGGAGCAAAGAAGGCGTGATAACCTACAAGGGAAAAAAACACATATAAGTAGTGACAAGGAAGCTCATTATAACAGTAATTCCATACCTCCCAACATTTTGGAAGTAAAACGAGGGACAAAAAAATTTTTCCCGTACGTAGCACACCAATTGTTTGACCACACCCCTTTATGTGGCCACACCCCCTAATTACCATGTTTGTTTTACAAAATTTGGCAGGTTACGAAAGTTTGAAAATATTTCTCCTCATCTAAACTGTGTTTTTGTGTCTCAAAATTGTTACAAAGTATCTTTTTTGCACCTGTTAGCTGTTCTGGGCTCTCTGCAAAAAGCCAATTAAGTGAGAAACTTTGTTTCTTTTTCTGTCTGTTCAGTGCATAGAAAATAGGGACTTTCCAGTACAAATGAGGGACTGCGGGTTGAGCTGTCAAAAGAGGGACTGTCCCTCTGAAAAAGGGACAGTTGGGAGGTATGTAATTCTTATGCAAATCCATGGGTGTAACTAAAGAGGAAGCAGACCCTGCGGCTGCAGGGGGGTTCAGGAAGTACTAATTAATAAGCATTTTCAACATATATTGGTAAAACAGGTCAATGGGGCTTGCTGTGGGGCCCAATATAATCTAGTTCCACCACTGGGAGCATCTTAAATGCAACATATTGAGTAGAATACAATCTAGACTTATTTATGGAAGTGATCATCATTCAAGAGCTATGGGTCATTACAGGCAACACACCAGGCAGCGCTATATTAACAACAGATAATAATTGCAGACACCCTAGACAAGGGCAGAACTACTGTAGCAAAACACATGAAATGTTTGTACCTTCACATGGATAGCTTCACCAATCTGTAACTTGCTGGTATTCTGGGAGAAATCAAGACTGCGTGACACCAACATTTGGACAGGAATAACGGAACAAGTGATTACTTGCTGCAACAGAATAGAAGGATAAAATAATTTTCATAAACAAATTGTTCGGTCTCCTGCAAAACAAAGTTTCTAGACCCCCTCCAGGTTGCACTGCTATATTAACAAATACACCACTTTACTTACAGTATATTTGTATTAATCCCCTGCAGAGATTAGAATCACATTAACACACACACATACACACTGTATTAGGTGTGCAAAGTGTCTACCCATGATCTCTAGTGACAGGGGAATGTATGGTGGTGAGAATATCTTGCAGAGGCCAAAGTTTGTACAAGGTGTGATGATGGGATAGTTATCTTTTATTGACATTCAACCACCCCATGTTACAGATTTACCATTTACATGTTAAAACGATACAGTATGGATTCTAACACACACACACACAAGCACTTACCGGATCAGTTGAGAATTTATCTAATGTCTGAATCACCTGAAAATAACAACAACAAAAAATGTGTAAATGTGTAAATGTGTGCAACAGATGTACTGTATTTACATTTTCACCACCTAAAAGTTGTCGATGTTTTTTTTATTTTCTAAAATGTAGACCATGCCCTTTTGTACACACATACGTAATGTAACCTTTATACACAAGAAATTGTGCAATTGGATCACATAGATCCTGTTAGTGTTTGGGCACAACTTTTTATGTCTCTGCCTGATTTGGCAAATCTGCACAAAGGGTCTATGTTTATCCAATCATTGGCCTTAAGACTCATACTGTGGGGCAGTGACAGGACTACCAAGGAAGGTATGCTTCCTTGTTGGCCACCAATGATTTTGTGGGTGGGGTTGTTATGGGTGACAGGAGGGGGCAGAAATTGGCAAGAGCCACATGAATGCTCCCATACAGTCTTCACCCAAGTGGATATTTATACCAAGCAGCTGTTATCATCTACCTTCAAACCAAACCAAAGCCCCAAAGCAAATAGGTTTGCCAATAAAGGTTAAAGCAACTTTCAGAACGTTTAATCCCGTGCACTCACCTCGGTCAATAAGAATTGACCGTGTTTTTTCATTTTGCATTTCTCCAATGATGCGACATATAAATCGGGCTCTCCTATCTTTTCAAGTTGGCAGTCAGAGTCTTTCAATGTGATAACAGGCCAAGAAAAACAAGCCTAAAAGAAGAGTAGATTATAATGAGCTCAATTTATATAGAGTATATATATATATATATATATATATATATATATATATATATATATATATATACAGCGCTGTGAAATATGCTGGCGCTGTATGAATAAATGTTAATAATATATTTGTTATATTATACTTTTTATATGTATTCGCTGAATCCCAGTGTTTTTTGCATATTTACACCTGGATAAAAACTATCAGACATTGATATTATCATAACATTAGTATTAGGGTATACAACTATAGTACCTTCCTAAATGAGGCTATACTGTAACCCATATTTGGCGCTAGAAAAAAAAAGGATAGTTGCCCACGTTTATTAATTATTGTTAAACTAAGCAAACACTGAACTGAAGCCTGACTTCTAACAGTATCAAAGAGATAAAATATGCATTCTCCCCAAATTTGACCCTAAATGGCTTTCACTGCAGTTGCTTAGCCAGCTGAGGTTAAATCCCAGTATTTTCTATGGGAGGATGAAGACATTCTTTTGGGTATACCGTATATACTCGAGTATAAGCCGTCCCGAGTATAAGCCGAGGTACCTAATTTTACCTCCAAAAACTGGGAGAGCTTATTGACTCGAGTATAAGCCTAGGGTGAGAAATGCAGCAGCTTCTGGTAAGTTTCAATCAAAAAATTTAGGGTTTCTGCCACCATTGGATGTGCCGGCGTCTCGTTTTTGGATGCCGGCGACCATTCTTGGGCGACGGCGACTATTCTTGGAGACTGTTCTTGGACGCCGGCGATTATTCTTGGATGGCAGCGACTATTCTTAGGCGCCGGCGACTATTCTTAGACGCCGGCGACCGTTTTTGTGCTTGACCCGAGTATAAGCCGAGGTAGAGTTTTTCAGCATATTTTGAGGGCTGAAAAACTCGGTTTATACTCGAGTATATACGGTAATGAGAAAAGAAATCATTCATACTTTACTGACCAGCAATCATTTATTCCAAGTAGTCAAAAAGCAAAAGAAATTATAGAAATAGTTTGCTATGTTATATTTCCATTATTGCATTGTCCATGAATTTGGCATTGCTTTGACTTTTGCGGGATGCCATTTGAAGCTGAAAACCAGACATTTCCAACATCAATGGAAACTTGGAACAGCATGCCCGGAAACTAGTAAATGTTACTACTTAGGGGACTAGAGTATACCTTACTACAGTGCTCCAACAGCATGTTTCCATTCACCTGCAAGTGATGTTTACTAGTTTATGTGTGTAATATTAAAATAATGAGCTACACTTCTTGCATATATCTTCAAGTAGAGTTCCATTGTTTGGGGATTCATCTGGTTTGCTGGTACAAGTATGGGATCGGTTATCCGGTTTATTTAATGTTTACATGATTTTCTTGTAGACTTAATGTATGAAAATTCAAATGATGGAAAGAGCTGTTATCTGGGCAAACCCCAAGTCCTGAGCATTCTGGATAACAGGTCCCATACCTGTATATCTGATTTATGCCCCCTGAGGATCTGTAATCTGCAGTTAACACAGTGGGGCTGAATTGTTTCTAATAGAGTGTCAGATAATCTTGTTGTGTAGGCATTCCAAATTAATGTTTTGTCTCACGATGTGAAAGCGGTCTTACGTTACCTTTTGTATTGTCTCATTCAGCTGTACCATCAGGTATTTATCCGTGCATCTGACCATTTGCTCACTGTATTTCAGTAACTCGAAACAATGTTTTGCAGTCGGAACAGGAGTGTTTGTGCTCATCTTTGTAGGTTCTGTCAAAGCACAGTTGAAATGTAAAATACCATCCTTTTTCAGTGTTGGGGAGTCTTCACCTTTAATTTAACTTTAGGTATGTTAGTGAAAGGCTAATTTTAAGCAACCTTTCAATAGGCCTTTTTCTAAAAATTGTTTTTAATTTATTAGCCTTGTTCTTCTGACTCTTTCTAGCTTTCAAATGGGAGTCACTGACCCCATCTAAAAAAACAAAGGCTCTGTAAGGCTACAAATGTATCGTTATTGCTACTTTTTAATTATTAGCGTTGCTTCCAGGCCCTCTCCCATTTATATTCCAGTCTTTTATTCAGATCCATGCATGGTTGCTATGGGAATTTGAACCTTAGCAACCAGACTGCTGAAATTGCAAATTCGAGAGCTGCTGAATAAAAAGCTAAATAACTCAAAAACCACAGATATTTAAAAATGAAAACCAATTGCAACTTGTCTTTGAATATCACCCTCTACATCATACTAAAAGTTAACTCTACGGTAACCATCAACCAACTCTGCTAATTAGCACATGAGAGCTGGGAACGGATATGCTCCTAGTCATTTTAGAGCATAAGTTATTACAAGGAAGAAACCAGTCATTTTTGGGAATGGCATTGGGAAAACTGCATGGCATGCCAGGAGTTAAAAACATTTCTTTTAAAGGATAATAAGCTGCCTACGTAAAACCCTATGGCACAGACACAAATAATGAGAGAGAGAAACAAAAATAATATACTACTATATGTAGAGACATTTTTTGTTTATGGGCACCTGCCACTTTGATGTTTATGTACAAAGCCTTTTCTGCCAGAAGAATCCACTCCCACATTAAATGCTATCAACACAAACACTTTTACTGTTACAGCAGCTTTTTGCAAGGGAACAGCTTACAGTTCAGACTGGGGCTGTGGTTGGGATATAAATCACACAATTACTCATATTACTCAAACACCCCAGCGTTCTCCTTTCTGAAGCATCCAGGGCCCTTGTCCTGTAGGGTGCACTGGCAGGAGTGTCATTAGCTGTACAGGGGCCTCTTTTGCTAAGGAACTCTTAACCCCAATTCTCTGATGTGACCTCACATACAATGCCCAAGCTTCTTCCACTAACCTACACCTGAACACTCACTTCCCTAAATCTGCTGTACAATCACCTCATGGCTCTAGCTCAAACTATCACATAGTTAAATCGGCTTGAAAAAAAGACGAAGTTCATCACGTTCAACCCCTCCAAATAAAAACCCAGCATCCAAACACACACCCCTCCATACCTTCACATAAATTCTATATACCCATACCTATACTAACTATAGAGTTTAGTATCACAATAGCCTTTGATATTATGTCTGTCCAAGAAATTATCCAAGCCATTCTTATAGTCATTAACAGAATCAGCATCACAACATCACCCGGCAGTGCATTCCACACCCTCACTGTCCTGACTGTGAAGAACCACATACGTTGCTTCAAATGAAAGTTCTTTTCTTCTAGTCTGAAGGGGAGGCCTCTGGTACGGTGATCCACTTTATGGGTAAAAAGGTCCCCTGCTATTTGTCTATAATGTCCTCTAATGTACTTGTAAATTATAATCATGTTCCCTCGCAAGCACATTTTTTTCCAAAGAAAACAACCCCAACCTTGACAGTCTCCCCTCATAATTTAAGTCTTCCATCCCTTTAACCAGTTTAGTTGCACTTAGTCTCTGCACTCTCTCCAGCTCATTTATATCCCTCTTAAGGACTGGAGTCCAAAACTGCCCCCATACTCCAGATGAGGCCTTACCAGGGACCTATAAAGAGGCATAATTATGTTTTCATCCCTTGAGTTTAGGACCTTTTTTATGCAAGACAGAACTTTATTAGCTTTAGTGGCCTGGAGTTAAAGGCGGAGTTACTTATTATCTACAAAAAACCCTAGATCCTTCTCAGTTAAAGAAACTCCCAACACATTGCCATTTAGTGTGTAACTCGTATTTCTATTAGTTTTGCCGAAGTGCATAACCTGCATTTACCAACATTGAACTTAATTTTCCAGTTTGCTGCCCAGTTTTTCAACTTAGTCAAATCACTCTGCAAAATGGCATCTGCATAGAACCTAAAGTTCTGCACAATATTGTATCATCAGCAAACATATAAACAGTACTTTCAATGCCCTCCTCCAGTTCATTAATAAACATGTTGAAAAACAAAGGACCAAGTACAGAGCCCTCGGCTCACAAGTGGTCTTAGCGTCGCCTGTTGGCTAACCATGTTAACTATGTACATCAATAAAATACATTCTTTTGTTTTACCACTTTACACTTTTTTCGAACGGGTTTAAGATAGGCAAATTCTTGTGTCCTTTTCTATAGGGTTAGTAGTCCCTACAAGTAACAATGTACTCCTCTCATTGATCCTTGACTCAATTCCTCTTTCCTGTACTATTTTGCCAATGTTATATGTTTGTGCGATTGTACAATTTGCAAACCCAAATTTCTCTGTGGCCTTTCAATGGCACAGTACTCACCACACTGGAAAGACTGGGTGATAGCAACAGCATTTGGAATTTGTAGATACACTATAGTATCGGCGCCTTTATTTTTTGCTTCCTGGATCAGATCCTCCTTAGTATCAGGAAGTGATATCCCTGGCAAGGATCTATCAACATTAGGGACTTTATAACTGCCAGATGCCTGAAATGGCAAAGACATGACAATAAATCTAAGGATAGATTGCAGCCAGGAAATTTCTACTAACACTTGTAGAGCATGCAGTAAATGATGAACCATAGTCTTACCACAATGCCAAAGCCAATGGTAGATCTGACATCCCACTGGAAGCCTTCTTCACTTTTAAGCATCAGAAAGGGATTTTGCTCACATTCAACAACATTAGATGCTAAGTTCACTATTATGTCTTTAGACCTAGCAGAGAAAAGAAACAGAAAGTCATTCTAATCCACCTGTCCGACTACAAGCAGAGTAATAATACAAGAGATGGAGAGCTATTAGTAAGGTATTCCAGACTCCAGACCATTGAACCAAACAGTCAAATAAATACTTGCCGCAAACATTTTTTTTTCTTAGTTAGCGATACAAACCATTAAATGTCCCTTAATTATACCAGATATTATACTATATATAATTAAGGGCCATATTTCTAAGGGTAAGGTCAAGACAAATCGCCTCTTCTTCGGGCCACTAATCTCCCCTAAAAGCCTTCCAGCCAGCTAGAATCTAAGTCGCCTGCGGGGTGGCACTTGGAGCACTTTGTTTTCCAAATTCGCCCAAAGTTTCCTTGTGAGGCAACTTGACATCCTAGATGTCACTGCTCTCCCAACATTCTCCCAGTTCTCTTAACCATTTAATTGTGTAGCCAGTACATGGGGATGGACATTGGGTCCACTATTCTGGTGCACAAACAAGATTCTGAGATGATGCAAGGCTTGTCTTAATAACATCAAAAAGATAGTAGGTAGCACCCTCCATTGATCGAGATATGTAACCAAATTAGTGGTGTGCAGGGTCACATAATATGAGGAATTAAAAAAAGGAAAAGAAAAGTGTGTCCCATGTCATTGCACCTTCCCACTATTTTAACCTGAGATCCCAACGTAGTAGGAATAAAACTTAACTTTTACTTTTAACTGCCTAAAATAAATAGCAACCAAAATATATGTATCTTAAAAGCAAGGTTAGGTAAGGTAGCTGTCCACAATATGGTTCCTGCCTGCTTGCTATAATTATGAATTCCCAGACTGAAGGAAACAAGATTCAAATAGTTTATATAGTATAATTAAAGTTAATTTTGCTTGACTAATGTAATTAAAATATTTTTTTGGGGTGATGGGTCCCCTTTAATTCTACCAGAAAATCATGTAAACATTAAATTAATCCAATAGGCTGGTTTTGCTTCCAATAAGGATTAATTATATCTTAGTTTGGATCATTTGTATAAACTGTAGTCTATGGGAGATGGGCATTCTGTAATTTGGAGCTTTCTAGATAATGGGTTTCAGGATAATTGATCCCATACCTATACTATTCTTTCTATTTATGCCCTCTCATATTCATATTCCAGTCTGTTTTTCAAGTCAGTGTGAGGTTGCTAGGGTAATTTTGACACTAGCAACCAGATTGCTAAAATATCAATCTGGAGAGCTGTTGAATAAAAAGCTAAATAGTAAAAAACAAAAATAATTTAAAAAAAATTAAAACGAAGTGCATATTGTCTCAGAATATCATGCTCTAGAGATCATAATAAACATTAACGAAAGGTGAACAACCCCTTGAAATATGTACAAAGTATCTGTTATTATGAATAGTGCCCTTCATCCCATGGACTTTACCTAGAATCCTCAATGGCATAGCTTGGCTGAGAAGTAGAAGGGTGGGTCACATGCATAATGTAGGCTTTTTTTTTAACAGCGGAGCTGGAGTTTTTAAATTCACAGCCTTGAATTTCTGATTCTCGAAGCTCATACTCTAGAATTCCCGTAGATCTGAAACCATCCTGCAAGACACAGGGATTAGCCCCGTCACCGACAGCTGTAAGAGACAACACTAGTATTAACTGTAAATAAATAGAAGGCAATCTTAGATCTAATTACTTATCTTATGTAGTAGCTATGGGGAGGTCCTAAAGGAGAAGTAAAGCTTAACTAAAGAAGTAGCTAGAAATGTTGTACATTATGTTTTGTGCTTCTGTACCAGCCCAAGGCAACCACAGACCTTTGGCAGTAAAGATCTGTGTCTCCAAAGATGCCCCAGTAGCTCCCCATCTTCTTTTCTGCTGATTCACTGCACATGCTCTGTGCTGCTGTCACTTACTGAGCTTAGGGACCCACTCACAATATACAGTACACATAGAATATAAATTCCACAATATAAGGCTGATTAGTAATTAATACAGATAATTACTACATGGCAGCACAGAAACCTGTGCATTAAGCATCAGAATTTAATAATCAGCCCTGTAGCATCAGCTTATATTATAGGGGAACCTAATTTTCTGCTGGATAATTAGTGACGACCCCTAAGCTTAGCTTCTCAGAGCCCACTGAGCATGTGAGTGTCACAGACATCTATCTATCTATCTATCTATCTATCTATCTATCTATCTATCTATCTATCTATCTATCTATCTATCTATCATCTATCTATCTATCTATCTATCTATCTATCTATCTATCTATCTATCATCTATCTATCTATCTATCTATCTATCTATCTATCTATCTCTCTATATCTCTCTCTCTCCCTCTCTATATCTCTCTCTCTCTCTCTCTCTCTATATCTCTCTCTCTCTCTCTCTCTCTCTCTCTCTCTCTCTATCTATCTATCTATCTATCTATCTATCTATCTCTATCTCTCTCTCTCTATCTATTAATGCTTCTTTATATACAGCATGCACCCCCCTCCCCTGCATTCTCTTCTGGAAAGCAAAGCACTTACCTGTCCCCATGTTTAGATAAACTTTCCCTGGATTATTTAGTTCTCCGAAAAATGTGACTTCCCCATATTTGGTCTGAGCCCATTGCAAAAGCTCTGTACTGTTACCCATCAGAGATTCTTTAGTCTCATAGTAATGTAGTTCTGATGGCATCTTTTTTACATAAGTGTTCTGTGGATACTTTGGGAAAAGAAGAGGAGAAATGTTGGCTAAAGCTATTTTTTATGTGCACAAAAAAAGCTTTACAGAGATAAAAAAAATCACAAATGAAATGTTTGTAAGGACACAAGTACAAATGGGGTTTAGAGTGCCACGTGATACACATACAGTATATAGAGAGAGAGTGCATGCATGCACCAGGATACTCACATGAAGAACTAGTGGAAGTTTAGATCCATTGACACTTAGATCAACATAAAACATGTTGGTGTTTATAATTAGAACCCAGTCTCCATCTTGTATTTGGGAATCCTGCGGTCTTCTTACTTTCAGATCCACATACTGTAAAAAATATAAAAAGGTCTATGGTATGTTGAGCAGGGACTTAATGCATTCCTGGGCTCCCTGTAACCCACATTAGTGCATGTAATGTAAATACCAGTGTGGGGCATCACATGTGAGTTCTATACCCAGCCTCCCGCATGACCCCATAGGGGCGGCTAAGTATGCCACGGATCCTAATGCTCGATACTCCTCTTTACAAATGACATAGCAACATGAAATAAGGTCTCAGAAATTCCTGGAATGGATCGATATCACGCTCTAAAGTAGGGTTTGATTTTTTTTTTCAGTTTAAGCCCCCTTTCAGGCCTTACTTTTGGTCACAGCCCCCTTTTTTCTAGTTTTCAAGATATTCGTAGTTTTTACACTGCTAATATAATGATTATGAGACAAAAGCGGTAGCACCACCTGCTGTTCAGTTTAGCTGCCTGGATACAGTTGTTAGAAAATGAAGTTAGTGTAGAAAGGAAAGTCTTTGTTCATTTGATCAGAAAATTACGTTTTTGAGCAGAGAAGAGAGGTCTAAGATTTCTCTGGTCAGTTCTAAGCAAAGCAACTTTCTATAGACTGTGTCCAGTACCTATTTTACATTCATTATACTAGCAGTGTAAGATTGTTCATTTAAATAGTAACAGAAGAGCTTTCTGAGCAATGCTGTATTCATTAGTTTTGTGTTTCCTTTAATGCAGCATTCATCTTCATGGACATCAATACAAAAAGCAATATAGTCCTGTCTTCTAGTCTAAAGCCCTTCTCAGATTAATGGACATTACAAAAAAACTACAGGATTGCCTATCCCGTAGCCAGAGTAGTGAAAGGCTCATGTTTTAACAATAAATAAAGACTATGCACTTAAGGGCAAGGCCAGATGTGGCGTTTTTGCAGCTTTTTACGTTGCGTTTTTAAAAAAGAACAGCCAGGCGTAAATACACCACTGAAACCACATGCGACCGTCAACATGTGTTTTTCAGCATGTAGGATTCTTTTCCCAGCATGCACTTCTCATTGAATTTGGACGCCATATTGAAAATACGCTGCGTACTTGCGTAAAGTGTATCCTGTGGTGGATTTCCATAGTGCGTTTTCCATTAGTTTCAGTGGTAGTGCAGTTTATGCGTATTTACGACTGGCTGTTCTTTTTTAAAAAACGCTGCAAAAACGCCACGTCTGGCCTTGCCCATAGTCATTCCCAATAAAATAGTAAAATATCCAGATCTAAAAACCACATTCATCTATCCACACAGATTATCAATGGGACCTAAGGGGTAAAAAGGGTCACCGGGTTACCAGGGGCCACAGGGACTTGCTACCTTGGTGGGACCCACCAGACGTCCTGCATTGTTTGTGGCCACAATTCTGGCTGTATTTCTGTCTGGTGCAACCCTAGGCACCAAGCTGATCATATGGATGGGGGTGTATACAAAGGAAGGACGGGACCCCTTAGCAAAACTAGGGACCATGAGCCTTTAGTTATGCCACTGGGTTATTAGGGCTCTTACACACGGGCGGTTTTACCTGCGCTCCCCTGCGTTGCGCTTTCTTCCGTTCAGCCACAGGGGAGCGCAGGAGTAGACGCACTCAATCATTGTGAAGGGGGCTGTACTCACACAGACACATGTAAGCCATTCACTGATATATTATTCAATTCAAAATTGTAACTGAGTTATTTGTAATCGCAATTAAAACCAGTAAATGTTTACTTCTCCTTTTCTTTTCTCTGGTTCTGAACCTTGAAGCAGAAGCCAGCGCTCTTTTTATCAGCTGGCTTCTAAAATAAAGTTTTGAAGGCCAGGAAGTAGCAGTGCAGAGAGCTGAAAGGGACAAATAAATACTGCCTTTAATTACATTTACAAATAACCAGTATACTGGAAAGCTGGTAATAATTACATTTTCTTCCATTATGCAAGAAAAAATATGCTCAAATCCTTAAGGGATTGTATCAGTTCAGCAACATTTTTAAAGGGATTGTTCACCTTTGAGTTCAAGTATAATGTAGAACGTGAAGTTCTTAGCAAATTTGCAATTGGTCTTCATTTTTTTTATTATTTGTAGTTTTTGAGTTATTTAGCTTTTTATACAGCATCCCAACCATTTCCAGTTTCAGCAATGTGGTTGCTAGGGTCGAAGTTACCCTAGCAGCCATCCATTAATTAGATTAAGAAACTGGAATAGGAAAGGGCCTGAATAAGAACAATTAGTAATAAAAATGAGCAAAAAAAATAATTATGAGCGTTACAGATCATTTGTTTTGTTAGATGGGTCAGTGACCCCCATTTGAAATCTGGAAAGACTTAGAAAGGCGAACCACCCCTTTTAATGAAATTATTTTTGCTTAAATTAAGATCAACCTGTCTTTGTTTTATAAACTGATGAATGAATAGCATGTGCATTTAGCTCTCCTTTAATGTTAACATTTTCTAAAATAAATGATATACTCTCTATTATTTGACGAGTCTTGTGATTTAAAAAATAAGATCCTATCTGGGAAAAGGATGTGGAAAAATTCAGATAACGCAATTTTATGATGAGACCCAGGAAAAGCAATATGGTTTACTGACAGCACAAGAGGAGAGATTTCATGTCATAATATAAACAAAGCACAGTGGAGTCAACATAAACAACAGAAATATCAGGAAGGATTTTATGTAACATTGGGAAACTTACTTTTCAGTCAGTAAAAATTTCTTAGTAGAAAAATGTACAATTTCTTTTTATTCTACAAATTTTGGTTGGTGGAACTGACTGCTTGATAATAAAACAACCAGCTATCAGTTGTTACGTATCCAAACTGTCGGCTGCTGTTCCAAAATTTATTTCACACTAACATACCTCCCAACTGTCCCGTTTTTAGAGGGACAGTCCCTCTTTTGACAGCTCAACCCGCAGTCCCTCTTTTTACTGGAAAATCACGTTTTTCTCTGCACTGAACAGCCAGAAAAATAAACAAAGTTTCTAACTGAATTGGCAGAGAGCCCAGAACAGCCACAGCAGCAGATAAGATACTTTTGTAACAATTTCAAGATAAGCAAATAATTGTAACAATATAAGATAACTGATCCCTTATGTCGCCAAACGAGCGGATCTCTTCCCGATATGCCCACAATGACGTGGGTGATATCGGGCTGACCCGATCACGGGCCCAATGATTGTATCAAAATGCATCCGAAACGGTCGGTCGGACCACTGGACCGCATACACGCCACGATCCGACAGGGTCAGGATTTTTTTAACCTGCCCGATGGAGATCTGTCCGACTTTCAGCCAGATATCGATCGGGGAAGCCCGTCGGATGGCCCCACACACGGGCCAATAAGCTGCCGACTCGGTTGGGCCTTTAGCTTAAAGGGCAATTTACCTTCATTAGCAAAATTGTAATAACTGAAAATAACCATAGAAATATGTTCAAACTTTCATAACCTGCCAAATTTTGTATAATGAACATGGTGTGTGGCCATAATAATGGGTGTGGTCAAAAAATTTGCGGCAAATTTTTTGTCCCTCCTTTTATTCTCAAAACGTTGGGAGGTATGCACTAAACCTGTCTATACTTACCCAGATTGGGTCCAGGCATCTGGAGGCCCTATTGGAGCTTTTGCTATACAAAGTATCTGTCCTTTTGGTCTATGTACCTTTCAGACAGCCAAAGTATGGAAACCTTTACAGAGCTGTGCCCATGATCACCTAATTATGCCACTGGCTGGATTGACATAAGGTGCAGGGAGACAAATATCCAGAGTGATTTCGGACTGGAGAAGCCACATGCACAGGGTCGGATTTACATAGTGGGAGCCCCTAGGCCCACTGCCATCCGTCGCCCCTGTCCCCTCTCCTTTATTTGTGCAAATTTTCATCATCAATGGGGATTGGCCCATAGGAAATTTAGAAAAATATTGTATCTCCAGCGCATTCCTAGTGTTTTTGAACCAATGTGGATGTGGTTGGGCAGTATACCGCCCCCCCTAAAATCCTGCCACCCTAGGCCCGGGCCTAGGAGGTCTTTCCACAAATTCGGGCCTGCACATGCAATTCAGTTATTGTTTGTTATTTTTTATTACTTATCTTTCTATTCAGGCCCTCTCCTAAGCATCTTCCAGTCTCATTTTCAAATCACTGCCTGGTTGCTAGGGTAGTTTGGACCCTAGTAACCAGATAGCTGCTGAACTTCAAACTGGAGAACTGCTCAGCAAAAAGCTAAGTAATTGAAAAAAAAACAAAAAAACTCACAAAAAATAATAAAAGGAAACCCAATTGCAATTTTTTTTCCGAATATCACACTCTACATCATACTAAAAGTTATTTTTGATGAAGATCAACTTAGAATGCCATGGTCCGCCTAATGCTACAAATTTTAGGGTTCAATTTCCCTTAATTATGATGACAGACACCTTCTAAAAACCTCTTTCCCCTATTTTGTGCACCCTCATGAATGAGACACCTCTGTAATGTTTTCCATAACTTGGCAGAATAATAGTAAAGAATCTCTCTTGTTGTGATGGTGAAATCTTATTTCTGTTGGTCTCCCTGTATATCCCTCGCTGGATGAGCATGTGGAATTAATCATGTTTTTCCATCCGCTATTTGTTTTGTCCACAAGTCTTATTGTGTGCACTAACTGGAGCCAAAACATTTGTTTTTAATTGCATTTCTTTATTTTTAAAGCAATAGCCAAAAGGCAGAACAGAGCAACAGTTTAGTTCTGAGTCCGTAAAAATTCCCTATTTCACAATGCGAATGTGAATAATAGAAGGTCCGTGGCCTTATTCACATTATCTTCATATCTACCCTTTTTGCTTTCTTACATTGTAACTGAAGCAAAGCCAACAGGGTCTTTCCTGCCCTCTTACAAAAGAGCGTGTTTGGCCGGCAAAATGACCCCATGGTTTTTGCGTTCCACAACGACAAAGTGTCGCCCTCGATGATGCCGCCTCAAGATCCGACTCACTTTCTATTTTTGCCTCCAGGCAGACATTGTTTCCCGTCGACTGAATTAAATCGGCAACTTCTGCTTCACTTCCAGTAATTCTTCTCTACACCTAGAATGGCTTATTTTCCCCCCACCCAGATCTGCATGCTCTTTGTATACATACACACTGTATAACCCAAATGCACACACTACACCCTGTGCAATCAGTGCCTTTAACTTCAGACTTCATACCCACACTCATACCCACAATTCTTCTTAACTAAAAGTCTGTTTAGATTATTTCTGGCAGACCAGGGTGCGCCTAGGTATTTCTACCTTTAATCAGAGCCCCAGGGCCCTAAATGTAAATTCTTTATGTTCACAGATAGGCCAAGCAAAATAAAAAGGCCAACCTTATTAGACAATTTCAGACCGATCACCTGAGATTTCATGAAAATACACCCGAAGAAATTTCTTTTCAACTTATGGAAAGCAATGCTACCTTGCAGCGCTGGATGGTTCAGTTCATTTCCATTCAGGGCACTATCTGCAAGGAGTGTGCATGTTCTCGCTATGTCTACATGGGTCTCCTCTAGGTACTCCATTTTCCTCCTACACTCCAAAACCATACAAGCAGGTTCATTGGCTGATGATCAAACTGAGCACAGTGTATGTGAATGTGATCAGGACCTTAGATTTTAAGCTGCACTGGGGCAGCGGCTGATGTGATGTGTAATCTCCATAAAGCACTATAGAATATGTTAGCGCTACATAAATAGAGTAATTTATCATTAATCATTATCAAAATCCGTCCCTTCCTTTCACCTGATACATCCAAGATGCTCATGCATGCTCTCATCCTATCCAGACTAGATTACTGTAACCTTCTACTAACTCGCCTCCCTAACTCTCCCCTCTATAGTCTGTATTAAACACTGCTGCAAAAATTATCCTCCTCTCATCCAAAAGGGTACAGGCCCCTCCGCTGCTGAAGTCCTTATCATGGCTTCCCATAAAACAAAGAATAACTAATAAACTCCTCCTGATAACCTTCAAAGCCCTTCATTCCTCTGCACCTAACTACATCTCATCTCTTGTCTCTCTATATGTTCCTGCCCGAAACCTCCGCTCCTCTCAGAGCAACCGCTTGGTTGTACCCCCCACTACTACTGCTGTTTCCCGTATCAAACCCTTCTCTCTTGCGACTCCTTATATTTGGAATGCCGTTCCTGAATCTCTCAGGAGAGAATCCTCCCTCAATATTTTTAAAACAAAACTCAAAGACTACCTCTGGGAGCACCTGGATAACACCTGAACTGGCACTTATAGAACAGTGTAACAAATTGTAACCAACAGCACCTTAAAACCCCTCTGAGTTGTGTCTGTATGTTACCCTCCCATTTAGACTGTAAGCCCTACGGGGTAGGGTCCTCTAGCCTTTTGTTTCCTTGACACCGAGCACTTAATCTGCATTGTAATTATATTTTATATTTTTGTGAATTGTATTCTACTAATGCACTTATTGTTAATTTTTATTCCAATGACCCCTTGTTTGTTACTACTAATTTATTGTTTTGTTGTACAGTGCTTTGCCCTCAAGGAGCGCTTTACAAATAAAAATATACATACATACATACATACATACATTAATAATAAAAAACAATATTTTCAGACTCATTCCATGTACTCACCATATCTGTCTGGATATTTAGCACATAGACCTGCTTTTTAGACCCCTGACTCACGCAGCCCCGAATGGTGCTGTCCGATTTCACTGTGATGTTTTTTATATCGATTGGTGCACAATTCAGATAATTCACTGGATCTGCAAGTGCAAAACATTAATGTTAGCCCAACAATAAAGAGGTGTATAGTAAACAAAGGATGAAGATGGGAGCATGATATGGGAAGGAACTATCCACAAAGCTTTGTCCTTACTCCAGAAGATGCTTCTAAGACTATGAAGACTATTCATGAGTAGGATGCCTGGATAGGAAATCTATCCAGGCATTGGATTGCAGCAATGAGAGGCATCTGGTATGTAGGATTTGTATCTCAGCTACATAAACCATTGCCATGTTAAAAAGACTTATTTTAAATATCTAGTGCAGTGGTCCCCAACCAGTAGCTTGCGAGCAACATGTTGCTCACCAACTCCTTGGATGTTGCTCTCAGTGGCCTCAAAGCAGATGCTTATTTTTGGTTGCACAAAAACCAGATGCACTGCCAAACTGGGCCTCCTGTAGGCTGCCAGTTCACACAGGAGGCTACCAAATTGCCAATTGCAGCCCTTATTTGGCACCCAAGAACTTTTTGCATGCTTGTGTTGCTCCCCAAATTTTTTTTTATTTTTGAATGTGTCTCACTGATAAAAAAGGTGGGGACCCCTGATCTAGTGGGACCCTACTAAGTCTGTTTTTACCCTGAGACCTGACAAAGATAAAATCCCTATCTGTCATCCCCAGTATCTGTAATAGGAAGAGATCTGGAACAATCCCTTTTGTCTCAGAGATAAAATATCAATCCCCATGCAATAGGACTATTTCATAAGCAGTCTCTTGACCTCCTCTCTGCTCTCAGAAAAGACGGCAGTCAAAACACCCTTCCCCCTGAAATGGTGATGACCTGCGTATGGCAGGTACTGGTCAGTTAAATGGTTGGGGATCACTGAGGAACACTGTCTGACCCGGACCCAGAACAGTACATGGGTCAGGGCCACATTACAGACGTAACCTTTGTTAGGTCTGGTGCATCCGTAGTGCAAATGGTTGGATGCAGAGATCTAGATTGCAAGCAACCACCATCATGTTTTATGCATCTTTGTATGTGTGTGGAGTTGTGATCTTGCCATAGGAAGGACAGTGGCACTCTGCCAATATTCTCCATGCAATAGTAGGGACAATCTGATTGAGTCACAATCTCATGTCACTCAGCAGTGGGAAGGGCCTTCTCATGGAACTGGAGTTCCCCTTTTGTTCCACCACGTGCTTCACGGTCAGTCAGACGCACCGGTTCTGCGTTGTATAAATAGCCTCTTGCCTTCTGAGTGTGTGGGCTGCTTCCTGCTCAGGGATGGGGAAAGATGCCTCCAAGTTCAACATAGATTAATAGGAACTTTAATTAATGATGGGGCTTACAACCAACCCCCATGCTGGGTCACAGACATGAGACCTCACTATTGTGCTCCATTTCCTGCTGGCAGCATAAACATCCCTTATCTGGATGCAACAGGCAGTCCCTGTATACAGCTTTTCTCCTCCCTGGCCCTATGCAACGGTCTGTTGTATACAGGTACATGAAGGACAACCATGGGCATATATGAACTGCATTGAATAGGAAAGGAACAACCCAACTGTGGCATCCAATCCAATTTTCCCATGTAAAGGGCCACCTCCTTGTGTAACCCCATATTATACAAATATAATGTTGTAAAGAAGCCTTTAAAGCCAAATGAGCAGGATCTGTGGCCATAAAAAGGCCTCAGATAGACCTATTCGATCTACAAGTCTACAGCTGGACTGACATGCAAAAGTTAGAAGTTACTGGGCCCCTCTCCAAATCATTTTAAGGCCTCCCTAAACTTTAGGAATAGGGTTATTTTTCATGAAGCTGCTTTGTATAAACACATTTATTTTACAGCGCTGCTGTAAAATAATCAGTATGATATAGAGAGTGATATTTTGAGACAAATTGCAATAGTTTTTAATTTTTATTTATTGAGTTATTTAGCTTTTTACTCCGTGGCTCTCCATTACCAAATATTGATTTGAATAAAAAGCTGGAATATGCATAGGGGAGGGTATGAATAAAAAGATGAGTAATAAAAAGTAGCAATAACCATACATTTGTAGCTTATTTGAGCATATGTTTTAAGATGGGGGTCAGTGACCCCCCATTTGAAATCTGTAAAGAATCAAAAGAAGGCAAATAATTCAAAAACAATAAAAAAAAGAAAAAATGAAGATCAATTAAAATATTGCTTAGAATTGGCTATTCTATAACATAGGTGAACCACCCCTTTAACGATAATAAAAATTGTTAGTTAGTCCCCATGGGACCCAAAACCTACTTGTCCCCCAACATTTGTAGTGCTTGCTTCCTCCATAGTTACACTTCTGCTTTGCACATACATAATTATTCTTAGTAGATTTTGCTAGGCTACATAATTCAGCAACAGCTTGAGAGTTACATTTTGACTATTCCTGTATTTGAGGAATGAAACATGTTGCAGGAAGTGACAGGAGTCTTGGGAATTTTTGTTTCTTGGGCAACTGCATTGAGAAGGCTGGGCTCAGAACTTGTGCCGCCTACCAGTACCCTTGTAAGACCTGCGTCACTGACAGGCCAGTTGGCACCACATTATGTCATTATCAGATAAAGTCGCACAGACGGGTGCCGGGGAGAGAGGCGCTCGCTGGATCAGATAGGAAAGAAAATGTAGAAGGGAAGTTCCCTAGAATCAAAAATAAACACAGCCTCCTCCTCCCCACCAACACCAGCATCACACTTAGGATTCTGAGCCATGACGCGTCTCAGAGTCTCCCCTCAACTAAGAGCCCGGCTGCAAAACAAGTAAATATTCACAGATGCAGATAACTGCATAATAGCTGCCAACGTTGTGACTCGGTGCTTAGCACTACTGCCTTGTATCTCTGGGTTTCTGAGATCAGTTTCAACATAGGGCACTATCTGCAAGAAGTTTGCAGGTATGCAGATCTTTGATTGTAAAGTCAGCTGGGGTAGGGGTAAATATCAATGGTGAACAATCTATGTAAAGCACTGTCTAAGGGCAATGGCAGACGGGGCAAATTATAGCATTTTGCCACTTGAATGACATAATGCTCTAAATTGCCCCAACAGGAACCTGAATGTAAATCCACTAGACCACGGGTCTCCAACCTTTTTTTTCTCCATGAGCCAGATTCCAATGTAAAAAGAGTTGGGGAGCAACACAAGCATGGAAAACGTCACTGGGGTGCCAGATATGGGCTGTAATTTGTTATTTTGCAGCCCCTATGTGAACTGACAGCCTACAGGAGACTCTTTTTGGTAGTATATCTGGGTTTATGCAACCAAAATTTGCCTCCGAACTAGGAATAAGCCCCTGCTTTGAGGCCACTGGGAGCAACATCCAAGGGTTGGTGAGCAACATGTTACTCATGAACTGCTGGTGGGGGATCACTGCTCTAGACCATAGTCACATTTCTGAGTGTATTTTCAGGGTCAAGGTGATTATCATTCAGGGTGGTACATTTTTTAAGAATCTTGTCTCCTGGAAATGGCTTGGGTGGTAAAACAATTGCAGCCATCCTATTTGCCAATGTCCTAAACAAAGCAATATAAAGAAAGGTTAATAAGAATAATATGTTCCCCTAGGCCCAGTACTACACAACAGTACATGCGTATGCTTTGGAGGCAAGTGTGAGAGGCGGCGGCAGCACACCATGATACACCCCTGAAAAATCCCTTTATATGTGTAAAAATAAAAAACTAATTTTATTTCAGTGGATGTCTTTGTGTCCTCTAAAGGCTCAAATGGTGAATGGGCATCTAGAGAGTTTAGTATATGATATATAGAATGGGCATCTAGAGAATTTATTATATATTATACAGTATATGTGCTGTAAAATTGCATGGGGTAGCTGTTGTGACCTGCATCCTTTGTCACTCTTTGTCCCTAGCACCTGACCTGTAGCAACGTTACAAGACAAGAATGCAGTGTGTAACATCCACAAACTGGGTGCATTGTGCCATTTTTTGTACTGTTTAGTAGGTCACCAAGCCTACTAGGCTCTGGAATTTCAGGTACACAATCCTAATAAATAGTCACTGTCTATGGCATCTTACAGCATTTGCAGAATCCACAGATTTCTAAGTCTGGACCTGGAGGTCATAAGTCCCGAATATCAGCTTTGGCCATGAACACACCTCTCCATCACAGCTGCATGTTTATACAGTATCCTCTCACCAAAACCCAAAAGTGGAAGATAAAAACAATGAGACACATGGTGATGACAAAAGAGAAAGGGGAGGGAAAACAGCAAAAGAAAATACAAGACTAAAAGAAAGGGCAAAAGAGCATAAAAATATGTTCTATATTAGGGTCAAAAAGAGAGCAAGAGAGATAAAGGCTAAAGGGCAAGAACATTACAGTAGCTGTCAAAAGAGGAAACGTGAAAGGAAAATCAGCTGACTAAAAAGAAGATGAAGCTGAAGAACATGAGATATATAGGATTTGGAGAGGAGATATGTGTTGAAGAAGACTGATAAATGAAAGGCCTGGAATAAATGAGATCATAGATATGTGTGTCTGAGACAAAGGAGAGAAAAGACTGTAACCATCATTCGGAAATAGTTGTGAAACCAGGGTGCAGGGAGAAAGTGAATTAATGTAGGCTTATGTTAGGTGGCAAGAGGGCCCAGCTCTTGCCTCATAAAAACAGCACTGCTAAAACACTATGTGCTACATAGTGTAGAGTGCATAGACCAGTGCCCTTGGTACAAAGTATAGGGTCCAATGCAAAAAAATATGGCTGTTCGCAGCTGTACTTTGCACCCTGTAGTAAATGACTCCTATAGTCTGTGTTGTGGTCTGCAGCATATTTGGTGCAACAAATTAGCGGATATCAGAGTGATTTGAGTGGTGAGATCGGATTTCACACTGCCGATATTGCACTACACACAGTACAGTATTGTGAAAAAAGACCTAATACACTGAATAAAATAGACAGCAGAGAATGGACAAGACATTAAGGTATTCAGTAATACAGTTCGAAGTTATGGACACCCAAATAATATACATAGGCCACCTAACCCTATCTCTAAAATTTTTACAATCATCCAACACCCACACTATTTGTTTTTGTTGCTGTTTTTTTTTTTGTCTTATTAACCCTCTGGGGTAGAAGAGGAAGTAAATGGAATTAGAATACAGGGGAAACTGAGGGGAACAAGATGATGGAACAGGAAGACACAGAGTACAGATGTTTATTTTAACTTTCTAAGTTTAAAAACAGGCTTTAGATTCTAAAGGTTTCAATGAGAAAGTATGGAGAGTACATTAAACAGTTCCTTTTCCTTACACAGCAGAGCCCTGGAGAGTTTGGCCAGATCTCCCACACCTCACAGCCCTAGCTAGAAACAGGATGGAGGAGCACTTCAGCTCTATGCAAATGTTAACAGGATGGAGACAGCCAGACGCTGGGACACGGCACTTGGAATAAGCCACCAGGGATGGAAGAACCGTTTCAGTCACAAAGAACTTGTTGCCTGGCCTCTGCACCTTCACCCCATTGATCAATCCAGGAATGGTACTGGCCAGCTGTGGGATGTGATATAAGATGTCCCCCAGACCCCCATTCTGTAGTCCATTTGGAAGGGACCCACAAAGAGAATATAATTGGAATATGTTTTTTTTTTTGTTTTTTTTTACCATACTCTATACAGCAGTAAGGTCCTTATTGTTTAAAACAGTTTCCATCTCCTACATGCCTAACGAGCTATGCTATGAGAATGAACGGATAATATGGATTAATTACTATTTACTATTGAATTGTACCAAGATGGACCTGACAAGACCAGGCTCCATCCTGTCTCCAACCTCCTCCCTATTATCCATTTTGCCTGTTTATCAAAGCCACTCAGCTGCCATATTACTGCATGGAATATATCAAAGTGATTACATTAAATTTGATGCACATTTGGTTTAAGGTTTGCAGATGGCAGGCCAAGTTAAATGGCTGACCTGATCAACATCTGGATTTGGTTTGCGATCCCCAGAAGTTTGTCAAGCAATCCACAGGCAGGCTGCATACTGAAGTGACAGTAGCAAAATGCTACCAGCTGGGGAAGAACAAGAAGTTGACCTCATTTTGGCATTTCTAAGACTGTTTTCCTCATTAGACACAAAATGCTGACAAATGGAAAACAAGCATGGATTTTTATCTGACTGGTGACCTATGGGTCTATAAGGTTCTGTAGAACAGTGGTGGGATATTTCATATACCTGGTCACATATTAAAGAATAAAAGACCATAATCTTGATCCAGCTACCCCATGCAGAGACTAGTATTGTTCCATCTTTCCCATGACATGCTACATTCCAAGCAGCAAATCCAGGGGGTGTAATAAATGAGAAGAATTTAATCCAGAGGACGTGGAATATATTTCAGAGCCTTGAGGAAACCCCCCTTTTTGGTTCTCACAAAATCAAAAATCATTATGAGCTAGCCTTTTAAGGAACTGCTGATTTAAAAACATCTCCACATCCAAGCCTGTAGACAATGCTGAGAATGCAGCCATGAATACACCACAGCTGGATTACCTAAACTGTTGCTAAAGTCCTAGCATCCACCAACCAAAGGTTTTCACTTTTCTGGGACTTGTAGTTCAACGACTATAGTGGGGCATCATGGCATTACATATATTTAAAATATGTACTAATTCTAAAACATTCTATATTAAAGACTATACCTTGGCAAGTATTATGTTTTCAATGCATTAAAGTTACATTATAATATGAAGTTCCATGATCTTGTCTATATGTTCATATAGTAGTTAGGGTAAAGAATACATATAGTAATTACTTTAGTATTGCCATGCTGTTTTTTCCTCAGGGAGTGGATAAATAGTTAGCATGTGATAAAAAAAAATTGTAGATGAAGTGTTTAGTTCCTGTTATTTTACTGGTGTCAGCTCCTACTTTGCATATTGGCCATCTGCGTTTGGGTGTTCACTTTAGGTCAAGGGTAGGTTATGGAAGCCATCTGAAGTGTTGCAAAATTACAAGACCCAGCAAACACTTGAGCGTTTATCCAGGCAGATATATTCAGCTAATATTTCTTTTCAACCTTACTAGTGTCTTCTTTGGGAAATGATTTTCAAGCAGTCACCCCCTACTTTCCAAACTATAATTTTCAGCATCCCATCAGGAGAGCCACAGGTTAAAGATCATCGTTGTAGGATCTTTTCTCTTTTTGACCTCAATAAAGAAACACTTGATTCATTTTAGAAATGTGTTTTTGATTATAAAAGTGTCCACAATTAAATCATAGTCAAAACTGTAGCAATTAAATTAAACAATTTCAAGATCAAATTAGGGGAGGACGAGGAAGGTTTTGGTTTCAGGTAGGCATACACCAACTCCACAATATGTTTCTGTATTCAGCTAAATTCCAAATCCACAATATGTTTCTGGATTCAGCCAAATTCCAAATCTGAAATTTGTGGATTCAGTTCATCTGAAGTTTCATGAAACAAATATTTAGGACAGAAAGGACATTGTGAATTAGAGCTCCAGGTATCTATTTCCCAACAGCTGGAGAAGACCGTACATAGTACTATAAGAAGTTCTCCACATCTGTGCTCTAAGAAGATGTTAAAGAGCTGCTTCTAACTTTATAGCTTTGCTTCTTCTCTGGAAACAGGGATCATTTACTCTTTTTGTTGTGTCACAACAAAGAATGTGAGGACAAGAGACACAAAAGAGGCAATTGATATCAACCAACCTGCTTTTGAAAGAATGTCTACCTTTCTACACTGAAGCAAGGGAAGTCATTACAAGAACATAGTATGGTCTTATCTTGAAATCAACCACATACAATTAATAATCACTTGGACAGAGACTTACTTGTGTGTCCCATGGTGAGGCAGAGAACAAAAAGCATTAACTGTAATGCTTTCATCTTGCTGAATCTCTTCTTCTCGTTTCTAGGGCACTTTTTAGCCTGTGTCCAGTGGTGTCGGCTTAGAATAAGCTCCCTGCAAGAGGCAGAGTGGTATCACAGCTGGGCGGAGAGGCACAGGGTAAGGCTGAATGAAGTAGTCACAGATATCCAGATTTTGTTCCACGTGAAAGGACTTACTGGTTATAAAGACAGAGGGAGAGAGAGACAGTCAGACAGATGGAAAGGAAGTCTGTGATTCAACTGATGTGATAGGAGATGAGGAACAGACAAATGTCCACTTTGCTCTGCGCTGCACAGAATACGTTCAGCACTATCAACCCTCTGCAGGAAGCTGATGGGACAGAGGGAGGTCTTATACAGCTGTAGATCACTGGCCCAGGAGGAAATGCCTTATACACAAGTTAAAGTTAAAAAAAAATAAAATATTCTCAGAGGAACCCACATACCAGAACATGGGCCAAACAAACAGACCCCCCTCCTTCCTCCTTGCACACGTCCAACAGGAAGAATGGTTTTAACTATTTGTCTGCTTCAGGGTGATGTCTGATTTCAGTGATGACATTGACCACAGCTTCTTTGTATGCCTGTTCTATGGAAATCCAATTGCAAGCTTCACTGAGGCTGGGGCCGATATAATCCATCATATATTCTCTGTAAAGAATTATGTGCTATATAAATAGGGCACAATTAAAAAAATGAATGCAACTGGTGTTCAAACAGCAACAGAAAACCATTTTGTGGGCAGACCGTTATCAGCGCCTTTAAAGGGGTGGTTCACTTTTCAATAAGCCTTCAGTTTTTCTTTTTTTTTATAGTTTTTGAACTATTTGCCACTTTCTTCTGACTCTTTCCAGCTTTCAAATGGGGGTCACTGGCCCCCATCTAACAAACACATTCTCTGTAAAGCTACAAATTTATTGTTATTGCTACTTTTTATTACTCATTTTTCTACTCAGGCCTCTCCTATTCATATTCATAAGGTACATATATGGACCTGTGTGTCCCTGTCCCAGTGTTCATATAATTAGTTGGTATATAAACCTGTAGCACTGATTAAGCCTTGAACTCCCCATACACTGGTCAGCATAAGCTGCCAACATAATAAATCGGCAGCTTATTGGGCGTTGTATGGGGGGCCTCCGACAGGCTTCACCTGATCGATATCTGGCTGAAAATCGGCCAGATGTTGTATGGGCAGGTTTAAAAATTGTGTTGGATCGAGTTCTTTGATGCGGTCCTCGATTCAACAAGAACAACAATATTTTTATGATATTCCACATATTAATGCTTCCTGCTGTGAAACCCTGGAATTACCGACACATTCAGGGTGGTGGTAGCTCCATGGTCAGTAGGTGCGTGTGCTCATGATCCAGCAGAAGAGGCCAAACAGACCGTGTGAAAATTAAGGGACAAAACAACTTCAAGGCCCTGTCATGCCCCTAATTCCTTACAGTATTCTGTGGGTCACCTTTCTTCCCTGTGAAAATGTACACTTAAAGGGGTTGTTCTCCTTCAAATTAACTTTTAGTATGATGCAGAGCTGTCCAACTTCTGTGTTACTGAGGGCCGGAATTTTTCTGGTCTACATGGTAGAGGGTTGATAATGGAAGACCATGTTCACATTAATGGTGGTAGCACACCAAAAGACCACACACACACACTGAATATCCCACGAAAATTTGTTTTGTACCATATTATTGGTGCATCTATAGCCACCATTAGGAAGAAGATATCTGTAGATACAACATAAACACACTGCTATAGCAATATAAAAGTAAAACAGCATAGTGACTACTCATTTGGTCAATTGGTTGACCTCCAGAATGAGACAAAGCTTCTAGGCATATCATGATTTTTCTTATTAATTTGACACCAATCTGTGCAGAGATCTAAAATGTTAAATATGTTTCACAGCAACTCTGTTTATCAAGAGAGATAAAAGACATTTGTGGGCTGATGAAGGGATACAAACAAGATATTTATCCTATTGCTGGCACCCCAAATTATTGATTTTGACGTGCTGCTATGTCTAGTAGACAATAACAAGGCAGCTATAACTCTTCCTCATGGTTTATTGCAGACATCAATATCATCAGACAAAGCACTAGTTCTTTCTTTGCAAAGAGTCTGGGTAATGTAGTACCCTTTTTATACCTTCCTGCCTACATATGACCTATTAGTATTATTTTTAGATGAACTGTGAAAAAGTCCATCAATCAGTAATCATTATCCTTTGTGGTTGTCTTATCTTCGAGTTCCCTTGTCCTTTTGAGATGGGCTAGTGATGCAGATTTAGCTTACTCTCTTTGGTGGGATTTGCACTTGCATTACAGTTCAAAGAAATAAGACAATTATTTAAGAAAAAATATGCATCTTATATGAAAGGATATGATAATGTAAAAGCAAAATGGCTTCAGTTTGGTCCAGACATAAATTTTTAATGGACTACTATCTGAAAGAGAAATGTATGGGTTTAACTACAAATTTGTGATGGCCTTCCATGGGCATAGTCCTGTATAGTCCATATTTTAAGAACCAAGATGACCAAGGTTAACAGGATAATTTAAGATGCAAACAATTATTAGACTGATGACAGATACAAGGGACCAGTCTTTGCCCTTTTCTGTATTTCAGGGGCACTGCAGTCTTGTCTATTGTAGAGGGAAACCCGAAGGTGGAAAGGTGTGATTTCAGTTCCTGAAAGGATGATAAACTGCTTGGCTAGCAGTGGGTTAAATTACACTGCTGTGTTCAGGTGAAGCAGTCAGACCAGCACAAGAACTATGGTACATTTATTAGAACATGGCAGGTAACACAGCCCTGCTCCACACTTGCTCTCATCTTAGACAGGAAGAAGAAAAACAGGAACAGGAAAGGAATCATAAGGTAATGGCAAAACAGTAGGAATGCCCTTAACCAAAATGTCCACAAAAGCTGGTTACTACAAGGTGTATGGGGGATTAGATGAGGTTTAAGTGCATCATTGGGGGTTGGTATGACTGAGGCCAATTAGGGGTGCAACTGTTTGTCTAGGCTTGTTTCACAAGGGCTGTAACCTATACTTATGTTTACAATTGTTACATAGTTAAGTTGGTTTGAAAAAAGACCAAAGTCCATCAAATTCAACCCCTCCAAATGAATTCCAGCGCACCCACTGAACCTATATATACACCGATCTATATTAGTTGTAGATTTTAGTATCACTATAGCCATGGCTATTATGCTTGTCCAAGAAACCATCCAAGCCCCTCTTAGGGTTGCCACCTTTTAAAAAAAAAAAAAATTACCGGCCATGGTGGGGGGTGGAAAAGAAAGAGGCGGGGTGTGACAAAAAAGGGGCAGGGCCGGTGAGGGCCCACAAAGGGGGCGGGGCCATGGGGGAGTATCACCACAAAAGGGGCGGGGCCATGGGGGAGTAGCGGCACAAAAGGGGCAGGGCATCGGCAGGCAGGGGATTTTGTAAATGGTATTACAAATTACCAGCAGCTACATTGCCGTTAAATTTGTAATACTGGCCCCAACCCTGTCAGGTGTTTTACCGGCAACCCAGGTCCCTCTTAAAGGTGTTTTAACAGAATCAGCCATCACAACCACATCTGGCAGTGCATTCCACAACCTCAATGTGAAGAACCACCTACTACGCTTCAAATGAAAGTTCTTTTCCTCTAGTCTAAAGGGATGACCTCTGGTCTGATGATCCATTTTATGGAAAAATAGATCTTCCGCTAGTGGTCTATAATTACCATCCAATGTACTGATAAAGAGTAATCATGTGAAAACGCAAACCCAACCATGACAATCTACTCTCATAGTTTAAATCTTCCATCTTCTTAACCAGTTTAGTAGCACATATCTGCACTCTCTCTCCAGCTTATTTGTATTCTTTTTTTAATGACTGGAGCCCAAAACTGCACTGCATACACCAGGCATAATTATGTTTTCATTCCTTGAGTTAATGCCCTTTTTTATGCAAGACTGAACTTTATTTACTTAGCAGCCACAGAATGACACTGCCTGGAAATAGACAATTTATCTACAAAAAACCCTAGATTAGGGGTACAAGTAAGAACATAATATAAAGTGATATAAAAAGGCAGAGCTTTTCAAAGCCAACATCTGGACCTGTAACATGTCTTGTAACATTGGCTACTGGTAGCACCTATGTGGACTTGCAGCCTTCAGACTGTTTTTTTTGGCAGTACACATGCTAAAGTGTGCCTTCAAGCAAGGACTTTGATAAAGAAGCACCTGCTTCGAGGTGCAACATACAAGGGGTCGGAGAGAAACATGTTGCTCACAAGTCAGTGCCTTGGGATCACTGGATTTGAAGGAAGCCCACAGTTTTAAGGAGAGACAGAGGTACAGTATAATACAAGTAAGAACATATATATAATAATATATAGAAATGTTAAGCAAGCAAGAGCTTTCTAAAGCCAACCATTGACCCTGTAACATGTCTGAACCTAATCTTGATTGTTTAGATGGAAGTCTACAGTTACAAGCTGCTGACGTGGGATGTGGCACTGTACTAGACAGGGTGTCTGTCAATGAGCTTAACAGGAGCAATATATTAGGAGTTCATTCTTTTAATGTGTCACAACCGGAGAATCTATACACTTTTTGGAGAGGTTTAGAAGACATTGCTGGCCTGAATATTCTCCCTGCAGGAAACGGAGAGACAGATATTTTTAGGGATTTGATTGTGCAACTAACTCACAAAAGAAATAAATGGCAGGGGGCACTTCCCGTCTGTCACCCAACATATGATTGGCGACAGTTAAGAGGCAGGAAATGCCCTGTCTGCATTCTTATTAACTTGTGTGGTGAATAACTGGCTATCCAGCACCAGCAAATCAATGAAATTGGTGGGTCAGAGGGACAGACAGAGAGAGGGACATAGGGGGACACAGAATTAAGGCAAGCCGCCACAACAGGAGGTGACAGGCAGCAGCAGTAGGCAGCAGTCTAGTCTATAAGCAGAGCATGAAATGAATGACTAAATATAGCACTGGATTTTTATCAGAAAAAAATATAATAATGGCAAAGAAAAAATAAAATATTTCTCCTGGTGAGCTTAACAATGGCTTAGTAAAAAGGTCCAAGACAAACACTATGTCGTTTTAATGTTAAGAGTGCACAATATCTGGACAAAAGTAGGGATACAAAATAGAATCATTTTTATATGTTATATCTTATATTGTATACTTCCCACTGGGTTTTAAAGGCACAGCTATTAGCTATTGATCAGATTCAGCGCCGGATTTCACTTCTGGGCGCCCCTAGGCCGCGCGGTCCGACCAGGCGGGCACGCGGTCCTAGCGCCCGCCTTCCCAGTGCGCCGGCGAAAAAACGCCGGCGCAGCTGGTGCTGTTGAACGGCGGCTGGGCGTCATGCCGCCCCTATTTCTTTGCCGCCCTAGGCTCAGGCCTATGCGGCCCTGCCGCAAATCCGGGCCTGATCAGATTCCAGCTACAGACTGCTTTGTCACTTACTTGGGGGGTCATTGGTGTAGTGCAGGGACTTTTGATCAGCATATTGAAGCCAGGGAGGGAAATATTTCCACATGACCAGCACATTTAGGATGGTATATATCAGTGATCCCCAACCAGTGGCTTTGTGAGAAACGTTGCTCACTAACCCCTTGGATGTTGCTCCCAGTGGCCTCAAAGCAGGGGCTTGTTTTTCAATTCCAGGCTTGTTGTGATTGCATAAAAAACAAATGTACTGCCAAAAAGAACCTCCTGTAGGCTGCAAGTCCACAAAGCGGCTATCGAATAGCTAATTAGAGTCCTAATTTGGCATCCCCAGGAACTTTATTCATGCTTGTGTTGCTCCTCAACTCTTTTTACATTTGAATGTGGCTGCTAAAAACAAGTTTGGGACCCCTGGTATAGATATACCAAGGTAAAGGTACCGCCCTTAGGAATATACTATCTGTATGTAATGGAGAATTAAATATTCTTAGGTTACAGGTATGGGGTCCGTTATCTGGAAACCCATTATCCAGAAAGCTCTGAATTACGGAATGGCTGTGTCCCAAAGAAGCCATTTTATCTCAAAAATCCAGATTTTGAAAAATGATTTCCTTTTTCTCTGTAACTAGTACAGGTATGGGATCTGTTATCCGGAAACCCGTTATCCAGAAATCTCCAAAAGACCATCTCCAATAGACATCATTATATGCAAATAATCTAAATTTTTAAAAATGATTTCCTTTTTCTCTGTAATGATAAAACAGTAGCTTGTACTTGATCCAAACTAAGATCTAATAAATCCTTATTGGAAGCAAAAAATCCTATTGGGTTTATTTAATATTTGCAGGATATTCTAGTAGACTAGAATAAAGTATGAAGATCCAAATTATGAAAAGATGCATTATCCAGAAAACCCCAGATTCTGGGTAACAGATCCCATACCTGTATTTACCAGGTTGTATCATATGAGTATGTGATGGAGGGATTGATATAATGAGGCACAGGTACTGCCCTGAAGCATGGGCGTAGAAAACAGCCGAAATTTAAGTCCTGAAGCGAAAAGACCCCAAGTCGTAAAAGGAGACAAAGTTGAAGTCGTGAAGCCACAAGTTCAATTCTACTGAACACCAATTTTTTTTAATCCCACCAATGTATTATTTTAAAACTCAATAGGCCCCTGCCACCAAAAAAAATGTTTAACTTGTAAGGGGGGCCCTGGCGCCAATGTTTTTTTTAAAAATATTCCCAGGCACCAATTTTTTTTTAACATCCCCTCCACTTTATTGTGCAAATAAAGTGGAGGGGATGAGGCAGACGAACGGCAGCGGGCCTAGGGGCGCCTACTATGTAAATCCAGCCCTGATGGAACGGTTGCTTAAACTGGGCATTCTATTACATACTAAACGTTAACCAAAAGTAAAGTCTTAGTAAACTAAAGTCGAAAGGTTGGGGGGACAGTCTTTCTTCATGTCTATGTGAAAAAGGTCCCCCTGCTCTTTCTCTCTCTTATGTCCTCTAAAGTACAGGTATGGTACTTGTTATCCAGAATGCTCAGGAACTGGGGCTTTCCGGATAACTGATCTTTCTGCAATTTGGATCTTCATAACTTAAGTCTACTAAAAAATCATTTAAACATTAAATAAACCCAATAGACTGGTTTTGCTTCCAATAAGGATTAATTATATCAAGTACAATTTACTGTTTTATTATTACAGAGAAAAAGGAAATACTTTTTAAGAATTTTGATATAATGGTGTCTATTGGAGATGGTCTTTTGGAGACTTTTGGATAACGGGTTTCCGGATAACAGATCCCATACCTGTACTAATAAAGAATAATCCTGGCAAACGCATGGGCTGCTGGCATTCAGATTGATACCACACGTATCTAATGCACTGTTATTGTTACATATCAAAGGGATGCATTGTATCCGTAAATTGTATCTATAAATCTGGAAATGAAAGTGCATATAAATGTAAAATAATGTCTAAGAGTATCTAAGAATGTCTGTGTGCTATAACTCTGGATTCTGAAATACAGGGTATTGACTGGAGGGATATCTCTTATAAATCTGTAATCTGCTACATGCTGGCTAGCATTTACCATCGTTGTTCTGACTTTAAAGACCATTAGGAGTTTCCTGTGCACCGAGGGGATGTACAGACGGACAGGCTGTTATAAATGTGTTTTTTCCTAAAGAGCAGCAGCACGTAATCTGGGTTGCTGTAAACGTGCAGCACCTAGACATCGAGCAGTTTTTTAGCAACGTTAATACAGGTGCAACGTTTTTTATTTATTGCTGTTTTTCAACTGCTGCAGGCTTTAGCAATCTGGAGATGTGCCAAGACGTAATAGTGTTTACAAGCGTTCGTTTCTAATCTTAATGCGAAAAGGAAATTAACATGAGATACCAAAGGCTCTTCAAACCATTAGTTAATTAATTGGTGACATTCCTATGTTGGCAAGCCATAAAAGAATTGTGCTTGGATGTATTGCTCTGTCTTCCTTAGTAGATAATGGTGAAAGCAGCAGCAGAAGATACATACGTACCTGGGCATTTGTGGGCTAGGCAAACTTCAGTTGCCCAACTATCACATACCCAATTCTTCTAGCTGTTTAGTGAATGGAGGGGTTGCTGGTAATAGTAGTTTTAACCTTTATTATTATGCTTTATTTATAAAGCACTGACATGCTTATGCAGAAATTATCAGTCTTGCCAAGGGTTTATGGAAGGTAGACTGGGGCCCCAACTAGGGTTGCCAACTGGCTGGTATTTTACCGGCCTGGCCGGTAAAAATGATGGTTGTTATTAATAGGAAAAAAGATAAATATATAGGAAGGCCGGTATTTTTATCCAGAAAAGTTGGGAACCCTAGCCCCAACATGCCTGCATGACCATGCCTAAACTTGTCTCTGATCCATCCCCTTTTTCCTGCAGTCTGGGTCTCCGACTTTAGATGGGACCCAACTGAGTTATACCAGCAAAACACTGACACTAGGGAGGTTATTTACTAAACTCCTAATGCCAAAAACCCAAAAAATTTGTGTTTGTGTCTGAATTTTTAGTGAAAAAAAACACAAATTTTTCTGGATCTATTTTACCTGGAGGATGGAAAAAGTCTGAATCGGAAATTCTGGCGTCTCAAACCTGCCAAGGTTGCATACAAATCAATGGCAGAAGTCCCAAAGATTTCTTAATCTGCGCTGGGTTTCGTGCAATAATCTGAAGATTTCATAGTTTTTAGGCAAAAATCTGATAAAACCCGGAATTTTCAGGTGGAAAATCAAAAGAATTTGTACAATTAGTTTTTTTTTTCAGGTTTTTTTCCCACAACAATTTTTGGGAAATTTTATTGATAAATAAGGAGAAATAAACCTGTGCAGATTTGGTCGAAGTCGTTTTCAGAAAATATTGAGAAAAATTCGGACTTCGATAAGTTTGATTCGGATAGTCCTTAATTTTTGCTTTCCCTTTTGTCTGCATGTTTTCTTTTATCATGTAGTCCTTTTTTCTGTGCTTTGTAAGTGTTTTACTTATGTACTTTCCCGTATTACTGAAAATATAGTGGATATTATTAGAATGGTTTTATCACTATCACAACCAAGGGGTTGGTGAGCAACATGTTGCTTGTGAGCCACTGGTTAGGGATCACTGCCTTATGCTAATGCCCACAATTAAGCTGGTACTTCCAATAAGCATTAATTATATCATCATCATTTATTTATATAGCGCCGACAAGATACGCAGTGCTTTCTTAGTTTAGATCAAGTATAAGGTACTGTTTTATTATTACAGAGAAAAAGGAAATCATTTAAAAAAAAATTTGAATTATGTGGATAAAATGGGAGATAGCCTTTCCATAATTCAGAGCTTTCTGGATAATTGATCCCATACCTGTAGTAGTGTCAAGAAAGGCAAAGCAAACATGCTTGCCATCTACAACTCCCACAATTACACCCACGACAAGAGGATTTTGGGTGTCATAATTCAAAAACCATCAGGAGGAGTCGAAGGTGCCCATTACTGTGTATGGGATTCAGCAATATTCTAGAATTTAGACAAACAGTTTATGTTAAATTTAGAAGGGGTGACTTTCTCACTCCTGCCCCTGCCTTTCCGTAATTCTGAGCTTCTGGATAATGGGTTTCTGGGTAATGGGTCCCATACCTGTTCAGAAATATACTCCACAAGGAGGGGGTAACATCTTGCACGGAATTCTTAAATTGTGCTGCTTGTTTAAGGCTAGCCTCATGATTTCCTGTTGTTGCCACGATTCACACCTTCTGATCATTTATCAAATGTCGAATTTCAAGTTCATGTGAATTTTTAATTCTAATATACTGGAAATTAGAACGGGAGGCTATGTAAGAAAAAAATTGCTTCATTGTAAGTTATACATTTTGTATAATATGTCATTGTATTAATCTTCTTATTCTGCATTCTATTTGTTATCATATTGATATTTATGGTTTATTGTGAAAACCAAATAAAATAATTCAAACACAAGAAAAAAATTGAACGTCTAAAACTCAAACTAATATTACCGAATCTAATTAGTCTGAACTCGAATTGTGTTTTTTTTCTCCCGAAAAAAAACAACCGCGAATGTCAGGCTATTAACATTTTCAAATGGGTCACTGGACCTCTGCCATTGACTTCTACATCTCAGCAGGTTTTAGGTGGTGAATAGTCGAATTCGAATTGTTCCCGGGGTCAAAGTTTGATAAATCTTGAAATTCGAATTGAGTTGGTATTATTCCCAATTTGAATTTGTGAGCTTTGACCAAAAATACAATACGAAAATTCGAATTTACTATTCAACCCTAAATAAATCTGCCCCTTGGAGTGGAGGCAGTCATTTACTTCCAAACAATGCTTATATTTTGACCTGCTTCCTGGGTGTGACTGCATGTTGTAATATTCTTCCTATTGATATCAATACAACAGCAAAATCTGTTTCAAACCCTTCTTTATAAAGCACACAATGTCTGATCAGTCTCTTTATGCTCGGTGGGGAATTACAGTAGGGGACATATTGTCCATTTCCTAGCTGCTTCCACTCACATGACTTGTGCTGCCTGATCTAAGAACAGCACTGAATAGTAAAATCCAGGTCCCACTGAGACACATTCAGTTACATTGAGTAGGAGAAACAACAGCCTGCCAGAAAGTAGTTCATTCCTAAAGTGCTGGCTCTTTCTGAAAGCACATGACCAGGCAAAATGACCCGAGATGCACCTACACACCAATATTACAACTAAATATTGCTGGTTGAGGAATGACATTTTATATTGTAGAGTGAATTATTTGTAGTATAAACAGTGTCATTTAGAAATAAAAACATCATAAAAATCATGACAGAATCCCATGCCAGGTTACTACCTTATCATTTTAGTCCATTCTTTAGTTTATCAGGGCCATAGAGATGAACCGCTTTTTTTGCCCCTTTTTCCTGGGCACCGTATCACAGGTAGAGGCTAGGGATGAAGGTACACAATAATGTAGCAAGAAATTTGCTTTATGCCTAGCACAGCAATACAACTTCTAATTGGAAGTTCTCTGTAATTAGTGTCAGGGAGCCGGGATGCTCCCACCAGGGAGGTTGTCAGGATCAAGGAGGAAGCCCACAAGGAAATCAAGGTCGCGGTATCCAAAGGGTAATCAAACGGTTTATCAAAGTCCAGGCAAGAGTTCAGAAGGCAGGCAGAATAATAAGCGAAGTCCAAAGTCCAGGCAAGGGGTCAGGCAATGATCAGAAGCTAGGTAATATCTTAATTAGTTCACAGGAAACCCAGGAAACATGTAGGGAATGGATCCTATACTTGGGCGCCATTCTGGCGTCTTGGTAGGGTTTTTATATTTGAATTTGGCGCCATAGTGACGTCATCTGCGTCCTTGCGCCGACATCGACGCGCTGACATCATCGCGCCAGCGCCGCTACCCACGTGGCGGCCATGGGCGCCGCCATTTTGGGAGCGACGCCGGCAGGGGAGGACACGCCGCACGGAGCTCCTGATACTGCTCCGGGCGGCGATCGTGACAGTACCCCCCCCCTCACGGGGGGCCTCCGGACCACCAGGACTTGGCTTCTGGGGAAATTTGGAGTGGAAATCCCTCACAAGACGAGGAGCATGGACATCAGAGCGTCCTTCCCAGGAGCATTCTTCAGGGCCAAAGCCCTTCCACTTGATGAGGTACTGAAGAGAGCCCCTGGAGATTCTGGAGTCAAGGATCTTTTCCACCTCATATTCTTGTTGACCATCCACAGAGATAGTAGGAGGGGGAGGCTGGACAACAGAAAAGCGGTTGGAGGTAGCGGGTTTCACCAAGGAGACATGAAACACGTTGGGAATTCGCATCTCAGGGGGAAGCTGAAGTCTGACAGCCACAGGATTGATCACCTCAGAGATGGAGAATGGACCTACGAACTTCGGACCCAACTTAGGAGATAGCACCTTCAACCGAATGTTCCTGGAAGACAACCAGACTTTATCACCGACCTTGTAGGGAGGAGAGGGTCTACATCTACGATCTGCAAACGTCTTATGAACCAGAGCGCTCTTCTCCAAGTTCGACTTGGTTGCAGCCCAAATAGCAGACATGTGGGCTGCATGGTCATCAGCGGCCGGAACATCAGACAACACAAAGTCCTGTGGGAAGGCTTGAGGATGTTGACCATACACCGACATAAATGGAGACCTTCCAGTGGAAGTGTGGCAGACATTGTTATGAACAAATTCCACCCAGGGGAGGAGATTAGACCAATCATCTTGACAAAGGGAAACGTGGTTCCTCAGGAACTGTTCCAAGGCTTGGTTCACTCGTTCAGCCGCTCCATTTGTCTGGGGATGATAAGCTGAGGAGAACTGGAGATTAATACCCAGATCTTTGCACAGGGAACGCCAGAACTTTGCCGTGAATTGGGAACCTCTGTCAGAAACGATCTCGGCCGGGAAGCCATGCAGGCGAAAAATGAACTGAATAAACAACTGTGACAACTCCACTGCAGATGGAAGCTTCCGTAGAGGGATGAAGTGGGCCATCTTGCTAAAGCGGTCAATGACAACCCAGATCACGGTGTTCCCACTGGAGGGAGGAAGTTCAACTATGAAGTCCATTGCCAAGTGCGTCCAAGGACGAGAGGGGACAGGCAATGGCTGTAGTAACCCGCTAGGGGCGAGAATGGCTGGACTTGGAAGTGGCACAAATGGTACAGGCAGTAAGAAAGTCTTTGACATCTTTACGGATTGTCGGCCACCAGACTAGACGCCGTAAAAGTTCAAGAGTTTTAGCAGGACCAGGATGTCTAGCTTGTTTGGAGCTATGAGTCTGTTGCAGGATAGGCAGACGAAGGTCAGGAGGTACATATGCCATTCCGATGGGGGTATCATGAGGGGCAGAAGATTGACCAGCCAGAATTTGATCAGCAAATTGAGGGTACAAAGAAGCGATGATCTTGACAGGAGGAATAATTGGCTCTTGTCTTTCAGGAGAACGATCCACCGGAGTGAAACTTCGAGACAGAGCATTGGCTTTCCGATTCTTGGAGCCGGGCTATAAGTCAAGACAAAGTTAAATCGAGAGAAGAAGAGAGCCCACCTTGCTTGTCCGGGATTCAGCCTCTTGAGAGATTGAATGAACTCAAGATTCTTATGATCTGTGTAGATCGTGACTGGGATCAAGGAACCTTCAAGGAGGTGACGCCACTCTTCTAAGGCAAGCTTGACAGCCAGGAGTTCTCGATTTCCTACATCATAATTATGTTCGGCAGGAGAGAACTTCTTAGAGAAATATGCACATGGGTGCAACTTTCCATCAGAGGGATGTCTTTGGGACAAGATAGCTCCGGCTCCAACTTCAGAAGCATCCACCTCAATGAAGAAAGGTAACTCCGGATCAGGATGGCGGAGAACCGAAGCGGAAGTGAAGGCATCCTTCAGGGATTGAAAGGCTTCAATAGCAGACGGGGGCCACAAGCTGGGTTTACCCCCTTTTCGGATGAGGGCCAGGATAGGAGCAATGCAAGAAGAGAACCCCTTAATGAATTGCCGGTAGTAATTGGCAAAACCAATGAATCTCTGGATTGCCTTAGTGCTCAGCGGTAGGGGCCACTCTTGGATTGCAGACACTTTCACAGGATCCATCTCGAAACCCTCTGGGGAGATGATATAGCCCAGAAAAGGAATCTTGGACACTTCAAACACACACTTCTCCAGTTTGGCAAAGAGAGAGTTCTTCCTCAAACGAGAGAGTACTTCCTTCACCTGGGAGCGATGGCTTGCAAGGTCCTTGGAGAAAATCAGGATGTCATCTAGGTACATGACCACAAACTTTCCCAAGAGATCCCGGAAAATGTCGTTCACGAATTCTTGAAAGACAGCGGGGGCATTGCAGAGACCAAAGGGCATTACGAGGTACTCATAGTGCCCATCACGAGTGTTGAATGCTGTCTTCCATTCGTCACCTTCCCGGATGCGGATAAGGTTGTACGCCCCACGGAGATCCAACTTAGAGAAGATTTTAGCCCCCTTCAGTTGGTCAAAAAGTTCTGCGATCAGAGGCAAGGGATACCGGTTCTTAACGGTGATTTTATTAAGACCCCGGTAGTCAATACAAGGACGTAGGCCTCCATCTTTCTTCTCCACTAAGAAGAATCCAGCCCCTGCAGGAGAAGTGGAAGGGCGAATAAACCCCCGCTAGAGATTTTCTTGGATATATTCCTTCATGGCAGCGGTCTCTGCTGGGGAGAGAGGATAAGTGCGACCTCTAGGAGGCATGGTTCCAGGCAGGAGATCAACTGGACAATCGTAGAGATGATGAGGAGGGAGAAATTCTGCAGACTTTTTACAGAAGACATCAGAGAATTCCTTGTAAAAGGAGGGAAGCGTCTTCAAATCAGATGTAGAAATATTCACCCTCTGGATGGGTCCAGCAGGAAGGCAGTGTTGTTGGCAGTATGGACTCCAATGGGAAACCTGCCCCGAGGACCAATCAATGATAGGGTTATGCAGGCGTAACCAAGGAAGCCCCAAGACGACTGGAACAGAAGGACAGGAAATAATCAGGAACGATAACTTTTCTTTGTGTAAAGTCCCAACCTGCACAGGCAATTCCCCAGTCGTCATAGAGATAAACTCGGATTCAAGGGGTCAGTCATCAATGGCGGTTACACAAAGTGGAGGAGTCAATGGAAACAGGGGAACATTCATATGCTTGGTAAAGAGAGCGTCCATGAAATTTCCGGCAGCTCCAGAGTCAATAAAAGCTGAGCCAACAATGGTCTTAGTGGACAGACGGATCTGTAAAAGAAAGAAGAAACCTGTGAGAGTTCTCTTGTGACTTGGGAGTAACACCCCCTACATGAGTCTTTCCAAGGTTACCTTGAAGAGGGGAACTCTGAGGCTTCACAGGACAGGAGTTGGCAAAGTGAGATTTATCCCCACAGTAGAGACAAAGTCCAGCCGTACGTCTCCGGAGTTTCTCCTGTTCAGAGAGACGAGCTCTTTCGACTTGTATAGGTTCCTCCGGAGGAATAACAGAAGGCTGCTGGGGGGTAGGAGGTAATAGAGGTCTTTGAAAGCGAGGAGCCAACATGGGTTGAAATTTCTTGACTCGGTCCCTATCAGCTTGATGTTCTCTCTGACAAGTGTCCACCTTGACAGACAAAGGAATGAGGTCTTCAACCAGCGTGGGTAATTCACGGGAGACCAGGTCATCTTTGAGGCGGATAGAGAGACCATTGTAGAAGGCAGCATGATAGGCATCATTGTTCCAACAAGTCTCTGCAGCGGGAGTACGGAGTTCAATGGCATATTCTCCTTGGCGGATCTGGAACAGACGAGAAGCAGCGGTCGCCACCCGACCGGGAGCATCAAACACAGTCCGGAATTCTTGAAGAAAGGCTTTGGAATCGTCAATTAAAGGAGACTCCCAGTGCGGAGATGCCCATTCGAGTGCTTTCCCTGCCAGATGAGTGATCACGAAACCAACCTTTGCTCGCTCAGAGTTAAATTCTGCATGTTGCAGGGTGAACCGAATCTGGCACTGATTCACAAAACCACGACAGGCTTGAGGGTCGCCACTGTAGAGAGGCGGTGCAGGAATACGTGGACCAGAAGTGGAGGACTGTGTAGCCATGTCGGCAGCAACTAACATGGGCGTTGTCGGCGTTGGAATAGTCGGCGTCAGCATGGATAACTTTTCCAAAATAGCCTCCAGCGTGCGTCCGACATAATTTTGCCGAGCTTCATACGCCTCCATGCGGGTATGCAGACCTCGAAAGGCCCTGCCGAAATCTTGCTGAGCTTCCTCAGTGGGATCCATGGCCCAAGTATAATGTCAGGAAGCCGGGATGCTCCCACCAGGGAGGTTGTCAGGATCAAGGAGGAAGCCCACAAGGGAATCAAGGTCGCGGTATCCAAAGGGTAATCAAACGGTTTATCCAGGCAAGAGTTCAGAAGGCAGGCAGAATAATAAGCGAAGTCCAAAGTCCAGGCAACGATCAGAAGCTAGGTAATATCTTAATTAGTTCACAGGAAACCCAGGAAACATGTAGGGAATGGATCCTATACTTGGGCGCCATTCTGGCATCTTGGTAGGGTTTTTATATTTGAATTTGGAGCCATAGTGACGTCATCGGCGTCCTTGCGCCGACGTCGGCACGCTGACGTCATTGCGCCAGCGCCGCTACCCACGTGGTGGCCATGGGTGCCGCCATTTTGGGAGCGACGCCGGCAGGGGAGGACACGCCGCCCGGAGCTCCTGAAACTGCTCCGGGCAGCGATCATGACAATTAGTGACTGCTTTAAGGCATGCTGCCATTTCCCAGGCAAGCTTTCACTTGCAGGCAGCATACCAAATTATTTTTCTTTTATGCCAAGTGACCTACTGTTGGCAGCCGATGCAGAAGCTGGCATCTTTGTTATTCAATGGGTTGTATGAGGGATTATGATGTGAAAGGTTGTATGACTGCTTGCATTTATTGATTTTATATTTGTGCACCTTCATTTAGGTTATGGTTAGGGCAGCAAAACTGATAAAGTGATGTGAAATTACATCACCTATCTATAAATCTCTTCGCTTGGACTGGAATTCACTGCTCTCTAATTATTCCAAAACCCTTTTCTCATTAAAAAGGTAGGAAAACACATTTTATCAGTTCGGATGTTTTCCAGAAGCCTCTGCATATAATGTTTCTCTTTTCTTCCTTTGCAAAAGTGCCTGCCACTACACAAGAGGGTCAAAGGTGTCTGTACAGCTTTCTGCAAGGAGATTCAAGACCTCCAAAAGGAAATGCCTTAACTTGAACTTTGAATTTAACACTTCAGAATGCAAACAATGATCGCTAGCATCTAAAGACACAAATATTCCGCTATAGAGCATATACCAGGATGACCAGACCAAGCTTGACTTTTGACAGAAGCATTCTTCAAACAACCCTTTCCTGTTCTGGTAAGGAATGTCTGTAACCCAAGGGGAAGGTGAAAAAAATGAAAGACAAAAAAAAAAAAGAGTAACCAGGAGCCAAAGTGACAGACCTTCATGTTTCATTGAAGTCGTTTACCGTTGAAGAAAACAGGAAGAGAGAGAGGATATCTACAGTCTTGGAACAGAGTGACTTAGAGATGCAAAGTGCACCTTCCTAAAGGAAGGAGAGCAAATTCTTTAAGTCTCTTGAGGCCTGAAATGACGTGTGAGACCAGTGATAGACAGAATCCAACCAGGCGAGGATTGTGTTTTTTGGAGCTAAAAGCCGGGAGCATCCAAAAGTTTATTTTTGATAGCAAGTTCTGGTTTGGAGATGAAAACAGAGAATCTTTATACCGGATAATATAGAATGTATTGCACTGCTTATGTTCTTTTTTTTTTTCTAATTTATTTAAAAACAGAGAACATATTTTGGAGCACCATGCAGTAATTGGGACATTGCAAAGTCCAGGACTGTATAGAAATTATAGACAAGAACTGGTCATGCTTGCATAAGGTATGTAAGTGTTACCATGGTGATACAAGAATAGTAAGCCAATAAACTGTCAAATTAAAATGGTTGTGGTTGCAGTTATTGTTTTACCTCAGACAGTATGTGAGTCTTGATGTGTTTCGTGTAGAGGATATTTGTTGGCCTTCAGGAAACCATGTTCTGGGGGACTAATTTAACCAGTTGGATTTTAGGGTCTGGGAGAAGCCAAGGGTAACATCAGATTTTGAAGGGAACTTGGGTAGATGGATGCTTGGGTAGAAATTTGTAGCCCAAAACTTTGAAGCATTGATAGACTTATTAATTTTATGTGTGTATTATATAGGAATATTGAAGGATTATTAGGGCTGATGTCACAATGAATGGAGTCATCAGACTTCAAATGAACTTTTAGTACGTTATAGAATGACCATTTCTTAGCAACGTTTGGTCTTGATTTTTTAAAAAATTGTTATATTTATTTAATATATTTGCCGCCTTCTTTCCGGCTTTCAAATCAGAGGGCACTGACCGCTGTAGCCCAAAAACTATTAGGATGAGGGCACACGGGCAGATTCTGGAAATCGCCTCTTCCTCAGGGGGACAATCTCCTGAAGTACCTTCCCGCCGGCTATTATGAAAAATCACCAGTGGGATGGCACTCGCATCGCTTCATTTTCCGAAGTTGTCTGAAGTTAACTCACGGGGATACTTCGGGCGACTTTGGAAAAAGAATCACCGCGATAACAGGTGTTTGGTGATGTTGTATTTTACAGAAGGCCTGTGAAGCAACAAAAATGAATTAAACTGAACAGAGTAGAGTACAATTAAAAAAAGATAGTCCAAGAGTAGAGAAAAACTAGCAATATAACGGAAAAGAACAATAGTGCCCTTTATCAGAGGGAGTAAATGAAGGGAAGAAATGGTGCAACAAGCCATTTAACAGCAGCAAAAACCAGCAGAATATTGTCCTGTATTAACAAGGGCATCGATTCAATGGAAAGAGAGGATAAATCTTTATACTGGCACAGGGGGGATATATTTGTTGCCTGTGTTTAAATCTATGCTACCGTGGGCAACAAATCTCCCATTGGAAAACATACATGGCGATTTTGCATGCCAAAATTGTCCGACGTTTCTTTGTAAGGCAATTTTGGATAACAAAGCACCATGTGTGTTTTCCCATCAGGCATTTACAGTGTCGGACTTGGACACCAGGGGCCCACCCAAAAACCTTAGACAGAGGGCTCACCAAAAGTCCTTAGATCAGGGGCCCACTGTCAGGGAGCCGGGAGCTCCCTCCAGGGAGGTTGTCAGGATCAAGGAGGAAGCCCTCTTGAGGGTGCAAGGTCGCGGTGTCCAAAGGGTTAAACGAAGAATAGTCAGGATCAGGCAAGAGTTCACAGGCAGGCAGAATACACACAAGGTCCAAAGTCCAGGCAAAGGGTCAGGATACAAGGCAGGAACAAGATTAGGCAATAAGACACACAGGGAACCCAGGATATGCTTCAGGAAAGTAATCCTATTCTTGGGCGCCATTCTGGTGTCTAGTTGGAGTTTTTATATTCAAATTTGGCGCCATTCTGACGTCATCGATGCTCCTGCGCCGACGTCGGCGCGCTGACGTCATCGCCCGGCGCCGCTACCCACGTGGCGGCCATGGGCGCCGCCATTTTGGGAGCGACGCCGGCAAGGATGGACGCGCCGCCCGGAGCTCCTGGGCCTGCTCCGGGCGGCGATCGTTACAGTACCCCCCCTCATGGGGGGCCTCCGGACCACCAGGACTTGGCTTCTGGGGAAACTTGGAATGGAACTCCCTCACCAGACGAGGAGCGTGAACATCACGGTGTCCTTCCCAGGAGCATTCTTCAGGGCCAAAGCCCTTCCACTGAATGAGGTACTGAAGGGACCCTCTGGAGACTCTGGAGTCTAGGATTTTCTCCACCTCGTACTCGAGTTGACCCTCCACAGAGATGGCAGGAGGAGGAGACTGACCGCCAGAGAACCGGTTGGTGATGGCGGGTTTCACCAGAGACACGTGGAACACGTTGGGGATTCTCATCTCTGGTGGAAGCTGGAGTCTGACAGCCACAGGGTTGATTATCTCCAAGATGGGAAATGGTCCCACGAATTTTGGACCCAACTTGGGAGATGGGATCTTCAACCGGATATTCCTGGAAGAGAGCCAGACATTATCACCCACCTTGTAGGGAGGAGAGGATCTTCGACGACGATCCGCGAAAGTCTTATGAACAAGAGCGCTCTTCTCTAGGTTCAACTTGGTAGCAGCCCAAATAGCAGACATATGGGCTGCAGAATCGTCAGCAGCCGGGACGTCAGATAGCACAAAGTCTTGGGGAAAAGCTTGAGGATGCTGACCATATACCGACATGAACGGAGACCTTCCTGTAGAGGAATGACAAGCATTATTATGAGCGAATTCCGCCCATGGGAGGAGATCAGACCAGTCATCCTGGCAGAGGGATACGTGGTTTCTCAGGAACTGTTCCAGGGCTTGGTTGACACGTTCAGCTGCCCCATTCGTCTGCGGGTGGTATGCAGATGAAAACTGAAGAACAATTCCCAGGTCTTTGCATAAGGAACGCCAGAACTTGGCAGTAAACTGGGTGCCTCTATCGGAGACGATCTCCACCGGGAAACCATGCAGGCGGAAGATGTACTGGATAAATAGCTGGGACAACTCCACCGCAGAGGGCAACTTCTTCAGAGGGATGAAATGGCCCATTTTGGAGAAGCGATCAATGACAACCCAGATCACAGTGTTCCCACAGGAGGGAGGAAGTTCGACAATGAAATCCATGGACAGGTGGGTCCAAGGACGGGAAGGAACCGGCAAAGGCTGTAGTAACCCACTGGGGCGGGAGTGACTTGACTTGGATGAGGCACAAACATTACAAGCAGCAACAAAGTCCTTCACATCCTTGCGGATATCAGGCCACCAGACCAGGCGTCGTAAGAGTTCAAGAGTCTTAGCTGGGCCAGGGTGTCCGGCCTGCCTGGAGCAATGGGTCTGTTGCAGGATAGGCAGACGCAGCTCAGGAGGAACAAATGCCATCCCAATGGGAGTATCTGAAGGGGCAGAAGACTGACCAGCCAGGATTTGGTCGGCAAACTGTGGATACAGGGAGGCAATAATCTTGACTGGAGGGATGATTGGCTCTTGTCTTTCAGGAGAGCGGTCCACCGGAGTGAAGCTACGAGACAAGGCATCGGCCTTCCGATTTTTGGAGCCTGGGCGATAAGTCAAGATAAAATTAAATCGAGAGAAGAAGAGAGCCCACCTTGCCTGTCTGGGGTTTAGCCTCTTGAGGGACTGGATGAACTCGAGATTCTTATGGTCGGTGTAAATCTGAACAGGAATCAGAGAACCCTCCAAGAGGTGACGCCACTCTTCAAGGGCAAGTTTAACAGCCAAGAGTTCTCGGTTCCCGACATCGTAGTTCTGTTCTGCGGATGAGAACTTCTTGGAGAAATAAGCACAGGGGTGCAACTTCCCATCAGCGGGATGTCTCTGAGACAAGATGGCTCCGGCTCCGACTTCAGAAGCATCAACTTCGATGCAGAAGGGTAGTTCAGGATTGGGGTGTCGGAGGACAGAAGCGGATGTGAAGGCCTCTTTCAAGGACTGAAAAGCTTCAATGGCAGATGGGGGCCACAAGCTGGGTTTACCCCCTTTCCGGATGAGGGTCAGGATCGGTGCAATGCGGGAAGAGAACCCCCGGATAAACTGTCGATAATAATTAGCAAATCCGATGAATCTCTGGATTGCCTTGGTACTCAGTGGGAGAGGCCACTCCTGGATGGCCGACACTTTCATGGGGTCCATCTCAAATCCCTCTGGAGAGATAATGTACCCTAGGAAGGGGATCTTGGATACCTCGAAGACACACTTCTCCAACTTGGCGAAGAGAGAGTTCTTCCTCAGACGAGAGAGTACCTCCTTCACCTGGGAGCGATGACTTTCAAGGTCCTTGGAGAAGATCAGGATGTCGTCCAAATATACGACTACGAACCTTCCTAGGAGATCTCGGAACACATCATTAACAAACTCCTGGAAGACGGCAGGGGCATTGCATAGGCCGAAGGGCATAACGAGATATTCATAGTGCCCGTCACGAGTGTTGAAAGCCGTCTTCCATTCGTCACCCTCACGGATGCGAATGAGATTGTACGCCCCCCGGAGATCCAACTTAGAGAATATCTTCGCCCCCTTCAGCTGGTCGAAGAGCTCTGCAATCAAGGGCAATGGGTACCTGTTTTTTACAGTGATTTTATTCAGGCCCCGGTAGTCTATACATGGCCGAAGGCCTCCGTCCTTCTTCTCCACGAAGAAGAACCCAGCCCCTGCAGGAGAGGTAGAAGGGCGGATAAACCCCCGCTGGAGATTTTCTTGGATGTATTCCTTCATTGCGGTAGTTTCTGCAGGAGAGAGAGGGTAAGTGCGACCTCTAGGGGGCATGGCTCCTGGCAGGAGTTCGACAGGACAGTCGTAGGAGCGATGTGGAGGAAGGAATTCCGCAGACTTTTTACAGAACACATCGGAGAATTCCTTATAACAGGAGGGAAGAGATTTTAACTCGGTTGAGGAGATAGTTACCTTCTTGAGGGGTTTTGCAGGAAGGCAATGCTGTTGGCAGAATGGGCTCCAACGAGAAACCTGCCCTGTGGACCAGTCTATGGTGGGATTGTGCAGGCGCAGCCAGGGGAGACCCAAAACAACTGGAACAGCGGGACAAGAGATAATAAGAAACGAAAGTCTCTCTCTATGCAGGGTCCCAACCTGCACGGGTAGTTCGCCAGTGGTCATCGTGAGCCATCATCTATGGCGACGATCCGCATGGGAGAAGGCAAAGGAAATAAGGGAATTCCCATGTGCTTAGCAAAGAGAGCGTCTATGAAGTTACCCCCGGCACCGGAATCAATGAAAGCATTCCCGAAGATGGTCTTATCAGTCAGACGAATCTGGAAGGGAAGGAGAAACCTGTGTGAGTTTTCTAGGGTCTTCTCCTGAGACTTATCACGAGACTTTTGAGTAGTGCCCCCTACATGAGTTACCATAGACATACCTCGGGGTACAAAACTCTTAGCCTTTGCAGGTCAGGCATTGGCGAAGTGGGAATGTCTGCCACAATACAGACACAGGCCTGACATCCGTCTACGGAGTCTCTCTTGTTCAGTGAGGCGAGTTCTTCCCACTTGCATGGGTTCCTCCTGGAGAGAAATGGATGCTCGGTCAGGCGGGGTGACGGGAGCCTGCAAGAGAGGCCTCTGGAAGCGGGGTGCCAATATGGGTTGAAACCTCCTGACACGATCTCTCAGACTTTGATGCTCTCTCAGAAGAGTGTCCACCTTGACTGCTAAAGCGATGAGGTCCTCAAGTTGCGTGGGTAATTCACGGGAGACCAGGTCATCTTTGATGCGGAGGGAGAGACCATTATAAAATGCAGTATGGTATGCGTCGTTGTTCCAACGAGTCTCAGCAGCAAGTGTACGAAATTCGATAGCATACTCTGCTACACTGCGACTCCCTTGGCGGATTTGGAACAGACGGGAAGCAGCGGATGTCACCCGACCGGGAGCATCGAAGACGATCCGGAATTCTTTGAGAAATGCTTCTGCGTCATCCATCAGTGGGGACTGCTTCTCCCAGTGTGGAGATGCCCACTCGAGAGCTTTCCCTGCCAGACGAGTAATCACGAACCCCACCTTGGCACGTTCAGAGTCAAATTCAGTGGGGTGCAGGGCAAAGCGAATCTGGCACTGATTCACGAATCCTCGACAGGCTTGAGGATCGCCATCGTAGAGAGGCGGAGCAGGAATATGTGGACCAGAAGTGGAGGGCTGGGTAGCCATGGCAGCAGCCGCTTGCGGAGAAGGTACCGGCAGGAGGGGCGCTGGTGTCAACAAGGAGAGCTTTTCCAGGATCGCCTCCAGCGTGTGTCCCACGTAATTCTGCCGGGCTTCATATGCCTCCATGCGGGAATGCAGGCCCCGAAAGGCCCTGCCGAAATCTGGCTGAGCTTCCTCAGTGGGATCCATGGCCCAAGAATAATGTCAGGGAGCCGGGAGCTCCCTCCAGGGAGGTTGTCAGGATCAAGGAGGAAGCCCTCTTGAGGGTGCAAGGTCGCGGTGTCCAAAGGGTTAAACGAAGAATAGTCAGGATCAGGCAAGAGTTCACAGGCAGGCAGAATACACACAAGGTCCAAAGTCCAGGCAAAGGGTCAGGATACAAGGCAGGAACAAGATTAGGCAATAAGACACACAGGGAACCCAGGATATGCTTCAGGAAAGTAATCCTATTCTTGGGCGCCATTCTGGTGTCTAGTTGGAGTTTTTATATTCAAATTTGGCGCCATTCTGACGTCATCGATGCTCCTGTGCCGACGTCGGCGCGCTGACGTCATCGCCCGGCGCCGCTACCCACGTGGCGGCCATGGGCGCCACCATTTTGGGAGCGACGCCGGCAAGGATGGACGCGCCGCCCGGAGCTCCTGGGCCTGCTCCGGGCGGCGATCGTTACACCCACTCAGTACTATTATAATTCCTCTCCTCACTTAACCTATATTCTCCTTTTCTCTTTTCTTTACATGCTATAATCTATTATTCAGTCTATTTAGTCTCTTTGTTCTCATAAAAATAGGTAATGGCCATGAAATATGCCAAAAGTTTTGAAGCAGGAGGGCCCACTGACACCTAGGCCCACCGGGAGTTTTCCTGGTATCCCTGTGGGCCAGTCCGACACTAGGCATTTACTTTATTGCTTGTGGGCTAAGCTTTATTTATGTCTGGTCCCACCTTAGGTACTGGACCTACCAGAGTCCCCCACAGTGGCGTAACTACCGGGGGAGCAGGGGGTACGAGGGCCCCCCAGCAGTCCGTGCACCACATACAAATGCAGCCAAATGCAGCCGTACGGAGGGGGCGGGGCCCGGCTGCGCGCCACGCACCAGGGCCCGCCCCCCTCTAGGATCGCTACTGGTCCGCCATGCTAGTGAATGCGTGACGTCACATCCTCTGTGGCATGCCCCCAAAGACCTAGATACCTTTCATCCCACAGCTCCGCCACCGGATCTAGATCACAAAGTCTCCAGCAGTAGCTGGGAGATTTTAAAAATATATATATCTTTTTTTCAAAAATTGCATAGGCACAGGCCCTCAGTTGCTGCTATCTCTCTATCTATCTATCTATCTATCTATCTATCTATCTATCTATCTATCTATCTATCTATCTATATATTAGGGATGCACCGAATCCAGGATTCTGCCTTTTTCAGCAGGATTCAGCCGAATCCTTCTGCCTGGCCGAACCGAAATCCGAATCCTAATTTGCATATGCAAATTAGGGGCGGGGAGGTAAATTGCGTGACTTGGACACAAAACAAGTAAGTAAACAATGTTTTCCCCTTCCCACACCTAATTTGCATATGCAAATTAGGGTTCGGATTTGGTTCAGTATTCGGCTGAATCTTTCACGAAGGATTCAGGGGTTCGGCCGAATCCAAAATAGTGGATTTGGTGCATCCCTAATATATATATATATATATATATATATATATATATATATATATATATATATATATATATAATATATAAATAAATAATACAGCCCTGCAAGTGAGAAAGTGTTTCAGGGAGATAGGCCTCTAGCGGTAGATTAGATCTAAAAGCTGGTGACGAATCTCCTTGTGTCAATACAAAACACTTGTAAGAAGAATTGGTCGAGAATTGGTTTGGTCTTAAATATTTAAGAAGGAAAATTATAATAAAATCTATAGAAGAGCAATTAAGCTGATACTAGACGATCTAAATTATGATGAAAGGTTGGACAAGTTGGGTTTTTTTGCATTAATTTAAATTTTAAAAACAATATTCAAAAGTAACTTTTACGGTCACTGTATAAATAAATAAGGGTTCATAAAATTGTCTCTTTTTCCCTGTTAGATTTTGCAGAGGACACAAGGGAGGAAGGGTGTAAAGGGCTGTTTACATTAAAAACTGTGAAGTAGTGTAATTGTCCAATGAAGTGTACCTAGATTACAAATTTTCCAGAAAGGGTTAACTGCCTATTTAGAAAGTGGGAAAGTAGGGTTGCCACCTATCCGGTTTTTGAAGCAGCTGCCTGGTATAAATTCTCCTGCCTGGTTCTCTGGGTTATAGTGCTGGCAAATTTTGCGGACTGTGATATCATTGGGCTGGCCCTAGCTTTAATAGTGCACCCCTAATGTCAGGCCCACACCCTTTGTCATGCCTGTGCTGCTAACAAAGGTGGCAACCCCATCTGGTTACTGATATGAACACTCTTGGTACGTAGTTTATAAAGGGACTGCTTCAGTTTCTGTAGCAAATGACATCTGCACATTTTCTTTCCACTGGGTTACCTAAAATGTAAAGGATTTACTTGAGAAAAGGCTGAATTTGTGGGACATGTGTCTCATACCTCATAACATTTTGGAAAGAGAAAGAGGGACAAAAAGATTTGCAGAGCGCGCCAAAAATATTTTGACCATGCCCATTTTTGTGTACACTCCCCCTAATTACCATGCTCATTTTACAAAATTTGGCAGGTTATGAAAGTTTGAACGCACAAAGGTGAATTTCCGCTTAAGCTGGAAATCACCTGATTATCTTAAATTGTATCTTAAAGGAGAAGGAAAGCAATGGAGGCATTTTATTGGCAATAGATTAGCTGCAATAGTACAAGCTAGAATACTATGTTTATTCTGTAGAATGTTTTCCCATACCTGAGTAAAAAGCTCTAGAAGCTCTCTGTTTGTTTAGGATAGCAGCTGCCGTATTAGCTTGGTGTGACATCACTTCCTGCCTGAGTCTCTCCCTGCTCACTCATAGCTTTGGGCTCAGATTACAGCAGAGAAAGGGGGGGAAGGAGAGTAGCAAACTGAGCATGCTCACGCCCGGGGCAAGGAGGTTTAAGCTGAAATCAGGAAGTCTGATACAGAAGCCCATGTGTACACAACAGAAGGAAAGAAATGCTGTGTTTGTTTTGACAGAGGACTCCAAGCAGCATTACTCTTTGGGGGTTTACTGGTGTATTTATATAGACCTTTCTGATAAGGCTTACTTAGTTTTGACCTTTCCTTGTCCTTTAAATTGTTACAAAAGTATCTAAGTGCACCTCCACGTATTCTGGGCCCTCGTCCAAAAAAACAATTACGTTTTAGAAACTTTGTATCTTTTTCTGGCTTCAGTGCAAGAGATCAAAGAGAAAGTTGGGACATTTCAGTGACAATCCTACGGGTTGAACGGTCGAAATCAGCACTGTCCCGCGAAAAACCGGACAGTTGGGAGGTATGGTGTCTTTTTTACAACTGTAATTACTAAATAAGGTTATCTTAAATTTCAGGTTTGTGTGGGAATAACAGTCCTGTTAAGGTGGGTGAAGATATCCTATAGGACTGAATTTAACACACACCTCACCCAAAACAGACACACTCCGGATTGATAGTGGGATTGGGACAGTTAGCTGAGAAAGGTAAATACAGATAGATAGCACATAACTGCAGGGTGCATTAAACAAAATGTATTGGTGAGGAAGCAGCAGAAATCTGAATCGGGTCAACAAGTGTTTTATATTTAAGACTAATGAACATACAGAGACAAATGAGAAGAGGCACATGAACTGTACTCCTAACAGCAGTGTACATATCAAATTGAGTGGTGCATGTCAATAGACCAAGTGTAGATAAAATGTTGAACAATAAAGCTGGCCATACATAGGGAGATTTGCTCTTTGTCGCCAAATAACCAGATCGCTCCCCGATATTTCCACCTCGAGGTGGGCAATATTGGGCTGATATGATTGTGGGCCCTAGGGATCAAAACTAGAAGAATATGGGCGGTCAGATCGAGGATTGCATTAATGAACCGATGCTATCCTCGATCCGACAAGATTTTTAAACCCGCTCGTTTGCCTGACTAAGCTGATGACTTAATCTATCGGCAGCTTATATCTGCCTGTGTTTGGGAACCTTAACAATTTCTGGTGGTGCAACTGGTCTGTGCAAGGATAGATCCTAGAGAAATGACTTTCCAATTTGAGCTGAAGCCTATTGTTATCTAGATGTTGGTAGACATTGTGAACTGATACTGTAGGTTCATTTCATGAGTAGCTTTGAACATAATGCTTGCCTCTAACAAAGACATGATATGATAAACCAGACATGCTGAATCCATGTATTGCATCACCCTTTTCCATTCATCTATCAATTGCAGTAAATGAAGGGGAAAATTGCACTTCACCATAGCTGCAAAACCGCGTGTTTATTGACCGTTTCAGTCTTCAACAGGACATTTATCATTGTGTACCGACGATACCAGCCCCAGGCACAAAAAACGTATGTCCCAAATGTTGTTAAAACCGATGAGACGGATGCATGAAATGAGTCAGAAGAAAGGATTCAGAAGCTTTAAGACACAGACATGAGGCATATTTCCCCCAATAAAAGCTTATTTCAGGGTGTCTAGTGCAGTGCTGACTTGTTTGAAGACATCATCTACGTTTCCTTCTGCATTGATCTGCACAAAAAAAAAGAAATATATTTAATTTGCAGCAATGTGACACTTTTTCAATGTATGTCCTTTAAATACACAAAGTTGCAGTCTTATTGATGACGTTAGAAGATATTTTTCATACCTTTCGGACAATGCCTCTTCCTTCATACATGGCAATAACTGGCTCAGTAGCTTTATAGTAGGTCTCCAGACGCTTCTTGATTGTAGCTTCGTTGTCATCTGCTCGGCCACTGGTCTCCCCACGTTTCAGTAACCTCTTGACCATAGTGTCTGAACCAGCGTCAATATACAGAAGCAATGAGGGAGGCCCGATCTGTTGACCAAAAAAAAAAAAAAGTCCTGTTGATAGCAGCACTACCATGTCTGAGATTCACACAGTAATTATATTTTAGCAAGCGTGCTACAGATATGGGATCGGTTATCCATAAACTTCGTATTCAGAAATCTCCTAAATAATAGTAAGGTAATTTATACAATGTTCTTAGTCACAAAAAGGCAATGACTGTCGCCTTTTCAAGTCTCACTTAGGGATCCAATCTTTGGCCAGTGCTTCCTTGAAGGCCCAACCGTAGGCCAGGGATCTCCCTTAGCTCATGAAATGAGAGCAAATATAGGTCAATATAGGTGTTTTAGTCTTAGCTTCAGGAGTATATAGTACAGTAAATACCCTAACCGACCTTCAAGCTAGGCTTTTAGGTGTATCTGGAATAGCAATCTTCCAGGTTCTCACCTTAACTGGCCTTAATGTTTAGCCCCACTGCCACGATTGGTCAAAGTTCGGAAACCACTACGTAAAGGCATGGTGGCCCCTTAACAAAAAGGTTGGTTGTCCCAAATACTTCAGATCCCAAACATAGCACATAATATATCTCATACGTGTAACTTAAATAAAAATTAGAACTGGCATATACCTCCACTGAGGGAGAGGAAGGTGGGATTTTTGGCAGGGAATGCTATGAGTTCCTCTAATTGATTAGAACTTTGGCGAATGCAATAGATCTGAGTTTTCCTTTGCTGATAATGGTTAGGCATCTCTAGATAGAGGAACATGCTAAAAAAACCCAAAACATGCAAATTCTGGGAAAGACAAGACCATGGAATGAAGAAAAGGAAAGGGATTGTCCTGTGGGATTTTCTAGTAATGAAAACAGGACAAGGTTTGTGTAACAGGGTCATATGCTTTCAATCTACTAAACAACTATTCTCTCAGAATGTGAGAAGAGAACCCGCCATTTCCCTCGTTTTGCGTCTACTTGTTGATAACAAACGACGCCATGTGAAAGACTGACGCATCAGTGATAACAGAGGAATACGGAAAGCAGAGGAAGTATTCCAAAACAAGCAAGACACAACAGGAAAATAAGATATGTCTTAAAAAGAAAAACAGTCCTTACTTGTTTTAAAGGGAAAAAATAACCCCGTTATTGTTTGTGTTTTAAAGGGCTATGATAGCTTCACAATATCTATTTTGCAGCTGCTTAGAAGCAGTCTTCTCCATATCTGTTAATCGCTGGATTCTGCTACAATTTTTCAGGAGTCAGCCAAGAGTACAGCAATACAATCACACAGACCCTGCTTTCAATAGCAATTACATTTATGTGCAACACAAAACACATTCATTCAAAATGACTCTTCTGTAAACTGCTTTTTTACATTCTTTTATTTTCTAGTTTTTCAAGACACAGCAGTTAATACAGGGCTAGTATGATGAATGTGAAAGGCTGGTTTTGGAGTCCATGGATGTTTAAGACTGAGAAAATGCATCAATGGTATTAAAGACACAATAGTATATTAGGGGTCTTGCCTTCTGCACATTATATGAGATAACTAAAACAGTCAGATGATGTACATGGGCACAGTCTGGATAGTTTGACTAATGTGGAGCAGGACGAGTAAAAAAGGTATAGCTAAGTATTGTAATGCTTGTAATTCAAATATACAAGAGTGGGTTACACTAGTGCCTACTCTTACCCTTTATTGCCTAAAGCACCATGACCATGGTCCCATTTAGGGTGGTGGTACACGTGGAGATTAGTCGCCAAGCGACAAATCTTCTCTTCTGCGGGCGACTAATTTATCCAGATGCCTTCCCACTAGCAAGAATGAGAGGCGCTGGCAGGATGGCATACGATTCGCTTCATTTTCGGAAGTCGCCCAAAGTTTCCTCGTGAGGCAACTTCGGAAAACAAAAGTGATACATATGTCCCGCCGGCGATACGCATTCTTGCCGACAGGCATGCATTTCGGGGAGATTAGTCGCCTGCAGTATCTAAGATTTTTTGCTTGGCGACTAATTTCCCTGTGTACCACCACCCTTACACTAACCTTCTCTGCAGAGTAATGCTGCAGTAACAAATACATCAAAGAAATATAAACCAGGTGACAGCTTCCTCTGGTGGCCAAACAGGGAATGGGCGTACTGTGCATATTATAAGCTATGTTCTCAGACGTTCATGCACCGTAAAGTATGTGAGATACATTGCATTAAAGGGATTCTGTCAGGATTTTTATTTCTAAATTACATGTTGTTTCTCCTACTCAATGGAACTGAATGTGACGCAGTGGGACCTGGATTTTATGAGTGTTGTTCTTAGATCTACCAGGCAGCTGCTATCTGGTTACCTTCCCATTGTTCTGTTGTTAGGCTCCTGGTGGGGGGGGGGTTGAGGGGGGTGATATCCCTCCAACTTGCAGTACAGCAGTAAAGAGTGACCGAAGTTTATCAGAGCGCAAGTCACATGACTGGGGGAAGCTGACAATTATGGATGAGCGAATTCTTTTGCCTTGTTTTGCCACGGAAATGACGCCCATAGACTTGTATGGTGGCGTGCGTCAAAAAAAAAAAGACGTGCAACAAAAATTGTTTGACGCCCATAGACTTTAATGGGCGTCTGGGACATTTCGCCAGCGGCAAATTTTTGTCAAAACGGGTCAAATTCGCCCATCCCTACTGACAATAAGTCTAGCCCCATGTCAGATTTCAAAATATAAAAAAAATTCTGTTTGCTCTTTTGAGAAATGAATTGCAGTTTAGAAATCTACCGGAGCAGCACTATTAACTGATGCGTTTTGAAAAAAAAATATGTTTTCCCATTTCCCTTTAAGGAATAATCACTATATTTAACATCTTCCCACTGTCTAGTTTTTCATGTCTCCTATATGTTATTGTTTCCTCTATTTTGTGCATACTATGCGAAATGACAGAACAAACAAAACTACAAAGGCAAGATACTATAACTCCCCAATGCATGAATCCCCATGTACCCTAGCAGAGACTAATGAGACAAGACTCTGAGAAAGGGAGACTAAATGGTACCTACCTTCTTCTCAAATTCTTCTCCTTGCTTGACTTCACGTGGGTAACCATCTATGAGGTATCCCTTGGAGGTGTCTGCTTTGGCAATCATGGCTTCTTTCAGCATGTCCAGAACTGTGTCCTAGGGAATGAAAGAGAGCTTTTAATGAAAGGAAAAGAGCTGCTGTTGATAAACTACATCTTCCAGTATTAGTAGCCAACCACAGGGGCGTAACTACAGAGGAAGCAGACCCTGCGGCTACAGGGGGGCCCAGGAGGTATAGGGGGCCTATGAGGCCCTAATTAATGAGAAATGTCAATATATATCAGTAAAACAGGACAACCTCTGGAAATGTTGGGGGCCCTAAAATTAATTTGCTGTGGGGCCCAGTAGCATCTAGTTACTCCACTGGCCAACCAATTACAGGTAGGGAGTCCTTGGCACTGGAGTCCTTGGTTCAGTTCCAGTCAGGGCACTACCAGTGAGGAGTTTGTCATGTTCTCCCTGTGTGTGCATGTGTTTCTTACAGGTACTATGGGTTCCTCCCACACGCCAAAAACATACAAGCAGGGTAATTGACGCCTGATCAAATTGACCATAGTGTGTGAATGTGGTAGGGACCTAAGATTGTAAGCTCCACTGAGAAAGGAACGAGAAGCAATGAATTAGATGCCAGAATTGTCCTCGTTTGCAGTCACTGTGCAGCTGCCTTAAAGGGGTTGTTCTCCTTTGAGCTAACTTTTAGTATGATGTAGACTAGAGAGTGATATTCTCAGACCATTTGCAATTGGTTTTAATTTTTTATTATTTGTGTTTTTTTAATGATTTAGCTTTTTATTCAGCGGCTCTCCAGTTTGCACTTTCAGCAGTCTGGTCCAAAGTCCCCTAACAACCATGCATTGACTTGCACGAGAGACTCAGAATATGAATAGAAGAGGTCTTGACCAGAAAGATGTATAATAAAAAGTGGCCGTAACAATACTTTTGTAGCCTTAGGGTTGAAGCACACAGGCAGATTCGGGGAGATTTAGCCGCCTGGCGACTAATCGTCTCTTATTCGGGCGACAATCTCCCCGAACTGCCTTCCGCCTGCTAAAATGAAAAATTGCCTGCGGCAATGCACTCGCGGCGTTTCGATTACTGTGAGGCAACTTCGGAAATCGAAGTTGGGGTACACATTTACAAGCACAGTTTAACTGTTTGTTAAAGATCCCTGCACTAACACATACTCCTTTCACGTCTTATTTCTGTGCCACTACCTTGCTTGAATCTTGAGCATATGCATCTATTGACACAGGGGAGCCTTGGAGCTACCGCCACCTCCAAAACAGGCTTGTGCTCCGGGGGGTCCCACAAAGTCCCAAAATAAAATGCAATTGCTGAATGCTGAAATGACACCAACTGGAAATATTTCAGCAAATTTGCATGAAATTCACAAGTGCAAGTATAACTGTGTCAATCTCTTTGGCAGCCATAATGATTCTAGAATTATGGGTTTTGGGATGAGCCCAGAATTTATTTACCATGATTTCTGATGGCAGCCCTGTATGCTACTAACCATTCCCCAGGGGTGTAACTGCAGACCCAGCTGCTGCAGAGGGGCACAGGAGGTATAGGGCCACATGAAGCACAAATAATGAGAGATTTCAACATATATTGGTAAAACAGGACAATCTCTGGATATGTTGGGGGCCCTAAAATGAATTTGCTGTTGGGCCCAATAACATCTAGTTACTCCACTAACTATTCCCAGTCTCGCCCTACATTACAAACTGCCTTGCCTCACACACTCACCCTGGATATCCAAATAAACAGATTTCTGCCTGTTCACCCTTCTGCAACGCCTTATCTTCTGTCCCCATTTAATCTGCAGTGAGCACTTTCCTCCCTATTGTTTCTTTGTCTGGAAATGATGTTTGTAATTATGCTTATGTGATGTCATTGTTATAATGCTCCTTGCTACTAGTAATGCCGGCACCATACATATAAATAATTCTGTTTGTCTAAAAAAAAAACAAAAAAAAAACAGGACCCGCAGTATACAGTATATACAAAGGAAACATTCTAAATTTGTTAGATTTTCTTCCTTATAAGGCAAAGTACTCATTTGAAACACAATCCACAGATAGATGGATGGATGCAGTGTGTGCCATAGGCCAATGGCGCACAATGTTTTAACTCGTGATGAACACAAGAACTATGTGATTTCCAGCTTGACTTGTGGGTGCAACTTGTTCTTTATTGCTCCTCTATTGGGCAATTGCCCCTTCTGGTCAAGCAATTATCCCTCAAAAACATTCAGTTCTGCACTTCCAATCAATAATTGCCTGACCTGCAAGTGCACCAGCCGGGTCCAGGCAATGACTATTTAGGGCAATAAATAATAAGCTCGCCATTTTTTTTTTTTTTTGCATAATAAAAAAGATGAAATTCGAAGCAGCTTTCCATTATAAAAATCTGTCTTTATACGCACTGCGGTTTTCTGACTTCCGAAGCAATGTAGCAGAAGCCATTTGATTAACAGACCTAAAGGACAGTTCACTTCTGTTACCGGTAAGGACCAGAGAACCGAAAAATGGATAAACAAATAAAGCTTTCAATGGCAATTACATTAAAAATGTTGTAATTGTTGCCTGGAATTGCAGTCTCTTTCATTATGCAAAAAGCTGCTCTTGGATGGCGTTTTGCTTTTAACATTTGTGCATTGGAAAGTCTTAGGATCTATGCTGTTCTAACATTCTCCAATATATTACAGACCCTGCTGTAGATGCTGATCTGAGGCTTAACACAAACAAACTGCTTACCAAAGGTACCAGCTCTCCTCTTTCCATGATGGCTGACAGTTGCTTCCCTCGTTCTGATCCAGAGGACACCTCTTCCCTCAGCAGGTCTCCAGTAGACAGGTGAGTGTAGCCATATTTGTGTACAATTTTCTCACATTGTGTCCCTTTGCCAGAGCCTGGACCACCTATGATTACAAATATAAGTCAGTGGAGGGCACTCAAATTTGTTCTCGAACAAAGCTACAATTAAATCAGTGCAATAGGCCCAATAAAAGCCTCCATAAAAGGCCTAAAAAAACACAGAATATTCAAATATGGGATTGCACTCAAAAGCCCGTCATTGCACCAGGGTGGTATGTACCTGTATTATAATACTTATCATGTTGAATTGATTTTCATGACACTATTTGTCTAATTGACCTTCATATGTATTGTAATGTTGTAACATTTTTGTCTAAATACAATCTTTTTAAAAATACCACCTATGTTTACCCCAGCACAGTGCAATTAGATAATTGGTTACAGATAAACAGACATCCACATTGCTACTATGTAAAGCCGTCTAACTGGTGTAATAATAGTTAGCATTGTTTAATATTGAAATTGCTTCAGTAAATGCATCTGACACATGGATATGGTCAATTTATTTAATTTGCAATATTCTGTATAAACTTGTTTTAAAGTCAGAGTGTGCCATCTAGAGGACAGTAGCAGAATAGTTGGTTTTGCATCAATCCGATACTGTCCAGTGCAATTCAACTTTTTACTCGCAGAGGGATAATTATTTTTTTTAAACCGTTTGAAGGTAGAGTTATAATAACATGATGTTATCATACAAAGCAGTTTATGGAGCCCTTCAGTAACACGTGAGCTATAAAAACACCTGCCTGCTAATAATTCACCCTCACTATCATTTAGCTGGGGTCATTGTGCCTAAACATTGCAGTCTGTACTGAGGGTAGGTATCCCACCCAGCATTTTTTCCTATTTAACGTAAAATTACTCTTCTGAACACTTTTACATTTATTTTTTAGTTATTGTTCTTCATTTTCTGAGCAGAGCAGCACCACATGACTTTTTCTGCTCACAAACTAAATTTTCTGCTGACTGTGGCATGTGAAACTGAACAGCAGGTGGTGCTATTGTTTTAAATAGGGATGCAGCAAATCCTTATTTTTGGGATCCTTGCAAATCCTGGATCTTTCATGCAGCTCTCTACTGAAAACTACAACCACATCGAAATGCTAATGTGCACATGCAAAATAGTGTGAGCATTGGGAAAGAAATGCACAGATTTTCTTAGGGTTTGGTTTGGGCAGTCACTTGGATTCGGGCGAATTCGAACCTTGCTGCAAAAGGCTTGGATTTCTGAATTTGGTGAATCCCTAGATTCAACTTCATTATGTCAGCTGCGTAAAAACTGCTAATATTGCAAACACTAGAAATAATGGCAATCGCAAAAGTCCTCAAAAGAGTACACTGCACAATTTTACATTCATTTGTTCGTAGATGTTTAGATTTACTTTAAATACTTCAATCTGAGTTGTTCAGCAATATACAAAGCCAACACTTACCCACCACAAAGATGATTTTGCTGTTTTTAAGTTTATCTGCAAAAGGAAAAAAACAAGACGTTATTCTACAGGATCAAGATGGAAGAGAAATCCTCTGATACTTCCACCCATGTCTTATAGTAACTAGCCCTAGTTTGCACTGCATTTGTATGTGTGTGTGTCTATGTATGTGTATATATATATATATATATATATATATATATATATATATATATATATATATATATATATATATATATATATATATATATAGTTCCTTTATCTGGAAACCCATTATCCAGAAAGCTAAAAATTATGTAGAGGCTCTCTCCCATAGACTCCATTTTATCCAAATAATCCAAATTTTTAAAAACTATTTTTCTCTGTAATGATAAAACAGTACCTTGTACTTGATCCAAACTTAAGGTGGCCATAGGCGCACTGCTAATATCAAATTAAATTAATTTTCGGAGGATATTCAGTGCATGTATGGTGGGAGATGAGCCGACCGATATCAACAGAAGACTTGGATATCGGTCGGCTCATTGATCGGGCTTGCCGGCAAATTTTGCTTGTAGTCTTGTGGTATGAAGATCCAAATTATAGAAAGATACATTATTCGGAAAACCTCAGGTCCAGAGCATTCTGGATAACAGGACCCCCATACCTGTGTGTGTGTATATATATATATATATATATATATATATATATATATATACTTTCTGCTCTTTAGTATGTCAGTGGGTTGGGTCTTCCTTGACACATCCAACTACACTAGGGGCTTAAATAGGGAAGTGCTGATTTGCTGTTAAAATTCATCATTCTGAAAGAATCTGCCATAAAGAGTAAGGCTTACAAGAAGGACAGGAGAAAAGAGACCAATCGAAACTGTGTAGCTCACCTATATGCCATGACAACCATATCTAAATACCCTAAAAGCCAGTTGTGTAACTACATAGGAAGATATTTGGGGGCTTCCCTTCCTCTATAGTTCTAAAGTTTACTCCCCCCAGCTGCTTGCCTACCTTTGAGTGGGGACCCCGGGGAGGGAGGACGCAGGGAGCCAAGATAATTTGCCGGCAGGGGATGGGAGTGAGAAAGCCACCCCTTCTAAATTTAACCATAAACAGTTAGTATACATTTAAGAATATTGCTGAATCCCATACACAGTAAGGGACACCTGCTCCTCTTCCTAATGGTTTTTGAATTAAGACACCGAACATCCTTTTGCTGTAGGTGGAATTGTAGCCTTTCTTGATACATCGATACTAGTACTTTTAGTATGACGTAGAGAGTGAGACAATTTGCAATTGGTTTAAATTTTGTATTATTTGTGGTTTCTGAGTTATTTAGCTTTTAATTCAGCAGCTCTCTAGTTTGCATGACAGTAGTCATGTCGCAACGCTACCTTAAATTAAACCTCTCTAAAACTGAAATGGTTCTCTTTCCTCCAACTAACACCAGTAACATCCTGGAAGTATCCATCATAGTTAACAATTTCACTATCACCCCCTCTCCCCAGTCCTTGGGGTTATCCTAGATTCTGCCCTGTCATTCACTCCTCATATCCAGTCACTTATTAAATCATGTCACTTCCACCTAAGGTCCTCTGCACTCAACCCATTATCAATATATTTAAGACAGAGACATTTTGTGCATACTGCTACTAAAATGTCTCTGTCTTAAATATATTGATAATGGGTTGAGTGCAGAGGACTCTTGTATTTGACTATATGTATTTTGTGGTCACACCTTCATTGCACCCACGCCTAATGGTTTTAAAAAATAGTGGTGAGCACAACTTTCCCTTGTTTGTTATAGTTCTACAGGAGCAGTGACCAGCTCCATGTTGTAGCTCCCACCCTTCCCAGCTATAGTCAGGTGATCCCACTGGTGTCTAATAAAAGGGCAGCCAAGTTTGGGAGTTTTACTTTGAAAGCAGCAAGTAAGTTGCAGGTAAAACTTAGTCCCTTTGTAAAATGTATAATTAAGCAATTGAATTCTTAATGAATCATGAAAATTAAGCGTAGGACTGGCCAGATATGGGATGACTTTGACGTAGTTGGCCAGCTTAAATATATTGCAATATATGTACAAACAATCCCTGTGTTGTTTAAAGGGTAAGGCATTTTTTAGTAGCAGTATGCACAAAATGTCGCTGTCTTAAATATATTGATAATGGGTTGAGTGCAGAGGACTCTTGTAGTTGACTATATGTATTTTGTGGTCACACCCTCATTGCACCCCCGCCTAATGGTTTTAAAAAATAGTGGTGAGCACAACTTTCCCTTGTTTGTTATACTTCAACCTAAGGAACATATCCAAAATACCATCATTTATCACCCAAGATGCTGCCAAAATTCGTATTCACTCTCTCGTGATATCACGTCTAGACTACTGTAACTCTCTTTTAATTGGCCTTCCCCTCCAGAGACCTCTCGGTCTCCAGTCCATAATGAATACTGCTGTGAGGCTCATACACCTCAGCAACCGTTCTGTCAATCCCTGCACTGGCTTCTGCTACCTTTCAGAATCAAATTCAAATAAATGACCCTGACATTCAAAGCACTTCATAACTCTGCCCCATCCTACATCTCTGAACTCATCTCTATATACTCACCCAACTGCTCCTCTACTGACCTGCTACTCAGCTCTTCTCTCATTACCTCCTCACATGCTCGCATTCAAGACTTTGCAAGGGCTGCACCCCCCCCCCCTCTGGAATTCTCTCCCACTGTCTGTCCGACTTTCTCCCAACCTTTCTACTTTCAAGAAATCTCTTAAAATGCACTTCTTTCGAGAAGCCTACCCTCACTCTGCTTAACTACCAAACACAACACCACATACAGTACCACATTTCTCACCAATTTAATTCGATCTTGCCACTCCCACACCTTGTGTATTACTCCCTTCCCTTTAGAGTGTAAGCTCTTTTGCATAGGGCCGTCCTCACCTTTTGTACCGGTATTGATTGTGATGTATGTAACTCCATATGTTCTATGTATATAATTCATGTGATTTAGTTGTATAATCACATTTACTTTACAGTGCTACGCAATATGTTGGCGCTATATAAATACATGTTAATAATAATAATAATAATAATACTCGACTGCAAAGGGGATAGTTCAGCTCTTAAATTATTTTAATGTAATGTAAAGTGTGATATTCAGAGACCATTTGCAACTGGTCTTTTTTTTAAAATCGCTTTTGAGCATTTTGTTCAGCAGCTACCCGGTTGCTAGGGTCCACTTTACCCTAGCAAAAAGGCAGCGGTTTGATAAAACTTGGAATATCAATTGGAGGAGGTCTGAGAAATATAAGGAATAAAAAGTAGCAATAAACTTGTAGCTTCACAGAGCTGTCGTTTCTTGGATGCCCCATTTGAAAACTGAAAAGGGCAAATGATTTGAAAGCTATAAAAAACTGAAGACCAGTTTAAAAGTTGCCGAGATTAAGTCAGTCTATAAAATCCTAAAAGTTAACTAAAAGGCAGCCTATCCATCTGTGACCACATTAAATGCAGTTACCTGAGTTTTCTTTAGCTGGTCCTGTTTTAGATTTGCCCCTGCGACTACAGCCGGATCCCATGTTTCTTGGCTTGTTTATGATCTCTGCGGCACTTTCTCTCTCTTTGCTAGCTCAGAGGGTACTTTCTTTGCTATTAGGCACCATCACCTTGCTTTTTGACCGATCTTCCCCTGACTACTCAGCCCCCCAATAGCCGTGATGTTCTTGTGAGTGAACAGGGATGGTTCAGTTTATTCCTGCGTTTGGAATTTTCTGTGTGTGTGTGAGTTTCCCTGGTTCCAAGTTGGGCTGGTTTGTGGTGAGTGGCACTGTGCCTGTTCACATGGTGACATACACCCCTTCTCAGCTGTAACCCAGGATATTTCTAAACAAATCTGGCAGACACTTACTAACGGTTCCATTGTTACTTTTGGCCTAGGGCATGGATTCCCCACAGGCACAATTCTTTCTTTTTACAGCCCAACACAGAATGTTTCCAGGTCTACTCTGAATTACTTGCATAACTCCCATTACAAACAGTGTCTGAAGTGAACTACAAATCCCAGCAAACCTAAACGGGTTTCAAGAGAAAATCTCACACCCTCCCGTGCCTGGAATTAAAGGCCAGCTTCATTTTATGTGGTCAGCTAAACTGAAGCATATGCTGACTCTAAATGTGGCCTCCTCTATAAAAAGAGATGGGTGTGTGCTACAGAGAAGACCCAACCACACCAGTTGCTTTCATATTGAATTTTTATGACAGCTCAAAAAATATTCATATTATTAAATTAAGGCTTATGGCAGATGGGGATGTCTCCCATGCTTAAATTTGTGCTACTGCAGGCGACAAATCTCCCCAAAATGCTTCTCTACCAGCAATAAAGTAAATTGACAATGGGAAAACATGCGGCGCCTTGTTTGCTGAAGTCACCCGAAGTTCTCTTTAAGGGCTCTTACTGACGAGCGGTTGAAGCTGCGCTCCCCTGCATTCCGTTTTTCAGCGTTCAGCCGCAGGGGAGCGCAGGAATAGACGCATTACGTTTTTTCCAATGGGGCTGTACTCACACAGGCACATGTAGGCGCCGAACGCAGGTTTAGACGCAACATGCTGCATTTTTCCTGCATTCGGCGCCTACACGCGCCTATGTGAGTACATCCCCATTGGAAAAAACGTATTGTGTCTATACCTGCACTCCCCTGCGGCTGAATGCAGAAAAACGGAACGCAGGGGAGCGCAGCTACAACCGCTCGTCAGTAAGAGCCCTTAGGGAATCTTGGGGAGATTTTGCCTTCGTTACACAGATTTAACCATAGTTGACAAATCTCCCCACCTGCCATAAGCCTTAAGCAAATATGGACCAATTATCTGCAGCATAAAAATATTTCAAATGCAAATTAATTAATTTGATGAATAAATTTACTTTTGCCATTAGGTAGACAGCAGTATTATACAGCAATTTGCAATCAGACTTCATATTTAATTTTTTTGAACGAATTGAATATTTTGTTCTGCAGCTCTCATGGCTTTGAAATTCAACTGACATTGGGTTGCTAAGGCTTAATTAGCCTAGCAACCAGGTGTCCTTTTTTCAAGTCAGAGTGGGGGCATGAAACGAAAGAAAAGCAATTAAAAATAAGAACAGCGGCGCTGATCCAAAAGTTGATGTGATAGGAAACCAAAAGTTTAAAATAATCGATTGTAAATGGTGCTGACCTGCCGGTTCATACTAAAATGTATATAAAGATAGATGGGGACTAAAAGCAGGCCAGATCTGTGTCTAAAGTGTCGCAAATTTAAGTGGTCTGTACACCGCACATATAGGGCACATATAATCACCCATGTACTTAATGTATAATTGCTCAGTGTGCTCTTCTGAGCATTTTTGCAAAAGTGCTCAGAAGAGTGCTATGGGCAAATCAACATTTTTGTAAGCACCTTTAGGCTAATGCTATACCAGGTTGTTTCCTCCGGCTGCATAAACCATGGTGTAGGTGCACTGACAGGCACGGTTTTAGACTGTGTGTACACACAGCAGATTTTGTCATGAAAATACCTTTTGCGTTGCCATGACAAAATCCGCTCCATGTGCACACAGGCAAATGCAGTGCCCGTCAGTGCACTTTCACCAGGGAGCGGAAGGTAGAGGATCAGCTTTTGTATGGGTGTAGATGCATTTGAAGACAATGCACCTACACCTTTTAGGACCTCCCTAGACAGAGATCTGAAACTAAGACAGGCCTAAGGCCAGAGTCAGACGATTGCAGATCTGCTGCCCCACTGCTCTTGCATTGTTTCCGTTCAAGTGCAGGCAGATGCAGCGGATATCAGTGCAAACCCTTGCTCCATCAGAGCCGTAAAAAAAGGTAAATTGCTGGTGGGAAGGCAGGGGATTTTTTGAGCAGACACTGAACATTGCACGAGTCCTGCACCCGCCTAGATTAGTTACGCCACTACCTAAAGGCATCCATACATGGGACTGTCTCCTATGCTCTCTGACTGATCAGCACAGGGGCTGAATGGACACAGTATATGACGGCCTCTGTGCAAAACTTCCATTTACAAGTTGACTGTAGAGTTACATTTGGAAAAACCAACTGAAATGAAAACAATGGCACAAAGAGTGACAAACATAGGTTAGAATGATGGTCTTACCTGCCATTTCTGTGTGTTCTGGGGAAAAGACTACCTTTATCTCCTGGAAGAGAAAAACGCCAGGTCAGAATCACAATCCATAACATTTGGCGGCATTGATGCAAATTCTATTCATATGTCAGGAAGAATTCCGTCAACCTAATTGTGCTATAATAGTTGTGGTTTTGTATCTTTTGTATAGTGACTGTTGTACCATGCAGAATTACATAACGTTATGAAACCTCTATGTATATACACATGCTCGTTGGTATTTGCGTTGCCTTTTTTCTCCATGAAAGGTAAAGATAAGGGCAGTATTTCAGTAGGCTAAAGGTGGCCATACACAGGCCGATAAAAGCTACCGACAGACCGTGTATGGGGCCCGCTGATGGCCTTCCCTGATCGATATCTGACTGAGAGTCGGACAGATGTAGATCGGGCAGGGGTAAAAATCCATTCGTTGTTCGTTAATGTGGTCCCACGATCCAACCCGCCCGTATACCTTTCATTATGATCCGACCGTCGAGCCTAGGGCCCACGATCGGATCAGCCCGATATTGCCTACCTCAATGGCATATCGGGGAGAGATCCGCTCATTTGGCGACAAGCGGATCTTTCTGTGTATGGCCACATTTGTCCTTGAGATAAGATATTTTGCTTGTGCTATTTATATAATATGGTGACCCCTACCTATCAAAATATAAATATTCCCAGGAAGGAACAAAATAGAGAAAGAGAGGCTTGTGATTTGGCTGGTGTTCAGGCAGCCCTGTGGGGAGATATGCTGCTTATGGTTTGTGATTGTAACACCTCTGGAGACCTAGGGCAATTTTCCCTTCTAATAATCCCTTTCTTGAGTCCTGTGGTGATCACAACTCGAGACTCTAGCATTTGAACCTATGTGTTAAGGCTAGTTCCAGATAAGTCTGATCTTGGTCTGCACTTCTTCGCTCCTCTGCTGCAGCCCCTTTGCCCACTGGGATCAGAAAGGCATGGTGGATTTTGGGGTGAAATGCAAAATCCCACTTTTCAGTGCCAAAATAAAACGCATCTGCCTGCACTTGAGCAGAGGTAATTTTTCTGAGTGCAGGCACAGTGGGCAGAAGGGCAGCATCAGGAGCGGATTCTCTGCAGGCCGAGATCCAACTCATCAAGCCCCAGCCTAACAGTAGTGTCAGATGTAGCGGAGGATCAGCTCCTCCACTATTTCATGTGCATGTGCCCGGATACATCACCTTGGCTTCAGTGCAGGCAGACACGGGGGATTACGGCACTGAAATGTAAGAGTTTGCATTTTGCTACTGAAATCCGCCGTGTCTGCCTGGACCCAAGCAGAGGTAATGTATCCGGGTGCAGGCACATGGAATAGCAGAAGAGGGGTGGATTCTTGGCCTGCAGATCTGCACACCAATATGCAATACATGTGGCTTTAAATGATCGGTCACTGTCATATACAGAAGGTCCCAAGGTGGAGAAGCCACATGTCTCCTGAAGAGACAGGTAAGCTAATATTTAATGGGAGAAGAATACACACAGCATATTGGGTAAGGGCTTTTAATCACAACTGCATTCTGAGCGCATAAACATGTATATATTGCGTTTTTGGTAGATGCATCTAAATGTTTTTTTGCAAGTTCCAAGCACAACCCTCTATTTTATGGTCTATTGAAGTCCATAAAACACAACAAAGTGCAACATGTTGCCTCTAATAAAAATGCAATGAAATGTGGATGCAATATTCACCACTGAATATAATATAGTATAATGAAATCAATTAGCTGATGCCTTTAGGCGGGCTCAATGCACAAAAAGACACCCATGTGTCTTAAGACTGAGCTGTTTACAACCAATTTTGGATATGGATAAAGTGAGAGCTACTTTCTGCCCAACCCCAGTCAGAGGCACCACATGGATCCCTGGAGGATTCCCTTCTAGCATCTGCGAATGGAACTTATAAATGCTGCTTCCTTGATTACAGAGAGTAATTATGCTGATGCACTTCGGGTGCGGCGGCCCATTCTTGTAAACAAACTCAGCTGCTGTCATTCCCTATTGATGAACAGCGCTGCTTGCTATTCAGCCCGTAATGAAATAACTAACGAAGGAATATGTTAGTATCACTGGCCCACAATTTCCCAATTCGAATATACCAAACAGTTACTTGGCAGGACTTGACAGGGAAAATTCTGGTGGCATAATAGATTATGTCCTTATATAGACAGCACATGAATGGATCAGAGGGCTCATTTCGGAATGCAAGTGCTAGTTTGGATGTGAAAATGAGTCGGCATCGATACTATGCAGAAAAGTAATTGCGCCTATATATGCTCCATTGCAGCTTGCAATTGAGCACCAATGTGCCCCTTCAACCTGCTCAAATGAAGAGGAAACACGCACACTGATGCAATGGAGGTTTTGGAAGGATAATTGCTTTGCACCAAAATTTGTACAGCACTTACCGTACAAGTTGTGGAGTACACTCCATACATGTGCCCAAAATAGGGTTCATTGTGTAAAAGAAACGGATCCGCACACACATCGATTAATGCAGTCGGGGAATATCCCCTTTTATTCAGCCACCAAACATCAACGTTTCGGGGGGGAACACCCACCCTTCATGTTCCCCCCCCGAAACGTTGATGTTTGGTGGCTGAATAAAAGGGGATATTCCCCGACTGCATTAATCGGTGTGTGTGCGGATCCGTTTCTTTTACACATTGGTTACTAAGGGACCCGGCCGGGTCAACGGAAGGAACGCACCACCAGCTTGCAGGATTGGTGAACTACAGGTGTGCGGTAGGAGAATTACATTGTGCCCAAAATAGGGTTGCCACCTTTTCTGGAAAAAAATACCAGCCTTCCTATATTCTTGCCGTTTTTTCCTATTAATAACATTGGCATCAATAATTTTTTACCGGGCAAGCCGGTAAAATACCGGCCAGGTGGCAACCCTAGCCCAAAATGATACTGCAGTTATTAGGGGGGTGGAACACTGCATTGTTTGTTAAAAAAAGATGATGGAGATGTGTGGCTGAATTTTGCTGAACAATTATATTTACTTACTAGGTTGAAGAAGCTATGCATGTGAGTGTTAGGGATCTGGAACCTTGCTGAGTTTTATGGAATTAAAAATGGGATGTTCGATTAAGGTGCTGAAATAATACCTTGTCACTTTTTACACAATCCCCCAAATCTTATAGTCTGCTCCAAGAAGCGGGTTCAACCCGTCCCTGCCACTCCTCGTCTTAACCCAAACTCCACTTTGCCCAACGTGGAGAAGGGATTTAAGGTACCCAAGCTTGACAATCCTATGGACCTATGGGTCACTAGTTATTATTGACTCTGATTACTTTAAGGTGTAGAAGTACACGGCAGGTTTCGGCGCGATCCGACGCGCTGTGACAAAACGTCTGCGACAAATCTCATCCGACAGAAATAAGGTAAGAGATAGAAATGTCGGATGAAGTCGCAGCGTTGATCCGATGCGACTGTCGGACACAGTGGTGTCGGATCAACGCTGCGACTTCATCCAACATTTCTCTTACTCTTTAATCGCAGCGCATCAGATCGCGCCGTAAACGGCCATATAGTCCTACCCTAAGCTGGAAACTCAAGGGTATCTCTGAAAGCAAACAGACATTTTCCTCAAATCTCACCCTACAGGGCCTTCAGATTTGTGAATGTAGGCATTCTCCCCCAAATTTCACCTTTACTTAGAAGCTCTACAGTTCAGGAATCTCCAACGTCTGGTTGCACATGTAATTAAATATATTTATTGCAATGTTTGTCCTTTTGGTATATTTCTATGTACAAGTAAGCACAGTAAAGATAAGCATGCATACAGAGCTGTCTTGCACAGAGATATCGATCTGTCCTGCACAAAGCCACATTTCTAGAACTCTTGTTCTAGAGACCCGACCTGTTTCTGCCTTTTAGCATGTGTATTTAAACAGAACTAAAGGTGTTGAAGGAAATGCAAATCTTGAAACAATGGCATATTTGTGCTACCAGTCACCTGGCCATCTTGGAATACTCCCATGCATTTGCCTAGTCATTTACTCAGGATGGATGCAGAAAAAACTCATATGTAACATGGACTGGAAGTGATATGCACGTGCAAAAATACATTACTATTACTGTGTGGTAAAGGTCTTACAAAGTAAACATTCATTTAAGCATACACTTATTTTGAACACGGACACTATTTCTTTTAGTATTTAGCTTTTCGTGGGCTAAACCCATTCCACAGACCCATTACCAATGTGCTTTGAATACCGTGACACCTTACTATCACTATATAATATGATTATTATAGATTTGCACAATATGTTTTAGTGCTTTCGAGACGCATTAACAAAGCCTGTTCATTTAAATTGAAACATAAGCGCGTTTTGCCAATTCTGTGCTGTTACATTTCTGCTCTATTTCACCAGTGAATCGCAGGGCAACTCCGTTGCTTGGTGATTGAGCTCAAAGCAAGTAGGCATAATCACACAGTAAATGGCAGCACTACAGATAGCTTGCTGGAAGAGTGAGCCCAGCCACCAATGCGATATGGGGTACAAAAGAAAACTGCTCAGACGTACATTTACATTCTCTGCACATACATGACTTTGTGCAAAGCCCATTCAACTCTTACTAACCTCAGAGTCCCCCTACGAAGGCATGTTTGTCTTATTGCTTTCTGCTACTCTATGTAGCTGCATTTACAGGAGCTGTATGCAATAAAAGGTTACCTACCACTGTCCTGCTCAACTCGCTGTGTGTTGCGCCCCCTATAAGCAAACCATTAAAAGCACATTAATTCTAGCACTTTTATTTTTTTCTTCCTTCCCATTTGTGCTCTGTTAGCAGCAGTGCTATTCATATACCTATTTGTCCTTGAGGGCTAATGGCTTACACTTCAACTCTCTTTTTGTATTTGTAAGCATTCCACAGAAGGTGCACACACCTCACTTGCATGCATCTTACGTAAAGGTACAGTACACACAGATATTCTTATTTCTCTGGATCAATGTAAGTCTAGTGACGCAGAGATGGGTCAGCCCATGGTTCGACTGTCACATTACCTCCTCTGGGAAGCTCAGCCGACAGTTGAGGGGAAGTGGGGCAGGAGAGCACTGCTGGAAGCTACCCCCATACCAGCTTGAGTCGATAAGAAATATAAAGGTAGGGAGGCGGGTAGCTAGATGCACGGTGACGTAAGGAAGGAAGGAACAAAATGGGTTGTTAACCCTTTCAGATGAGCTCAATGTGCATTATACTGCTCTCTAAGGCAAGTCTTCTATGAATAGGATTTAGAAAGCTGAATCCACAGCAGCATAAACATACCAATAAAGTACATAGCGGCATGTCATATAATGCATCTCTACGGGCGTTCATCTGCTCTTAGCTCTGTCCCCAGCAATCCAAGGTTCAAAAACTCACAGCGGATGACGTTAGGAGCTACAGTTCAGCTGAATCTGGGGGGATGAGGGGACCCAAGTGTAATGCTAGTTTGTATTAAATAGTCATAAGGCGGTAACCCCTTTCCTACCAGAATGCAGTGGGTGTGTTTATATAGGGCAGCAGGGCACAGATTTCAGCCCTTCCACCCATACAGCTGTAATGGACAGAACAACAGTGCTATTCTTCATACTATGGGGGGGAGAGAGAGAGAAAGCTTTATGATGGAGGGAGGGAGTAAATAAGGACAAATAAGGGAGGAGAGTAGGTAGGAACAGCAGTAAGATGGATAAGAGCATTATCCTACTAAGGCTACAGCATGGCTGCAATGGGTGGTTCTACTGATATCTTGGTTTTGTAAATATCCACTATATATTTATACAAAGCCAGTTCTGCACGTTATGAAGCAAACTGATAGGCAGGGGTGTAAATTCTAGGGGGGGGGGGCGAGCCTATACAAAGTAGCATTGATTTTTTTGCAATGCTTATAGCAAAATGTTTTGTCACATTCACATCTCTGCTTTACTGACAGAACTGTTCTGCACCACTGTAACTACTCTGGTTGCTGGGGGTGATAAACAAGGTTCCTAGCTGCCTATCCCATTGTGCAGTCCCAGCCCTTGCTGTGTAATCTGGCCAAATGCAAGTACTCTGTGTGTCTATATTTAATGAGCTAAACAATTCTGGTAACTGTAGTCCTCTCCCCACACAACAGATCTTTCAGCACACTCCAGATCCACTTAGAATTACAAATGCCAGCCCAGCATCAGTCAGAATCCAAAAGCAGAGGATGCTGGGAGTCTGACCCACCATCCGCATCCACTCTTGTCACAAATCCTGCCTAGATCTCAGTTAAAGGGTTTGTTCAGCTTTATATTAACTGTTATTACGTTACAAAATCTTCTCTCTTTCAAAAGGTTTTGATAATTTCTTTTAAAAATTTGCCCTATTTTGTCTCTGTTCAGCTTATAATGGGGTTGATTGACCCATGCCAAAAAACTATTGCTCTGTGTGTCTACTTTAAAAAAAATCTTTATCACTTATGTTTCTATTCAGGCCCTTTCCTCATCTTCCCAAATCTCCCCCCTAACTGGCCTTCAGACTGGGCCCCCTTAGCTCATAAAAGGTTACAGATATATAGAAACATTGGTTTAACAGTCACCCTGCTATAGTTCCAGGGGTACCCAGGGCACAAATAAACAATCACCCCAAATCTCCCCCTAACTGGCCTTCAGACTGGGCCCCCTTAGCTCATAACAATGTTACAGATATATAGAAAATTGGGGTAACAGTCACCCTACTATAGTTCCAGGGGTATTAGGGGTACCAAGGGCAGCAAATAAAAACCCACCTCCCAATCTCATTCCACTAGGCTTTCCAATTATACAGTTTTTGAGTAAATGGCTTGATCCCTCCTGCTCCAGCTAGCTCATCATAGCAGGGTGTAGAGGCAATTATAGCAATGGAGCTGGAGGCAACTTAAGAAATGAAATCAGAGCCTGTATGATACTCATACCCAAGTGTTAATTTTAGTTTTATGCAGAAACAAGTACACCATTGAGCTTTATTTAGGGTTTGGATAGCCAGTCCATACGTTGCAGCTACTGTAAAGGTCATAGGTTGAAAGGTTTAGCCGGAAATTGTAAGGTCATACAAGGCAATGCAATGCAAGTCGAGCAGTGACATTTAGCACAACACCTGCCCCAGGCCCATATACTACATACAAGCAGTCTGAAATGCAATCCTGCCCTCCACCCCACTCAGCTATAACTCACTTAGGGAAGCCAGATTTAGCAGCTCCAGGAGATTTTACTGCTAAAAGCCCTTCTGTGCTGTCACATATCTATGATGTACTGCAGGCGTTAACCTCATAGCCTCTAAACATCCGTAATGAGACAAAAATACTTCAATTATAAGCGAAAAATCATCGTAACATTTACACCGCAGATCGAACATTTTGTATCTGTCCTCTCTAGCATTAACAATTTTTAAACAATACAGATGGGGTTCGGTCATGAGGGCTGATTTATTAGCACACATACACACAGCAACCAATCTGATCTTTGTTTTCATTTCTAGTTATACAGGTCAAAATGAATTACTGACTGGTTACCTTATAGCGGGGCAATTTGACAGCTATAAATGAGTAAAGCTGGCATTAATATGATCATATAACAATAACATCAGCAATTAGGCAACTTCACAGTTCAGCAACAGTGTCCCTAGTTGTCTTTGTATCCAGGAGAGATTGCTGCCCCCCTCATCCCCTAAATTTCACTAAGGGCTCTTACACACGGGCGTTTTTTGCTGCACTCCCCTACATTCTGCTTCCTTCCGTTTAGCCGTAGGAATAAACACACTTGATTGTTAATGGGGCTGTACTCACACAGATGCATGTAAGCGACAAACGCAGGTGGGACGTTGCGTTTATTCCTACGGCTGAACGGAAGGAAGCAGAATGCACGGGAGCGCAGCAAAAAACGCCTGTGTGTAAGAGCCCTAAAGGTGCACATACACGGGCTGATAAAAGCTGCCGACAGACCGAGTCGGCAGCTTATTGGTCCGTGTATGGGGCTTCCCCGATCAAGATCTGTCCGGAAGTCGGCCAGATCTCGATCGGATGGGAATAAAAATCCCGCCTGATTGTGGCCGCATCTGTTCATTGATGCGGTCCCGCGATCCGACCGCCTGTACAGTCACCGTTATGATCCGATCGTTGGGCCCTCAAGGTGGGCATTTCGAGGACGAGCGGATCTCTCCGTGTATGGCCACCTTTAGAGGATCTGTTTCTCATTGAGCCCTAAACACTCTTGTTGGCCCTAATTAAACACCTATTTGTATATCCTACCATTTTAACATTGACAAGTTAATCAGCCTACAGTGGTATGCAAACATCCTAGATATCTGACTGATCATAACACAAGTTGGTTGTTGGCCTAGTACATTTTGCCCCCCAACTCGCTACCAGTGTAGTAAGCTCTGGACGCAATTAATAGAAGATGATGACAGAGGAGAAGTGCAGCAAGGCTTCTCATCCTCTAAAATCCTTATCAGTGTCATGCTGATGAGACTTGATTATGTTACTGATCCATCCACAGTTTAATTAGCCAATTTTAACTATACAGTGACTGTGATATACCCTTACAACAAGCTGCATGCTTTAGTACTACAGAAATTACATTTCTTTTGCCTTTAGCCTTAAACTATCCTGTTATATTGTATGTTTGATACATTACTTGCTGGCATGTCTGTGAAACCTGATTTAAAGAGTAAACTGACTTTAAAGGGATTGTTCACCTTTGAGTTAACTTTTAGTATGATGTAGAAAGTGATATTTGCAATTGGTTTTCTTTTTTTATTATTTGTAGTTTTTCAGTTATTTGGCTTTTTATTCAGCAGCTCTCCAGTTTGCAGTTTCAGCAATCCGATTGTTAGGATTCAAACTGCCCTAGCAACCATGCACTGATTTGAGTAAAGGTGGCCATACACTGAGAGATCCGCTCGTTTAGCGATGTCGCCAAACGAGCAAATCTCTCCCCGATATGCCCACCTTGATGTGGGCAATATCGGGCTGATCCGATCGTGAGCCCTAGGGCCCAACGATCGGATCCTAATGATGGGTAACGGGCGGTCGGATCACGGGTCCGCATCAAGGAACAGATGCGGCCGCGATCCAATGGGATTTTTAGTCCCGTCCGACCGACATCTGGCCGACATCTGCTGCTTTCCCTACACTTTCATGTCATATGAAACAATTCACACATGAACCCAGTGTGCTGAATATTACACATACCTTGTGTGCTGTAAACCAACATGGCAGATGCATCATACGGGCAACATGCTTGCTTGCAATTCACATCATGGCATCTGTTAGAGATGTCTGTATTATCTCCTGGGTTGAGAAAGCCTTAGGCACATTTGTAGCCCACCCTATAGATGTCACTATATGTCCGTTTGCTCTTTGTATGATATTTAGCTGCCCTTTGGGATCTCAGTATTAGCATACAGATAACTAGAGAACAAGACAATGATTGAAACAGATCCATTCTTCTCCCCTGGACTAACAGAAAGGCAATACCCAACTGCCTGATGTGGATCATCCTTTCAAATTCACTCATAGGCTCTCAGTTTTTTTCATTTGGCCAAGGCAGGTACTTCTGCTATATTTTTGGGGAAATAAAATGTCTCTCTCCTTGTATGTGGCTTAATGTCAATCCTAACATCCAGAGGCTGGGGAGCCAGAGGTCACTACCAGTATCCTAATTTCTCCTTCATTATTAATCAATATCCTTCATGTAAGATTTAAAACAGACCCCTTTAGATTTAAAACAGTCCCCTTTAGACTACTGTTTTTTTTATGAAAAGTAAAATCATTTGCTCCCAAGGCCCACCTTGGGTCTGAGGGCTGAGCTGGAGTTGCAATCCCATCTAGCCATGCTCCTGAGAGTAGCTACAGGTTGGTGTATGAACCAGTACCTATTAATGCCATAAATAATATGATTTAGGGACAGCTATAATAATTGCTATTTAGATGAGGGTAGAGGAAGGCATACCTTTCAGGTACACTCCAGTTGGGATATAACCAGCATTACATACTGAAAAACAGACTTGAGGATCCCTGCAATGCCATCTGTAAAATTTGTTTTCCCAAAAAGTTATACAGCACTTAAATACTGGGTCCAGCCTCATTGTGAGACATGTTTCATTAACATAAGTGAACTAAACCTTCCTTAGATGTGAAGGTATTTGTACTTGGCCACAAGACAGTGAAACTGGACAACAGAGATAATATATCAGGTAAGGTGTTCACGTGGCCCGTGTCATGTGATACTCGGCAAGTGAAAATGTCACACGAGTAAGGTGAAACCATCTGATATCTATGCACTAAAAGCAGCCCGTGTCTCCTAGAAAGGACAACTAATCTCATGTTCTACCTCAGTTACCATGAATTGCTCCAATAAATTCCTGTAGAAGAGCCCTGAATATTGAGACTTATAGAAAATCTCCCCTTTGGGGAGGGGGGATACATAGGTGAAGGATGAACAGTTACATTCTTCCCAATTCCCTTTGCTAATGAACTCTATCCAGTGCTATAACAAACCACCAAGGCCTAAATGCAACTTGCTAAATAAAGGTGGCCAAACACTATAAGATCAGCTCGTTTGGCAAGGTCGCCAAACAAAAGGATCTTAACCCGATATGCCCACTAACGGCTGGGTGATATCGGTTGAATCCCAACGTTCGGCCCTTGGGCTACTAATGTGTGCCGACGGGTCCCAAGACCACATCAACTAGCAAATGCCAATTTTTGGCCTGATATTGATCGGGAGGACCTGTCAGGAGCCCCCACACATGGGCAGACAAGCTGCTGAATCGGTCTAAAGGACCGATATCGGCAGCTTTAATCTGCCCGTGCATGGCTACCTTAGTTTACCCATCAATGATTTTCGCTGCCTTGCTGTCCGTTCATGGGGAATTGTATTCTACCTTGGTTTATTAATAAGACAATATCCTCTGTATATTAAAGGACTAACCAATATGGAATTGTCAAAGATTACCAAAAACCTAAAATGGCCTTATGTGCAAAAGTATTGTGGCTGTTTTTGCAATGGGATTTATGCCTTTTGGGTTCATGCTCCCCAATATCGGGGTACAGTTTTACAAGGCTACTCTTAGCATATAACAAGGCTACATACATACATACATATTGTTTTACCACCAACTTTCTATTGTTCCACAAAAATCAAGAACTCCAGGTAAGTGTTTATCTAAGATATTGGGCTAATTGGGCTTTAAGATGGGCATTTTGTATTATCCAGTACAGCACGTAAGCATTCAACATGAAAAAAAAAAACAGGCCTTCATGTGTCCGCTACTATAGCGAGACAACCTCAATGCTGGGGAACCTATGGAATATTACATATCACATCACCCACATCAATACATTGCTGCCTGGAGCACTGCTGAATAAAAAACTGGAGCATATAATCTAATTCCCCTACCACAGTCGCACAAACCATTGTCTTTTCAATTAAGAGTCAATTAACCTACCAGGCAAGTGCGCATATAGATAAAAGTAATTGAAAATGTAATACTTGCACGTACACAGCTAATGGGGAAATACAAAATATAAATCTGGTTTTAAATCTTATCTAAAGATAGAGATAGTCGAACGACTTCTTCTTTTTTGTACTTATCACACCATAAACGTTTAACGGAAACCCACGCAGCACTGATTTGGACCCCAAAACGTACAGAATTACCAAAGGGTCGGCTATCAGGGAAATTAATCTGGAATTTATCAGCAATTCATTTTTAATCGATATACTTATGCAGTGTGTAATTATTAAAAGCAGGACACACAAATCTACTAATCAGGACTCATCTGATTCTTTACATCGTCTGTTTTACAAACCTACCAATGCAACACAATGGTGTGAGTACATTAGTCCTAGGAGTGAATAGTCGGATTACAATGTTAAGCGATCAATAAAATATATGCTCGGAATCCCTCGGATGCTAAAGATATGTTTCCCACAAACTATTCGTGTCTGCACTGTACATAACAGCTTACAAGTACATTTCTAAAGGGAAAGTAATGTTTTCTATGAAAATTGTCTGTGCATTGCAAACTATGGGGCAAATTCACTAAACGCCAAAGCGCCTAACGCTAGCGTGAATTCGCCAGCGTTGGGCATTTTCGCCGATTCACTAACGGACGATGGCATAACTTCGCTAGTGTTACTTCGCACCCTTACGCCTGGCGAATTAGCGAAACGGACATAACTACGCAAATTCACTAACGCGCGCAATTCCTTCGCCACCTCAGACCAGGCGAAGCGCAATAGAGTGGATAGGGATTGCTTCAAAAAAAGTTAAAAATTTTACTAAGTCACAAAAAACGCTGGCGTTTTTTCTTTCTTATGGGTGATAGGCTGAAAAAAATCTAAATTTTTTTTGGGGCTCCCCTCCTTCCCCCCTACATTTCCTAACTCATGGCACCTTAACTATACAGTGGGCACATGTGTAGGGCAAAATAACAATTTTATTTGCTGTTTTGAAGGTTTCCCAGGCTTGTGTAGTGCTGCTACATATACCTCCATTGTAATGTGAATTTGGCGCCGTATTCAAATTAACCATCGCTAGCGTAACTTCGCTTTGCTTGGCGAATTAACCCTAGTGCAACTTCGCAACCTTACGCTACCCCTGAGCGCAACTTTGGATTTTAGTGAATTTGCGTAGCGCTGGCGAAAATACGCCTGGCGAAGTGCGGCGAATGTCCCACTATATGTATCACAAAAGTATCAGTTTCCTGATGTTACAATATATGAACTGTTTCACCTATGTGGTGAACTATCTTCGCTTGCTCTTTCTTCTCCTGAAGCTTAGTTTAAATATTGCGTCACTTTATACATATAAAGGAACTCCGTGTTTAGCACTTGGCAAACACAATGTCGACCTGCACTTCCTACACACACCAGGAAGTAACATTTGTTACAAAACACAAGGCTGCAGTGATTGATTTATGGTATGGGTTAACAAATGGCACCCCTCAGTAGGAGAACCAAAAGCAGTAGAAAATAGTTTTTGGGGGTGACTTATGCGCAAGGGGAGGGGCTCAGATCCCAAATGAGACTGAAACTGCATTTTAAATTAAATAAACGTGTGCCCTTTTAAAAACAAAATCTCTGGTCTGTTGTAACAGATGCAAAGTTTGCTTCAGGTCTAGTAACCCATAGCAACCAATGGGCAGGTAGCACTGTGTGGCTTCTTTTACCACTGTAATTACCCAACATGCAACAAAGCATTAAAGGGGTTTGCCTTTAAGGTAACTTTTATTATGTTATAGAACGGCCAAGTCTAAGCAACTTTTCAATTGTTTTTTTTGTAGTTTTATGGTTATTTGCCTTTTTCTTCTGACAGCTGCAGCTTTCAAATGAGTGTCGCTGACTCCCTTCTAAAAAAACAAATGCTCTGTAAGGCTACAAATGTATTGTTATTGCTACTTTTTATTACTCATCTATCCATCCAGACCCTCTCCTATTCATAGTCCAGTCTCTTATTCAAATCAATGCATGGTTGCTAGGGTCATTTGGACCCTAGTTACCAGATTGCTTAAGATGCAAGTTGAAGAGCTGCTGAATAAAAAGCTTAATAACTCAAAAACCTTTAATAATAAAAAATGAAAACCAATTGCAAATTGTCTCAGAATATCACTTTCTACATCATATTAAAAGTTATCTCAAAGGTGAACAACCGCTTTAACATAGAGTTAAAGAGATGCTGGCAGAAATTAAACCTTTTTATTTTACATCTATCATAACATAACTATTTATAATTTTGCCATAAGAGTATTTGCCAAATGCTGTTTCATTACCTATCTGATCCACCCACGTTCCTCTATGAGGGAGCTGCCATATGTATGGAGTAGTAGACTGTCAGCAAGAACTTTAAAGGAGTGGTTTACGTTGAATTTAACTTTTAGTATGTTATAGAATGTCTATTTCTAAGCAATTTTCCAATTGGTCTTCATTTTTTCTTTTTATAATTTTTTGTATTATTTGCCTTCTTCTTCTTTCCAGCTTTCAAATGGGGATCACTGACCCAATCTAAACACAAATGCTATTTAAGGCTGCACATTTATAGTTATTGATACCTTGTATTACTCATCTTTCTATTCAGGTCTCTCCTATTCATATTCCAGTCTCTTATGGATAACAATGCATGGTTGCTAGGGGAATTTGGATGCTAGCAACCGGACTGCTGACATTGCAGCCTGGAGCGCTGCTGAATAAAAAGCTAAATCTCTCAAAAACCACAAATAATAAAAAATGAAAACCAACTGCAAATTATCTCAGAATATCACTCTCCACATCATACTACAAGTTAATTTAAAGGTAAACAACCCATTACAGGGACAGTCAGGTTGGCAAAAAAGTCAGGTTTAGGAACTTCAACTTATAAAAGCAGCCGTATTAGTGAAACATGATTAACATGGCCCATGGGTAACTTTTAATGCACATTAATATTTTGAAGAGTATTTTTTTTTTCATTTTTAGATCCGTGTCATGTGGAGGTAGATATTTGGAGACAGCGGTTATTCCAAGTGGTCAAGCTTAAAGGACATTTGCAGAAATGTGCAGAGCTCAGTAGCCTCCTGCTCTAACCAGTGTATGGGAAATGTAGCAACAGGTGATAGATTTATAGCATGCATGCAAGCTCCCCAGTAATAAATCCACCTCTTAGTGTGGTCATAACTACTAAACTGTGGATAAATAGCAGGCAGTTATCATATGATGACAATGTGATAATAATAATAATAATAAGTAAAAATCATTGAGGCATATTAGCACTGGTTCAAGCTAATAAAGCAGGGAATTCCACCCTCCCATTCCATTGCATGTGCTGGAATACTGACCTGTCTTGTGCAGGGGCAGAGAGGAGAGGGCTTAGTATCCGTCCGTCAGCTGCCCTGCTTATTTCTGTCTCTATATATAGCTGACTGGTGCAGTGCATGCTGGGAGTGGGATATCTCCCCATATCAGAGCCTGTAAAGGACATCAGGCTGCTAAGATGTGAGCTGCATTTCAATGAGCGAGCGAGGGAAGGCAGGGAGGGGTAAGCTGCACAGCAAGGAAGTGCTGAAGGACAGATGGTGCAGGAGTAAAGTGGCATCAAAGCCCATTAATGTGTTGTATCTACCGCACTCCTGCAGTTCACTCCTACCGCAATGGTGGTGCTGGTCCTCCGTTGACCCGGCAAGGCTATTTTTGTACACGGATCCGCACTCACTCAATTCTCTGCTGTTGGGGATATAACCCCCTCTTTTTATTTTAATGTCACCAACAGTATCAAATACAGATACTGTTGGTGATAGTATAATAAAAAGAGGGGTTATTTCCCCAACTGCAAAGAATTGGGTGAGTGCGGATCCGTGTACAAAAACTGCTGTTATCAGAGCCCATTAACCCAGTTCATCTAAGCAGGGTCGGACTGGCCGGGCCAGACCCCCTCTCCCGTTATTGGAGCGGCTCGGCGTGTCACAGTAGGGGAGCGGGGGGGCCCTGTACAGGAGTCCTGGTGGGCCCTGGCCCACCAGTCCGACCCTGCATCTACGTATTAGGTGCCAGTACACACATATATATATATATACATCCTTGATGGGCCGAAACATTGGCAGGGTCAGACTGGTGGGTGCAGGGCCCATTGGGCTGCCACCCTAGGGGCCCCCACCACGCCCCCCTACAGGGGCTCCTGCCACCCGCCCTCCCCCGAGCGCCTAAATTAAACCTACCATAAGCACGTCAGGAAAGGGAGTTCAGGGGCCTGGAGTAGAGCCAGTGGGGTTCGGGTTTGGGCTGGCCAGGTCCAACCCTAGATGCTGGGTGTTGCAGTTCAATAATTTAATAACCCATGTTGTCTGTATATAGTGGGAATTGTATCCTCAACCTATTTTTTTTACTGGTGAGCCACATTCAAATGTAAAAAGAGTTTGGGAGCAACACAAGCATGAGAAAAGCAAATAGAGAATGCCGAATATGGACTGTGATTGACTATTGGGCACCATGTTGCCCTGGAATGTTGAATGGAAAAAACTTGATTCTGTGAGTTTAAGTTGCGAAACCCAAAAAATTGAATTAATAGAGTTTTTTGGGAAAAAAAAACTTGCTATAATCATTTGAGTTTTTGGGCAAATCCGTTTAAAAAAGATTAACGTCATGTAGGCAATTAACATCTTCAAAAGGGACATCTGCCATTGACTCCTACATGACCTCAACAGGTTTTAGATGGTGTATTTTTGGATTTGACCTATTTCCAGGGTCAGGGGTATAATACATCTCGAAAGATTCAAGGTTTTTTTTTTGAAAAACTCCAAAAACTTTTTTTTAACCCGAAATGACCAAAAATATTGCCTTGAAAACTCGAACCTTCATAAATAACTCCCTATGGGTCTACAAGCTTTTGTAGTTGACTACTTTAACAGGCTAAAGATAGATTATAGGAGTACAATCTGTACTCCAACTTTTAGTCTATAGCGCCCAATAGAAAACAAGGGAATCTAATTTTATCCTACTTCAGGTCACTTGTGTGTCTTTTGCAAATGGAATGTGATGTGGATTTTACTAATTAAGAAAGGACTATTTTTGTGGATGCTGTACCAAACTGTGTGCCTATTTATATACAGCTGAACCAACGTATCCTTATACAGGCAGACAGTTGTACAGTGAATATGACCAAAACAATTGCCATCAAAACTGATATATGATCAGGACATATAGGCTAAACATAAGGGTTGTGATGGTCTAAATCATCGATCCCCAACCTTTTGAACCCGTGGGCAACATTCAAAAGTAAAAGGGGTTAGGGAGCAACACTAGCATGAAAAATGTTCTTGGGGTGCCAAGTAAGGGCTGTGATTGGCCACTTGGTAGCCCCTATGTGGATTCCCAACCTACATTGAGGCTCTGTTTGGCAGTACACCTGGTTTTTATGCAACCAAAACTTGCTTCCAAGGCTGGAATTCAAAAGTAAGCTCCTGAGGCCACTGAGAGCAACATCCAAGGGGTTGGAGAGCAACATGTTGCTCATGAGCTACTGGTTGGGGATCACTGGTCTAAATAATAGCACCATGTGGACTGATAGACTGCATGAGCTCTGTCTGAAGTAAACCTGTGTCTTTATGCCTCCAAATCTTGCCTTCAAGCCAGAAATGTAAAAATGGGCACTTACTATGAGACCACCATGAGCAACATCAATAGAGGTCGTGAGCAACATGTTGCTTGTGAGCTTCTGATTAGGGATCACTGGCCCAAGGGAACATAGGCCTAATGGTCTGTAGCTGTGGTCTACAGCACTTCACTCTGCACTGACTGTTTAGCCAAATATGGGGGATAATATTTAAGTATACAAGCATATCTTGATTTATAAGACAGCTTTATAGGTGACGTGTATGCCTAGGTTGACAAAGATGGAAAGTAAATGTCTTACAATGATGGATACCAGAAGATTGCCATGTTTATTGAAGACAATATATGGATCAAATACAATATTTTTGTCTGGTTGGTATTATCCCTTCTTTCTGAAGTGTAACAGCTTTCACCCTTACATTTCCTTAAATATGGGTAATCACCACTAATATTGCTTCTTCATCACCTGTTAGGCTTGTAGTAATAGCTTATACTATTCTCCCATGTGTAGAGGCATCCAAACTTTTAATAGTGGTGGGGAGTACATGGATCTTTCATCTGTACTACACAGAAACAGGCACCTATTTGTATTAGACAGCGTAAAATATCCTTTCATCTGCAATGTTAAGCTGGCCTCAAGGTGGGTATATGGGGGGAAGATATGCTCGTTTGGAGTGTTAGCCAAACGAGCGGATCTCTACATGTATGGCAAGCTTTAGCCATTCACTATTTATTGGGTCTTTTGAGGCCTGTTTGGGTCTCTGTGTACTTGAAATGCCAGAGCCTTTGGAACCTCAGTCCAGACCGGTTAGTGTGCAGCACACTGTATACTACCAAGTAATAAATAACTGTCCTCATACTATAAACTGACATGTTTTGTATGAGAACTGTAAAATAAACTCTTTGTAAGCATCAGAGCTCACAGTTCTGTATATGAGTAATGATTTGAGTACTAACCTAGCGCTCTGTAATGCGAGGTGACAAAACTCCCTCTAGACCGCAGTACTACTATTGATCTAAAGACCTCAGGAAAGTTCACATCATTTCTCTGCAGTGCTTCACAGCCCCTCTCTATAGTGTAGTAGAGTCACTCTGATCTGACTGCTGCAGAATTACACAGATCAGTCAGTACTGGGTCAAGCTGACTGCTCAATTTCATTTTATTGAATGGGCTGACTTAGTGGCAGAAATAGAAGTTAAAGCGATCCTCAACAAAATCTCTTTAGGGCCCATTTTGGGAATAAGACATTTATAAACTACAATTGCAGGGTTTGTCTCCTCCTTAGTTATACCCAGTGGCGTAACTTGGGCTTGTCTGCCCCCCCACAAAAAAAATCTACTGAGGGGGCCCAGCATGAAAAGTCCCTCCTCCCCAGGCCCACTTATGCCATACCTCCTAGCTTTCACTATGTCTTTATTTTAAAGGTACAAGAGGGGCTGGGAAGGGGGATTATGATGCAATAGACCCTGCAGTCCAGGCCACTTGCTCTCCAACTCCTTGGATGTTGCTCTCAGTTGCCTCAAAGCAGGTGCTTATTTTTGAATTCCAGGCTTGGAGGCAAATTTTGGAAGGCTGTCAGTCCACATAGGGGCTATCAATAGCCAATCACAGCCCTTATTTGGCACCACCCAGGAACATTTTCCGTGCTTGTGTTGCTCCCCAACTCTTTTTAAATCTGAATGTTGCTCACGGGTGAAAAAGCTTGAGGACCCCTGCACTAGGCTGATTATTGCTCAAGTGCCAATGTGACATTTTAAATTCAGGGTAAACGCTAGACCAGGCTAAAGGCTCACATCTCATTGAGGGTTTGTTGCATCTGGTCCACTGTACTTATATTTGTAAAGCCATTATATATCTCCTATAAGTGTTAAGCCAATAGTACTTGTATGCTGCTGGTCCGCAAGTTTGGAATCATATAATAATTAGAAAGGATAAGGTAAAGAGAGGTATGATATTAGTAGACAGGAAAGAACTGTATAGGTGGACTGTAGGATACCTAGCTCCCATCTAGTCCCTACGTAGACAGGCAGAATTGTTCTGAGGAAATTTTTGGAAGGGTGGGAGCGGGAGCTCTTAATAGCCATGGACAGATGAATGAAATCTGCTCAAGGACACCACAAGTCCACCAATTGCAGTTTTTAATTTTGTGTTTTTATGGACACAGTCCAGCACTGCCAGCAGTTAAGGTAGGCAGTGGGTGTGTATAGATATGAGCGTTTTTATTGGTAGATGTTAATAAAAGTTACATTTTCACACCAGTCATGCTGCTGACTGAACTAGTTTGCTTTTAAGAGACTGAAGGATACAGTTCTTTCCTGTCTCCTATTATCAGTCTCTTTACCTTATCATTGCCATTATATATCTATAACACTGCAAGGGTGCCCACAAAATGTCTCCTTTGCATAGCATGCAAATATTCCCAAAGCCTGTCAGGAAAGGTTTTATTCAAATCAGTGGATAAGAGAGCCACTGTAGAGATCCAGGCACTGGCCTAAGGGACAGGACTAGGTGTAGGCATAAGAGGCATGTGCCTTGGGCACAGTGGTGTGTGTGTGGTGGGATTTGTGTGGCGGGGTGCAAGAACCCTACACCAAAACCTCTGCTGCCTCCTCTAAAGGTGTCCATACACTATAAGATCCTCTCAGATCTTTCCCCTATATGCCCACCAACGCAGGCTATATTGGGTTAATCCGGTCGTTCAGCCCTAGGTCAAACGATTTGATTCTACCAATGGCTATGGGCGCAGATGGGTTGTAGGACCACATCAACTAGCCAATGCAGTCTTCAATAGCAGGAAAATTCAAACCTGCCCGATCAATATCTGGCTCATTTTTGGCCAGATATTGATCGGGGAGACCAGTCTGGAAGCCCCCATACATTGGGCAGATAACCTGACGAATCACTCTAAAGGTGTCCATAGACGTAGAGGTCCGCTCGTTTGGCTCATGTCCCCAAACGAGTGGATCTCTCCCCGATATGCCCACATTGAAGTGGGTGATACTGTGCTGTTCCGATTGTGGGCCCTAGGGCTCAATGATCGAATCAAAACGAAGGCCAAGCGGGCAGTCGGATCGAGGGACTGCATCAATGGAAAGATGCGGCCGCGATACAACAGGATTTTCTAACCTGCCCGATCGGCATCTGGCCCACTTTTGGACAGATATTGATCAGGAAAGCCCGTCGGGGGGCTCTACACACAGGACTTGGTCTGTCGGCAGCTTTTATTGGCTCGTGTATGGCCACCTTTTACTCTGACCATGCATACCAAGATCAGATTCAATGCTAAACAGAGGGGGGGGAGTTGTAGAATGGGGAGCAAGGGTGGATGAGGCAGGGGGCTTCACTTGGGTCCCCTCCTGTTTTTGGCCTGGCTCAGACTGGCCTCCACTTTGACTGAGTTGACTGAGGTGTTCAGTCTAAATAGACAACAAGTGACTGCCTGGTTACACAGCAAATTGTTCATATTTTGTCATCACAAGGTTGTCACACAACGACTGCCATCATTGCAGTGATGTAAGTGAGATCTGCATGCAGTTTTTGTGAAGGTTACAGTAGGAGGAACAAAGGCATATGCACACGACACATGAGTGTTAAGCCTCCGAGAGGAAAAAGAAACAAGTTAGAACAAAGCAACAATCAACATGTTGATGCTTCTAGCAGTTATTGTACCACACCTACCTGCCACTTCACTTCTATCTTTAGCAGCAGCTGCATTTTAGTTGTTTTATACAGGCATACATTGCTCTAATAGGAAGACTGGAAACATGCAAGGTTCAACTTATTTATTTCATTTCCCCGTTTAAATTCTTCATACTTTTGAAAAGAGAGACGCTTGAAATCTCTGCATTGTTTTCTGTAGCAACATAATATCCTCTCTAATGTGCATTTTACACTGGGTGGAACACTGGATAAAAATGCGGTGGGCCCTGCCGACCCACAACGTTTGAAACCATTCTGACTCAGGGGCGCTGTTGGGTTGCAGGGGGGGGGCATGGAGGGTGTTTGCAGCTGGGGGCCCCAGGGGATGGGTAGGGACCACTGTTGTGGATGTCCCAGTGGGCCTTGGATCCTCCAGTCTGACACTGAGCTTACAGCAAGGTGCAATGTACTATAGAAACACTGCATTTCTTTCCTTCTATTGTGTACACATGGGCTTCTGTATCAGACTTCCTGCCTTCAGCTTAAACCTCCTTGCCCCAGACGTGAGCACGCTCAGTTTGCTCCTTCCCCTCCCCCTTCTCTGCTGTAATCTGAGCCCAGAACTATGAGTGAGCAGGGAGAGACTCAGGCAGGAAGTGATGTCACACCAAGCTAATACTGAAGCTGCTATCCTAAACAAACAGAGAGCTTCTAGAGCTTTTTACTCAGATATGGTAAAACATTCTACAGAATAAATATAGCATTCTAGCTTGCACTATTGCAGCAATAAAATGCCTCCATAGCTTTCCTTCTCCTTTAAGGGATCACTGTACTTTTTGCAAAATAGTACAGTGGCTGCCCATTGACAATTTGCTGTTTACATCAACATTATACTTGATTGGGTCAAGCTTTGTCTATATTACTAAATGCCCCCTTGGCATTACAGGAGGGCTACATTGCATTAAGAAAAATTTCATATATCCATCAGAGGGCAGGCAGGAGTCTTGTCATGACCTTCATGCAAAAGGGGTGCAGATCTGAGGCAAAGTTTGGGCGGAGAGGGAGCAGGTCAGAGGCAACATTTTAGGCATTTCATGTTTAATTAGTCGGACAAGTCCAATATTAACAGGACCAACTGCAACAGAAACAAACACTAAACAACATGGAACGGTCCCTATATAAAGTTACATTCACAGCAACCACATTTTTAGTAGGATGATGCTACTGTGTGTCCATTCATTCATAAATGTTTAGAGTTCTTGTCCCTATAAAATGGTTATTTTTTAGTAATAGGTCCAAGTCAGGAATATCCAGGAAAGCAAATCGAATCGACCTTACAGCTTAGCTTTCAGGTATATCTAGCCGAGTAAATAGGAATTCTCCCCAAAGCCCTCAGTCTGATAGGCTGCATGCACCCTAAACGGGTCCAATCAGTAACACTGAGAGATTTACATAAAATACTGTGTTGCGTGCAATTATTCAAGTGGAGATTGTCACCCCCTAGAGGAAAGATAAGGAACTGCATTACCTGTTGTGGTAATTCCACCTCTCTTTGCTGCACTTTGCTGTCCTCAGAACAAGAGGCACGAACACTCTGCGGGGAGAACTCTATGCAGTGCCACAGTGAGGAAGATAACAGATAGAACAAGGAGATGTAAATTAAAAGGAAGGAACTGAGTGATAACATGGAAGGAACAAGATAAAAATACTGCACAAAAACGCTGTGATGTTAATAAAACATTATTATAAACGAGACTATATAAACTGCAGCAGACTAACTTTTACAGAATCCGTGGACAATATAGGCACATGTTTTTAAATCTGGGGCTCTAGTAACACCAATTTCTTGAGGCGTTTAGTCTCCACTGGAAGATTCATAGGGGTATATTTATCAAAGAGTGAATTAAGAGATCGCCACAGTCCTCTAGAGTGAAATTCCGCCACTCTCCATTCTTTTCCATGTGATTTAAAAGAGTATTTATCAATGGGTGAAAGTTCATCTTTTTATAAATGCGCCTTTCAAAATCCCATAGAAATGAATGGAGAGTGGCGGAATTTCACTCTAGAGGACTGTAGCGATCTCTTACTTCTCTTTTTGATAAATATACTCCATAGAGTTGTTTTACCCTAGGGGGCAACTCTTCTCTTGTTCAAATGGCAAACTGTAGAGCTGCTTTTTTAGCATCAACATAACTTTTATAGGACTAGCCTAGGCAATCCATGAGTCGCCTGGCTATAGTGTCACAAAAGACCCAGATCAGTAGATTAACCTCACAGGGATAGAGGCAGTTTGCATGCAGCCTGGCAGTGGTGGGCCAAGCCCACCAGGCGCCCTAGGTGACCCAGGCGGCCACCGCGCTCCCATCCATGCTCCCCTCTGCACACTCCTGAACACATTGTGCGCACACATGCGCAGAATGCCGGAGGGGAGGGTGTTAGAGAGCTGGAGGGGATGGAGGCAGGGAGGCAGAGGAAAGCGACGGAGGGGAGAGGTGAGAGACGGGGTAAAGCGCTTGAGGGGAGGGAGGCAGGAAGGAGTGCCAGAGGAGTGGGAGGAGCAGCGAACATGGACTAGGCAAAAGTCAGGTACCTGCCCAGCGCCCCCCTTTCGTTGCGGCCTAGGCAGGTGCCTCTTCTGCCTACCCCTAGTTCCGGCCCTGCAGCCTGGCATCAAAATGAGCCTTCCCCGGACATTATTAGCCCATCTATGGAAGCCACATTACTCATTTGTGCAGCTTGCTTCTTACCACAGCAGTGGAGTTCCACTTTGCATAGGAGATAACAGATCTACAATGAATTTAATCCAAAGGGCCCTGCCGCTCGGCAGAAAATCTCCCCTCCTGTGCGACAATACCTGCCCCTTCGGATTAGTTAGAATCTCCTTTTGTAAAATATTACATTCAGTGATTGGAAGGAGGCATTTTTAAAGGGGTGGTTCACCTTTCAGTTAACTTTTAATGTGTTATAGAATGGCCAATTCTAAGCAACTTTTCAATTGTTCTTCATTATTTATCTTTTATCGTTCTTAAACTACTTGCCTTCATCTTCTGACTCTTTCCAACTTTCAAATAGTGGTCACTGATGTGATGTGTGGGTCAGGTGTTCCCTACCTGCACTTGCCCGAGCCCAACTTCCAGGTTCCTTTTATGGGCCCACGCCGCCGATGACATCACAAAAGGGGCTGGGCGAGCAGGCGCGCATCTATAAAAGTTCACCCCGGAAGTTGGAAGCCGGTATTTGTAAGGTCGCGGGTGGGGAAAGTAGGCAGAAGAGCTCAACCCACACCCACCCGGGACCCGGAAAGGGGGGTGTGAGGTCAGCCTGAAAACTGCGGGTATGGAGCCGGCCTGCACATCACTAGTCAATGACCCCCATCTAAAAACAAATGCTCTGTAAGGCTACAAATATATTGTTATTGCTACATTTTATTACTCATCTTTCTGTTCAGTCCTCTCCTTTTGTTAAATAGTCTCTTATTTAAACCAATGTATGGTTGGGTAAATTGGACCCTAGCGACTGAAATTGCAAACTGGAGAGCTGCTGAATAAAAAGCTAACTAACTCAGAAACCACAAATAATAAAAAAACATAAACCAATTGCAAATTGTCTCAGAATAATACTCTCTACATCATACTAAAAGTTAACTCAGAGGTGAACAATCCCTTTAAGCAATCCCTGCATGTAATTCCAACTAATGTTAAGGGGCAGGTAATGTTGGGTGCTTTAGTTTAGTGTGTCAGGGCCCTTAGTATTAAAGTGCCCCATGTGTCTGTGGCCGATGGGGGGATTATTTATGCACGACTACGAGCAGCAAATCTCCCGAAAATGTGTCTCCATTGGAAATAAATGAAATCGCTGGGGGTAAACCAACATATCGCCGAAACTTCCTCCAGTTATTTCCAACGGAGACACATTTTTGGGAGGTTTGTCACTCACAGTCAGCATAAATAATCGGGGATGACAAATGTCCCTGTCGGACACTCAGGCCCAGATTTTGGGCTTGAGCGCCCCTAGGCCTGCTGGGTCCTAGTGCCTGGTGCCCTAGCAAGCATGCACCTGCGCTGAAGCACTGGGGATTACATGTACAGGAGTATGTGTCCCTGGTGCTCCTTAGGTTGCTGCTGGGTGGCATGTCGCCCCTAAACAATTGCTGCCCTAGGCCCGGGCTTTTGTGGCCTTGCCACAAATCTGGGCCAGCGACCACTGCCCTTAGGAGCTGAGAAGCAGAGGATAACTCATGACATTCATGGCTCTTTACCTGCTTAAACTGCACTGACATAAAAAGCCCAAGTGAATAATTATCTGTGGGAACGCAACTAAATTCTAAAAATCACCTTGCAGCAATTTAAAGGGGTGGTTCGCCTTTAAGTAAATTTTTTAATTTTAAGCATCTTTTCAATTGGCCTTAATTTTTTCTTTTTTATATATTATATATATATTTTAATTTTTTGACTCCTTCTCTCTCTTTCCAGCTTTCAAGGGGGGGGGGGTCACTGACCCCATCTAAAAAACCATTGCTACAAATGTATTGTTATTAGGGATGCACCGAATCCACTATTTTGGATTCGGCCGAACCCCCGAATCCTTTGTCAAAGATTCGGCAGAATGCCAAACCGAATCCAAACCCAAATTTGCATATGCAAATTAGGGGTGGGAAGGGGAACATTTTTTTTACTTCCTTGTTTTGGGACAAAAAGTCACGTGATTTCCCTCAACACCCCTGATTTGCATATGCAAATTAGGATTCGGTTCGGCCGGGCAGAAGGATTCGGCCGAATCCGAATCCTACTGAAAAAGGCAGAATCCCGAACCGAATCCTGGATTCGGTGCATCCCTAATTGTTATTGCTACTTTTTATTACTCATCTATCTTTTTAAGGCCTTTTCTATTCATATTCCAGTCTTATTCAAAGCAGTGCATGGTTGCTAGGATCATTTGTACCCTAGCAATCAGACTGCTAAAATTGCAAACTGAATAAAAAGCTAACTCAAAAACCACAAATAATAAAAAATTAAAACCAATTGCAAATTGTCTCAGAATATCACTCTCTATATCATACTAAAAGTGAATTTAAAGGTGAACAACCCCCTTAAATTGCAACCTGGGTTGGACTAGCATATGAGGTGATTGTTGCTTGGACTTGTTTACTGGTCCTTTAACAGTATCCTTAAATTGTGGTTTTGGTACCTCTTCCGATAGACAGGCCATAGAATATAATATGGGAACTAACATTAGGATTAGGACTGCTAAATGCATATTAGGTTGTTGTGTAGGAGTGAACGAACAGGTGGCGGCCATATTTACAGCTTACCTTGCACCCTCAGGCCATTTGGAAAGAGAAGCCCTTGCACAGCACAGCAAATGTCCTCAAATATGGAATCCTCTTCTCTGTCTGCATCAAACTGTGTACAATAAGAAATAGAAACAGACAGTTACAAAGTGGGGGTGAGAAAAAAAAAAGAATTTGTGTTTGCCTCTTATTTATATTGTGATTTGGGGTTTCCCAAGAGTGAATTCTGGACTGTACATGGTCTTCTATATAATTTAGTCACTGTATGCTCTGTCACCAGAGGGGATATATGTCTTTCTGTAGCCTTCTGCACCAACACCTCCACACGGGCAGATTCGGGGAGATTTAATCGCCTGGCGACTAATCGCCTCTTCCGCCGGGCGACAATCTCCCCTAACTGCCCATGTGCTAGCTCCCTAAACAAGTTAGGGGTCTCATTATTTCAGACGTTTTACATCTAGCCTTCCCTAACTCATCTGACCCACATAAGAAGATGTTTATTAATAAGCAACTTGCTAGGAATGCTCCTTTTCAAGGAGGCAAAAACATTGCTTTGCCTGAGTGCAATAGAATATCAAAACAGAATGGCTGTAGGCCTTGACCACAACAAAAAGGTATGGAGCTGTGGAACAGACCTTGGCCCATTCTCTCATTTAGAGAGCCAGCTAAGCAGTACACCTCTTTACACTGCTATTATAATGAATTTAACTCAATAGAACCATCTGACGGCCGCCCAGAGGCAGTAGAAAATTAAATTAGTTAGAGTGGAGAAGGTTCTGTGATACGGCTCTTCTTAGAAATTATCAGAGAAATGTCTGATGACACTTTATTTTCTGAGACATTTAAAATTAATTTGTTTGGAGGGTTTGCATTACCTCTAAAACAGAATCCTACCAATTGGAATATCTGAGAAGGAAATTGTGTAGTAGGACTCTCCAAGGGGCAAATTCACTAAGATTTGTAGTTGCGCCAGCGTCCGCTTCGCCGTACTTCGCCAGGCGTATTTTCGCCAGCGCTGCGCAAATTCACTAAAATCCGAAGTTGCCCTCAGGGGAAGCGTAAGGTTGCGAAGTTGCACTAGCGTTAATTCGCCAAGCAAAGCGAAAGTTACTCTAGCAATGCTTAATTTACATACGGCGCCAAATTGAAGTTACAAAGGAGGTATATGTAGCATCACTACTCAAGCCTGGGAAACCTTTAAAACAGCAAATAAAATTATTTTGCCCTACACATGTGCCCACTGTATAGTTAAGGTGCCATGAGTTAGGAAATGTAGGGTCGATCTTTTTCAGCCTATCACCCATAAAAAAAGAAAAAACTCCAGCGTTTTTTGGGACTTAGAAAAATTTTTAACTTTTTTTGAAGCAATCACAATCTACTCTATTGCACTTCGCCTGGTCTGAGGTGGGCGAAGGCAGTCTGGCGTAAAAGGTAGCGTTCAGAAAAATGCGCGCGTCAGTGAATTTGCGTAATTACATCCGTTGCGCAAATTCGCCAGGCGTAAGGGTGCGAAGTAACACTAGCGAATTTACGCCAGTGTCCGTTAGTGAATCGGCGAATTAACGAAAATGCGCTACGCTAGCGAATTAACGCTAGCGTTAGGCGCTTCGTCCTTTAGTGAATTTGCCCCCAAGTGTTTCCATTTAAATTTCAGCACGTTGCTACTTATTTTCTCAAATAAGAATATCAGTTTTCATCTGCCAAGTACTGCTAACCCTGCATGTTCCTATTCTGCTCTATGAGTGCTCACCCTGGCAATAAGTCCTTTGTCCTGATAATACTTGACAATCAAGGGAAGGTTCTGCTTAAAGGTATCGAGTCTCCTGTCGATGGCGTGAGTGTTGTCATCTGGCCGGCCATGCTGAACAGCTCGCTTTTCCAACCGCTGCCGCAGCCGTTGACTAGAACAAGCCAGGAAAATGACCAGGTCTGGTGATCCGATCTTGAAGGAATCCAAAGTCACCACTTAAAATGTGCAAATGATTTCCTTTTTTTGAACAAAAACATGTGGCCCTAGTGGCTTTCCTACCTGCTCCTCAAAGGTAAATGCTTGTCCAATGTCCCTTGGGAAGCCATCAACTACGAAACCCGCCGCATCCTGATGATTGATGAACTGCTGCTTCAGCTCTTCAATTGTTGTCTCCTGGAAAGAAAGAAGGGCAAACAAATGAAAACATGAAAGCAGGTTGATGAACACAAGAAATACTTTTAACCATTGTCTAAACAGGAATTTAATGGGATAAAGTGAGATGGTTGAAATTCATGTCATGCCATTTTTTTTTGTTTTGGTGAGGATGCTATTGCTGCTGCTGACTACGCCACTTTCAAAAGTTTGTCAAAATGTTTATTCCATGCCATATTTCTTTAGATTGTTGGCATCCAGATTACCTTCATTTTATTTTTAAACTTTGGTGGCCAGTCTTTTACTCCTGGTGTCCCGCCAGCCCAGTTCAACCCTTCCCAACACTCTATTCTACAGATATCTGGGCAAAAAATATCGATCAGGCAGGTTTATTAATACCGGTGGTTGGGAGCCACATTGATACGATCACCAGAGCCCTCACCAAAAAGGCCCCTGTATGGCCACCTGGCTAACTTTCTTGATGTAGGCGTCAGATCACAATAGCAAAACTGAAATTGCTGTTGATGCAGAAATACTACTTAGGTGCATTGAGCATGGAAGTCTTGCTATATACTGTAACACTTTATAATACACAAAAGCCATGAATATCTTGTAGTAGTGATGTCATCAGTTCTAAACGGGGAGTAGTGATGTCATTTTTGTCACGACTCACTAAAACTTGTGCATTATAATAAATAAAGTACCCCTTGTTGGAAAATATGAGGACATTAGAAGTTACCTCGGAGTTCAATGACCTGTATGATTATGAAACTCCTCGGTAACTTTTAATATCCTTATATTTTACAAAAGGGGGTACTTTATTCACTATATGTTGTGTTTTTATTTATACTCATAAAATAATCTGCCCAGTTGTTCCATAGCTCCAACTGTCTCTAATATCCATCAATTATCATTCACCGCAACCCAGATAGGCCCATTGTAAGCCTCATTGTAACAGACCAGATCTCCTGTGCCCCAAGTTTGCTAAGCCCCTTTACAGAGTAATGTATGAGGGGTTCATATATATATATATATATATATATATATATATATATATATATATATATATATATATGTATATATACTTACGGATGGGAGCTAGCATATAATATCCTTGACAGGGCTGAGATATTTACATCTCTTCCCCACTGTCTATAGTGTATTCCAGATGAGTCCAAATATGTCACAAATACCACTTCTATAAACAGATATAGAAGTATATTCTTTGCACACAAAAAAAGGAATGCACATTTTGTTGTCTAAATAAAATATATGGGAAGCTTTTTAACCTTTTTTCTTTGCCAGCAAATGATGTGGAAGGAATTAAATGAATTTGGATCATAAAATAAGTTAAGCCTACTAGAATTAGGTTTTAGAGCAAAACAAGAGGTTTGGTTAGGCAAAATGGAAATATTTCATATAAACAGATTTTTTTTCTTGCTCTCTCTTGAAGCTACCATCAGTGAAATGTACAAAATGCCTAGAGACGTACTGAGTTGAGATTATGTTAATCAGACTGCAGCAATGGGTTATAATGACAATTCAAGTGGTATTACACAAACCAGCAAAGTAAGTCGAGTACCGGAGGAGCGAGATCTCCCTTGGAGATAATCTGTGCTATTAACTCCCATTTGCGGTCACTACTGGCATGATGTATTAGTTGTTTGCGCAGAATATCGCCAACAGAAACGCAGATGAAGTCGAAGTGAGAAGCCATCTTTGTACTCTGTGTTCCCTTGCCACTGCCTGGACCACCTGAAAGACCAGAAAAATAGAAATGAACCCATAACTTCTCCAGAGGTGAAAATATCCATTCTTATCACATGTGTTCTCCAGCTCACCAATAACAAAGATGATTTTGGGCCTCTCCCTGTTTGGGTCAAAGACATCATATTCTTGGATGAGACCAGAAGATTCTGTCATGTCCGAATCGCTATCAATTGAAAACTGTGACTGGATGGGGGGCAGGCGTTCATAGCGGCGAATCTGTGGCGCAGGAAGGCCTTCTGAATGAAGAAAAGATGTTGTATAAAAGTGTTGTTTTTACTCAAATCTTATTTGGTCTGTACATAACGCACCAGTCTTCAGACTATGGGACTGGCCTCCTTTCTACATAGCATGTACATGGGTACAGTCTTCATAGTGGGAGATTTTTATTTGAAAGCTTATTAACTGGACCCTCCTAGAAATGTCACTATATTAAAGAAGTACCTTGGAAAAAAAAGTTGTACCAGGATGAGCGATCCGTAAAATAAAAGAGAGGAAAAGTGGAAAGGAATGAATCGGTAAAATCACTAAACAGAATTATAGAAAGAGTGAAGAAAAGAGAAATTTGAAGAAAGGTGAATGAATGGTGATGGGAGGGAACTGGCAGGGGAGTAGGAAGTAAAGCTAGAATATGCGAGCAAGGATAGGGAAGGGGGTAGGGATAAGAAGAAGGAAAATGAAGAAATTTAAATTGTTGGAATTCAAATGGACTAAAGGATTTCACAAACTTGGTAAAATAGGATGAATGGAAGAAGCTATAAAAATTAATACAAAAGAAGATAATGAAGAATAAAAGGAAGATGGAAGAAAAGGGCATAGATTATGGGAAGAAAATGTGGAAGGAGTGGCTGATAAAAGGTGGAGTGGCAAAATGAAATATGGGATGAAAATGGGAGGATGGAATATAGAAAAAATTGAACAGAATATGCAAATGTGTTCATAGGGTGGCACACTGCTTCAAAACTCCACCCAGATGCACTTCCTCACCTGCCCTGTGTGGTGTCTTCTTTCCCTGCCCTCCATTGATGGGAGGTAAATTTCGGCTTAGGAAAGTGTCCCACTGAACCTTTTCTGGCCCTCCCATATCCCGGACCCTCTGCAGGCATAGTTCCATATAGCTGATGGGGTCTTCTGGCCTGTAATACATGAGGCCGGTCAACAGACTCTGTAGAGACAGAAAAGTGTCAGCTAGTTAATGAAAATAGACAACACGGTTCTACATTCAGCTTTACTATTGAAGAGATATGAGCAGCTCACACACAGTACATACATGCATCGTGATGGACAGACTGACAGACAGGATCATTTTTCCTATAATCTCTAGCACAGGAGTCCCCTAACTTTATTACCCGTGAGCCACATTCAAATGCAAAAAGAGTTGGGAAGCAACACAAGCATGAAAAATTGCCTGTAGATGACAAAAAGGGCTGTGATTGGCTATGTGGACTGGCAACCTACAAGAGGCCCTGTTTGGCAGTACACCTGGTTTTTATACAGCCAAAACTCGACTAAAAACCAGGAATTGAAAAATAAGCACCTGCTTTGAGGACACTGAGAGCAACATCCAAAGGGTTGGTGAGCTACATGTTGCTCACGAGTTACTGGTTGGGGATCACTGCTCTAGCACATTCCACATAACTATAAGAAACTGCTGCTTGTATGCTGCGGAGTTCAGAATATCGGACTGTATTTTTTAATGTTTGTTTAGCTGAAAGACCAAATCAAGCTTCAGTAGGGTGGGTTTTAGAAAAGGGGTCACTGTCAATCTAGGACCATCTGAGAAGTGGAAGGTTGTCCAACCTACATCACTGTACACTGGAAATATGTTTTCAGACTTTTATACTTTTGACTGTGGTCTATTACCCTAAAAGTTGCCCTAACCTACAACTCTCCATGCAGCTCTCCCTGCACTGGGGGGGGGCAACTGGATCACACAGAGGACTGCATTTTTTTCTCTTCTTTTAAAGGAGAATGCAACCCTAACGTTAAAAAACACCTACCCTATATAGAACCCCCTCTCTCCTCCTCCCAGCCTAAGTGTTACCCCGGGCAAATGCCCCATATGTTTTACTTACCCCTCGGTGTAGATTCAGGCATCGGAGTTCACTGGCGCCATCTTCAGCCGCTTCAGTAATCTCCAGAATGAGACCAGCACTTCGGGAAACATGCGTAGTTTTGGCACATGCGCAGTTTTGGCACATGTGCTATTGTTGCAAAACAGAACATTGCTCCAACTGCGCATGCACCGCCACGCCGGTCTCTTTACGAAGATTTCTGAAGCAGCTGAAGATGGTGCTCGTGAATTCCGATGCCTGAATCTGCACCGAGGGGTAAGTAAAACATTCGGGGCATTTGCCCTGGGTAACACTTAGGCTGGGGGTAGGGTTGCCACCTGGCCGGTAAAAGTGATGGTTGATTATGTTATTAATAGGGAAAAAACATAAATATATAGGAAATTCCAGAAAAGGTGGCAACCCTAGCTGGGGGGAGGCAGGAGGGGGGTCTATTTAGGGTAGGGGGAGTTCATTTACAAGTCAATGGCAGCGATCAATTGAACCATTTAATATGTTAATTTCCTTCCTGACACTCAAGTTTTTTTTTTCGGAGGAAAATTTGATCGAATTTTTGGGTCCGGACTATTCGAATATTAGACATTTGAGTTTTTTCATAAATACCCTCCCATTCGAGTTGTGAGTACATTAAAATTTATTAGAGTAAAAATAAATTTCATACATCAGTCAAGAAGGGCTGAATCGACAACCAGTATTTACAGACTGTGATCTCTAAACAGCAGGGATTCATTGTTTCCTAATAACTGTATACAGGGTGGCAAAAGGTTATAAACAATATTCACCTCTGCTGTGATTTCAGTACAGCTTTGTCTATAGGGTTCATAAGCTCCTTAGCGAATTGTGAAATCCACAACCATTAATGAAAATGTACAAAATCCAATCATCTGAAAAGGCAACAAGTGCACTAAAACCCGAATACTTTACTTTCTAATGATTATAGTGAAAAAAAAAAAACCAAATTGGATTGCTTCATTGAATGATCCATTTGTAAAGCCTCAGATCATATCTCGGCCTAATTAGAACTTGGTCAGAACAAAGAATCTTTGTTGAAAACATTGCTGAGGGTGCAGTGACGCATTTAAAGGGCAAATCTGCTTTTTCTTTAGTCCAGTATGGCTTATATAGAAAATATACATTAACACATCTAGACACTATGGGGCAGATTCACTAAAGGGCGAAGTGACTAACTCTGTCGCAAATTCGCCAGCGTGACGTCATTTCGTAACTTCGCCAATTCACTAACGGGCGCTCACATAAATTCGCTAGTGAAGTGGACCTACTCTAGCGCTACTTCGCACCCTTACGCCAGGCGAAGTTGCGCTATGGTGAATGGGACGTAACTGTGCTAATTTATTAACTTGTGCATTTTACTGAACGTTACCTCTTGCGCCAGACTTGCCTTCGCCACCTCAGACCAGGCGAAGTGCAATAGAGTAGATAGTAGGGATGCACCGAATCCAGGATTCGGTTCGGGATTCGGCCAGGATTCGGCCTTTTTCAGCAGGATTCGGCCGAATCCTTCTGCTTGGCCGAACCGAATCCGAATTTGCATATGCAAATTAGGGGCGGGAAGGAAATTGTGTGACTTTTTGTCAGAAAACAAGGAAGTAGAAAATGTGTTTCCCTTCCCACCCCTAATTTGCATATGCAAATTAAGGTTCGGATTCGGTTCGGTATTCGGCCGAATCTTTCACGAGGGATTCGGAGGTTCGGTCAAATCCAAAAAAGTGGATTCGGTGCATCCCTAGTAGATAGGGATTGCTTCAAAAATAGTTGAAATTTTTTCTAAGTCCCAAAAAACGCTGGCGTTTTTTCCTTTTTTAAGGGTGATAGGCTGAAAAAGATCGTAAATTTTTTGGGGGGTACCCTCCTTCCCCCCCTACATTTCCTGGGCACATGTGTAGGGCAAAATAACAACTATTTTATTTTATGAAGGTTTCCCGGGCTTGTGTAGTGTAATGTATTTGCTGCTACATATACGTCCACTGTACTTTAACTTGGCGCCGTATGCAAATTAGGCATCGCTAGCATAACTTCGCTTTGCTTGACGAATTAACGCTTGCGCAAATTCGCTGCCGTTGCGCTCCCTGAACGCGTCTTCGTATTTTAGTGAATTAGCGGCACCCTGGCGAAAATTCGCCTGGCCAAGTGCGGCGAAGGTGTCGCTAGCGCATTTTCGCTGCTTAGTGAATTTGCCCCTAAGACTTCTAGAAATAAAGGCTTGTTTGTGAATGCAACTGGAGCAATTTACTACTGACACATGCCTGCTGTTGGACTGCTGCCTAGTATGCTGTAGTAGCCATGGGTCTGCTTCAGATTCACTGAGAAGTTGTGGGTCTAACACAAATTTACTTACATGCACGCTAAAGCAGGGGTCCCCAACCGCTGGGCTGCGGACAGTCTTGAACTGGGCCGCCGAGCCTATCGACCAATTATGAGGCGGCGCAGAATTGGACGTGGAGCGCCAGAATTGGATGACGACCCCCCCAGGCCTCTACACTGATCATCAGGCCAAAAAAGGTTGGGGACTGCTGCGCTAAAGCATTCAGTACCCACTGTCGCCCAATTATACACTCAATTTATTGGCAATGTAGGGAAAGCAGCTAATGGGACTTTCAAGTATGTGATATGATGTAGCAGGAAATAGTGCATGTGCAAACTATTACAGGGATGGGATGCGTTATCCGGAAACCTGTTATCCAGAAAGCTCCAAATTAAAGACAGGCTGTCTCCCATAGACTCTGTTTTTTCTAAATAATACACATTTTAAAAAATATTTCCCTTTTCTCTGTAATAAAAAAACTACTGTACCTTGGACTTGTTCAAAACTGTATTATAATTAATCCTTATTGGTATGGCCACCTTAAGTCTACTAGAAAATCATGTAAACATTAAATAAACCCAATAGGCTGGTTTTGCTTCCAATGAGGATTAATTATATCTTAGTTGGGATCAAGTACAAGCTACTGTTTTATTGTTACAGAGAAAAAGAAAATCATTTAAAAAAAAAAAAAATGATTTGCTTAAAATATGGTCTATGTAAGATGGCCTTCCTGTAATTCAGAACTTTCTGGATAAAGGGTTTCTGGATCATGGATTTTTTTACCTGTACCACTGTCTACAGCATACTAAAGGTTTATATATCTGCCCTGATATCATAGTAATACTACAAGGTAGAATTAGCCAAAAGTGCTATACAATTGTTAACTTTGGGTACCTGGCTTAATGGCACAGTATACCTCTGAAGTACCTTTGGGTGCCCAGTTTAGCACAGCTGATATTGGGTACCTAGTTTAACCCAATAGCTCCTGGACCTTGATCAGGGGGAATGCTCACTGGAAGATTTGGGATAGGGGTTTTGTTCTCCTTTAACTGTTAGTACTTTATTGAATGTGCAATTCTTAGCAACTTATCAATTGGCCTCCTTTTATTAAAATAGTTTCTGAATTATCTTCTACCTTGCTCTTATGCCTATTTCCATTGAAGTTGTTGGGGTTCAATGAACCTGACCTTTTATTTTATTTTTTATTTTTTTACTGGTCAGACCCTCTCCTATTTATCTTCCAGTCTGACCGTCAAACCACTGCCTAGTTGCTAGGGTTAATTGGATCCAAATTCAACACTTTACCCCACGTAAACCCTGCTCCCTCCCCCCTCCATTCCTGGGGAAATGCCCTTAACTTTTTACTTACCCCTCAACACAGATTCAGGCATCGGAATTCACCGTAGCCATCTTCTGGGTCCTCGAGAACAGCGATGCGGCGCATGTGCAGCAATTTATCGATTTGCGACAACTAGGCATGCGCAGAAATGGATGGGAATTGCCGAATCAGCGGAAGAAGAACCGGAAGATAGCTTCTGTTAACTGTGATGCCTGAATCTGTGCCGAGGGGTAAGTAAAAAGTTAGGGGGGTTTACGTGGGGTGGGGGTAGGGTTTTTTTTATGTGGTAAAAAAAGAGTTGAATTCTCCTTTAGACATTAAAGGGGTGGTTCACTTATAAATCAACTTTTAGTATGTTTTCAATTGTCCTTCATTATTTATTTTGTATAGTTTTTAAACTATTTGCCTTCTTCTTCTGACTCTTTCCAGTTTTCAAATGGGGGTCGCTGACCCCATCTAAAAATAAATGCCTTCTAAGGCTACACATTTATTGTTATGGCTACGTTATATTACTCGTTTTTGTATTCAGGCCTCTCCGGTTCGCATGCCAGTGTCTTATTCAAATCAATTCGTGGTTGCTAGGGTAATTTGGACCCTAGCAACCAGACTGCTGAAATTGCAAGCTGCTGAATAAAAAACACAAATAATAAATAATGAAAACCAATTGCAAATTGTCTCATCTCTACGTCATACTAAGGTGAACAATCCCTTCTAGCAGAGTGAAGATGCTTTGAGAAAGTATTTCCCTGCTAGAGAGCTGAGAGCTTATTTATAAGGAATCAAAGTGATTCTGAGTGGGTAACGCAGCTTTTATTATTATTATTATTATTATTATATTTCTTTCTTCCTCTCTTTGTACTGATGTCTTTATAAAGGCTCATGTTCATACCCTGCAGTGTAATACAACGCTCTTACAACAGGCTTCGTTCTGTTCTAATAACCGGAACCTAACAGAACAGAACAAATGAGATTTGATTTCTTACCAAGAGAAACAATTATTTTGTATATATTAAAGGGGAAGTTCCTACCAATGAAAGAAGGTTACAGTCTTCTAGACTAATGGTGTCATCCGTGCTTAGATTTGGGCAGGCAGTTCATTGGATTGCAACTATAGTTTCAACCAATTACCATTGAAATTCTTTCTGTTCTCTTAATTTATTCTTATTCGCTCTTTTAGTGAGACACTAAGGGGCACATTTACTTAGCTCGAGTGAAGGCTTAGAAGGAAAAAAACTTCGAATTTTGAAGTTTTTTTTGGCTGCTTCGACCATCGAATTGGCTACTTCGACCATGACTTTGAATCGAACGATTCGAACGAAAAATTGTTCGACTATTCAACCATTCGATAGTCGAAGTACTGTCTCTTTAAAAAAAACTTTGACCACCTACTTTGCCACCTAAAACCTACCGAGCACCAATGTTAGCCTATGGGGAAGGTCCCCATAAGCTTTCTAAGCATTTTGTTATCGATTCGAAGGATTTAATCGTTACCGAACGATCGATCGAACGAAATGTGGTAAATCCTTCGACGGTCGAATAACGAGGGTTAATTAACCCTCGATATTCGACCAATAGTAAATATGCCCCTAAGGGTCACTGATGATTGCAGTGCAATGTTTGGACCTATATCACCGTTTTGTTTTTTTACCCACAATGCAGCATTTATTCCCAGGATTTCACTGTAACTACTAATGAACTAATAAAGACACAAAAGGGGAAAAAAGCCCTGCTCCAAACTGTCTCATAATACAAATATGGGACCTGTTATCCACAATACTGGGGACCAGAAGGGGTCTTTTCGTAATTTGGATCTCTATATCATGTCTACTTAAATCATGTAAACATTAATTAGACCCAATAGGCTCAGGCCCAGATTTGCGGCAAGGCCGTATAGGCCCGGGCCTAGGGCGGCAAAAAATAGGGGCGGCATGCCGCCCAGCCGCATTCAACTACACCAGCTGCGCCGGCGTTTTTCGCCGGGCGATGGGAAGGCGGGCGCTAGGACCGCGCAGCCGACTGGTCGGACCACGCGGCCTAGGGGCAGCCGGAAAAGAATTCCGGCGCTGAATAGGCTGGTTCTGCTTCCAATAAGGATTAATTATATCTTAGTTGGGACCAAGTACAAGCTACTGTTTTATTGTTACAGAGAAAAAAAAAATAATTATTTGCTTAAAATATGGTCTATTTAAGATGGCCTTCCTGTAATTCAGAACTTTCTGGATAAAGGGTTTCTGGATCACGGATTTCATACCTGTACCACTGTCTACAGCATACTAAAGGTTTATTTTATGGGGACTTTTGATGATATTATATTATGAAATTAAGTGACCCAATATTGATTATATTTGTGATCCAAAAGCCCTATTCATTTATAACACTTTAGTTTAACCTGTAATTTCACATGAAATTATATTGTATATAGATTGTCTGTTCCATTTTAAATTTCATATATATATATATATATATATATATATATATATATATATATATATATATATATATAATACACAAAAGCCATGAATATCTTGTAAATTATATCCTTATAAACGGTGAGTTCTGATGTCGTCCGTTATAAACGGTGAGTTCTGATGTCATTTCTGTCACATGACTCACTGAAACTTGTGTATTATAATAAATAAAGTACCATAGTACTATAGAGAATAAAGTACTCCCAGTTGCAAAATATAATATAATATTAGAAGTTACCTCTGAGTTACATGACCTGTATAAAAAGACCTTTATATGGTCATGAAACTCCTCGGTAACTTATAATATCCTTATATTTTACAAGAGGGGGTACTTTATTCACTATAGTACTATAGTACTTTATTTATTATGATACACAAGTTTCAGTAAGTCATGTGACAGAAATGACATCAGAACTTACTGTTTATAACTGATGACATACAAGGATATTATAAGTTACCGAGGAGTTTCATGACCATATAAAAGTACACGTGTGTACTTTTTTAAAAAATAATTTATCCCATCAATGGTGGTCCTCCTTATATCAACTACCTTATTTATTACCTATTTATTATTAATTACTCAGCACTGTTAAGCACTTTATAATTAATTAATCTTGAAGCAAGTATGAATTTATGGTAATTGCCATCTAAAGGTGGCCATACACAGGCCGATAAAAGCTGCCGACAGACCGTGTCGGCAGCTTATTGGCCCGTGTATGGGGCCCCCCGACGGGCTTCACCGATCGAGATCTGGCCGAAAGTCGGCCAGATCTCGATCGGATGGGACAGAAAATTCCGTCGGATCGCGGCCGCATCTATTCGTTGATGCGGTCCCGCGATCCGACCGCCCGTTTGGGCATCTTTAGGATCTGATCGTTGGGCCCTAGGGACCATGATCGGATCAGCCGATATTGCCCACCTCAAGGTGGGCATATCGGAGGGAGATCCACTCGTTTGGCGACATCGCCAAACGAGCGGATCTCTCCATGTATGGCCACCTTAATAGTAATCAAATCAGCACTTGAAGCACTTTATTATCTTTATTGTAATTAATTCCTTGGTCGGATTGATTGTGGGTGCAAACATAAGGTACCAGACAATACACTGTATCATAAGGTTATTAATTTGTGCGAAGTATAAATTAATTCTATTAAGTATTTATTTACTTTTACGTTATATTAAAATCAATAGAATGAATTATATTGCACTTGCACTTTAATGTAACTTTATTTGGTTAAAACAAGCACTTTATTATTATTTTTTAATTGGTTAGTGATTGCCATTTGGCAACCACAAAACATTTAATAGGTAGTTTAATAATTGAGGAACTGCTGAACGAGTGAGAGGCAATTGGGGTTCTTTTTCTCTTCATAGAATTAATCGAAATTTACTGACCTCTGCTTCCGCCGTGGGATTAATTTAAGTTTTAAGGGATCACCTTGTTTTTGTAAAGAGGCGTTTCATGACCATATAAAAACACAAGGCCGAAGGCCGAGTGTTTTTATACAGGTCATGGAACTCCGAGGTAACTTCTAATATCCTCATATTTTGCAACTGGGGGTACTTTATTTATTATAATACACAAATTTTAATGAGTCGTGACTGAAATGACATCAGAACTCACCGTTTATAACTGATGACATCAGAACTCACCGTTTATAAGGATATAATTCACAAGATATTCATGGCTTTTGTGTATTATAAGGATATAATTTACAGGATATTCATGGTTTTTGTGTATTACATATATATATATATATATATATATATATATATATATATATATATATATAAAATATATATATATATAATATATATATATATGTGCCTGGGTGCCATTCTACAAATAGTTGAATACACAGAACTTTATGGCATGGGTAAACTGTGAGCAATAAGCAGAAGGCTGGCTCTATGGCAGACACTGATAACTGGTACAGAGTATTGTGATGTTCAACCTGTTATCTGCTGTTTAACTACAACTCCCACAAACCCCCCCAGGTGTTAGTGGGCAGTAAGTGTAAAAGTTGAATACTATCTAGATGTATGTATATTATTAATAGTGTCTGGCACAAATGCTGCCTATACTGATGGTTACTGGCAGGTCACACATACACTGATCGCTGCTGATAGATAGATGCGTGTGTGCTGCTGCTGCTGCTGCTGCTTTTTAGGAGACACAATGGATACATGGTCGTATGTCGGATGTATAGAAATGAATTCATGATGGACAGACAGACAGTGTGAGTGACAGAATGACTGCATACACTGCAACGCTGGAGATCGCTAGTGGCTGGAGGTGCTGGGACACAAATACAGTCGCACGTCGCTATAAAGAAATAGGAGCCAACGGACACTCATGTTGTACCTCGAACAGCCCGGGGATGTGTCTGTCCGTCAGGTAGTCCTTAGCCTGAGTGCTGCTACTGCTGTTACTGTTCATACTGCGACTCCTGCCAGTCCCCCAATGTGAATCACCGTCTCTCTGCCGCCGCCTCCTCCTTCTGCTGATCCTGCCGCCTACACCCACGTCCTACACCCGCAGCCTCAGTACAATCAGTACAATCAGTACGGCATGAACTCCTACTGCGCCCCCAACGGCCGAAACCTTCCTTGCCGTCATTTGTCGCGATGCGCGTTAACTGGGATCTGTATTGCGCCGTGTCATTAACACATGGGGAAGAGAACTGACAGTAGCAGGCTGCAGCTGATAACACTCATTTATTACTTATATGTATACAGAAATGTACGGGTGGGGGACCTTCTGTTGCCATAATGTGAGACCCCCCCACTACACTCGTCCCCACAATTGCACCCTCCTGCTATTTTGGAAAACGGCTTAGAGGCAAATTTTATCAAAAGTCAAAGTAAAAATTTGGATTTTGAGCTGTTTTTTTTGTGTACTTCGACTAGGGAATCGTCCGAATTCAATTCGAATTTGAATAAAATGAGAAAATCCGAATATCGAAAATTATCATGTGTCATCATATTTATCGAGGGTCGAATTTCGAATTGAAAAAAAAGTCAAAAATTCGAATTCAAAAAGACCAACGGAAATGAAGTCAGTTTTTTTTTTGATTGAGTAGGTCCCTATTCGGGCGATTACGAATCGTACGAATCGGAGGAATAGCCCTTTCGATCAAATTTCGGTTCAAAGTTTTTTCCCAGGAAAAACTTAGATTTTTCAAAGTTGACTCCACATGGGTTCTAGGAGCTCCGCCATAGGCTAAAATAGCAATTTGGCAGGTTTTAGATAGCGAATGGTCGAAGTTGAATTTTTAAAGAGACAGTACATTTCAATAAATTTAGATTAGATTTTTGAATTTTTTTCAAATTCCAATCAAATTTGGACTATTCCCTAGTCAAAGTACACAAAAACAAGCTCAAAATTAGATTTTTTTTTTCATTCGAAAATTCACCTCGACCTTTGATAAATCTGCCCTGTACTGTCTCATTTTAAACTTGACTTTGACCATTCACCGTCTAAAACCTGCCAAATTGCCATTTTAGCCTATAGGGGACCCAGTGTCGGACTGGCCCACAGGGATACCAGGAAAACTCCCGGTGGGCCTAGGTGTCAGTGGGCCCTCCTGCTTCAAAACTTTTGGCATATTTCATGGCCATTCCCTATTTCTATGAGAACAAAGAGACTAAATAGACTGAATAATAGATTATAGTTTGTAAAGAAAAGAGACAAGGAGAATAGAGGTTAAGTGAGGAGAGTAATTATAATAGTGCTGAGTGGGCCCCTGATCTAAGGGCTTTTGGTGGGCCCCCTGTCTAAGGTTTTTGGGTGGGCCCCTGGTGTCCCAGTCCGACACTGAGGAGACCTATAGATATGAGAAAGATTTCTAATTGTTTTCCAAAGCAGAAGAACATCAGAGCAGCTTCTTTCTCCTGACAACTTCCTTGACTACTTGGCGGTCAGACTGGTCAGAAACTGACCAGCAGGTGGTGCTGTTGGAACAAAATTCATATTAACACCATATGTATCCCTTAATATCTTGGAATAAAAATAAAATAAATAATGAATGTAAATTACAAAAGTGCTTAGAATAGCCCCCTCATTAATTGTACACTTATTTTAAAGCTTTACTTATCCTTTAGACCGATCCGACAGCTTATCTGCCCGTGTGTGGGGGCTCCCGACGGGTATTCCTGATAGACATCAGGCCAAAAATCGGCCAGATGATCGGACAAGTTTGATTTTTACTGTGACCCGTCTGTGCCCATTTGCAGCATTGTGTTGCCCGATATCGCCCAGCCATTAGTGGGCATATCGGGTCAAGATGCCGAACGAGCGGAACTAATAGTGGCCACCTTTAATTAGACTTACCTTGTGAAAAAGAAAGGCTACACTGTATGCACTCAAACCAGACGTTTGCTATGTACCTTGCAGTTAGCATCTGTGGCCAGTAGGGGGCTCCGACTCATTGCTTTGCCTGACTCATGGTGAGACAAATGCAGAATGTAAATGATGACATCAAATTGTAAAAAGCTCTGGCAGCGCATTTATTGGGGAGAGGGTTTTGGTGTTGCAGTCTTAAAACCAGTTGGTGGGTGGCGTATTCATTCTCTTTCATTTACTTATAGTCTCAGATTTCTTCTTTTTAATTGTAGTACATGTAGTTGGCCACTGGATGGAGCACATCTATTGCTAAATATTACTCCTTAGTAGAAAAAAAACAGTGATTCTGATGAGACATGTTTCTTTAAATTACTATTGCTGGGCACATCTATCAAGAAAGGTTCTTTTTCATTAATAGAAGTCTTTGATTACTAGGGGGCAGATGTATCAAAGGTCGAGGCAAATTTCCGAATGAGAAAAATTCAAATTTCAAGCTATTTTTTGTGTTTCGACTAGGGAATAGTCCAAATTCGATTCGTATTTGAATATCGAAATTTATCATGTACTGTCGACTTCGACCATTCGCCATCTAAAACCTGCCGAATTGCTGTTTTAGCCTACAGGGGACCAGAGACGTAACTAGAGGGGCGGGCCCTGGCGCGGGACATGCAGCCGGGCCCGCCCCCTCCGTACGGCCAGAAACTGACGCATTTACGCCCGCATTTCCCATTTACGAGTGGTGTGCGAGCTGCCAGGGGGCCCCAAGGGGGTGCGGGCCCTGGCACAATCGCACCTCCTGCTCCCCCGGTAGTTACGCCACTGCGGGGGAACTCCTAGAACCTATTTGGAGTCAATTGGTGGACTTTGAAAAATCTAAGTTTTTTATGGGAAAAACTTTGAATCGAATTGGATCAAATGCGCTATTCCTTCCATTCGTATGATCTGAATTCAGCCGAGTACAGACCTATTCGACCAAAAAAACTTAATTTCGGTTGGTCTTTTTGAATTCCATTTTTTTCAATTCTAAATTCGACAATTGATAAATCTGCCCCTAGGTGTATGCATCAGGATAGGTTCTCTCTCACCAATAGAACCCTCTAACTATAAGTACAGCACTTTATAATAGTGAGCTTACTATTTAGCTCAACAACACCAAGAATTGTGCCTCCTGTAGAAAATGTTTCTTTCTACGGTAACAAAATTCTCTTAAAAAAAATCTAAACTGTTTCCATTTGGTTCAACTACAACTCTCGGAGATTTCTTAAGCCATATGAAAGTGTTTCTTCTCAATTCTACACTCTTTGCGATACTCCGTATAATTTTATGTATATACAATTCTTCTGCACCTTGTATGACGACATACAGTTATAATGTTTTTGTTTTTAATGTAAGTCGTCTTGTAACCCAATGGGAGGAGCCTGTATGTAAATAGGTATCCAAATTGGTAAATTGGCTCCCCACTTGGTGATTGGCTGTGATGTATGTTGTTTTGATTGGTCATACCTATATATAAGAGCTATATAGGCATATGCCCATTAGCCTATGAGTAAGTGCTCATAGGCTTTTTAATAGTAGTACATTTTGTTGGCCACTGGATAGAGCACTTCTACTACTTATTACTGAGCAGAAAACTAATTCCACCAAAAATATGTGCCTGGTAAAAAGTTATTCTAAGCAAGTTTGTAAGGTGGGTGAAGATGAAAAAGTGCAGTGTATGACAGTGTAAATGCCTATTAAGTGTGTATATGGGTTTTGAATGTTGAAAATTGTAATGTTTTAAAGGAGAAGAAAAGTTTTGGTGCACTCTGGGGTGGCAAATTTTAGGCAACCCTAAGTAATTGTATTGACTTACCTAAAACCCTGGGCTGGTGCTCCTATCAGCAGAAAACTGCAATGGCCTGAGGTTATACCAGTGAGCACCATTGAGTGATCTTCTTCTGTCTTCCTCTTTCTTCACTGCATGCGCAGCAGAACGAAAAGCCGAACTTTAACTAAAAATTTGCCTATTTCGTTCAACTGCACATGCATTTGCCCGGGAAATTTGAAGAAAGAATAAGCTGGAAGAGGATGGCTCCATGGTGCTCACTGGTATAACCCTGGGCTGGTGCAGTTTTCTGCTGATAGGAGCACCAGCCGGGGATTCAGATAAGTAACTACAATCACTTGGGGGTGCTAAAAGGGATACTGTCATCGGAAAACATGTTTTTTTCAAAACGCATCAGTTAATAGTGCTACTCCAGCAGAATTCTGCACTGAAATAGATTTCTCAAAAGAGCAAACAGATTTTTTTTTATATTCAATTTTGAAATCTGACATGGGGCTAGACATTTTGTCAATTTCCCAGCTGCCCCTGGTCATGTGACTTGTGCCTGCACTTAAGGAGAGAAATGCTTTCTGGCAGGCTGCTCAGTGGCGGAACTACCGGGGGAGCAGGGGGTGCGAGCGGGCCAGAGCCCGCACCCCCTCAGGGCTCCCCGGCAGTCAGCGCACTGATTTGCGGCGCATATTCCCGGCCAGTTGTACGTAGGGGGGCGGGGGGCCCGGCTGCGCGTCCTGCGCCAGGGCCCGCCCCCCTCTAGTTACGTTTCTGAGGCTGCTGTTTTTCCTTCTCAATGTAACTGAAGGAGTCTCAGTGGGACATGGGTTTTTACTATTGAGTGTTGTTCTTTGATCTACCAGGCAGCTGTTATCTTGTGTTAGGGAGCTGTTATCTGGTTACCTTCCCATTGTTCTTTTGTTTGGCTGCTGGGGGCGAAAAGGGAGGGGGGTGACATCACTCCAACTTGCAGTACAGCAGTAAAGAGTGATTGAAGTTTATCAGAGCACAAGTCACATGATTTGGGGCTGGTGGGAAATTGACAATATGTCTAGCCCCATGTCAGATTTCAAAACTGAATATAAAAAAATCTGTTTGCTCTTTTGAGAAACATATTTCAGTGCAGAATTCTGCTGGAGCAGCACTATTAACTGATACATTTTGAAAATCTTTTCTAATGACAGTATCCCTTTAACTTTTGGCACCTCAAAGTGCTGTAAGCCTTTCCTTCTCCTTTAAAAGTGTGTTTACAGGGTTTGGCCACAAGAGGGAAGTAGGGTCCTATTAATTGTATAATGATTTAATTTTTACCAGTGCCACTAGAGTTAATGGGAAAAATAACAGTATAAATAGGGGCAAGAAACTACAGATGCACCGAATCCTCTATTTTGGATTTGGCCGAACCCCCAAATCCTTTGGGTAAAGATTCGGCCGAATACCGAACAGAATCCGAATCCTAATTTGCATATGCAAATTAGGGGTGGGAAGGGGAAAACTTTTTTTACTTCCTTGTTTTCTGACAAAAAGTCACGCAATGTCCCTCCCCGCCCCTAATTTGCATATGCAAATTAGGATTCGGATTCGGTCCGGCCGGGCAAAAGGATTCGGCCGAATCCGAATCCTGCTGAAAAAGGCCAAATCCTGCCCGAATCCCGAGCTGAATCCTGGATTCGGTGCATCCCTACAAGAAACCACTGCTGTGGCAGTTCGTAGGTAGGCGTGGTCCACTGAAGAACATCTGCTTTAGGGAAGAAAAGCCCAGCCCTGAAGTAAGTAGTTAGCCAGAGTTAGGAAATGTATGTTATAGTGTGCACTAGATGAAAGTTATGTCCGACAAAAGCTAGTGACTCCCACTGAAAATCATACGGCAATACACACAGAGAATTTATCGGCAGCCGACAGAAATCTTTTAATCTGTCCGATCAATCAAACCACCGATCTCCGTGGGATGAAAAATATCGGGACTCCACACACAATCCGAAAATCGGATTGGATCTTTGCGTCTTTGGCCAGTTTAAGTGGAATTAGCCTTCTGATAGATCTTCTACCAGTCAGGGATGTAGTGATAGGAAACAGGATAGTAAAAGAGAGGGCTATGGGACTGTGGCCATCGTGAAAAGTCCTGTCCGGAATAGCAAGGGGGCGCCAGTGAGGAGCGTCGTGGGGATAGTGAGATCCCATCGAGGGCGGTGAAACAGGAGCGGCCCATTGATATTAAGATTAATACCTGAAGAAGTTCTGTAATAAAAAGGATTCCTGGACAGAGTGGCCGTGTATTGAATGTCTGAAAATTTGCCGGTCAGTTTGCCTTTCAGTGTTAATTTGGATTTTCATGTTGGCGTTGAAGGAATAAATAGAACTTCATTTATTTTGACGACTGCTGGTTTGCTTATTACTTCTACAACTCACGGGACACCTGCCTACAAGTTTCCATTGTAAATGAATAACATACAAAAACAAACTGGGTCATTCTTCTTATATAGCTCAGAAGTTCCATGCTGTCCTGACTGCCCCCCTATAATGTCTGGGGGGGATTAGGCAGGGTTAGCCTTGCTGAAATTGGTGCCTATGTTTCTGTTGCAGCAATAAGTAACCCCTGCTGCCTCTGGCTGGATTTAAACAATAATGAAATCCCCAACATGTTACGTGTTGCCTGCAGTGGCAGTAAAAGTGACATGGCATCATGTGACCGGAGACTCTGCAGTAATAAATGGCATTTCACCATCTGACGGAATAGTCTAAGTTTGGCAGATGCCTGGAGAACACTTTCCTGTTTGAATGCGTAATGTTGATGATGCAATTTTGGTGGAGGAGGAATAATAGTCTGGGGATGTTGTATATCGATTGACCCGTGATCCCAGTGAGAGCAAACCTTGCAGCTACACAGTACAATCACAGTACAATCACATTAGTTGCAGTACTGTGCTTTCAGTACAATAATGTCCCCACGCTCAAAGCTAGGCCTGTACAAAATGGGTTGCTGAAATGGAAAAACTTACTGTACAGAGCCCTGACTTCAACCCAACTGAACCCACATGGAATTAATTGGAATGCCAACTCCATGCCAGGCCTGATCCTCTAACATCAGTGCCTAACCTCACTAATACTCTTCTTTCTGAATGCAAGCAAATTCCACCAATAATGTTGTATCATGTTATGTAGTGGAAACATCAGAAGATCAGAGCCTGTTATAGCTGCAAAGTGAGGGGCAACTTAATTGTCTGGATGCTCTTGACCTCGTAGGGTATTAGACCCACTAGCCTGCAGGTTCCGCCCTGGCCAGCTATAAGAGCTTATCAATTATAGCAGCCTATCAGCAAAATGTCTTAATATATAATTTAGTGCTTCTCATTTCCCAGTGTAAGAACTATAAATAAAACCTGTGTATGTGCAAAGCTTTAAGTACCAGTTACTTTGTTACATCAAAGCTGAATCTTTCACTCTCTCGGATTGCTCTAGTGCAGTTAAATCTCATGTCCACCAGAAAAAATAAAGTCCTGATGTATTATCCAATCCTGCTCAACCTCAATTTTCAAATATTCTGCCCCCTGTACCCTACATATTTTACTCTAATAAATACACATTATATCTGCAATTCCATATCGCCCACCAGCATGCACATGACCATCTTGCTTTAATGGCGGAAACACACACAGAAAAAAATCTTTGATGTATTAAAATTAGATTTATTTATTTTTTTTATCTTTTCAAATCTAACATTTCATGGATCCTCCCACAAACCCACGGCAAGAAAAATAATTTTCTCTCTGTTTGGGTGTCGTTGGTTCCACGTTTGTACAAAGCATTGCATGGTCTTGTAGTGCCCCTTCCGCTGTTTGGGGGTCTTCACTTTGCAGTTTCTCAGTAAGCTTAAGTAAAACTTTTCCCTGAGATTCCCTGAATTAATACTCAAGCTCCGAACATGAAATGTGCAAACATAATTTCCATTCATTATCAACGGAACTACCTACGATTTCAGATATCATGCATACACATGAAGCATTCGGGGCAGTCTCCTCTGGATCGCCTGGACGTTTTTTTTTTTGTTTTTTTTTACATGATCAGGTTAAAAGGGTAAGAAAAATAAATATTTTTGCAGTATCCGTAATTGCCTTTCCATAAGGGAACACTTGAAAATAAGCCACTTGGTACAGCCATTATGCTTGGCTTTTGTCTGGGGGGTCTTTTTTGTATCATAACAATGTAAAATATAAATGAGAGGAGAGTATTTGATATAGTAAAAGTAATGCACAGTATGGAGACCTTGTACGCAATACAAGACTTCAGTGGGGGAATGGGAGGAACAAGTCAGTGGACAACACCAGAGGCAACTTAATGAAAGATTACAAATATCCACCACCCAAAGCCATTCCTCTCTTGCTGCCTCTTGTATCAATTTTGCTTTCCGCTCAGCATCAGCACTAGTTCTCCTTTGACATTCACTTTTCACATGAACGTCAAAACTTTATTCATCCCGGCCAACACTGGTACATGATCTTCTATCATGTGCCCATCTTTGCTTCTCTCAACCTTCTCTTTGTAGTGCCATCAGAATATTCACTGTCAAACACCATTGGGCAACTGCTTTCTGTCAGACAGCCTGTGCTTATCTTTCTGTGTCCAATGCAGGACAGAACATTGCTGTGCACTCTTTTGGGACGAGCCACAGGCTGTACGGCAGTTGTGCACCTTCAGTAAATAGGGTAAGTAGAGTTGGAGGTCCAAGATGTTGACCTCTTGGTGCCCTATGTCTATTTCACTGCCTACAACTTGGTTGCTTTCTCTCTTTAAAGGACCAAATCATATAAATGTATATTTAAGTTGGTAACACACAAACAAAATAAATATATAGCATTTTGTCACGTGATATAATCACCTGAACAAATCTTGATTTCCCTTCTCCTATCTTTTGGACCAAGGATAATGCAAGCAGCTAAAGCAGAGTCCCGGGACCCTTGAGCTACTGCTGGTGTATTTACGACAGCTGGTTTCTTCCCAGGTTAAACCAGTGAGAAACTATAAGGAACCCACAACCGGATGTTTCTATGGCTCTTTCATTGGGTTTCATGTTATCCACGGCTCCAGCTTCTATTCTATCTGGACAGCACCCAACACCAAACAACACAGAGAAAAACCAGTGAAGGTGTGAGCAGAAGAGACAGGGGGTAAAATATCCCACTTGGGACATGGTTAAATAGATTCAGTCTCTTCATCATCAAACCATTCCGGGTGGGAGAAAGTGATGTTGTATACAGGTGCCCAGCGGGCAAACACTAATTTCTCTGTGATAAACCGGTGGTGATTTCCTCGGCGGCCTCGCTCGTTCTGAATGTACGTGATGCACTCGTCTGGGCTTTTTGGTTCGTAATAATGATACGGCATCTTCTTCTGGCGTTTACTGGAAAAAAGGAGAGACCACGTGAAGGTCATGCAGCATTTCAAGGAGACATATAAGATAAATTAAACCTCCCTAATTTTGAAGGCAATAATCTATATGGTACTGGTTTTACTTTTGGCCAAAAATTTATATTATTTTTCAAAAGGCTCCTTTATTGGAGCTCGCTATAGATCTGCTAAGGTTCCTGTTTGAGTTTCAAATGAAGGGTGGGCGTGTCCCAAAGGTCCCTGCCAGAAACACACTGGGGGTCATTTATCAACACTGGGCAAATTTGCCCATGGGCAGTAACCCATGACAACCAATCAGATTGCTGCATTCATTGTCCTACTTGCAGATGGCTTCAAAAAGCTAATCACTGATTGGTTGCTATAGGTAACTGCCCATGGGCAAATTTGCCCAGTGTTGATAAATGGGCCCCAGTAGGAGGAGGACAGCCGATCACAGCCCTGCAGTCATACAAGCAGAGACAGGCTTTAGTTCCCTATCAGGTCAGCCTAGCTGCTGATTGGTTCCTATACTACAGTGCAATGAGCTGAGTGCTGCCTGCTCCCCTGCACAGCCTGGGAAAGGAGGCAGTAGGAAGTGGAACAGACAGACAACTTTTTAAAGCACATTGTGCACTGTCACAATCTTTTTTTTTTATTACATAATATGTTTCTGAGAAATGGTTACAAATTAGGGCAGTGGCATAACTAGATGTTACTGGACCCCACACTGCAGGCTCTGCTTCCTCTGTGAGTTGCAGATAAGAGTGTCCTGTCAGATCAGAACTGTCAGATACCAGTAGATACAGTAGGCCTGGGTGAAGGGCAAGTAAAGGAGGGGTTTTATTTAAACAAGGGGTCTGGAAATATTTGAAGTGAAGCTGCTGAATGCAGGCTGCAGTGAGTCAGAGCTGACATATCCTCTAGCATACTTTCAAACTCTTCAAGTGCCACCAGGGACTATATTTCACCTCTGCTAAAAACAAACACCTATAGTTAAATACCTGTTATGGAGCTATAAATATTGATGGAGGGGAAAAATCTACCACCCTTTCCTTTGACCTTGCTGTGCAGTCATGGCACAGATCAAGGCAAAACCCAAATCTAATAAGGTATTCAACAGCCTTTGCACCAAAGTTTACAGTGTGTGGCAGTTAGGGGGTTAAATGAAGAGCCTTCAATGCAGTCCTTAAGTTCTGCGCATCACGAGGACTGATGCACAACATTTTCCATCTGAGAAGACCGATATGAGAGAGATTTGGAGGTCAGTGACCCTTGGCCCATATCCCAGTTTAGAGAATTACACAAGATAAGTACTTGGCAAGAAACTGGAGGCATATTTCTGAGTAGAGACCTGGTTTTTCTCAGAATAATTAATTTGATATCACGCAGCCACCCAGTTGTAACTCGATTCGTACGATTTTCAGACCGTGTATGGAGAGTCCCAACATTTTTCGCCCCATGGAGATCGGCCGTTTGGACAATTGGACAGGTTAAAAGTTTTCTGCCGGCTGCCGATAATATCTCTGCATGTATTGACGATCGTACGATTTTCAGTGGGAGAAAATCGTACGATTGCTGTCAGGGGCAGAACATCAGCTGATCTGTTCTTTTACTACTTTATTTGATCTGAATGGTTAGTGGCAGGTCTGGAGATGGGGAAGTCCGATCGTTCGAGGATTCGAATGATCGGATCTTTGCATCTATGGCCGGCTAAGGTCCCTATCACATTCACTCACGCTTGGGCCAGTGTTAAGAAACCAGAGTAGACAGAGGAAACCTACACATAAACACAGAGAACATGCAGTGCCCAAGCCAGAGTCGAAATCAAGGGCTGAAAGGTGAAAGTGTCTATGGAACTTAATCTATGTGATTAAAGTGTTACCTGCAGTAGTCTGGGGGCACCATGCCATACACGTGTACATTGTTGCACAGCTCCACTGCTATCACCATGGTAAACCAGCCTGTACTCAGCCAGGAGTGAGACTTCTGTCTAAGTGACAAAAACACATTTTTGTTTTACTGCAGAATTCTAAGCCATCCATACAAAGGAATAATTGTAATTTTACAAAAAAGATAAATGTATTGGTACTTTGCATACTGGTGGTGACATTTTCTTCTTCAATGGATTGCGCAAAGGGCACTTTTACAATTTACCTACATTGTTTTGCTAGTTTTTAAGATATTAGCAGTTTCTAATCAGCTAATATAGTCAATTAGAAACAACAGTGCCGCCTACTGGTTATTTCAGCAAACTGGCTACAGTCAATCTAGAAGCAGCAACAATATAAACATTTATGAGTTCTTACCGGTCCCTCCCTGTCTCTGCCCGGAACAGCTCATCAAATCTCCCCATGTTTCTTGGGGACACGACAAAGGCAGACACATTGGGGAAAGCCAGGCTGGCACGTTGGATGATGTGATACAGATTGGTCTTGCTACCCTGCTGCATCTTGTTAGGAGGGCCCCAAAAGATAAGAGATTGCCCTGGAAAACGACTTAAGAACTCTTGCGGCCTTCGAAGAACCCTGTATACACTGGAATGAGCCACCACGCGGAACGTAGTCTTGTTCCCCACGTCCTTTTCATAACCAGTGGTTGGGGCATCATTCATGCGAATAATGCATTCTGCCCGGTTGATCTTTGAGCCCAGGTGAGTGTTGAGTAGGTGGCTGGAACTGGTGACGATGACGCAGCTGTTGCACTTGGAGTGTAATGTCTAAAGAGAGGTCAGGCAATTACTATTAGGTGTAACATCATGCTTCCTAACTCATCTCAGCAGCACAGTTAGCTATCTGGATATGGTTTAAAAAGGAAAAAGAATCATTGAAATGACACACCAAAGGGATAATTTTAAAGGAAACCATCACAACAAATGAATGTAAAAAGCTTGCAGCGCTCTTCTGAGGACATTTGCAAATGGCAAACATTTCAGCCGTTTTTAAACGAATATGAGTTTGCAACAGCCGCCTTCTGGTCATTTTGAATGACGGCAGTAATCTGAAAATTAATCTTATTGAGACAGTGGGATTCAAATTCACTAAAGGGCGAATTTTCGCCAGGGAAGGCTCCGCCACTTAAGCAGAAGTAAATTGGCTACCACTACGCAAATTCACTGAAATGCAAAGTTGCGTCTCTGTAGCCGAATGCTGGCGAAGTTTCACTATCGTTAATTGTTAATTCGATAGCATTCATTTCTGCCCATCGAAACTCCGTTAGTACTCTTACGCTTAAGTCTGGTTGAATAGGACGGGTTCATATAGGTCTTGTATGTGTCTTTATTAGAGATTTTGGTGTAAATACTTGAAGTGGTCACTTATTATTAAACATGTCCAAGGAAGCAATATAAATACAAAAGAGATCCTCTAATGCTCTAGACATGAGCCCACCCTAAAACAAATGTGCCATGCCCCTCAAATGGTTGGAAAAAAATGTTAACACAAAAATCTTTAATCGTTAGGACTTCTGAAGGCAATCCCGCTTTAAAATATGAAAAAACGCCAGAGTTTTTTAGAACTTTTATGACTTCCCATGAAAAAATATATGATGTCACTGACTTAAGATTGAGGAGGATCTTATCAGTTTGCCAGGTCTAAGGTGGAGAAGGAAACTCTATAGGGTGCAAAACTGCGCTAGCGATGGTCTCTTTCACTAGCAAATTGTCCATTACGCCTGTTAGGAAATTGGGATTTCTGGTGAATTTTCGCTAGCGACAGCCACTTCACCCTTTAGTAAATCTGCCCCAATGTCCTGTGATGTTGCAGAGAAACATCAGATGACTCTTCTCACTAACTTTATTTTTTGAGCAGAGCAGCATCCTAAGTGCTTCCTGCATGCTATTTTGGAACAGGAAGGGAGCAACACAATATTGCATCCCCCCTAGTGTGGGCAAATTTGCTTCAAACTCTACAAAAGTGCAGTGTCCCCTCCTCACCTTGTTGCCAGACACTGAGATGTAACCGTCTTGCAGTAGCCATTTCCTGATATTGGGAGGGTTGGTGTGTTTGAGCTTCAGCTCCCTGTAGTTGAACGGTTCCTCGCTGTTGTTGGAAGTCAATATGATGAGAAAGGTGACCAAGGCAAAAATCAGTATAAGTGCTGCTGTGCGGCCCTGTGGGGGTACCAGAAAAAGTCTTCAAAGGAACAAGCAAATCAAAATACCAGAAATACTAACTTTACTGTACTAATAAAAAAAATCAAAATGACAGGTATAGGACCTATTATGCAGAATGTTCAGAACCGGGGGTTTTCCAGATACATTACGTCTACCCAATTATTTTAAATACTAAACAAATCCAATAGGATTGTTTTGCCTCTAATAAGGATTAATTATATGTTAGTTGAGATAAGAATTGAGTCTATGGGAGACTGACTTCCCGTAATTCATAGCTTTCTGGGTAACGGGTTTCTGGATAATGGATCCCATATCTGTACTAGCAAAAAAAGAAAAATCTAAAATACTACCAAATAAAAAGCTTATGAATAAAAAAATGAAAGAAAATAATATATGTTTAGTATGCATAGTGAATTAAAGTTGGTGGTTAAGGGTCAGGCATGAATAGGGTAAGTCACATATGACATGGCCATGTTTTGCCAATTCAGGATGGGAATGGTATGTTGACAGACCCTATGAAGTTGACTCTAATCTAAACTGCTGAGCCCAAATGGGTGATTCCATCAATTCAGTAGCTCTAATAAAAAATGTTCTATGAGTGCCGGAATATACCATGTGGTTTGATCAAAAAGGTTGGAGCAGACAGAGACAACCATTAAAATATCAGGACTGAGGAGGCACAGAATGTTGACTATTAATGGCACATGGAGAGGGTGAATCAGGCACACAGCTTTTGCAATTTATTGAATGGGGTACGCCCAGGTGCTTCTGAGCAGTGTCAGACTTGGGGGTCTGTGGGTTCATCAGGACTGCCAAATCAGGAGCCTTGGCCCCCCCAGGAGTAGATCCTCCTCTTTCCCCCCCTTCGTCCCCTATTGCGTACCTTTTGATGCATAGTAAATTAGGTTGAAAAATGACACATGTCATCAAGTTCATCCTTTTAACTCTATTTTAATCTGCCTAACTGCTATTTGATCCAGAGGAAGACAAATAACTCCATTGAAGCCTCTCCAATTTGCCTCAAAGGGGGAAAAATTCCTTCCTGGCTCCAAAATCGGACCAGTACCTGGATCTATCTTCCATAGGCCTGTATTCCCCCACTTGCTAAAAAACTATCCATCCACGAGGGCTGGAGGCCCACCAGGTATTTTCCCGGTGTCCCGCCAGTCACGTCTGACTCTGCTTCTGAACCAGCACCACAGAGCGATCATTTTCTTCTGCTTCTTTGTTCTTCAATAGCCCTGGGGTGACACATGCGCAGTAAAGTAAAAATTCTGAATTTGTGCTTAAAATCCAGCTTTTTGTTTTACTGTGTGCACAGGAAAAATATCACTCCCTGGTGTTAGCTCAGAAGTACTCAGAGTCAGTGCAGTTTTTTTGCTAACAGAGGCACCGTCTTGGGGTATCCGATATGGATCATTCGGTGGTGCCTAATATTTGGCACCTTCCATTGATTTTATTCTGTCCTCCTTTTAGTTAGCATTTAATATGTTGTAGAATGGCCTATTCAGGGGCGATCCGTGGGCTGCTGTTGTCTGAGGCAGCAACCCGATGCCGCTCCCTAAAAAATGTAGTGTTGGAGCGGGTCAAAAAGGGCGGCATCGCTAGTGCAATGAGCATGTACTGCACTTTCTGCACTAGCAGAAACGGATTTCCGGGTTAAAAAATGGAAATTTGGCTCTTAAAGTTACAGGAGGCGGCTTTTTGCCGCCCCTTGTAACTGGCCGTTCACTGTGCTCACCTTGCCTCATGGCAGGAATGGCCCTGGGCCTATTCTTAGCAATTTTTCAGTCTTTTTTATAGGTTTTTTTTGTGCTTCAAACTTTCAATAGGGATTGCTGACCCTGGCAGCAGAAAAACTAACTGTCTACAGTTTTATTGATATTGTTACTTTTTATTCTGGCCCTATCCTATTCATCTTCCAGCAGTGACATACTACATGCCTTCTCCCACCCATGCACCAAAAATACATCATTGTCAACACAGGCAGCACTGTATTCATGGGGCAGGTCTCTGGAGATCATTTGTAACCCTGTGCAAGGGTCTCAATGACAAACAAGTTAAGTGACAGTAGAGAGGATGCCTATGTGCTTTCCACAGCCTGTCCCTGATGAATACAATTCTGTATAGATGGGAGAGACACAGGTGATTGTAGAGGCCTATGGCCAAGGGCTGGGTGTAAAAATACATGGCGGTTTGTGGCCGTTCTTTGCAATTTTCACCTTACTTGTACTTGGTAAATGCACCCTTTAATTTAGCGAGCCCAAGTGGAAACATGTTAACACTTTAAACAATAAATCAGAATTAGTGTACCGTGGCGCTCAGTTTAATTTTTGGCAGCATAAGGGTCCTCATGTCCAACTTCCATCCAGGTTCTTCAGACAGAAGCAGAGGATGCTGGGAGACTTAATCCAGCAACAGAATGGGGACCAGAGGATGTAGCAAGGCAAACCAAGGAAAGGCATTCATGTAAAAATGTAGCAAATGATAGGGAATGTATATTGGGGAGGAAGATGGTCTTTCACTTAGAGAGGATGAAACATGCTGTGCAATTACTGTGGTGTTAGACATATCCCACGCCGGCTTCTTCCTACCACTCTTCATTCATTTCCTTGTGCTGCACACGTGTCTAAAAAAAAAAAAGGAAAAAAATGTCACGGTTTAGCTTTGCAGGAAAATACCCTTCTTTGCATTTCCCCACTATCGAAAGGATTGTTCGCCTTTCAATTAACTTTTAATATGATCTTGTGAGTGATATTCGGAGACAATTTGCAATTGGCTTTCATTTTTTATCATTGGTGCTTTTTCAGTTTTGGTTTGAGCCGTTTCAGCAATCTGGTTGATAGGGACCAAACGACCTTAGCAACCATGCACTGATTTGAATAAGAGACTGGAATAGGAATAGGAAAGAGCATTTTGATTTTTTTTTTTTTTTTTAGATGGGGACCGGTGAGCCCCATTTGAAAGCTGGAAAGAGTCGGAAGAAGAAGGCAAGTGATTCAAAAACTATTTTTGAAAAGTTGCTTAGAATTAGTCATTCTGCAAAAATCGCCATCCTTTAGGGTCTGGCCACACAAGCAGATTCAAGGAGATTAGTCGCCCCAGCAATAAATCTCCTCTTCTTCGGGGCGTCAATCTCCCCAAACTGCCTCCCCCTTGCCCTCCGCTGGCTAAACTGAAGTCCCCCAGGTGATTTTCATTTTACCCAGCGGAGGGCAGGGGGAAGGTAGTTCGGGAGATTGTCGCCCGAAGAAGAGGAGATTTATCGCTGGGGCGACTAATCTCCTCAAATCTGCTCATGTGTCCAGACCCTTAACATAACTAGGTATTTTTGGGTGCTTTGTAGTCCCTGCAGGAAAGGCAATCACCTGCGGGCAAAAAAATAACTACATCTGTCACTGCCCTTATATGCTCGCTGTGGCTTTCTCCATTAATAAGCAGTTAATTAAAACAAACAAACCTCGATTGTGAGTAACAAACATCCGCCCAGTAATCACAGTGACTCAGATTTGGTTTCCTTTTAAAACTGCACTGCAGAGTTTCCTAAGCATTGCAACATGGCGTTGTGCAACATGCAACCCATTCCTTTCAGCGCAAAGTTTAAAAATGATCACTGAACTGGACTTGCTTTTATTAAACCTGTTTAATAAAACGGTTACTAATCACCCACTACAATTTCTGTGCATGTTTATATCAATGACTGTTCTCCTTTTAAGGCGGTCACACATGGGCGGACATTTACAGTTGTCCAAGCTGGTCATCTGAACAGATGGCTATAGAGTATTGTTCCATTCATTAAGGCTGAAGACAGATCGGGGGAAATTGAGGATGAGCTGCTACTCCTCCCATTCGTGCATCTTAGAATTTGTTTGGTCCCCCCTCACACCATTAAAAACAATATTTGTCTGCCCTTTGCCATTCCCCCGCACTGCTGGTTCTCATAACTGACCTATGAAGAAGCATATAAGGTACTGTGAGAAATGGAGACCTTTATCTAAGGTCAAATTTTAGCGTTTTTAGACCTTGAAAGAACTCTGGTATTTAAGAAAAAACTGGAATCAGTGTGAATCAGAGTCTCGCAAGTGACATTGCACCCATCATTCCTGCTTTGATAAATCATGTGCAAGTGCAACTGTTAGCAACTGCCAGGGTTCGCACCTATATATATTGTGACATTTCTATTCTATGTGTACTGTATATTGTGAGTGGGTCCCTAAGCTCAGTAACTGACAACAGAATCCGCAGAAAAGAACATGGGGAACTATTGGGGCATCTTTGGAGACCCAGATCTTTACTGCTAAAGGGCTGCGATTTCCTTGGGCTGGTACAGAAGCCCAAAACACAGTGTACAACATTACCAGCTGCTTCTTTAGATAAGCTTTAGTTCTCCTTAAGCTCCCCATAGACGCAAAGATTTCTCTTGCCGAACGACCGATTTTAGCGAAGTCCGACCAATCCTTCGAAATTATCACACGGTTAGTGGTATTCGAACGATTGAACATCTTTCGATTTTTCGGCCGACATCTGGCAGGAAAATGATCGGCCAGGGTAAAAAATCTTTGTTGGTCCCAGTGCAATCTATCTATATTTGAAGGGCCAAGCAGGCAGCTCCCCTTTGTTTTCCTGGCAAATTGGTCTTTTTAATTGATGGACAAATTCGTACGATCGTTCCGAGATAATCGTGGTCTCACGACGACGATCGGATCTTTTAAAAATCTCATGGCCAGCTTAACTCCATGCACTGGAAATGATGTAGTCCTGATTTTTGAGAGCCAATCAGCATGCAGCAAAAATGCTAGAATTCTGGGGGAAAAGATGCCAACATGGCGAACTGCACACTGTGCCCGCTTAGTAAATGCCCCCTTTTTTTTTAGTTCAGGTAAGTTTATTAGAACATACATTACACAGGTATATAGCATTTTTACAGCAGTAGGTATACCATATGCATAACAGTCATAGGTTTTATACATCCTAACCACAAGGCTGATTTACATAAAAGAGGTCAAACAGACAGTTATACATCCTCCAAAATCCATAATTGCCAAATCTTTATATAATGTTTGGAAGTACCATTCCTTCTAGCTATGAGATCTTCTACCTTTTGCAAGTCTTGGAGTGCTTTTTCCCATGCCTGATATGTAGGGGGGAGAGATGCTTTCCAATGAAACGCTATGAGCTTTCGGGCCAGGAAAAGTAATTTATCAACTGGGGTCGTCAGTGGGGTAGGTGGGTCCAAACATAATAAGTACCATTTAGGGTCAAGTGGGAGCTCAAACCCTAGTAGTTTCGTTATCCGGGCCTGAATGGCCACCCAGTAGGAATGCAGTTTAGTAAATGCCCCTTTTAGTATCCATATGTAATAATAATCATTTATACTTTGTCCTGAACCATAGTCCGTTGAAGCATGGCCTTTGATCACTGCCTCTGTACCATAGATTGGTGCCCATGGCCAACGACCAAGCCCTGACTTTCCATCACATATCAAGTAAGATCCATTCACCACTCCATGGCAAAACCATGGCACGGAATTAACCAATATATATAGGGTTTTCTCTACCCATTGTTCAGAATTTATATATTCCTGTTTTTGTGCTCTTTTGCAGACGTAAGCCAGCAATCATATTCTCTTTTTCTTCTCCCCTGCCAACCCCTCAACATGCATGCAACCTCTCCCTGTCCCCCGCTTTTAATTGCACAAGAAACCTGCTCTGTTCTGTTTTCGCAGGAACTCAATGCGTTTCTATGGCAACAGAATCAGGAGGCCTGCAGCCATCATCCCCCTACCAGACTGTTTTAGGGGAGGGGAAGATGGATTATGTGAGCGAGAGAGAAAGCAGAGGGACAAGAGAAGACAGAGTACACGTGAGGGAGGAATATGACAGTAAACAGTAAACTGCTGGTATTTTGAGAGCACAGATCTTAGCTGAAAAAGAGGAAACAAAGTTGCTGTGGGAAACGAGGAAATTGTATTTGCCTTTCAATTGCCCATCTTATCCTCTAGATATAGAGCTTTATTTAGGGATACTGTCATGGGAAAACATGTTTTTTTTCTAAACGCATCAGTTAATAGTGCTGCTTCAGCAGAATTCTGCACTGAAATCCATTTTTCAAAAGAGCAAACAGATTTTTTTTATACTCGGTTTTGAAATCTGACATGGGGCTAGACATATTGTCAGTTTCCCAGCTGCCCTCAGTCATGTGACTTGTGCTCTGATAAACTTCAGTCACTCTTTAATGCTGTACTACAAGTTGGAGTGATATCACCTCCCTCCCTTCTCCCCCAGCAGCCAAACAAAAGAACAATGGGAAGGTAACCAGATAGCAGCTCCCTAACACAAGATAACCGCTCCCTGGTACATATAAGAACAGCGCTTAAAGTGGACTTGTCACCCAGACACAAAAATCTGTATAATAAAAGTCCTTTTCAAATTAAAGATGAAATCCAATTTCTATTTTTTATTAAAGCATTCATAGCTGCTGTAAGCTCATTTAAAAATCTCAGATGTCAATCAAATATTGTCTGCCCCTCCTCTATGCCATGGGCATAGAGGCGGGGCAGACAATTACTTTCACTTTCCATTCAGCACTTCCTGGATGTCACTGCTCTCCCCACATTCCCCCGTTCTCTTTACCATTTAACTGTGTAGCCAGGGCATGGGAATGGACATCGGGAACCCCATTCTGGTGCACAAACAAGATTCTGAGATGATGCAAGGCTTTCCTTAAAAACAGTGTCCACAAAATGGCTGCTGCCTACTTGCTATCATTTTGAATTCCCAGACTGAAGGAAACAAGATTCAAATCATTTAAACAGTGTAATTAAAGTTCACTTTGCTTGACTAATGTGATAAAATAGGATTTTGAATAATTTTTTTGGGTGACGGGTCCCCTTTAATAGTAAAACCAAGTCCCACTGCGACACATTCAGTAGGAGAAACAACAGCCTGTCAGAAAGCAGTTCCATAGTGCAGCACTGGCTAAATGACCTGAGATGGCGCAATATTACAACTAAAAAAGTATACGTATTGGTTCAGGAATGAAATTTTACATGGTAGAGTGAATTATTTGCAGTGTAAACAGAGTAATTTAGAAATAAAAACTCCACCATAAAAATCATGACAGAATCCCTTTAAAGCTTCCTAATATACAGTATCAGCACCAAAGTTACCCTGTACAAATATATCTTTAAATACTTATCTAATAAACCAATGTGTTAGGGTCACTTGGCGATAGATACCACGTATTACTAAACCGTAGAAACAATCCATTCACATAGGGCCACATTGATAACACACAAATTTTTATTGAAACCATCACAATGAATATTTTCATGGCAATATGGCCACTGCTTGTCTGAAGTCTATGGATGAGATTTAACTGGTTTACTCCTGTGAAAACATTATATTTTTATTATTATCCGCCGTTCACTCACCCAATGTAGCTTACGATCTAAGGGCCCTATCACCTTAAAGTTTCGTTTGGACTGTGAAGGAAACCAAAGTACCTGGACAAAACCCAGGGAGAAGATATGAAATCCTAGCAGATCGTGCTCTGGCTGGAATTGATCCTAGGATCCCAGCGCTACAAGGCAGCTGCTAGCCACAGTACTAATAAACATTTATAGAAACAAGGGCAAACCAGATAGCTTTATTTATATGGCTTATTTATTGTGACCACTCAAAGATGTGCTTTCATTGTTCAACCTACATGAGAGTGATCAAAGCAAACTGATTATTGGTTGCGCTGGCTAAAATGAAAAATCCCGAGGCAACTTCGGAAAACGAATCCAACGATTTTTCATTTTAGCCAGCGCAAGAGTGAGGGAAGGTGTTCGGGGAGAATGGTCGCCGCCAGGCAACTAAATCTCCCAAAACGCCCAGAGTGACCTTACCCTTAATTAGTTAATGCACATGGAGTGTTTGGGGGGAAAGGGGGTGAGTGTGAGCAAGTGGCAGTAATAGCGAATGTGCCCAGAGGGGGATTATGGGGCAGAGGAAGGGTTTGGCCTTAGTTTTAGGTCTAGTTTCACCTTTGATGGCAGCTTAGGAGTGCCTATATAGAAAAAAAAACTCACCAAAAAGCTTCTGCTCGATGTAAAGGGGTTCTAGGAGATCATTATGTTACCAAAGGAAATTCAGATCTTTGATTTCCCTGTTGAAAATGATGTTCTAAAAGTCTTCCTCTCAAAGAATCGGTTTGTACTGTACAGAGACTTGAAAGCTCCCCCCCCGGAACTTTGTCATTTAGTCTCATGTCTCTGCTAGAGAAAACACAGAGCAGAGTTCTGCTGCTAAACTGTTTGGATTGCAGAGTTATTCAGGGGACGGAGGAAAAGACTAGAGAGCTATATTTGGAAGTTGCAGTATGCGACGGAGGAACAAGATGATAATATGAGAGTTGATTTTGCCAGTAGTCAGATCAGGGGTGTAACAGCAAGCCCTGTACAGTAAGGCCCTAGTTAATGAGATATTTCAGTATTTATTGGGAGAATGGTTCAACTTACTGTTTTTGGGGCTCTACATTGAATTTTCTTTGAGGCCTAGTACCATCTAGTTATGACAGTAGTGTCAGATTCTTCTGGGGATGTTAGATAAACACTAGAAGCACCACATAATATCTATACTGAATAGATTATGAGCTCCCTATGAGTATTTAGGTACAGAGGTAGCCACAATTAGCCTAGCATGATGCCTCTAGCTATCTTAGAATGTTACCTGCATTGCAATTTGCTGTGCTTCATTCTTAAGGTGGCCAGATTTAAGATGCAGATTCAGGTCCTTTAGAACGATTCGGCAGCTTATGTGCACGTGCATGGGGCCCTCGATATCTGGCCCAAAATCATCCAGATCTCAATCAGGGAGGCTAGATTGGCTCATTGCTGCGGTCCCTTTCATTGTGATTGTTTGGCCCTAGTGCTAAGCAATCACATTACCGTGATATCGCCCACCCAAGGTGGCCCTGTTGAAGGGTAGATTTGCTCTTTTGGTGGCCTAGCCAAACAAACACATCTTACAGTGTATGTACCTTTAGGTAGCTGGTTTTCTGGGTCAGAGCCCATGTCCTAATAAAGGTGTTTTGACTAAAGAAGTCATGGCTGGTGCTGTCTGTGAGTATACTGATTGAAGAGAACAGTGTGAAGTGGACATTGTATGACTTGCACCAGATTGAAGCCAATTCCTGGAGCGTGCTGATTACACTACTTGCTGAACTACCTTTAGGTATAAACTGGATGAGATGACTCTGGGACTATAATTGGCCAAACCGATGGCCAATTGGTATCTAAAGGTGGTCACTGTAATGGAGTCCGAGATCGGTTTCCAAAATGGTGGCCAAGATGGTGTCCAGGATGGTGGCTCCCTGGTTCCTCACGGACGCAGCTGGATGATGCCGACCTCTTCCCGCACTCTGATTGGTCGCCGGCGACGGAACGGACGTCGGCGTCAATAATTGGCGCCGGCGTCGGTCGCACACGCCAGCGCGTCGGTCGCTGACGCCAGCGCGTCCGCGCACACGTCATGACGCCGATGCGTCCAAAATTGGCGCCAAATCTTGGCCTATATTAAGGAGCTCTGGAAATTCATCAGTGCCCAATTATAGGTTTTAGCTTGCTACTCCTGGGTGTGATCTTGTGAAATCTTTGCTATTGTGTACCGACCTTTTGCCTGAATTCCTCGACCTTGAACCTCTTCTGCCTGGACTGACCTTGTTTCCTGTTGACCATTCTTTCGTCTCATCCTAAATCTGTACCGCGAACTTGGACTTTGCTACTTCCTCCCCTGGTCCTCACTACTTCTGAGGCCTTTGGGCCTTACAGCCACACACAGAGAGATCCGCTCGTTTGGCAATGTCTAGGGCCCAATGAATGGATCATAATGAAAGGAATAAGGGCGATCGGATCAACAAACAGATGCGGTCCGTTATCTGGTGGGATTTTTAGCCCTGCCCGATCGACATCTAACCGGCTTTCAGCCAAATATCAATCGTGGAAGCCCGTCGGAGGGCAAATAAGCTGACGACTCGGTCTGTTGTCAGTGTTTATTGGCCCGTGAATGGCCACTTTAAGATAGCCCTGGAAGCTCAACTTGAATATCAGTTTGAGAGAGATTCAGGCTGAACATGTATTTGCTGTCCTAGATATTCAAAATTGATGATTCAGCAATGTTTTCAAGTATGGGTTTAACCCTATTATGAACTAAACCGAGTCTTTAACCAAATATTGGACCTTAACGTGGGAATTGAACTGTTTGATAACCACTACTCTAGAATGGCCGGAATCATCGAACCTTGGAATTAGAGGATGAATTTCTGGCTTTGATACTGGCACAATACCACCACTATTCAGTGAACCATGATGACTATCCCCATACAGTCTGCACCGTAAGCATTCTTGCAGCAACGTAACTAGAGGGGGGCGGGCCCTGGCGCAGGACGCGCAGCCGAGCCCCCGCCCCCCTCCGTACACCTGGAACTGGCCGGAATAAGTGGCGCGTGAGCTGCCGGGGGGCCCTGAGGGGGTGCGGGCCCTGGCCCAATCGCACCCCCTGCTCCCCCGGTAGTTACGCCACTGCATTCTTGTAAATATGCAGTATATATTCACTAATGGAAAATGCATCATATATTTACTAATGGAAAATTTGCACATTACCATTTACTACACAGAAATGCAGGCATTGCAATTCTTTTCCACCATGGCCTTGCACGTGTTTGAAATCATAAGCATCCCTTGCAGATGCTGCCCATTAGTATTATGTAACAGCGAAATACAACAACCATGGCCTTATAACAAATACAGGGAATCCTGGTAATTAAATGCTCCCACTATCCTTATTTGCATATGGAGTTAAACAATAAATCAACAACAAACTGATCTTTCGCCCATTGGCAAGGCAGTGGTGGCCCATTTCACTATAAATAAAACATTTCCGTATTAAAAAACGATATGGTTGCAGTGCACCTGTACCTCCTGAACCAGGAGAGTAAAAACAGAGAAAGGAGGCCCAGTAGCTGCTGGTGGGGCAAAGAATTTAGGATCCAAAATAGGGGTTGTTCACCTTTGAGTTAACTTTTAGTATGATTTAGAGAGTGACACTCTGAGACAATTGGTTTTCATTTTATATTCTTTGTGGTTTTTGAGTTATTTAGCTTTTTATTCAGCAGCTCTCCAGTTTGCAATTTCAGCAATCTGGTTGCTAAGGTCCAAATTGCCCTAGCAACTATGCACTGAGTGGAATAAGAGACTGGAATATGAATATCAGAGGACCTGAATAGAAAGAAAAGTAATAAAAAGTAGCAATAACAATAAATGTGTAGCCTTACAGAGCATTTGTTATTAGATGGGGTCAGTGACCCCCCCCCATTTGAAAGCTGGAAAGACTCAGAAGAAAAAGGCAAATCATTTAAAAACTATAAACAATAAATAATGATGATCAATTGAAAAGTTATTTTGAATTGGCCATTCTATAATAGGGATGCACTGAATCCAGGATTCGGTTCGGGTTTCGGCCAGGATTCGGCTTTTTTCAGCAGGATTCGGCCAAATCCTTCTGCAGGGCCGAACCCAATCCGGATCCTGATTTGCATATACAAATTAGGGTCGAGGAGGGAATCCACATGACTTTTTGTCACAAAACAAGGAATTAAAAAATGTTTTCCCCTTCCCACCCCTGATTTGCATATGCAAATTAGGATTTGGATTCGGTTGAGTATTCGACCGAATCTTTCGGGAAGGATTCAGGGGTTCGGCCGAATCAAAAAGAGTGGATTTGGTGAGTCCCTATTCTATAACATACTAAAAGTTAACCCAAAGGTGAACCACGCCGTTAAACCTGTGCTGTGGCATCTAGTTATTTTCTGCTATGCCTATGGCAACTACATTCAGACTGACCAATGAGCCAACAAATTCAGAATGGAATATATCATGATCAAATTGAGAGCGGCTTTAATTCCCAAACTAGATTTGCAAGCTGTTCCATTAGTATAATAAGGCAAAATGGTATGGAATTACAAAAGCAGCTGGAAGGATGAGGGCTGAATAGCCCTTCTTTATATAAATGGTGGTCCAAAGTAGGTCAGAACCCTTAAAGGGGAACTATCGGGATAATGAAAATTTAATATAAGCTTCCTCATACTGAAGTAAGAAACTTTCTAAATACAATCAGTTAAAAATTCTGCATTGTTTGTGAAATAACCAAGTTTATATTCACTATTCCTCTCTCAGCATCTGTTTCTCTTTATGTCTTCATGCAGCAGTTGGGTGTCAGATGAATGATCCAATATATCTTATAGGGTGGGCTCCCTTTCCTAGCAGATGAATTACATCTCACTCAAATAACTGATTCCAGTACAAACACAATAACAAAATAACTGCCTTTTGCAAAAATTCTGCATGTAGAGAGACATGATGTCTGGTGATTTTCTTCTGTATATCTTCTAGGTAAAAGGAGACCCCTATAATCTCTATATATCTTTCTGTACATCTTCTAGGTAAAAGGAGCCCCCCTATAAGATATATTGGATCATTCATCTAACACCAAACTCCTGAATGAAGACAGAATGAAGAGAGAGGAATAGTGAAGATAAACATGTTTATTTCAGAAACGGTACAGCATTTTTAATTGATTGTATTTAGAAAGTTTCCTATTTCAGTGTGCTGAAGCTAATATTACATTTTAATTTTCATGGTAGTCCCCCTACTTCAGTCTTGACGCTTCGATATACAGCCTAAACATTATCACCAATGTCCCATGTTAAATCCTGGCCAGTTTAAAGTGTAGGTCTATCTCAGGGGTGCCCAAAAGGTAGAATGGGATCTACCAGTAGACCTTTAGCTGGTGATCAGTAGATCTCCAGACACTGTCAACAAACAGCTTGTCTAAATCACCCTCCTGTTTTCTTCTTTTTATGTAGATATTTATTCTTTTAAGGTTACATTAGAAATAGTTTTTTTTTTTAACATAGCAATACAAATTCTCTTATAAATCAATATAATATTTAAGTAATATTCTCCGTGGGAACAGAATGCTAACAGTGATATTATGGATGTACTGTAGATCATAATGGGACAACATCACTAAAAGTAGACCCCACATAAAGTATGGGCACTCCTGGTCTATATCATCTCTCTGTGTCATTTTTAGAGAAGTCTACAGCATCTGTTTTCAGGTGTGGTGCCTTATCGTGGGGATCAAGGAAAAAGCCACATATGTAAAAGGTACATGATATAGCCAGTCTTGTAGCAACCTTCCCAAAGGGTACTCACCAAGGCCAAGGGAAGCAGACACTGACCGATACGGGGTCCTTCCTTTAGCTGGGATTTCAGGCCTCCTCTCTTGCTGTCAGGGTAGTTCTCCTCTCCAAAGCTTGGTGCCTTTTTTCCTCCCAAGGCAGGACCCAGCATCTGTTTCCCCAGCACTTTCTTCTACAGGCTGGGAGACAGTGCTAGTGCTTGGGCTTTCCTTCCCCCCAGCAGACCCCCGGTGCAGCCCTCTCTCTATCTATTGTAATTGCAGCTTCCCTACAGCCTGAAGGTCTCTGTCTCCCACCCACACCATGGTCCTTTCAATCCCAGGCTCCTGCACCCACCCACTCTCTCCCCCTCTGAAGGTTTACCTTTCTCTGTCCTCTTTGCTCTTCAATATCCCACTCTGTGTCAAGGATCTGCCTATTACTCTAGCTTTAAGGGTCTCTCTTTATGAAAATGGCCTTGCCATGCAAGATAGTGCCAATATGAGACAAGGCAAAGGGGTCTGTGCTGCTTCCCCCTGGCAGAGGGTCTATCGCTCTCCCAGGCTGCAGAGCCCCAGTAAAAGCAGCAGCTGCTACAGAAACGCAACGACAGCAAATGAACAGCTGGGTCCTAGTGCCTGAAAGGTTTTCTCAGCATGCCTGAAATCTCCTTTATTGTTATTGTTTATTTAAGACTTAAACATCCAGTATTTCACATTCAGACAGCAAAAGAAAAGAGGCAAATAGGAGGGGAGCCTAACATAATCCTTTACTTGTAGCCTTTAGGGGAAATCTGGGGAATACCTTTTTAATTTGTGGAATGCCGCTGCCTATCATATAAGGATAACAGTTAGAAGGGCAGAGGGATTAGACTGGCACATGATCGGTGCCCACACTGAATCTCTCAGAGCAAAGCCATTGCTTGCAGATTTTTTTTTTCCTCCTTAACCATTTGTGGTCTGTTAGGGATCAGAAACTGTTTTGTCCTCGCAGTACAAGGACAAAAATTAAGAAAGTGGATTGTATATAAAAAGATTGAAGTTTTATTAGCCAAAAATTAGCTAAAAGGTTACATAATGAGATCACATGCCCCACAAGGAATCAAGGACAAGTACAAGGAATAGATAGGAGTATATACTGTATATATCATACATACCTCCCAACATTTTGGCCACCATGTTCATTTTACAAAATTAGGCAGGTTATGAAAGTTTGAAAATAATTCTCCTTATCTAAACAGTTTTTTTTGTGTCTCAAAATTGTTACAAAGTATCTTATTTGCACCTGTTAGCTGTTCTGTGCTCTCTGCTAAAAGCCAATTTCTTTTTCTGGCAGTTCAGTGCAGAGAAAATAGGGACTTTCCAGTACAAATGACGGACTGTAGGTTGAACTGTCAAAAGAGGGACTGTCCCTCCGAAAAAGGGACAGTTGGGATGTATGTATGTATATATATCTATATCTATATATATATATATATATATATATAGTTATATATATATATTGACATTTTCAGAAGAACCAGCACTCCCATATATAAAAAATATTTGTTTTTATTTCTGTTGCATTCCAACTTTTCGGTCCCTGTTGGGACCTTTCTCTTGAGCCTAAACGTTGGAATGCAACAGAAATAAAAACAAATATTTTTTCTATATAGGAGTGCTGGTTCTTCTGCAAATACATATATCTTAACCATGCACCCCAGCTGGATAAGCTACAATAGTGTGCCTTGGAGTGCGGATACTCATTGGATATATATATATATATATATGTGTGTGTGTGTTCTTTAAGGATCGCACTCACAGGACTTATACAAAAATAGAGTTACTATATTAAAATGCCTGTATAAAATGCTGTAACACCAGCTTTATTCACTATATATATATATATATATATATATATATATATATATATATATATATATATATATATATATAGAATAAAGTACCCCTCTTGTAAAATATAAGTACATTATAGGTTGCCAAGGAGTTCCATGACCATATAAAGGCAGAAGGCATTTGAACTCTGAGGTTACTTCTAATATCCTCATTATTTTTTATTAATTATAATACACGTTTGAACTCTGAGGTTAATCAATTTGTATGCCTAGGTGCAGAAACATCAATATTTACGTCATACTTCACAAAGAAGCTGCACTCTCAGGAAGAGAAAGGCCTTGGATCGGGCCGAAACGACAGATTGAAGTTCTGTTAATAAATGATTATTTTATTTTATAAGTCCTGAGAGTATGAATTCTTCGTGAAGTATGACATATATATATATATATATATATATATATATATATATATATATATATATATATATGTATATATATATATATATGTTATTGGACCTGGAGCACCTACGTTGCTCAGAGACCTATGTAGGAACACATTAGCAGAGGAGAGGAAACCACAAGTTTGGCTGTGCGGTTGTCACAGAAAAACATTATTTTTGCTATAATTAAAATAGATTTGGGAACAGCTAATAATGTCAAAGCCCATCTTTCCCTAACTGCTGTTCTGAGCTCCTATTTACTGTTTTGTGGTCCCCTAGTAGGGCTTGAGCAGCAGCCCTTTTGCCCATTACCCTGCTGAACCTAGGTCCCCTAAAGACAGTTCAGTTTTATGCTGCTATCATGCAACACTCATAGATGAAAATTATCTCAAATCCTGCATGAAAATGTGCCTATGCAGTTACAATTCAACTTCATTAGATGATTACACACTATATATGAAAATACATAACATACCTTTATATTGGTGGAATTTCCCTTCAAACAGGACTCTTTGCAATTCTTCTGGGGATAAATACATAATTTAAATGGATATAATCACCTCCCAGTCACGCAAGATTTAATTTTTAACTTCATAATAAGGTGGAGCGCATCTATTGCGGGGCAATCCTATCATATAAATATGTGCACTGTATTTTAGCCATATAAGATTCATAAAACGTTTGATAAAAATAGACAAATCGGCAACCTTGGAACCTTGCTTAAGGGTGGAGTAGAATTGTACATGATTATCACTCACTTTGGGTGGTTATTGCTTCTCAGGGTAGAGTATTATATGATCATCAGCAGATAATGTTCAGATGAAACGGTGAAATGTCCATAGGCTTATCTTTTCTTTGATGCTAAGAGATTGTGGCCTAGGTTTGAGTTTTCTGTTTGCTACGTAGCCAAGGAACGACTGGTTGATGAATCTGTGATATGAGTCTTCTCAACTGTACAAAGCAGAATACCTCCAGTCAGTTTAGTCCCCAATGCTATGGGCAAGGATTCTAACTAGGGATGCGCCGAATCCAAGATTTGGTTCGGGATCCGGCCTTTCTCAGCAGGATTCAGTTTTGACCGAATCCAAGTGCCTGGCCAAACTGAATCCTGATCCAAAAAATCACATAGCTTTTCATCTCACAACCAAAGTCACATTTTTTTTTAGCCTCCCTTGAATCTTCCCTGATTTACATATGCAAATTATGGTTCGGATTAAGTTCGGTATGTTCCAACAGATGGTCGCTTTCACGGTTCTAAGGTAGCCTCTAGGACTTTTCAGGTCCAAGCCACCCTTTTGCTATCCATCATGTGACCACAAGTGCATAACAATGTTAAACTGTTTAAATGGCATCCAGAACAACAAATAATTACCCCTTTTCCCTTATTGCTATTAATGGGGACCTGCCATCCAGACATAAAAAAACTGTATAATAAAAGTCCTTTGCAAATTAAACATGAAACCCACATTCTTTTTTTTTAATTAAAACATCCATACAAAAAGATTTGGAATTATTTTTTAGGGTGACAAGTGCCCATTAAGGCTAGGCCCCCACTAAAGATTTTGAGGCCTTTTTATTGGGGCCATCCCGATTTCATACCTACTGCTGCAGGGTGATTAAAGGGGTAGGTCACCTTTAATTTTAAGTTTACTTTTAGTATGTTACAGAATGTCCAATTCTAGGCAACTTTTCAAATGGTCTTCCTTTTTTCTTTTGTATAGTTTTTTAATTATTTGCCTTCTTCTTCTGACTCTTTCCAGCTTTCAAATGCATGGTTGCTAGGGGAATTTGGACCCTAGCAACTGTATTGCTAAAAAGACAAACTGCAGGGCTGCTGAATATAAAGATAAGTAACTCGAGAGCCACAAATTATAAAAAATGTAATCCAATTGCAGATTGTCTCAGAATTTAACTCTCTACATCATACTAAAAGTTAATTTAAAGGTGATCAACCCCTTTATTGAGTATTCTCTGGTATCTGCAGAAGTGAAATTAGCTTATATGTATTATTATTTTTGAGGGCTCTTATTCAAAGCAACCAATGTTTGTTTGTTTGCAGGTAGATGTTTCGTTGTGTTCAGGCCAACTGCAAGAAAATTTTGCAAGACCGTATTATTTAGAAAAAGGAAGACGGTGGAATTTTTGCTTGGGAGGTGAAGAGTGGAGGAGTAAGTTGAAGAGTCTGAGCACAAAAGCATCTGACGGCAAGGAGAGACAGGCACTGCTGGTGAGTAGTTATCTCTGGCTGATATTTGTATAGTTATACACATGTATCCCTATTCTCTGCCATAAGCGTGGAGGCTTTCCACTGGAGAACTTATAATTATATATGTGTATATATAGCTGATCTCTTTTTTGGGAAGATAAGCTTCCCTAAATGTTCACAAATGCTCAATCTATGGTAAGATTTCCAGCCTGTAGCCCTTCTGCCTGACAAATGGGTTACAACCCATTGATAGTTATATAGAAACTGGCCTATTTCACTTCACTAAAAAATGTTAAACTGAGAAACATCACCAAAATGTATTGGTGCCCATGGGAAGGCAAAACGGCATTACAGTAAATGCGTTTTTGTCAGACAGTCTAGTTCAGGGATCCCCAACCTTTTTCAACCGTGAGCAACATTGAGATGTAAAAAGATTTGGGGAGCAACACAAGCATCAAAAATGTTCCTGGGTAGTGCCAAATAAGGGCCATGATTGGCTATTGGTAGTCCCTATGTGGACTGGCAGCCTACAGGAGTCTCTGTTTGGCAGTACATCTCTTTTTTTATGCACCAAAACTTGCCTCCAAGCCAGGAATTAAAAAAAAAAGCTCCAGCTTTGAGGCCACTGAGACCAACATCCAAGGGGTTGGGGAGCAACATGTTGCTCATGAGCTACTGGATGGGGATCACTGGTCTAGATGGGGTGCCTGTTTTAGAGCAGGCTTCCTGCACCCACATTGCTAGATCAAAGAGGGGGAAAAGAGAAGGAAGAGGAACTCCAGCAGTGTTACTGCAAACAACTTTTTATTCCAGGCAGTGGTAAACACAACATGTTTTGGGTTCAATACCCTTTATCAAGTGAATAAGGACCATTAACACGTGCACCCATTTAAAACTCATATGCACTTTGACCTATACAACATAGTGCAGTCTGGGTAATCAATTTAAAGAGAAATGTACTAACACATTTTAAAACGGTGTGTATATAGGTTGTATTGCACCACATAAATAGTGAAGCCGGTGCTCAGACCATAATTGTGTGCACAGATATAAAAAATTTAAAAACTCAGGGCCACACTCTCTGCTTGTCTGTAACATGCATTCCCTGCTAGAGGCTGCTGGGAGTTGTAGTCCATAGTGAGGGGGGTAAAGTGACACTTGTATCTGTGTGTGTAACATTATTAACACATAAATAGTAAAACCAGTGCTCAGACCATAATTGTGTGCACAAATATAAGAAATATAAGTAATAGAAAACTTTGCAGCATACAAAAATAAAAACAATTAAAGTTAAAAAATCCCAATCTTGTATTCATCTTTATTTGCTTGTATCCAATTGCGATAAGTCCAGGATGGTTAAAAAATGTCCATTTGTTAAGAAAGAACAAAATGTCCAATAATATAGAAACAGTGAAACAATTTCCTGAAAGGAACAAAAGATATCAAAAAATGTCACTTTAGGCAGGCCACTGTCTTACTAAAACCTGGCCTACTCAATGATGAAACGGTCCGCACACACCAATGTTGCAGTCGGGGATTGTGCCACTTTTATTAATGCCACCACGATTGTTGGTGGCATTAATAAAAGGGGCACAATCCCCGACTGCAACATTGGTGTGTGCGGACCGTTTTTTGAAATTACAAAGCAGTAAGGAGACCGGGCTTGGTCAACGGAGGACCAGCACCACCACGCAGAAAAGTGGAAGGAGGTGTGCGGTAATAGAATATTTTATTCTACTCAATGATGAGACACTGCACATGATGCCTGTCCCAGGTAAAGAAACTGAACAAAGCGTGTAAGGGCAAGACATCCTATGGTCAAAGGGATACAAAGTATTTGATACGTCCCAATTTTTCAACACTCCCTATGTGACCCAGCATATAATATGTGGATTATAGTACAATATTTACGCCAGCATATATTGTAGTAATTTATATCCTGTAACTCACCCATATTACTTTTATGGCAAGAGATCTGTGTAAGACTGCGTGTAACTGGCATTGAATCTTTATAGTCTTAACATCTGCAAAAAAAGCAATATGCAAGATGGTTAACACAACTTTTGTTACAAGAAGCAACTTAAACTGCCCTTATGCTCTTATATGCGAGTATTAACAGACCGTATTGTTTTTCCCCCATAGAGCATTTACCCCCTAGCTATGGACTATAACTCCCAGCAGCCTCTAGCAGGGAATGCATGTTACAGACAAGCAGAGAGTGTGGCCCTGAGTTTTTATATTTTTTTTATCTGTGCACACAATTATGGTCTGAGCACCGGCTTCACTATTTATGTGGTGCAATACAACCTATATACACACCAATGTTTTAAAATGTGTTAGTACATTTCTCTTTAAATTGATTACCCAGACTGCTCTATGTTGTATAGGTCAAAGTGCATATGAGTTTTAAATGGGTGCATGTGTTAATGGTCCTTATTCACTTGATAAAGGGTATTGAACCCGAAACATGTTGTGTTTACCACTGCCTGGAATAAAAAGTTGTCTGCCCAGGCCTACAGTGCTAAATCTTCCAATAGACAGCACTCCGTTGTTCCATAAAAATGCCTTTATTTTATCTCATCTCATGGCAGCAAAAAAGAATTGCAATGTTTACAGTGGCACCCCATTCTTTGTCAAGAATTGACAAAGACAATTGCTTGACAATTAGTGTGCTGCCATTCAAAAACATTGCAATCCTTTTTTGCTGCCATGAGATGAAATAAAATAAAGGTATTTTTATGGAACCATGGAACCCCGGAGTGCTGTCTATTGGAAGATTTATGTTTGTTGAGGAGAAGCCATTGTGAACAGGCTTCATGACGTGCACCCTGTCTGAAAATTGAACCGAAGAGGTTGAATTGTGTGAATTGTGTACCAGGCCTACAGTGCCACAACTTTAGGGCAGCACACTGATTGCATGGGGACTGTCTGGGAGACTTTGACAGCAGTTTAAATATTCTGTCCAGCCAAGGGAGGGGGGACTGGTGATACAAGGGGAAAAGTAGGGTGCAAGTGAACTCCATGGCTAAGAGGTGTATCATAACTGAAATCCACCCTAACAGTTTACACGGCCCAAAACGTGTCCTGATTGCAGTTCTATGTAAGCTATGTTCTCCAAGGTTTGGGGCATGAGTTGTTGTGGGGGCAACAGAACTTCCACTAAGAGGTACATGAGGTAGAACTGTAAGGGGCCCAGGAATTGCTGTGGCCTTGGAAATCCATTTTCTACTGTTCACTATGATACACTTGAGGCACCAGTGGAAAAACTAGGTTGCTAATGGCAGGCATTTGTATTCCTCAATTCCCTATGCCTTCTGGGTATCTCCAGCTCTGTCCTTCTCCAGGGCAAAGTTGGCATAAATTGCAAGTGCAGATCAGTGTCGGACTGAGATGTCAGGGGCCTACCAGAAAACCTTAGACCGTGGGCCCACTTTCCAAACTATTATTCCTCCTCTACTCACTCAACCTATATTTTTTCCTAGTCTGTTCATAATATACTATATTCTTCTATCATTAAGCCCCTTAAAGAAATAGGGAATGACCATGAAATAGGCCAAATGGTTAGAAGCAAGAGGTCCAACTGACACCTGGGCCCACCGGGAGTTTTTTCTGTTTTTTTTCTGGTATCCGGGTGGGCCAGTCCGGCACTGGTGCGGATGCAAGTTTAGCAGCACAGCAAGAGAGCCTACGGATCGTGAGTGCTCCCCCCCTTTTCTTTATCTAAAATGTGTTTTTCCTCCATTTTTGTGATTGACCAAACCAAGCTGATTTAATTGTTTGGGCCAGTGATCAGATCACAGCCCACAATGGCCGTCAGGTATAAATAATTTCTCCAATGAGTGCTTGACCATGCCCATACCCAAGTCAGAAGACTGTGACTAATTAAAAATGTGACAATATCTGTCAGAGTTTTATTATTTGATTATTATTCTAGTAGACCTGACAAGCCATACAGATGTTTTAAGGCTGTGGGGTCTTTGGCCTCCCACCACTGGAAGGGGTTTCTGTCTAGGCCTAGAAGGATTTCTGGGTTACCTAGGATAGTGTATTTTATCCTAGCCCAGGTGCTAAAGGTCTGGTCTAGCATAGGGGTTATTGGGTCTGGATATTGTATGGTAGCCACAGGACTAAATTTGACTGGTTGAATCAACGATTCCTCCATTGTCACCCATTTTATTAAAATAATATATTCAAAATATATGAAACCATAGCCTTAACTTCTGTATCTCTCATATGGAAACATAAATTTCTGCTGTCACTATGGAGCATTGATTATCTTAGCAATATGCAATACGGCAGGTCCCATTCATACGTATAACTACAAATCAACAAAGAAGGGATGTTCTCGCCACATAACAGACACGATACCTTTATACTTAACTGTCTAAGGTAGGCAAAATGGCAACACAGCTCCCACTTGTATGTATTAATGCAAGTATACTGAAATGGAAATCTAGCTATATCCTCATAGTACTCTGTCCAAGGGAAACGATGTCACAGTTTGACAGTCGTTCTTTATATAGTGCCAATATGTTTTGCAGTGCTTTACAGAGAATAAACATCACTCACTGCTCCAGTAGAGATTACAATCTAAGATCCCTATCACATTCATACACACATGGGTCAGTTTTATCTGGAGCCAATGAATTTGACTGCATGTTTCTGGAGTGTGGGAGACATTTGAGTACTTAAAGAATCATCATGTCTGCGTGGGTTGAGTATACAGACATTGTAGATACTTCCCTGACCACAATCAAACCTAGGACCCTAGTGCCAAAAACCAACAGTACTAACCATTGCGCCACTGTGCAGGTGAAGGCTATGTTGTTTTATTATACTTTGAAAAATATTTTTCAAAGTAAAGTGCATAGGTAGAAAATTTGTATGCCTACAGTCTCCAACCAGGTACAAATATCTGCTAATAATTTGTGACAGTTCCACATAAAGTGCCCCACACACCAGGGGAAAATAATAATGGGCTTATTTCCTGGAATAAGGTTCCTTTCCTTCCTTATCATGGGTCCTGTTAGGGGTCGAACTGCTGTTTAGATTGGGTCACCCTGATTCTGGTGTATGCAGAATGTGATTCATAATACAATATAAATGAAGCTGCAAGCATAGGACACAACATATAGTAGCTGACCATAGGGCCGTGTCTACAAGTCAACTGTTGGCCTCTTCATGTTATATAGTCTTCACTCCAGTCTGTCCAGCACATGCTGTTTCTCACTACTTTATACATGTTTATCAGTACCTGCCCCACCTCTAACTAACATGTAAGCAAACGGACAGATGAGATGTGATAGAAAGGTCCCATCTGGCCTATTGTTCATATCTTGTTCTCACATAAAGTAATTATCTTTTGCTATAGCAATCAGACTTACCATGATATCGATATTTCTGTAGCGAATATTTTTACCCATGTTAAAGAACCTGTCATCCAGGCCCCACTCTCCCAGCAAGATACCGATAGACTTAAATATTATAGGGGTTATATAGGAATTGTCCAAGGCTGGGGTCTAATGGGGTATCATCCAATACTCTGGCTGGCTAGTCCAACTCTACATATATTTCATACCAAGAAGACATCTATGTACACCTTTTTCAAAAATGATACTTCCATAAATACCACCAGATTTCTTTCTATATTAATCCCTTTAGGTCATAGGTGTTTGTTCATAAATTGAATTTATCTCAGTTTTTTGTAAGAAATGCAACCTATCGTATATCATCTCCTATCTGAAAAGACCACTTCTATACCAAATAGCCTTTGACATCTGGGATCCAAACTGTGGATGACTTTCAGCTTTATTTCTAATATTAATTTTATGTTCTTAAAACCTCAATGTTTTTGTAGGACCATCCAACAGCCTGCCACCCACATCCTAGTATTTAAACTCATCTTCTATGTTCTTGGTTCTTATTTTTTTCACCTTCTCTTTTCCTAGGTTGAAGGAAAACCTTGCATTTCATCTTGTATCTTAATATTTTTATTAATGCCACTGTGGCCACCAAACTCTTAATAAAAGAGGCCCTTCAGAAGATGACTTCAGGCCTGTTTCTCTCCCTCAAGACAGGATCTGCTTGCAGAATATGTCTTTGTTACATTGTTATTATATACTCCATCCTAGTATATACAGTATTTAGGAGCCAAACATAAATGATCCTCTTCTTACAACTCTTGTGTCAATCCACCAATAGGCCTGATGAATGCTCACAGAGATATTCAGTATATCACAAAGGCTATTATAAACTACAACTTGGCTTCCTCATTTCAAAGCAGATATTGTGGAATTGATGTGAAGACTCAAGGCCCGTTACTATCAATCTATGGCCAGGGCCATACTTTCTATAAAGGCACACGAGGGCCTTTGCCCAGGGCAGCAATTTAAGGAGGCAGCTCTCTTTGGTCTTTAAAAAAAAAAAAAAAAAAAAAATACTCTAGCCCTTTGGCATACACTGAATACTTCCTTCACAATCTGGTGGGGGAGCTTACAAGAGTGGGGATAACCCTCTCAGATTGGATTGGCAGGTGCACAATAGTGGCATTCATCAATTTGATTGGAGCAGCGGTCGGCTAGAGAAAGTTGTGCCTAGGTCAGCATCTAATGGAAATCCACTGCCTACTTCCAAAGGTTTCTAAAGCATTCCCATCTTCCACAAATAAGACAATATTCAAATAAATTATTTGTAACTAACTCTGTGTTCCCATAGTTTTGTAAATTAATTTCATAATTATTATTCTGGTTTGAGTTAAAATGTTCTGTCTCTTTTTCCAAACCGCTCCACATAAACATTAGATCATTTCAATAACATAATTAATTAATGACATGCTTCTTTGTTAATTCTCTTACAACACAGCCTCTTCTGCTAACCTCATATAAAGATTAGTGTACGATGGTGCCAACTAGGAGCCCTTTGATGTACTGGCAATGTAGTAACGACATTTTTAAAATCATGATGTTTTTGTAAGTTATTTTTGGGAGAGGATAAATGATGTTACCAAAATATCATCCTTTTCTAAACTAATTCCTGCATCTTTCAGTGTTTATAAATGTCTGACACATCAGGTAACCCATTTCCTATTTTAATCTCCTTAATTAAATGTTAGTTATCATTCATATAATGGCAGCATTACTAAGAGTTAAGGAACCTTACCCACATATGTTGTTAATACGTGTAAATGTATCATAAAATATATGATTACATCCATACACTTGCGACAGAAACCTGATTATTTTATTGTATCATTGTGCATTATATTGGTGTTGTATATCTTTATACTTAGAGGTGGCCTTTGCACTGTATTGTAATTTTAAGAATTAGTATATAATTTCTTGGGTAATGCTTTTAATTGGTGCAGCAGCTTGGGCCTGAGTAAGATTTCTTGGGTGCATCTGTATGGACCCGAATAAGCTTTTTTTGGTACAGCAGTTTGGGCTTGAATACAACTTCTTGGGTGCAGCGGTATGGACCCAAAAAAATCTTTCTTTTGGTGCAGCAGTTTAGGCCTGAATAAGATTTCTTGGGTGCAGTTGTATGGACCTGAATAATCTTATATTGTTCGAATGTAAAGAATACATTTTGTTTGAATGTATCTGAATTCTAAATTCTCCAGTAAAGATTTGGCTAAATCCAGAAATAAAAACTGCTAGAATTTGGCCGAATCCTAAACTGAATTCTGGTTTTGTCGCACCCTTAATACGCTTAACTCATCAAATTTTACTTACATTTCTCTTGCTTGTTGGAGTCATCATACATTCATCAGATTTTTTACTTTTTGCAAGTTCTATGCATTTATTGGTATGAAAGTAGTCTATTTCATTAGTTCATGGAGCCATTACAGTGATACCTGCCTTGCTGCTAACTGATCCATAAGAAGGCTGGAAACCCCATCTGAAGCCTCTCCAATTTGTTTTGGAGGGAAATATAATTTGTTTCAGACTCCAAGCTGTCATTAAGAACCATCCCTGGATCAACTTTGTACTAAGAACTAATTCCAGTAACCTGGAAACCCCATCTGAAGCCTCTCCAATTTGCTTTAGAGGGAAATAAAATTAGTTTCAGACTTCAAGAGTCATTAAAAGCAGTCACTGGATCAACTTTGTACTAAAACCTAATTCCAGTAACCTTGTATTTCCTCCCTGTCTGAAAAAGCATTTGGACCTTGAATAAGATTTCTTGGGTGCAGCTGTATGGACATAACATAATCAAAGAACCCATTGTGACCAATCAAATGTGTGTGTCTTAAAAAGTTTGGGTTAAATTATGCTTTAAACCCTTAAAAAAAAAAAGTTCAACCCTTAACTAAAAAAAACCCTACCCTCCATAGATCCCCCTCCCTCCAGTCTAGCTGCTAACCCGGAGAAATGCCCCCTAACTTTTTACTTACCCATCAGTGAAGATTCAGGGATCAGAGTTCACGGCAGGCATCTGACAGGTCTTCGGTAATCTGAGACCGGTGAAGCAGCACATGCGCAGTTGGAGCAATTTCCAGGACCGCTACAACTGCGGAAATAGACGGAAATTGCCGGTTCGCCGGAAGAAGACAGAAAGACCAGGAAGATGGCTGCCGTGAACTGCGATCCCTGAATTTGCACAAAGGGGTAAGTAAAAAGTTAGGGGCATTTCCTCGGGGAGGGGGGGTCAGCTAGGCTGGAGGGAGGGGGTCTACATAGGGTAGGGGGGTAGGGTTTTTTTTAATTAAGGGTTGAATTCTTCTTTAATATATATATATATATATATATATATATATATATATATATATATATATATATATATATATATATATATGCACAAGTTTGAAAAATAAATATTGATGGTTCACTAACTTTGTGCGGGTCCTTCTGAACTGTACATAATGCTTTCATCCTGCAGCTCATCAACAGAAGACCGGCTCAGAGTGCAAATGTTTGATCATATATATATATATATATATATATATATATATATATATACACACAATGTATTTATATACATAAATTTGGTTCTTCCTAACTAGGGCAGGGCCACACGGGCAGATTCGGGGAGAATTAGTCGCCTGGCGACTAATCGCCTCTTCTGCGGGGCAACAATCTCCCCGAACTGCCTTCCGCCTGCTATAATGAGGAAACACCAGCGCCAATGCACTCGCGGCACTTCGATTTCCGATGTCGCCCGAAGTTGTCTCACAAGGAAACTTTGGGTGACTTCGGAAATCGAAGTGCCGTTTTCTCACTATGGCAGGGGGAAGGCAGTTCGGCGAGATTGTCGCCAGGCGACTAAATCTCCCCGAATCTGCCCATGTGCTCCTGCCCTTAGTCTACTACAAAATAATTAAAACACTAGATAAAACCAATAGGCTGGTTTTGCTTCCAATAAAGATGAATTATATCTTATTTGCGATCATTTACAAGGAAATAATTTTTAAAAATGAGATTACAGTGGAGTTAATGGGAGATCGCCTTTCTATAATTCAGAGCTTTCTGGATAATGTGTTACCTTGCCTATAATATACATACAAAATGAATAACAGTTAATTATTTAAAGAACGAAGAAGAGTTTAGATGTTGTAACTGATCTCCCTTTAATCAGTTACTTTCATTCCCCCACTCCAACCACAAAGCTGAATCTGTTTGTGGCAGAAGAGAAGAGGAAACCCTTAAAGACGAAGGCCATCTCTCAGCTAACTTATTTCCCTACCTATTGTGCCTCTCTTTCATTGGCACTTTAAAATGCTATCTGGTTTGGGGGGGTCACTGACCCTGGCAAAAAGAACACTAATTAAATGCTAGGCTACATTTTTAGTGTTGAATTGGTTATTATTATATATATAATATGTTCTATTTTCCTGCTGTGCAATATTTCTGCTCCTTTGGTCTCAGATCTGAAGGGTCTGCAACTCCATCTACTTCAATTTTAATCTAGACCTGAGACATCATTCTAGAATTGTTCTCAACCCCTTAAAAGGTTTGTTCACCTTTAGATTACCTTTTAGTATGATGTAGAGGGTGAGACAATTTGCAATTGGTTTTCATTTTTTATTGTTTGTGGTTTTTGAGTTATTTAGCTTTTTATTCAGCAGCTCTCCATATTGAACTTTCTGCAATTTAGTAGCTAGGGTCCAAATTACCCTAGCAACGGTGCATTGATTTGATAAGAGACTGGAATATGAATAGGAGAGGGGCTGAATAGAAAGACGAGTAATAAAAAGTAGCAATAACAATACATTTGTAGCCTTACAGAGCGTTTGTTTTTAGATGGGGTCAGTGATCCCAATTTGAAAACTGGAAAGAGTCAGACTAAGAAGGCAAGTCATTTAAAAACTCTAAAAAAATGAAGGCCAGTTGAAAAGGTGTTTAAAATCAGGCATTCTATAACATACTAATAGTTAACTTAAGGGGTGGTGGCAAACGGGGAGATTAGTCACCAACGACAAATCTTCGCTAATGCGGGCGACTGCAGGGGCGATCTGTGGGCTGCTGATGCCTGAGGTGCTCACCTTGCCTCATGGCAGGAACGGCCCTGGGCGACTAATCTCCCCTAAATTAGATGCTTATGATTAAGGGATTTATTCCCGAAACGCGTAAAGAGTACGGATCACAGCAATAAATCTGCCTTCCTTTTACCGGAGTGCTGTCTGAATTCTTGGTACCATATATTGTGTGCAGTGGGGACGCTGTGGACTGAGCACCCGGGAGGAATCTTGGGAGTAGTCTCTTGGGATTGTGGGCTTGGAGCCGCCCCTTTGATAAGAGTGAAGTAATCTCCCCGAAATGCCTTCCTGCTGGCAAAAATGGGAGTCGCCCGCGCAATGACATAAGTCTCGCTTTGCTTTTCCAAAGTTGCCCACAGTAGCGAAAATTTGTCACAGGCAACTAATCTCTCCATGTGCCACCACCCTAAGGACAGGGATACACACTCAGATTCGGGAGATTAGTTGCCCAGTGACAAATCTCCTCTTCTTCGGAGCAACTAATCTCCCCAACCTGCCTCCCGCCGGCAATTGGTGCGCTTTGTTTTCCCTCACAAGGAAACTTCGGGCATCTTCGGAAAACAAGGCGCTCCAAGATTTTGTCGCCGGGCGACTAAATCTCCCCGAATCTGAGCGTGTGTACCTGCCCTAAAGCTCTGTAAGTGCCACCAATCATAGCAATTCAATGCTGACATGAAAGTATCAACATTCCAGAATCATTTGTTTCCAGGTTCTTTTTTCATTGTGGAAAAAAAAACACTTTGCTAGGCAACTGATAGTGCTAGCCGTGGCTCACACACAAAGGGTTCAAGCCTCCCATGGCCTTGCTTTCAGAAATATGGATGGCGGCCCCGTAATCTCTGCGACACATAATCAACATAATCAATTCCGCAGTTAACGTTCCCTGCGGAGGGTCTGTGTCAAGATAATCCACCGACTATTGTTTGCACCCTGCTTAACTTGTATGTACAGTAGGTATATCTGTGCTGTGTCTCAGTTCTCGTGTCTGTGAGCAGATAAGCCATTGATCCATGTCTGTTAATCTGTGAATATATTTCTGCAGATGGAAAGACGCACTTGTTTCAGCCCATTGTACTGTTTCATGTTGTTTGTCTACTGGATAATAAAACGGTGTCTATAGAAGCATGGTGGTGCACTGGTGCCTTGCAGCTCTGGCATGCCAAGTTTGACTTTATACAGTATATATATATATATATATATATATATATATGAAGTCTGTGTTCGGGATGCATGCTTGGGGAGGACGAGCAGGAGAGTGAAACTTTTTGACTGAGATAGTATTAGAGGTCCCCAGCTGCCTCTTGCTCAGTAAAACAGGATGTGAATAAAACCGCAATACGTGTTTGCAAAGATATCACCTTCATCAAGCAAGACGGAAAATAACTGATTCGATCTTCTCCACTGTTGCATTTCAGCTGGCAGAGAAGCACTCTAGATCCCTCTGCCACCCACAGTAACATAATTATGGTGCTTTTTATCCCTAGGAAGCACCTTTAGCTTGAAAAGCACAGATATTAACAATGTTAGGGTTATGTGAAAGTGAAGAGGCCGGCGTTTCTTTCGTCCCTTCGCCAACAGTTTTAACATGATTTATTTTTTTTAAAGTCTAATAAATACCAATTGTTATTACATATATTATGGGGCAGATTTATTAAGTGTCGAATTGAAAATTTGAATTTTCGAAAAAATTTTATTGTCAAATTCGACTAGGGAATTATCCAAACTTGATTTGATTTTTTTTTTTTTATCGATTTTTTTCGATTTATCATACTCTGGCATCCCAAGTCATCCTGCACTTGGGCTTGCCAAATGTTAGGCAACCCCCAAGTGATTGTATTGATTTACCTGAAAGCCCGGGCCAGTGCTCCTATCAGCAGAAAACTGCACCGGCCCAGGGTTATACTAGTGAGCACCACGGAGCCATCCTCTTCACAGAGCAATCCTCTTCCGTCTTCCTCCTTCTTTGCGCGACTGCGCAGAACTTCAACTATAAAGTTGGCTTTTTCATTCTACTGCGCATGCGTTTGCTGCGGGAAATTTGAAGAAAGAAGAAGCCGGAAGGGGATTGCTCCGCGGTGCTCACTGGTATAACTCCGGGCTGGTGCAGTTTTCTGCTGATAGGAGCACTGGCCCGGGGTTTCAGGTAAGTCAATACAATCATTTGGGGGTGCCTAACATTTGGCACCCTGAAGTGCAGGATGACTTTCCTTCTCCTTTTCAAATCATACAAAAATAATTTTCATACGATATTTGGTGCGTGTATGGAAGGAGATGAGCCGATCAATATCAGCAGAAGACTTGGATATCGGTTGGCTCATTGATTGGGCTGTCCGGAAAATTTTGGTCTGGCACCTTTGAAGGTACCCAAACATCGGCCATTGTTAGTGCTAAATTGTCAGGTACAGGTAGAATTCTTTTGTTTCAATCTGTATATATGATGATTCAGTTGTACATTTTCTCCAGGAAAGATTGTAATTGTAATGTCTATGGCCACTTTGTGGGATAATAGGGATAGTTATTCAGCATGCCAAGTTTGAACAGAAGTGGGGGGATTTTTTAATGGGTGCTAGACACTAAAATCTAATAAAACGCATTAATTGGTGTAACAACTTCCCCCAGATATCGAAAAAGCATAAATAAGATAGTTGTTGTATTCCCTGAACCTACCATTAAGTGCCCTCTTCTATACATGCACATTGATTTTATAGAGAAGAGAGACATCTAGTGGTAGCTCTTTTTACACTTTGTATAATAAAAGTAGACACCACAATTAAGGGTAAGGCCACACTGGGCGTTTTGGGAAGACTCTTTGAGGCGACCAATCCCCCCAAACACCTTCCCTCACTCTGCGCCTGCTAAAATGAAAAAAAAAAAAAAAACGCTGGCGCTAATCACACGCAGCAATTCGTTTTCCAAAGTCGCCTGAAGTTTCCTTGTGAGGCATCTTCGGGCAACTTCGTAAAATGGACCGCCGCGTGTGATTAGCGATGGCATTTTTTAATTTTAGCCAGCGCAGAGTGAGGGAAGGCGTTTGGGGAGATTGGTTGCTGCAAAGATGAGGCGATTAGTCGCGACCAAATTTCCCAGTGTGGCCTTACCCTTAGATGGTAGCTCAGAAATCAATCTATTGTGCTGGCCATAGATGCAAATATTGTGACTTTTAATTCACACAGAGATGATACGTTAAGCTGTACGAAATCGTACGGAACGAAGGTTCATATGATTTTAAGACCGTATGTGGATCAACCTGACTTTTATTCATACCATGGCGATTGGTCTTTTAGTCGATGGGACAGGTTAGAAGATTACTGCCGACTAACAATCTGACGGTATCAATGGGTGACTGTCACTACTATTTGTCGGACATGACTTTCATATGATTGCTGTCTGTCACTTAATGGCCAGAACATTGTCTGATTTCTTCTTTTTACTACTTCATTGAATCTGAATGGTTAGTTGTAGGTCAGTACTTTAAAGCGTATGATTGTTTGTCGGACACAAGAATTGGTCTTTCTTTCTTTCTTTCTTTCTTTCTTTCTTTCTTTCTTTCTTTCTTTCTTTCTTTCTTTCTTTCTTTCTTTCTTCTATAACAAGCAGGCATTTGTTGAGTCCATTAAGTGCATGCAAAAATAGGAACTGGTTTTAGGGAGCTAAAAAAACTTTAGCTTTTAACTTTTGTTAATCTAAAAGCAGCACAATGATTTCAAACACAAAGCCAAAATAACACTAGAGGCTCAAGAACAAATTGTACATGGCCCAATCACACACTCACACTCACAGGTCTTAGAATTGTGTGTGGCGGGAACCCGTGGTGATTTAAAAGTTGTGCCGTTATGTCACCACGGGTTCCCGCCACACACCAGTATTTGAGTGGGGGTTTGATATATGTCTTCACTTTGAGAAAGGCTGAAAAACATTAGTTTGTGGCGTCTAATAAATTACATTTTATACACTTCTAAGACCTGTGAGTGTGATCACTCTTCAGTACCTGAATAAAGTCCCATTTATTGTATAAATTCTTGTGACCACGAATTTATGCAATAAATGTGACTTTATTCATTTAGTATTGGAGTGCGGCTCTATGTGAAGATTTACATGTACAATTTGAGCAAGCACCCACAATAGATTAAAAAACCCAGATCAGAGATATATATAAATATATATATATATCTCGGTGCAGAATGAGGCCGGCACTCACGAAAAAATACTCACAGGTGCCTGGGTGCAGTAATATCAGGTACTGAAGAGTGATCACACTCACAGGTCTTAGAATTGTATAAAATGTAATTTATTAGACGCCACAAACTAATGTTTTTCAGCCTTTCTCAAAGTGAAGACATATATCAAACCCCCACTCAAATACTGGTGTGTGGCGGGAACCCGTGGTGACATAACGTCACAACTTTTACATCACCACGGGTTCCCGCCACACACAATTCTAAGACCTGTGAGTGTGATCACTCTTCAGTACCTGATATATATATATGTGTGTGTGTGTCTGTGTATACTCATCAGGAAAAGGTTTATGTTATAACTGCATTCGTTCAAGCAAACCGTTTTTTTCCCCTGGTTTAACCAAATGACTCAGGTTATCCATCCCTACCTGGAGAGCTCAGCTGCGTTCTGTTTAATGACACAGGAGTGTATCTTAGAGAGCGTGCGATTCATGGGGGAAATGTTATATCGCAGGTGATATTGATTTTCAGGACTGTTTATTTAGCCTGCATCAACATGACAAGCCACAGGATAGTTGTCATTGCCTTTCACTGTTCTTTCATGGAGAAAGACATTAGGGTTCAGTTTGGGGCAGGGTTCAAAGTCCCTTACTTAGATTCTGTAGGTGCACTGCATATATATATATATATATATATATATATATATATACATATATATATATATATATATATAGATATAGATGTAGATATATATATATATAGATATAGATATATATAGATATACATATAGATATATATATATATATAGAAAGAAGCAGGATTAGCACACTCGGAGCTTCTCCTCTCTGATCAACGAGTATGCTAATCCTGTATATACAACATATCGATTATCTACATTGGAGTGCGGGCACTGTGGGACAGTTTATATAAAAAAATGTATATTTGCTCTGGACTTGTAAGTATGGGATGTGTTTATTTTAGCATTGTAAGACAGTAGCCCTATTAATATACGTCAGTGGGGTGGGGGGTAGTTGGAATTGTAACAGCAGAGCAGATGTATTATTATTATACTTCAACTCCTTCTTCCCAATAGCCCCTATGTAAATGTAAGCACCTGAAACCTGTCCTGCTGTTGTGGTACTACAACTCCCACCATGCTCCAGCATCGACCACGTTAGTAGGTTGCTTGAAGTCTGCAAATGAGGAAGCGCAGGTAACAACTTACAAGCTGAGACTTTATAAAGCAGCAGCATACAATTTAATAGTCAATTAGAAGAAACAAACAAGAAGTAGATAAAAACCTCATTCGTATCAGTTTCAGTCCCATGATTCCATGTAATAATGAACTTCCTTGTCAGGAAGCACCAGAACATAACAGAAGTGTTCAGTGTATCAGTCCGCTGCAGTCACCCTCATCCCTGGCCACAGGAGCATGCTGGGAGTTGGAGTTCAGCAAGACTAGAACGGTCTGTAGCATCTCGAACTAGAGCTTAGTCTTTGCTGTTTCTCTATTAACAGAGCCTTGCCAATAAATAATTAAAAACAGAAAGGAAAATAATAACATAACAGAACCATTTTTGCATTGGTGTTGCTAACAGTAAACAAGGGCTGGAACGAGTCCTTCCAAAATTAGGTAGAGCCAGGTCAGTGCGAAGAAATGCAGAATGTAGTTTAAATGTGGATTAAAGTGCTCTCTTAATACTGCTACCATATAATAATGGTTGCCATCTGGCTGGTATTTTGCCATTTACCATTATGGTTGATCCCAATGTTACAAATAGGGAAAAAAAGATAAATATATAGGAGGGCTGTTATTTTTTCCAGAAAACGTGGCAACCCTACATATGATTGTATAATACTGCTAAATGCCCCTTTTCCCCACCCCCTCAAGGTCTTCCCTTATGTGAGTCTCCCAGTAAGTATAGTACCCAGTAGCGTTCGTTGAGGGGGGCGGGTCCTGGTGCGTGACGCGCAACTGGGCCCCGCCCCCCTCCGTACCGCTGCATTTGCCTGCATTTTCATCGGCGGACGGACTGCTGGGGGGCCCTGAGGGGGTGCAGGCCCTGGCCCGCTCGCACCCACTGCTCCCCCGGTAGTTCCGCCGCTGAAAGTACCACCTGAAAACTCTATGAGACAGCACAGGATTGTTGGGTTATCTCCTGGGGACTCCAATATAATGGTAAAATAACTTGTAACTGTTCTTATTCATTATTGAACTGGGCTAAACTGTGCGTGTATATATATATATATATATGGTTTACAACTAGGGATGCACCGACTCTACTATTCTGGATTCGGCCGAACCCCCGAATCCTTCTCAAAAGATTCGGCGAATACCGAACCGAATCCTGATTTACATAAACAAATTATGGGTGGGAAGAGGGAAAACATTATTTACTTCCTTGTTTTGTGACAAGAAGTCACACGATTTTCCTCCCCGCCCCTAATTTGCATATGCAAATTAGGATTCGGATTTGGTTCGGCTGGGCAGAAAGATTCGGCCGAATCTGAATCCTGCTAAAAAAGGCCAAATCCTGGATTTGGTGCATCCCTATTTACAACAGAACTCCCGAGATGTCTACACTTTATTATCTAGGCACTAAGGTGCCAGTTTATCTTGGCACTAAAAGCAGAAAGGAGCCTGTTAGTCCGAGGGAAGCATTTGTGTCACTTGTTACTAACACACAAAATATTCAGGTCCTAAATTCCCCATTGTACTTCACACACCAACATGGATATTACCACAGTACATTCAGCCTGTAAAGAGAATACAATATAACGCAGTCACTGGCGGCCTCCCAATATTGCCAAACCTCAGCAACACATGTAGGGTTTATCAGTTGCTTGTTACTGAAGTAGCGGCTTGACGACAGTCGCTGCCCTATGAAGTGGAGGTGCCCTATTGGAAAAGGTTTCCATATAACTGAGCCTGGGGTCCCTGCTAAGTTCTTCTCAGTATTCACAGATTAGATTGTCAGCTCTTGACGTCAGGGTACAGTATTTGAGTGTACAGCACTGTAGAGTTCCAACAGAGTGAAGTATTAATTGCTGGAGGAAACCGCTCCAGTTTTGGAACTATGAACAGGTGAAATAGATGGAGACATTCACATTCTCTTCAAGCGCCCCATGAGGGGTGGGCAAAATGGATTCGCTTCCTGTGTGCCCAGCGGGCAAATACAGCTTTCTCTGTGATGAACCGGTGGGCTCCCCTTGAAGCTCGCTCGTGCATCATGTACATAGTGCACTCGTCCAGCCTCCCCTTTTCGTAGTAGTGATAAGGCACAGGGGGGTTAGACCGCTCTCTAAAGTGTGAAGAAGGAATGGGTGGTAAGATGTGTCCATTGCCCTTTCCAACCCTCAGTAAGTGCTCTTCAGCCTCCCGCAGTACTACATCATTTTGGACTAGCTTTGACTTCCATTTCCCGACTTTCCATCTTTTTTCCTGCCCTAAGACTCCCAACAGTGTTCCCTTGCCCTTTTCCTCCCTTCGTTCACCCTACACCTTTACTCCCTATAGTAGTTACCCAAGTGTGTTCCCCTCCTGTAGTAATTGCTGTAGCTTTCCCTTACCAGTTCCTACCACAATGCTTACCTACAGTAATTCTCGCCAACCATTCCATACACGGTGATCTCTTCACACAGCTCCATGGCCAGAATCATGGTGAACCAACCAGTGCTAAGGAATGTTCCAGACATGGCCCTGAAATGTACAAAACTGGCATCATTAGCAAACCCACTGTCATGCCATCAACCAACCAAATGTGAGACATAGAAAGTTACCATGCAATATGCCTAGATGGTTTATTAATATTTTGGTTGTTATAATGTATGAGAAATATTCCATATATACTTGGTCTTGGCTTGGAAAGCACATAAATTGGGTTGGGTGTAGTATGCTCACCTATTCTTCCCTGTCTCATTCTGGAAAACCTGGTCACAGTGTGCCATCATGCTCTGTGTTAGCGTGTAGATCTGCACCTGGGGGTACTTCCCTTTCGCGTGTTGCAGAACTCGATACGTGATACCGCTGTCAATGTCCATTTGCCTAAGTGGACCCCAGATGACATATACAGTGTCCTGGGACTGCTGAAAGAAGTAGGTCTGATTGCGCAGTAGAAGAGGGACACTGGTGTGGGATACCACCCTTAGAGAGCTCCGGCTGCCCACATCTGTTTCATAGCCCAGAGTTGGAGCTGTGTTCATGCGTAGGACACATTCAGCTTGATCAATCTGAGGCCCAAGGCCTGATCCCAGCATCTGCCCTGAACTGGACACCACGGCACATGATTTACAGGGATTCCTGGACAGAGGCTGAAGGGAAACGACAGTAATTAATGTCCCATGCAATGGAAATCTCTTGCTTCTTCAGGGTGTCATCAATAATCATTGGGCCCCATACTACTAAGTTAATAGGATGTCTTCCCCCACTGGGGCCTTATTATTAGCACCCTGAGCCCCCTGGGAGTAAAGCCCTACCATCAAATGGGGTCCAGAATAAAATGCCCAGCACATACATGGCCATGACCCTGATCCATCCCAGCCAACCCACATTATGCAAAAACCCTGCCCTTGGACCCCTGACTGGAGTCCCCCTTATGATGATTGCCCTTCTCTCAACAGATAATTTCATCTTTCTGACACATGTGAACTGCAAAAAGGCCAAGCCTCATTTTTTACACCAGTTTCAAAATAGGTGCAGATGGGAGCAAAAATCTCCTCTTGATTAACTAGATAAAAATCTAAATAAACCAGATAAAAATCTAGGGGAACCTTGCCTTTCTTGGACAGCCAATGTCCTCAAGTGCAGCCGGCCTTAGGCTAAATAGGGGCTTGTGCAAAATAGTGCACCAGTTTGCAAAACAGTGTAAAAAGTACAGTGTTCCCTTCATCTACCAACGTTTTGAAAGTAGCTACAAAGTCTTAACCTTTCAGTGCATACTTATAGAAGGATATCAAGCAATAACAATGATATTGTCCCAGTGGCACTTACTATCTATGAGCCTTGTCAAACCCGCACTCGTTTCATCATGGGTAGTTAATATTCCTGCTTGTTTTTTTGGAGTGTGTGTGCGGGGGGAACCAGATGAAAACCACAAAAACCCAGGGAGAGCATATGGACTTCTTGCAGATAGTGCCCATGTCTGAATTGAACTTTGGACCTCCCACTGCAATCCACCAGTGCTAACCAACTGACCCAGAACAATACCCTAATAACATCATACTGACTGCTGCTTTATATTACAGTATGGTCACTCTTTAGTAACTTCTAATATCCTTATAATTCCCAATAGGGGGTACAGTATGCCTATAATACTTAGCGTTCCCTGTATAACTAAGCCTGCAGCCTTATGTCTTTATATGGTCACATAACCCCTCAGTGACTTCTAATATCCTTATCATTTACAGTCGGGGGTACATTATCCCTTATAATACATGAGTGATTCTCAGAGTTCCCTGTATAACTCGGCCTGTAGCCTTGTGTCTTTATATGGTCACAGAACCCCTCAGTGACTTTTAACATCCGATTCCTTATCATTCACAGTGGGGGGGGGGTACATTATGCCTTATAATATATGAGTGATACTCAGCCTGCAGCCTTGTGCCTTTATATGGTCACAGAATTTCTTCTCTAACAACCTTGTATTTCACAACAGGGGCTCTCCACTAACCTGTCCATCTGGGAGACGACTGTATCCCGACAGCGTCAGTATTTGAGGTAAAGATCTTTGCTGCTCATCAGCTTTCTCCTTGGTGTTGACTTTCATCCAGCAAAGCCAGAGAACTGCACATAGCAACAGGCTTCCCACGCACAACCGGGTCTGCAGGTACCGCAAAATAAATAAAATGTTTACTAACATCTATATAAATCACGTATGCCTTTTTATAAGGAAGTGGAATGTGTTAGGGTCATTTTAACTTATTAGTAAGAAGGGAGTTCTGATTGGTCTTATGATTTTACATGAATTTTGGCACATGCTAATAATTCTGGGGAATATCTCATGGTGAACACTGATTATGCAGATCACTACTGAGCAAACTCAGTAAATACCCAGGAGTCATGGGGTCATCAGTGCAATGAACAAGGAGAGGCTGACTAACATAAGATATAGACTAATCAAGATATGATTCATCTGGCTATAGCACCTTAGTTAGTGACTATACTTCATTTATTCACTCAGCTTGGACCCTTATCAGAAAATATCCCCATATCAGTACATGACAGTAATAACTCAATACTCATGTATTCCGGCCTACTGTAGCCAGCAGCCACAGCTAGGGTTGCCACCTGGCCAGTAATAATGATGGTTTATCCCAATGTTATCAATAGGGAAAAAAGATAAATATATAGGAATTTTTTTCTAGAAAAGGTGGCAACCCTAGCCACAAAAGGCAAACTGTTTTTGGCTCCCCAACTCAGTTATTCAGCTTTTTTGTTTCTGTTCCCACATAATGTCTGTTGTCCAGATATACAGGAATGGACACTCGTGGCTTTTCAATGCACACCTACCCTAATCTGTCCCTTCTCAATCCAGGTCCAACCTGACCTCGAGGTTGAGAATGGATGTGAAGACCCAAAAACCTGTCCCAAAGATTCGTTGCATCCCTACTAAAATGATATGGCTATTATATCGAATGGCCAGGGAAGTGCTGCAAGTTGGTGAGAAGACACTAATGAGAGAGAGAAAGGCTAGTGCCAGATATTGGGGGCCGAGAATCCAATTTCCGGTTTTCAAGCCCGAAATTTTGGTTTTCTAGTGTAGAAAGAGCAATTGTGCTCTCTGCACTAGTGATTTGGACCCCCTCCAGCCTTGAAAAGGATAGTGTGGGGGGAAAGGGGCAAAGTCTGGAACTTGCCAAACAGAGCAAAGTTTCCCCAATAGACACTTAAAGAAAATGCAGTCTGCCGCATACTTGTATGTTGTTCATGTGCAATGGATTATCTATGACTTCCCCATTGGTAAAAGCAGTGTGACTCCTACTACTTGTTAATGGGAAAATAAATATGATAAAAAGAGATGGAAGTACCCACTGGAGCTTACGTTCGGTGTTATGTGCATCTAAATACATTCAGGGACATGGCTTTCAGATTCAAATGAAATGCAAGATCAAACCTGACATTTAGAAGTAGAAAACTGAGTGCAAAGGCATGGCGAATAAAGAGTAAAGAAAGTTAAGACCATAACATATTTAAAGGGGAACTACAGCCAAAATACAGTTTCCTTTTTGCGTAATGAAGGAAAATTGAACTACGAGTAACTTTCAAATTTACTGTAAAACCATTTAAAAATGTAAATGAAAGTCCTTGGTGTATGACTTTGAATTTCCCTTTCCATTCTCTGGTTCTGACTTCCGTAGCAGATGATCAGCTGACTTCTGGTAAGTCATTTCAAAGGTCAGAACCAGTAGTGCAGCGAATATAAACGTGGAGCTCCATACTACTTATTTTACAGGGCCCTCCCCCAAAGGGAGGCCAATTACTGATTAGTGGTGACGGCCCTGTTTTCAGGGTCCCACTTTTTTTAAAATAACATTTAAAATGTACAGTATTCCTAGTGCAGTAAACAGGCTTTTGGAAAGTGTTGCTTATCAGGATCTGACACCAAGAAGTGTTTTGGTTTCACAGGAAGGAAATGGATACAGTATAGTGATTGCATATAAAGTTCAGAGCCGTGCCAGAAACAAATGTATCAGTTGAAACAGCTGCTGTGTGAACTCCAAACTGAAACTGCTGCTGAACAATGTATCAACTAATGTATGAAACTGTAAGGGCAGAGACACACGCTCAGATTCGTGGAAGTTTTAGTCGCCCCCGGCGATAAATCGCCTCTTCTTCGAGGCGACTAATCCCCCCGAACTGCCTCTCGCTGGCTAGAATGTAAATCCCCAGCGGGGGCACTCAGAGTGCTTTGTCTTCCTCTTGAGGCAACTTCGGGCGACTTCGGAAAACGAAGCGTACCGATTGCTGTACCGATTGCCATCCAGTTGCCGATTTACATTCTGGCCAGCGGGAGGCAGTTCGGGAAGATTAGTCGCCACGAAGAAGAGGAGATTTGTCGATGGGCGACTAATCTCCCGAATCTGAGCGCGTGTGTCTGCCCTTACAGTTATAGAGCAAATGCTATAGACTACTGAGCCGCTACTGGAAAAAAATGGCAGGGTAAACAAAATCAATTCATTTTTAAAACTTAAAGGTGTTGTACACCTGAGTTAACTTTTAGTATGATGTAGAGAGGGATATTCTGAAACAATTTGCATTTGGTTTTCATTTTTTATTATTAGTGTTTTTTTAATTATTCAGCTTCTTATTCCACAGTTCTACCATTTTAGCAGTCTGGTTGCTATAGTCCAAATTAGCTAGAATAACAAAAATTACTGAGCAAAGTTAATTGGCTATATTCGAGGGTGTCGCTACTTTGAATACCATAATATAAAACAAGAAACTCAATAGGACTGATTAGGGTCCAAATTAACCTCGCAACCATGCATTGATTTAATAAGAGACTGGAATATGAATGGGAGAGGGCAGGATAGAATGATGAGTAATAAAAAGTAGCAACAACAATAAGGGGCAGATTTATAAAGGGTCTTATTTTTTTTTATGATCAAAACTGTCAAATTTGACTATGGAGTTTTTTGAGATCTATCATACTCTGGCCCTTTAAGAATTCAAATTTGACTATTTGCCACCTAAAACCTGCTGAATTGTTGTTTAAGGGTAGGACTACGCAGATGTTTTCAGCTTGATCCGACGCACTGCGACAAAATGCCTGCGACGAATTGCATGCAACGGAAATAAGGTAAGTGAAAGCATTGTCGGATGAAGTTGCAGCGTTGATCTGACGCGACTGACTGTCGGATACAGACGCAGTGCAGCAGTTGGATCAATGCGCCGAAAACGTCCGTGTAGTCCTACCCTAAGTCAACGGGAGAGGTCCAGGGATCAATTTGGAGATGTTTGCAGCCTTCCTGACATTCGGAGAAAAAAACTCAAATTGAGTTTGATCGATTCGAATTTTAGTGTTGTTTAAATTCGTCCGAGTTGGATAAATTTGATTTTATTAATAAATTTCGATTAGTTGAATTTCGAATGGGAGTTTAGGGAAGTGCCTCCCTATGTGTAGCCTTTTTAGATGGGGTCAGTGACCCCCATTTGAAAGCTGGAAACAGTTAGAGGAAAAAGACAAATAATTAAAAAACTATAAAAAAGAAATAATGAAGACCAATTGAAAAGTTGTTAGAATTGGCTGTTGTAGAAACATACTAAAAGTTAACTTAAAGGCGAGCCACCCATTTAAACCAGTTATAAAATAGAAAATCAAGAGTCATAGGTTGTGGTGAACTATTCAAAAACCATTTTATATGAAGGTAAATTTTCATTTTAATATCCCTTGAGTTATATGTACAGCTTGATCTGTGGAATAAGGGTAAGGGCACACGCTCAGTTTCGGGGGGGATTTAGTCAACCGGCAATTATTACGGGGACTAATCTCCCCGAACTGCCTTCCGCCAGCTAGAATCTAAATCGCCGGCGGGATGGTGACTTAGTTTTCTGAATTCGCCCAAAGTTTCCTCGTGAGGCAACTTTGGAAATCGAAGCACATCAATTGCCATCCCGCCAGCAATTTAGATTCTAGATTCGGCAGTTCGGGGAGAAGAGGAGATTTGTCGCTGGCCGACTAATTTCCACCGAATCTGAACGTGTGTCTCTGCCCTAAACCAACAGCAGCCACAAATGACTAGTAAATATCACCCTGCATTGTCAGTGCCTTCTTATTGTCAGACCAGTTAGGTTATATTTGCAAATATATATATATATATGATTTGACAGTTCCACAGATAAAATACAATCTGGTTGGACTAATGTGACTACGTAATGAACAGCCTCATCAGTCACAGTACTTACTATGATTCTCATGTTTCATGGGCTGCCAGGAGCATCACTCAGTGCCTGTGGGGGAGAGAGAGAATAGGGCAAAAGTCACTGCCTGGGGAGGGGGGGTTAAGGGGGAACATCTGTTTATTTGTTTAACCCTTTTACTGCCTGACTCTTTTGAATTTCCTGTTCTTCATTCATGTTGCCAGCAACCATGTGGGTACAGTGTGTATCAAAGGGCAGGCTGTAGAATGTATGGTGCCCTCCAGTGATCACATTTCCACGATTTATCTGCAATGACTGCGGTATGAAGGGGTTACATTATAAACAGTATTGAAAGCCTGGCATTTCAAAATACCATGTCCAACCACTGAGGCTTTTCCCCCATTTCACACTGCTGTGTTAGCCTGGGACAACAATTACCTCTGCACGTGTCAGTGAGCTCAGATGATGTTTTTTACACTTACGGGAAACTTTCTCCATACAGCTGCTTCCTCCTCAGCAGAGTATAGATTTGTATCCTTAAACGAACAGTAACACCCAAAAAAATTGACTTTTAGCATGCACTGGTAAAAGTGTGCTTGTTTCAGAAAGACGAGTATCGTTTATATATAAACAAGTTGCTGTGTAGCCATAGGGGCAGCCATTCAAGCTGGACAAAAAGGAGAAAAGACACAGGTTACACGGCACATAGTTACATAGTTAAATTGGGTTGAAAAAAGACAAAGTCCATCAAGTTCAACCCCTCCAAATGAAAACCCAGCATCCATACACACACCCCTCCCTACTTTTAATTAAATTCTATATACCCATATCTATACTAACTATAGAGTTTAGTATCACAATAGCCTTTGATAATATGTCTGTCCAAAAAATCATCCAAGCCATTCTTATAGTCATTAACTGAATCAGCATCACAACATCACCCGGCAGTTTTATCTGTTATCTGCTATGTAACCTGTGACTTTTTCTCCTTTTTTCCAGCTTCAAATGAGAAGGAAAGTCTTTTTACTTAGGGGTGACGAAAGTTAGGCACCCAAGTGATTGCATATACTTACCTGGGATTCTTCAAACGAGCATTACGGAGCGATCGTCTTCTGGTTTCTTCTTTTTTCTTGAGGCTGCACATGCCCAGTAGCGCATTTCTCTCCAACGACAGCACTCTAAATTATTTTTACGATTAAAATTCGCCTTTATTCATTCCATCTTGGGGCAGCATAAGCATGCCAGTAGCGCGAAAAGCCGAACTTTAACTAAAAAGTCGGCTATTTTGTTTTATTGCGCGTGCGTCTGTCCCGGGAAGACGAAAGAAGAAGCCGGAAGATGATCGCTCCGTGGTGCTTGCTGGAAGAATCCCAGTGTCATGATACAGGCCTGTAATAGTTAATAAAACAGGCCAAGGTATCATGAGAAATATTTCTACCAGCAACTAAATCAGACACATAACAGGCCTCTTTTCACTATGGTCAGAGGGGTCAGAGCTGTAATGCCCTCCTCCATGCCCTGGCTGATAAGAGCCATTCCATGGAGAGGGGGAAGCCCAAGGAGTGAGAACTTAAAGTTCCCAGCAAGACCCTCAAAGGTGAAGTAAAGGTTACATATCATGTATACTCCAATATATTTATCCTTACAGAACCCATACCTGTTGTACCAACAGTATAAAAAACTGATGATGGGTTCAAGGCAATTTCATCTTTCCAACAAGTCCAAACATGACTAGGTTTGGTACTCTGTGTATTAGATATGGATATCTGGGCAGGGGCAGGTCACACAGTATTGATGTTTAGTATCTATGGAATCCCTAAGAGAATTAATCATCAATGAATATAATATCATCTCTCTCCTATGTTCCCATAAGGAGTTATGGTCATTATATTCTTGGTCCAGTTCCTACTCACAGGAGGTCATACAAACTCAATCTGTGTCCTGCTAGGCCACGCCCCCTTACATTCCTGAGGGAGGGGGAGTGTGCAGTTACCTGATGCCCTGAAATCACTAATAAATAGTCAGCTCTTCTGACCAGTGGCGTAACTACCGGGGGAGCAGGGGGTGCGATTGGGCCAGGGCCCGCACCCCCTCAGGGCCCCCCGGCAGCTCACGCGCCACTTATTCCGGCCAGTTCCAGGTGTACGGAGGGGGGCGGGGGCCCGGCTGCGCGTCCTGCGCCAGGGCCCGCCCCCCTCTAGTTACGTTGCTGCTTCTGACTAAACTTTGGATTTACTTTGGAGGACCAATTGCGATTGGAAGTTATCCCGTTTGTTTCCCCTTGCCTCCAGGACCAGGAATTCTATATCTTTGGAGTTAAGTATAGGTTTTCCATGTTTTCCCTTTTATTTTACAACTGTTTGTAATTGTATTATTGAATGTATGTCTCTTTTTGTAACATCTTTTTGTATTTTGCACTGTTATACCTTTTATAATATTAAAGAGAATTTAATAAGATTGTCTTTGGTGCTCTAAACGAACCTAGCCTGAAAGAGTGTAACTGTGAGCCTTAACCCTCTGCATGCTGAAGTGCTTGTTGAGTCATTTGGTGTATTGTGAATTATTACCTGTATTACCTGTAAGAGAGAACAGGGGAATAGTCACACTAGGTTTCTATCGCCTGTGAATGATAGATGGTGGCAGCGAATGAGTTTTGTGGGTGTTGGTTGGTGTTTGGGGTGCTTTTGTGTTAGTCTAGCCTGTGTGCAAGGTGGGTGAGAAACTGAGTGAGTGACCCCTGATAGCCACACCTAAAGTCACATGTGGTTGGAAGTACCGTGTTCGTGACACCCAGGTTGGTGCAGTTTTTTCCTAATAGGAGCCTGGGGTTTCAGGTAAGTACATGTGATGACTTGTAGGTGCCTAACTTTTGTCACCCCAAATAAAAAGACCTTTCCTTCTCCTTTCAAGCTGGAGAAAAGTCACAGGTTACATAGCAGATAACAGATAAAACAATATTGTATTGTTATGTGCTAAAAATATTTTACCTTCTCCTTGAAGCCCCCCATGGCTACACAGCAGCTTACATATATATAAATTATAGTAATCTTTCTGAAGCAAACACGCCGATTTTACCATTGCAGAGCAACACTACATTATATTTTAATTACTTTGATCCACTTTCAGTTTGGGTGTTATTGTTCTTTTAGGGCAGAGACACGCGGTCATATTCAGGGAGATCAGTTGCCCAAACTCCTTTTCTTCGGGCGACTAATCTCTCCGAACTGCCTTTCCGTCGGCTACAATGAAAATCGCCAGCGAGTTGGCACTCAGAGCGCTTCGTTTTCCAAAGCCGCCCGAAGTTTCCTCGTGAGGCGACTTCGGAAAACGAATCGCTCCGAGTGCCATCCCGCCATCGATTTTCATTCAAGCTGGTGGGAAGGCAGTTCGGAGAGATTTGTCGCCGGTCGGCTAATCTCCCAGAATCTACCCGTGTGTCTCTGCCCTTAAAAGGGTAGGTCACTGTAGCACAGGGTCTGCATGCTTTTGCTGTGCTACCTTCGCTGAAATGTTATAGCCACTCTGCTGTACTTCACAGCCCCTTCCATTGGTTTGGGCCCTAAACACGCACATGCTTATGTAAATATGAAGCATATATATAGTAAGTATACATACTGTACATAAAACTAACTGCAGCCCTGGGTATTTGGCTGGTCCCAAAAGACATCCAAGCCCCTCTTAAAGGCATTAAGAGAAACAGCCATCACGCTATGTCCAGGCAGTGTATTCTACAACCTCGTCACTTTCACAGTGAAGAACCATTTGTGTCTGCCAAACTCACACCTAAAAACAAACGAGAAAAATAGCAAATGTTTACATATCATTCCATACACCCCTGCATCACCATTATGCACAGTTTAACAATAGAGACGGCAGACCCAACAGCTGCTACGGGCTTAGCTATTGTCCTGGCCGATGCCCAGTTTTAAGAAAGTTTTGAAAAACTGATTATGTTCCAAGGTTTGGGGTGCGGGGAGGACTCTGGGATATTGTTGTGAAACAAAGCTTACGGTTCATCGTAAACCATCGGAACATTCACAGAAAGTGGATGCTATAAGACTGATTATGCACTGGTTGTTATGCTGTGAATCTGGATTAATTACTAATCAGCCTTGTATCATTAGTAAGGTAAATGGCAGCAGTTCAGATTATGAGTTTCCCTAGCTACGGAGCATTTCTGCTGCCACCTCCTATTGAATGGAAAATGTGTTACAGTGATGATACTAGTTTTACTTCTTACTAGTTTTTCCAGGTCATGGATACTACAGTGGTAACACTACATGTGCAGGGTCTGCTTCCTCTTTAGATAGGCCACTCCTGCTTTACTTTTGTCATCTAAACGTTTGTAAATGAGCTTTTCTGTTTAAAGAATGGATATAATGGGGCAAATTCACTAAAGGGCGAATTTTCGCCATACTGTGCGCCATTTCGCCAGGTGCATATTCGCTACCACTACACTAATTCACTAAAATGCGAAGCTCCTTCTCGGGAGCCGAACGCTGGCGAGGTTTCGCTATCGTTAATTCGTCAGCGCGAGCATTTCAAAGTGAACTTTCGCAAACGTTTATTTCTGCCTAGTGAAACTTCATTAGTACACTGGTTGTAAGGTCAGTTTGTATATGGCGGGTACACATAGGGCCCTTACACACAGGCATTTTTACCTGCGCTCCCCTGCATTCCGCTTTCTTGCGTTCTGCCACAGGGGAGCGCAAGAATAGACGCAGTCAATTATTTTGAAGGCGGCTGTACTCACACAGACGCATGTATGCGCCGAATGCAGGTGAAACGCTACATGCTGCGTCCCACCTGCATTTGGCTCTTACATGCGTCTGTGTGAGTACAGCCCCCTTCACAATAATTGAGTGTGTCTACTCCTGCGCTCCCCTGCGGCTGAATGGAAGAAAGCGCAACGCAGGGGAGCACAGGTGAAAATGCAGTGTCTAAGAGATGTTGGTGTAAATGCAGTGGCCCCTTAATATTACAAATCTCCAAGGAAGAAAAATAAAGACAAAAGAGATCCTCTAATGCTCTAAACATGAGCCCCCCCTAAAACAAATGTACCATGCCCCTGAAAATGGGTGCAAAGAAATGTTAACACCAAAATCTTTAATAGTTAGGACTTTTGAAGGCAATGCCGTTTTAAAACATGAAAAAACGCCAGCGTTTTAAAATGGTTTTATGACTTTTCAGCGAACAGGATATGATGTCACTGACATCAAATTGAGGAGGATGTCGTTCGCCAGGTCTAAGGTGGAGAAGGAAACTCTGGCGAAAGAGGTAAAGTTCACATTTTAGTGAATTTGCGGAGTAACGATCATCCGCCTGGCGATAGGGCAAGAAACTGTGCTAGCGACGGTCTCTTTCGCTAGCGAATTGTCCTCTATGCCTGTTAGTAATTGGCGATGTCCCTGCGGATGAGATTTCTTTAGTAAATCTGCCCCAATATGTGTACCTGGGTATGGAGCTGGACTCCGTCATATGCATTATGTTTCTCGCTCCGGAGTTATTAAAGGACACAATAGCACACACATTTCCTGGGGCTACAAATCTTTCCATGCGCTATCGCCCGTATAGGCTGCCAAAAACAAGGGCACCGCAGGCGTAAATGCCTCCGATAACTCATACCTTGGCATGACTGCCGCACATTGCACAAACAATGGGACTGCAGGCGTGATTTGTTTTATATTAGATGAATCACACCTTGGCATAATTGCTCAGAACTAGTATCACTGCCTGAGACTGGCAGAGCCGTTCTACTACTGCTTGGAGTAATTCCCCTGCAGAGCTTGCATTCCTAGCAACAAAAAGACCAGGATCATGGCATTACCACCCCAGATCATACAGTTACAGTCGTGGCATTTCTGCCAGTGCCCACAAATGCTTAAATTTGTCTTTCTGCCCCCACAACCTCCTTTTTTTTTTTTTTGGCACAGCCCTACTCACCATCACTCACGTTCCTGCTATTCGCACTCAGCTGACTCCTTGAATACTGGCTAAATCCAGCCTCGGGAGGAGCACCCCTGGCATGGGTTTCAACCTACAACCAGTAGGGTTGGCCTTTGTTTGCCAGCTCAGGAAATGTAGCTGCCCCTCATTCAGACGTAGTTATGTGAGTCGCCCCAGCAGCAGGAGATCCATAAGCAATGGGTAAATGCTAGAATAGAGTGAATTTGAGAAGACTGTGATGTCACAACCATGTGACCAAGATGAGGGAGGGGAGGGTGTGATGTATCATAGGGGTGTGTCTAGCCCACTTCACAGCATCACATGACCGTCTGGAGAAGGAGCAGTTGCTGTCCATTCAGAGTGGGGAGGGCGAATGAGCTCTCTGAACAAACATTTATTTATTAATAATATATATGTGTATATATATATATATATATATATATATATATATATATATATATATATATATATATATATATATAAAGTGTATTTCTTTCAATAATAATAATAAAAAAATAATCTGTTGGCACTGGGTAAAGAGGTGCAGTACTACCATACCTCCCTACATTTTGGAAATAGAAAGAGGGACAAAATGATGATTTTTTTTGACCACACCGGTGTTTGTGGCCACATATTTCTGTTTTTTTTCCCGTTATTACAGTTTTGCTAATGAAGGTGCCCTTTAAGCTGCAAGTCAGTTTCCCCAGGGGACCGGTTTATATTCAATAGTTACAATTTTTGCTTAAATTGTTACAAAAGTATCCAGGTTCACCTGCCACATATTCCGGGCTCTCTGCCAAAAGCCAATTATGTTTTAGAAACTTTGTATCTTTTTCTGACTGTTCAGCGCAGGAGATCAAAGAGAAAGTCTGGACATTTCAGTAACAATCTGGGCTGACCTGTCAAAATCAGGACTGTCTCGCAAATAAACTGAACAGTTGGGAGGCATACTACATTAGGGAGTTTTCCTAGAGGGACCTGGAAGAGGTGAGGGCTGCAGAGGAAAGGCAATGGGGTCTGTGCTTTTCGTGTGATGCATACCGAGCATCTAGATTAAAGCCGTCCATAGACACAAGCATGAAGTTGTACGAAGCCAAGGTTTGTGCGATTTCCGGACTAGAATAATCTTCCCCACACTTTTCGTGCCATGATGATCATTTTTTTTAGCTGATTAGAAGGTTTCTGTCGGCTATAGATAAAATCTCTGCATGTATTGCCTATAAATTGTATCATATGTATTGTCTGTCAATGGAAGACTGTCACTACTATTTGTCAGACGTAACTTTCGTAGGACTGCTGTCTGTCAATTAATGGCCTGAGCATTCTGTGATTTTGTACTTTTTACTACTTTATTTAATCTGAGTGGTTAGTTGTAGATCTTTACATTGAAATGAACAATCTTTCATTGTACGAAGAATAAAGTCTATGGCCAGCTTAACACATTGTGTACAGGGCTGCTGTGGGAGGTCAGTGTGGTATATACAGGGCATAATACAGGGAATCATACATACAGGGCATCTTACAGGGAATCAGACATACAGGGCATTATACAGGGCATCATACATACAGGGCATCATACAGGGCATCATACATACAGGCCATCATACAGGGAATCATACAGGGCATCATACATACATACAGGGAGGGCATCATACAGGGCATCATACATACAGGGCATCATACATACAGGACATCATACATACATACAGGGAGAGCATCATACAGGGCATCATACATACTTGGAATCATACAGGGCATCATACATACATACAGGGAGAGCATCATACAGGGCATCATACATACAGGGCATCATACAGGTAATCATACAGGGCATACATACATACAGGGAGGGCATCATACATACAGGGAGGGCATCATACAGGGAGGCCATTATATAGGGAGGGCATCATACAGGGCATCATACATAAAGGGCATCTTACATACATACAGGGAGGGCATCATACAGGGAGGGCATCATACATACATACAGGGAGGGCATCATACATAAAGGGCATCATACATACAGGGAGGGCATCATACAGGACATCATACAGGGAGGCCATTATACAGGGAGGGCATCATACAGGGCATCATACATAAAGGGCATTATACATACATACAGGGAGGGCATCATACAGGGAGGGCATCATACAGTGAGGGCATCATACAGGGCATCATACAGGGAGGGCATCATACAGGGCATCAGGGAGATGTCCTGAGTGATTCTGTCCTCTCAGCCACCAGAGGCAGCTCTGAAGATGCCAGTCCCCCTTGCCCCCCAGCACTTACCTTTCCTGCTCCAGAGGGGGCCGTATTGCGTAGTGCAGAGAGTGCAATAGAGCAGCATTTGTCTGCCCCATGGAACTTGTTCTGCACTACTCCCTGAGACGACTTATCTCATCTCATTGGCACAATGTCCCTGGCGGGGGGGGGCAAGAGTGTAGGGGGGCCCAGCGAGACCCTACTTAATGAGCAATTTTAATATATCTTGGTAGAATAGACAAACTTGTCAATATTTTGGGGCCTTAAATTTAATTTGCTGCGGGCCCACTAACATCGAGTTATTCCAATGCTCCATCCCCAGTGTTCTGTGAAGAGACGTTACAGAGTCACTGGTAGGAACTTTCAATTCCACCCACCCTCCCCTTCCCAGAAATTCACCCCCATCAAGTAGCACCATTTTCAACTGCCTACCCCACGTTCTGGTCCTAGTGCAATGGGGATTTGTATAGGGCTGCTACTGTGGGGGGGGGGGAGCAGGGGGATATGTACAGGGGCAGAGCAGAGGGAGAGGTACAGCCAGGGCTCCTGGGGAGAAAGCAGAGGAATATGTACAGGGCTGCTGGGTGACCAAAGTATATTCAGTTCAGTGCTGCTGCAGATACAGTGTAATCCATAAGAGGAATGCAGTGTCATCAAATACTTGCCAGATCCTGGGGGAAGTGCAGGGATCCAAACTATCTGATTATTTGGACAGATTAGTGTCATTAGGAGGGGGGGGGGTTGGGGGGTCCAGTGGAGCTGTCTGACTGATATTCAGTTTTATTACAGGCTTATGCAGAATGGTTTAGTCCCATTAATTAAACAGATCCTTAAATGATTTTGCTGTGTGGCCAGTAACACTCAGTAGTTATGCAATCCAGTTCTACCATAGCTCTCTGTATATGAACCTACATTGTGCAAAATATATTTAGATTGGGGTGCAAATGTGTGTGTGTGTGTGTGTGTGTGTGTGTGTATATATATATATATATATATATATATATATATATATATATATATATATATATATTATAAGTTACCGAGGAGTTTAAAAACATGAGGCCGAAGGCCGAGTGTTTTTATACAGGTCATGGAACTCCGAGGTAACTTCTAATATCCTTATATTTTGCAACTGGGGGTACTTTATTTATTATAATACACAAATTTCAGTGAGTCATGTGACGGACAAAAAAACGGAAGGCAAATTTTTCGCCGTTTCGCGGGAAATTCGTGAATTATTTGGCGAAGCGAAGCCCCACTGATTCGCCCTTCACTAATGCTGGGTTTTCATTTGGAGGGGTTAAACTTGATGGACTTTGTCTTTTTTCAACCCAATTTAACTATGTAACTATGTATTATAAGATATAATTATGAAATATTATCCTTTGCTCTGAGAGGAGCAGCCTCTGTGGAATAAAGTGGAAGTAAGTGCTGAATGAGTTCATCTTTATCGTCTTAAACTGTATGAATAAGAGTCTGGCTTACTCTGTCATTCATCATTATGTACTGTGCGTCCACTTGATCATCCATTATTGCGTGATTGTGTTTTTCCCATTCGCTAAGATACATTGGGCCAGATTCAATTTAGTGAGAAAAATATTTTCTCCAAAATCAGTTCCCGTTTTTCCTCAATATATCAATAGAATTTTCACGTGATTATCCGTGAGATAGGTTTTCCTGAATTGAACTGCATCTCAAATTGAATCGACTCCATCACTCTTCACTTGATAAACCTTTTTTTTTTTCCACTGAATTGAATCTGGCCCATTGTTCGTATGGAGAGGAAGAGCTTCCGCCTGGTGGATTGGCTAATTAATTCATTTTGCCATTGTGTGACTGCACAGACTGAGAACTAGTCTGTATTCATCCCATTCAGTCCACTAATCACTGTGTTTGTAATCGTTTATCCAATTAATGTCTGTTGCATTGTTATAGTATTTAGATTTAGACATCCGATTGCAGTGGGAGACTTGTTGCAGGGGCTATTCTGAAGATAGTGCTGCCCTGAAGTGGCTCCAGAGATAACACCCCCGCTCACCCCCCACCGCTTACCTTTCCTGTGCCAGAGGGGGTCCAGGGGGGCCACATTGCTAGTGCAGAGAGCACAATTGTGGGTCTGGCCACACAAGCAGAGTTGGGGAGATTAGTCTCCCCAGTGACTAATTCCCTCCGCCGGCTTAAATGAAAATGGCCTGGGGTAATGCACACGTGGCGTATCGTTTTCCGAAGTTGCCCGAAGTTTGCTCGTGAGGCAACTTCGGAAAACGAAGTACTGCGTGTGCATTCCCCCAGGCGATTTTCATTTAAGCAGGGGGAGGGCAGGTCGGGGAGATTGTCGCCCCGAAGAAGAGGAGATTTGTCGATGGGGTGACTTATCTCCCCGAATCTGCTTGTGTGGCCAGACCCTTAGGAGTGGCTGAAGCAAGTTACTCAACTCGCCTCATTGGAGCAGCAACCCTGACTGATTGAGTCTCTCTGCCTTTGGACTAAGATCGAGTGTTGTATCTTGCCTTGCCATGAGGGGAGTCACCTTAGCTAAGGGGTGCCCATGCAGCTCTCTTCATTGGTAAGGCAGAGAGGCATTCGATCCTCTGGCCAAGGGCCGGCTTCTAATTTGGAGCTCGAGCTATGTGCCCCCAGGCCATGCTAACCTGGGGTGCCAGATAACCACAGTGGGGATGCACTGAGGCACTGGCACTTTACATACTCAAGCACTTTAATCAATTGCACTAAGATCTTAATGTCTCCCAGCCATTAGGTGGATACTTGAGAATTTATTTCAATCTGCCACTTTTTTAAAAATATTTTATTCATATTTATTCTTTTACTCCTCAAAAAGTCACCTTGGCACTTACGCACTTTTTGGATAAGGTGCTAGACCCCAGAGTCAAAGCGTCGATCTAGGGGTAGGATGTGTGACCATTAGGTTCCTTCCTCCCCTGAACCCTGGCCCTACGAGGGCGCACCCAGTTGCTGGGACCTCCATTTGTGTCCTGCCACTCCTTGACCTTTTTTAGCAGGAGGAGAATGGATAAAGGGATTCCCCTAGCCTTACAGCAAAGGGGGTTCAAAGACCCTTGTCCGTGTCTCTTGGCTGGGGGGGGCGGTGGGAGCTTTGGCAAAAGGGGAGCCTGAAGCTTCCGGATCATTTTGCGCCTTTTGGCCACGTGACCCTGGAATTTGGACTTAGCACCCTTTTGCACGTGTTTGCACTTTTGGATTGCTGCAGTAGACCTCCGGGTCAATGCTCTAGTCTAAGGGGGAACTTTGCACCCATTTGGTTCCTTTTCCCCTAGAAACCCCTGCTGTTGAGTGCAAGAGGAATTCTGGTGTTCCAGTTTAGTTCCCAACCGTTGGTTTGCATTTTTCACTGCAACTCAGCTCCTACTTCACCACAACACCGCAACTTGGCTCCTACTTCACTGCAACTCGGCTCCTGCTTCACTGCAACTCGGCTCCTTGTTCACCACAACTCAGCTCCTACTTCACTGCAACTCAGCTCCTACTTCACCGCAACTCGCCTCCTACTTCACTGCAACTCAGATCCTACTTCACGCAACTCGGCTCCTACTTCACTGCAACTTGATCCCCTTAACATCTAGAAGCCATTGGGCCGAGGACAACAGTCCCCCCGGTGCCCCCCTGATGGCGGCCCTGTTCAAGCCAGTGGATTGGCTTTTCTCAGCTAGCATTAAAATGCCAGCAGATATAATTGGCTTGTGTGCTATTAGCCTAATGACTGGTAATGATAAAATTGATATCTTGGCCTGCAGGGTGCATAATATTGACTCCACTTTTAATTTGTTATAGTAAATAATTTACCCATCAACTCAATCATATTGGCCAACTTGCAACCCACCCAGACTACTAGCTAAGCTACAGCTTACTTGATGCCACCAAATAATTGAGCTCAGATTTTCAAAAAAATCTTAGTATTAATGGAATAACGGTAACTTACACCTTGTGGAAAAATGACAGTGGTAAGATGCATCTATTCAGTATTTAGTAATGGTTTATTAACCCGAAGAGGCGTCTCTTTGAAACATAATACACAGTGTGGATGTCAGTACTCTCCTAATTGTGTCTCCTAGACTTGTGACATTCCACATCTGAACTCACACGATCATGCATACTTAATAAAGCAAGCAAACAACAACATAGAAGTCTGGTGTGGGGTACCCCAAGCATGGAGAGAGGAGGGAAACAGAAAAGTTGGAGGGTGACGTGAGAAAAGTATAAAGCTATATATCATGGACTGGAGTACTGGAGGTCCACCCATGCTGCGGCACCTAGGGACCTCCTGGCAGCCACCGCCGGGGGCCCATGATGGCCGGGGCCCACCGGGTTTTTCTACTTGAGGAGCAATAAAAAAGATCCTGTAGCACTCATGCTCTCTATGCAAAGTCAGTGGGACAGTGTATGTGATGCAAACCGAGCGAGTAGGCATTTAACTAGGGCTACATTTTACCATTCTTTGAGTTGAGCCCATCACTGGCCAATACACCCCTATATAAAGTGCCACATTGCATCTTAAAGTGGTGGTTCACCTTTAAATTAACTTTTAGTATGCTATAGAATGGCTAATTCCAAGCAACCTTTCAATTGGTCTTCATTTTGTCTTTTTTATTGTAGATTTGGAATTGTTTGCCTTCTTTTTCTGGCTCTTAAATTATGGTCACTGCCTCCATCTAAAAACCAATACTGGCTGCACATGTAGTTATTGCTACTTTTTACTCCTCACCGTTCTCTTCGGGCCTGCTGAACTAAAAGTTAAATAACTTTAAAAACATATAATACCAAATTAAAACCAATTGCAAATTGCCTCCGAATACTGTTCTCTGCATCATACTAGAAGTTAATTTAAAGGTGCACAACCCTTTCAACCTGCTCCTCAGCAAGTGCAGCCACCTGGTACTGATTGCACTGCACCTCAGCTGCCCTGTATGGATTACATAGCACAACCCCAGCAGGACTAGATCATAATGTGATGCCCAAAACAGGCTGGTACTTTATGACACACACCCAGCATCCATCCATTCTTGGATAACACTGCCCCCCTAGCAGCCACCCAATACTGGGTGACATATTACAGAGCAGTTTGCAGCCCCTGACCTCTGCAGTTCACACCTCAAATCAATCTGTGCATCTTGAGAACTGTGAACTAGAGTAATTCCCAAACTGCACTTGTCCTTTCTGAACCTGTGAGCAGACCAGCTTGAGAATGAGAAGGAACCTATCTGCATTCAGCCTGCCCTCTCTGATGACATTAGACATAATGTTGGAGGGGGTCTGGGTTCTGCACAAAATCATCCCACCAAGGATTGGCAGGTATGGGCAAGTGAATTAGCTACAGTGTAAAGCTGAATGGTATTTTGTGCTGCACTGGCCCATCATAACCTGCACCAAAATTGGAACCTTAGGTACATGCCCTGGCATTAACTTGAATCCATCTTACTTGTGGGTAGCCTACACATTCCAGCACATCAATCACTTTAGAGAATCCTTTCTAGAGTGGTGCTGAGGCGGCACAACCTTCTTAACAGTTCCACCATTCTAGCATTTAAATAAAACTCAAATTAATGACCCTGACATTCAAAGCACTTCATAACTCTGCCTCACCCTACATCTCTGATCTCATCTCTATATACTCACCCAACCGCTTGCTACGCTCCTCTACTGACCTGCTCCTCAACTCTTCTCACATTACCTCCTCACATGCTCGCATTCAAGACTTTGCAAGGGCTGCACCCCTCCTCTGGAATTCTCTCCCACTGTCTGTCCAACTTTCTCCCAACCTTTCTGCTTTCGAAAGATCTCTTAGAACGCACTTATTTAGAGAAGCCTACCCTCACTCTGCTTAACTACCAAATGCAATACCACATCTCTCACCCACTCAATTCTGATCTTGCCCACTCCCACACCTTGTGTCTTATTCCCTTCCCTTTAAATTGTAAGCTCCTTTTCACGGGGCCTTCCTCACCTTTTGTAACGGTATTGATTGTGATGTATGTAACTCCATATGTTCTGTGTATATAATTCATGTGATTTAGTTATAAAGTTAGTCATAAACACATTTACTTTACAGGGCTTTGTGTTGGAGTCTATCTAGGAGAGCAAACAGACGTTTCCCTTAATGTCTCCCCAACTTGGCAAGTGTTGCAACAAAACTCAAACATGCACATGTGACATGAAAACACCTCACTCTGAACAGCAGTACTCAAAAGGAAATGTATATTTGAATATTGATCATATTAGAAATGGAAATCAACTTTATGTTCTATTACAATTACAGTATTAAGCATCAAATACGTCAAGATTGCAAGCACTTCACTGGCACATCGCTCTTACACACAGGCGTTTTTACCTGCGCAGGAGTAGACACAGTCAATTATTTTGAAGGGGGCTGTACTCACATAGACGCATGCATGCAACGAACACAGGTGAAATGCAACATGCTGCGTCCCAACCTGGGTTTGGCGCTTATATGCGTTTGTGTGAGTACAGCCCCCTTCACAATAATTAGAATTCAAAATAATGGATAGCACATCCAATTTAAAGAAAAATAAGTACATTTATTCCACAAAACAGTTAGAAAAAATGCAGGATTCACAATAATTGACTGCGTCTACTCCTGAACGGAAGAAAGCGCAACGCAGGGGAGCGCAGGAAAAAACACCCGTATAAGAGCCCTTAAGCAGACTTCAGGCTGGAGCATTACTGACCACCCCATTACTTACTCATAAGCATGGCATTATAGAAAGATGCAATTTCTCTTAAAGTTTCAATCAGATGGGATTTATTAAGGAAGCCTAAGGCTAATGTTATACAAGGCATTTATTTTGAGCCAAGTGTATTTTGACTTTCCCATAGTTCATTGCAATCGCCTGCAACACTTCACTTTCCCAACATGTGAACTAATGTGCTGCTTTTTGGCTGTGTCTGTCAGTTTTGCTGCAGGTTTTTTACCACCACCTGATTTTGTTAATTGTGACGTTTAATTGTGGGTTTTGGAGCAAGAAAAATCTATGGTTTGTACACATTGTGGGTTTTATTATAATTTACACTATATTATGTTATAATGGACTGGGTACCTGGGGCCTACAAGGACTGCCACAGTCAACCACCCACACATGCCCCAATCCTAACTAGGGATGCACCGAATTCACTATTATTTCGGCCAAACCCCCGAATCCTTTGCAGAAGATTCAACCGAATATTTTGCATATGCAAATTAGGGGTGGGAAGGGGAAAACATTTTTTACTTCCTTGTTTTGTGATAAAAAGTCACATAATTTCCCTCCCCCCCCTAATTTGCATTTGCAAATTAGGATTCGGGTTCGGCCTGGCAGAAGGATTCGGCCGAATCTAAATCCTGCTGAAAAAAGCCGAATCCCCAACTGAATCCTGGATTTGATGCATCCCTAATCCTAACCCACCATCTCTAAACTAGGACCTGGCCTAAATCACTGTGAGTGTGATTTTTTTCTATAGCAGTGCCCAGGGGTGTTGCCTCAGACAGCAGCTTTGCAGACGTTACCAGGGGCGGCAAAAAGCCCCTCTTGTTAACTTAAAGAGCCAAATTCCCGGTTTTTAAACCGGAAATTCGGCTATTCGAGTGCAGAGAACGCAATTTCGCTCTCTGCGGCATCAACGCGGACTCCACTGGAACCCCTGTCGGCTGTTAAGGTGAGGGTGACGGGCGGTAGGGAGGCGGCATTGTGAATGCCGCCTCAGGCTCGAAAGGCCCCTGGCAATGCCCAACCTGTCCAGATCTGACATCATCATCTGACATCATATACAGATATTGCAGCCGCTGGGTGAGTTAGAGGAGTTTGGATCAGAAGGCCGACAAGGACCAGAGCCCACCAGAGTTTTTGCTGGTATCCAAGTGGGCCAGTCTGATACTGTGCACACATACACTTTTAGGACATTTTAAAGTCAAAGTCATGATGGAAAAACACTACGCAACTTAGACTAATAGATTCGTTATTACTATAAGCTCTCAATATCAAGCAGCCCAAATAACCTCTCTTTAAGAAAGGTTCTTTTTTTTGTTTTTACACTCCACTAGTAAATTTAAATCACAGTTAACCAGATCTGCCTCTAATATCTAAAAGTGAACACCTGCATCTATATATGAATATCTGTATTTAAAATGGTGGTTCACCTTTAAGTAAATTTTTAGTATTTTCATTTAAAACAACTTTTACATTTGCCTTTGTCTCCTGGCTCTTTCCAGCTTTCAAATGGGGGTCACTGACCCATCTGAAAAACAAATGCTCTATAAGGCTACAAATGTTTTGTAATTGCTACTTTTTATTACTCCACTTTCTATTCAGGCCCTATTCATATTCCAGTCTCTTATTCAAATAAATGCATGGTTACTAGGATAATTTGGACCTTAGCAACAGACTGCTGAAACTGCAAACTGGAGAGCTGCTGAATAACTCAAAAACCACAAATAATAAAAAATGAAAACCATTTGCAAATTGTCTCAGAATATCACTCTCTACATCATACTAAACGTTAACTAAAGTTCACTAACATCAAATGTCTCTCAAACTCTGATTCTTGCTTGCAGTTCGGGGGCTGAGGAGTAAGCTTCTTACTCGTTCTACCATCAAACCTTAAATATCAGTCTCCCGGTTCGGGATTTGGCCAAGATTCGGCCGGATACTTCTTGCCAGCTCAACAGAACCCGAATCCTAATTTGCATATGCAAATTAGGGACGGGGAGGGAAATTGCATGACTTTTTGTCACAAAACAAGGAAGTACAATTTTTTTCCCTTCCCACCCCTAATTTGCATATGCAAATTAGGATGTGGATTCCATATTTGCCAGAATCTTTCGCGAATGAGTCAGGGGTTTGGCCGAATCCAAAATAGTGGATTCGGTGCATCCCTACACTAAACTGCCTTTTGATCCATGGACTCCATTTTGCATTGACCTGCATACAACTTGTACTGTCAAAGCCCTGAAAGGTCTTGTTAAGACATACGTTGCCCCAGTTCTTATACCCTAGCAATCAGGCAATAGTATGAAGATTAACTGAAGGGGCCTCAAATAGTTATTTACATGGTGCCAGGAGCCCATCTGAAATCCTCAAACCAAGAGCCCACTCCTTTACTTCTACATTTACTTTTACTAACCTTATTTTTTCCAATCCTGCCTCTGTACATACTGTTATTTATATTTCCTGCCATTTTCTCATGCAAGGCCAAATAGTTGGGTCAGCGCTAGGGCCCGCTGACCCCTGGGCCCACTGGGAGTTTTCCTGGTATCTAGTGGTGGGCCAGTCTGATGCTGGGCATTTATAAATAAAACAGTGCAAATATTAGTTTGACCTAGCCAGTATGGGGCTGTCAAAGATTTAGTGTGGACTTTCAGCCTTGTGTAAGACGCCACTGTTACCTGTCTGGCTACGAGCTGCATGTCACCTTAAAAGACAATGGCAACCTCCATAGAATCAATAGGAACAACTTCTACATTTGCTCATAGCTTGAACATGTGCCTGTAGAGATAATGAAACATATACATAGTAAAGTATAGATACTATGCATAATGGACAAGTCAGCAGCAAAGTATTAGGGTATTGTGTCAGAACACAGAAACTACAGAACTACAAACACTGTAAGATGCAAAAATATGAAAATGTGATGAACTTTCTCTTTAAGCTGCCAAGACTCCATGAAAGCATTGTGCATAGGCGGTTGCATGTTTTCCACTGCATGTTCCAGTTAAATAATTGTATGTAGGAATAACATGCATTAAGCAGCAGCGATTTCCCAAGTACGTTCTTTAGCAGATTTTCAAGCAAGAAATGACTTGAAAGGAAATTCTGTGTTACCTAGCACCATAGAGGTAAGTTAAGTTTTGGGTTTAAGTTTCCCCTTTACCATCCAAAATCTGATCAGGCCCAAGGCAAAGTTATTCTGTCTGTGTTTCATCCTATCAGTCGTGTCCACTTGATGTTTAGGGCTCCCAGGCTGCTTCTTTGGTTGGCTGATGGTGCGCCACCATCTGGTGACATTGTAAACATCTGATCCAACAATTTCCCATTGTGATTGTGGGATGAGAAGTAGTGAGCTTTGTACTACTCCCAGCATCTGGGTGTAGGGTTGCCACCTGGCCGGTAAAAATGATAGCTGATCCCAATGTTATTAATAGGGGAAAAAGATAAATATATAGGAAGGCCGGTATTTTTTCCCAGAAAAGGTGGCAACCCTATTTGGGTGTGATTTGCACAGTTTGGGCACCCCTATTCTTAGCCCTTGTTGCAGTGTACTTTATTAATAAACAAAACTTTTGTTGTCAAGGCCATGTCAGTGATGTTTAGTGCATTTTCATTCTCTGATTGTTTAACATGAAAACAATGGTGGTGTCCATATAGGCAAAGAAGAGCTGTTGGTTGCCTGATTTTATTAAGGAGGCTCATACAGTATGACTTTCCACCCAATTGCAGAACCTACGGGAGTAGTACAAGGGGCTGACGGTGGAGAATTCCTGCCCTCGGAATCTTACACTTTTCCACAAATGCTCCAGCCTTTTCCTCAGTCCGTACACCGTGAAAATGTCGATGATGCCAACGAAATACCTCTGCTCTGGCCCGTCCACGACATGCAGCGCATTCTTGTAGTTGGGCAGCAGGCGTCTGTTTTGTGCAATAATATCAGAGGTGTCCGAGACCGTGCTGAGCTGTGCCTTGAGTTTCTTCATGGGGATTTGATCGGTAGGTGTCATTTCTTGGGAACCCCTGAGCCCCGTGCCACCTTCATCCATTTCACTGGAGTCCTCTTCCCCATCTACAGTGCCAGGAACCGAGGCTGTGTTTGAAGCAGTAGGGCTGGCTGCCCCATTTACAGACCTGTGGGGGGGAAAAAATCATTGTTAGCTTTTAAGTGGTAAAATTAGAAAGTAAACTGGAAAGAAAAAGTAATTATTTGTGGTATATTATATGTGGCCCTAGTAGAAATTGTTAAGCTAAACCGTGCCCTTGTGACAACCTATTAGGCAGAACACAATGTTAGTGGTGAATTCCTGGGTGCTGCCTGCTACCCCATACTTTTTGTGTGCGGCTCTTTTTATTTCAAGTGATTGCTCTGCCTCTTTCAATTGCAACACAAAGGTTTTACACAGGTTACATGTTTCAAGCAGACTATAAAATTGCTGTTCTCTGCCCACTCGTATGACTGTTTCCTTTTCTTATACCAAGGCGCAAGCAATTTAAGGTCTTGCCTGCATGATGTTCTTTGGTTCTAGTTTTATTGATCCCACCATTAAAAACATATTAGTAACTCGTCGTTAAAGCGAATAATAAGGCCATTAAAAGTATTCTGTATCCTGCCACTGCAATGCAGAGAGTCACGGTTCCCTGGTTTGAAGGAAAGAAGGTGGAATAGATTCATTTCTTTGGAATACTGTATTTAAATAGAAAGAAAAGCATTTCAGCCCCCTATGCCATGTAGATTGTTTAAAAGGGTAAAAAAAAATCTATGTGGTGTAAATTCTGTTTTTCTAAAGCAATGAATTCACTACAATCAAGAGGAAAGAAGTTCTTCCATATCTCTCTCTCTCTCTCTCTCTCTCTCTCTCTCTCTCTATATATATATATATATATATATATATATATATATATATATATATATAGAAGAAAGTCGGGGACTCACGCACTCCGGTTAATCACTTTTATTTTAACTTTGTTTACTGCATTTCTTTACAAAAAAGCCTTAACGTTTTGGCTCATGGTCTGGAGCCTTTGTCAAAATGCATCACCATATTTAAAATCAACGAAATTACACAAATTTAAAACCAAATAAACTCCACCTAATTCATGACATCACCAACAAGTGTGTTTCTTAATTAATTAATTGATTGATAAAATGCTCAGTGAAGCTAATCAAATAGTCACATACAAAAAATACATATATAAAATGAGAACATTTATAGCAGATGGAACTGATAATATTAAATATACACACACACATTTTTACTGCTTGTCCAAAAAACAGCTAAAGGAACAATATTCATTCATTCCCTTTGGGGACAGTGTATCCAATGTTTTGATCCAAAAAGCTTCACGTCGTAACAATTTACGGGATCTACCACCTCCTCTTCTGGGCATCGGAACGTGATCAATTGCCATATAGTTAAAAGTAGGCAAATGGTGCCCCACTTCTAAAAAGGGGGTTTTCTTATCTCTATAAGTTACATTAATGGCTGAACTGCGGGCATCTATTCGGAATCTCAACATTAAATCCGTTTTCCCCACGAAAGATAATCCGCAAGGGCAAGTAATTGATATATATATATATATATATATATATATATATATTATATATATATATATATCTCAAAGACCCATATATCATATAAGAAATGAAAGCACTCACTACAAAAGTCCAGTCCAGGTGGCAGTCCCTAGCGGATCGAAACGCGTTGATGTGCAATTTTGCTATGATGTAGTAAAGAACTCTTTGCTTGAACTGGACTTTTGCCATGAGTGCTTTCATGTCTTACAGTATATGGTGTATATATATATATATATATATATATATATATATACAGCAATATGTGGCTAATGGAGGAATCAGAATGTCTGATGAGTCTTCTGTTTTCTCGATGCATGAGAGCACAGGCAGCACAGAGGCAGCTCATGCCGCAAGACTGACTCCACTCTACTGTTTCCCTAATCATCACAAAGTCAAAGTTGAAGCCCTAAAAGGTTTTGTTTGGACCCACTTACCTTTTTGTTCTGACGATGAGGTTGGCAAAGGACCAGCTCTGTTTCTTTTCATCGGCATGTAATGGCTGAAAGCCAACAAGTAGGCTGTAATCTATCACATTGAGCTGTTGCAGAAAACGCGAGTCCAGCTCCATCTGCCGTAACAACCAGGCTCGCTGCTGATCTATAAAGGCAACTGCGCATGAGTAACGTTATCAACAACCCACTGTTGCACCCTGCCTAGTGCCTACCCCCTAGTCAGGTCTGAGTACTTGCAGAGGAACACAGAGCAACTAAACAGTAGAATATACTTACCAAGGCAGATAACATGTCCCTCAAAGTTACAATCCTTAAAGACCTGCAACACTCGGCTTCCCTCTGGTTCTGGCTCAGTCCAACGACTCACTTTGCAGCCCTTAATATCATACCTGCAGGACAAAGCACAGGTCACATCTTGCATCCTAGTTATACTACAGGAGGACTAATAAACACCATCTCACCGGCTTGTGATCCTCTCATCTGGGAAGAATACGCTCTGCATGATGATGAAGTATTTCTAGACAAAAGGCAAGGAAACTCATATCATCAGGGGCATACAGTGATAAAAGCCCATTCATATTACACACTGGGTCCGTACCAGGGACGTAACTACAGAGGAAGCAGACCCTGTGGCTGCAGGGGGGCCAAGGAGGTATAGGGGCCCCATGAAGTCCTAATTTACATACAATTTCAATAAACAGGGCCAGCCTTAGCCCAATTGGGCCCCGCACCTCTGGGGGCCCCGCACCACAGGGCAGCACAGATAATATTTCCCTCAGCACATGATGCTGCCTGGCCTGCCCCCAACTTTGAGAGTTCAGCCCATCCCCAAATCCATAGGTCTAGCCCTCCCTCAACTCTGATAAGCCAGCCTATCCCCCAACTCCATAGGTCTAGCCTGCCCCCAACTCTAATAGACCCAGCTTTCCTTCAACCTTGATAGGCCCTGCCTGCCCCCAATCCAACCAAGCCTGCTCCCAAGCTGAATCGGCCCAGCCTGCCCCAAACTAATTGGCCCAGTCCACTCTCCTATTTCCTCCCTCTCTCTCTTACCCTGTGTGCCCCTATTATGTGCCCCTATTTCATCCCTCTCTTACCTTGTCTGCCCCTTTCCTTTCTATTTTGTGCCTGTATGCCCTTATTTTCCTAAATACTTGCTGTGTCAGTAGCCAACAACACTTTGTCTAGGGGCCCCGCCAACATGGTCCCAATTGGGCCCCACATTTGATAGGATCAGCCCTGTCAATAAATATTGGTAAAACAAGTCAACCTCTAGACATTTTAGGGCCCAGTAATATCTTGTTACACCACTTGTCCATACAGAGCCAGAATTCTGATGTTTTCCTCAGTCAAAGGGATTTTCTAGTTGGCCGAGTTGATATTGAACATATGTCCAATATCTATATGGAAGACCATTGTTTTGGCCTAATACTCAGGCCAAACGTTAGCAATAGAGGCAGCAAATTTTGTCCTGTAAATGAGCTGCTTTGCTTAAGTTATTTAAGCATCTCTTACCTTTTTGTTCTGAGCATAAGTGATGCTGTAAACACCTGAAAAAAACAGTAGATAAAGCCATCAGACCACAAAGAGGTATCCTAGTAAAGGATTGTGCAAGAACCACTAGGACGTCTTTCCTCACCCAAGATTTTGACAAGCAGAGAGTGGGGGTATAACTGAAAGTGCTGTAGGTATTGGCGTAGGATCTGCAACATGAAGTGGGCCTCCCTCTTTGTCTGAGTCTTTAGGAAGAAACGCTTGTCATTCCTAAGAACGAGACAGCAACAATATGAGCGAGAGTGGAGTCTCAACTGAAAGAAACGGATTCAGAAGCACATAATTTGTGGGCCAATTATGATGTTGTACAAAGAACTCTGCGGACCTGATGGGATGTGACAGATGTAAGCAACTCAAAAAGGAACACTATACAATTCTCTAGAGACAAAAGGCACAATAAGTGTTATAGACTCACGTTAAGAAGAAGTCTGCTTTGCTTTTGGAGTTGCTAATGAACTGTAGGTAGAATTCACTGCAAGAGAGAGATCTCATGAAACTTTCCTCTGACACCCCCAGTGACTGCCGAAAATAGGAGAACACCTGGCCAGCGTAGGTCCTCATCACAAAGCCCTTGTGAAGAAAATTGGGGAGAAGGAATATTGAAAACATTTATCTTTTACACCAAATGTAACAGAAATCATGTGTTGGCCTCTTGGTTCTGGCTACGGAACGCATTTTAGGACATCCTCACAGGAAATTCCTGTCCTGTATGCGATCTTCTATGCTAATGGAATACAACATCACCTGTTTTTCAATTCACCCCTCCCTCAAAGCAGACGTCACACCTCGCTCCTCCCTCCTCAGCAGTCAGATGCTGCTCCTCAGTCATCAAACCTGGGTCCTCACTCCTCCCTCCTCAGCCATCCGACATGGGTCCTGGGTCCTCAATCCTCCCTCCTCAGCCATCCAACATGGGTCCTGGGTCCTCCCTCCTCAGCCACCCGACATGGGTCCTCCCTCCTCAGCCATCCGTCCTGGGTGGTCTTTTTGGGTGTTTTTTTTTAGTTGTTTTTTTAAACTTCCGTTTTTTATGAAATGTCATTTAGCTGAGGGTGAAGTGCAGAGGGCAGAAAAGGGAAAGCGAAAGGCTGTGTGCTGAGGAAAGAGGGTGGAGGGCTGAGCAGGGAGGGTGTGAAAGTCGGAGGACTGAGGGCAGAAGGCAGAGGGAAGAGGGCGGAGAGCTGAGGAGGGAGGGTAGAGGACGAACGTGTGACTGCAGCATTTGAGGATGAGTGACCATAAAAACACCTGATGCTGCATTCCTAAGCCATAGGAGATCTCATGGAGGACAGGGATTTCCCTGGAGGATGTCCTAAAATGCGTTCTGTTTCTGGCTTGCAACATTGTGTTAGGAGACAGAGAATGTCAGACAGATACTGCTTTTAATAGCAATTACATGTAAAATAATTAAAAATTATTAATCGATATATATTGGAAAGATGGTTTAGAGTTACCATCCTCCACACATGGGAAGGAAGGGGCCAACCTCGCTAGGACATCATATGTCCCAAAGATCATTTTTCTGCCAATGATGGTGGACTAAGCAGCGCATTGCTTCTGGCAGCAGGGGAGCACCTAGGGTCCAGTTCTATGGTAGAAATAAGAGTTGATAGGATAAGCCATGCAGTAGGTCCCTCCAGGGTATTGGTATATTGCTGCTATTGAGCATGCCAGAAAGGAATGGTAGGGCAGAAAGGACAAAATTCACAAAAGCTTTTACCTCATGACCTTGTGTGATCTTTGCACTGTAATCCTCATCTGCAAGTTCAATCTGGTAAAAAAAATCAAAAAGAAAAGTATGAGACAAGTACAGGATATGGGTTAGCTGGTTCACCTTTATTTAACTTTTAGTATTTTATAGAATAGCCAGTTCTAAGCAACTTTTCAAATGGTCTTCTTTATTTTTTATAGGTTTTTTTTTTTTTACATTTTCTTTATTTGGTTTTCTTTTTTTCAGAAAAAGATAAGGCGAAGACAATATACAGAAAGAAGAATGAAAAAACAAAACAATAATAAAAAGATAAAGACAGTAGGGTGTAACCCTTGACTGCATTCACATGACAATTATACAATTAATACTTGATTTTTTATAGGTTTTTTTAGTTATTTTTATTCTTCTCGGCTTTCAAACGAGGGTCAACAATGACCCCATCTAAAAACAAATTCTCTGTTAAGCTATAAATGTATTGTTATGGCTACTTTTTATTACTCTTCCTTCTATTCAGTCCCTCTCCTATTCATATTCCAGTCTCTTATTCAAATCAATGTATGGTTGCTAGGGGAATTTGGGCTCTAGTAACCAAATTGCAGAAATTACAAACTGGAGAGCTGCTGAACAAAAAGCTAAATTAACTCAGAAACCACAAATAATAAAAAATGAAAACCAATTGCAAATTGTCTCAGAATATCTCTCACTGTTTTTGTTAATGTTGTGCCTTATCTTTACATTCAATCTCCTATTAATATATCAGTCTCTCATTCAAACCACTCCCTGCTTTCTAAGGTCATTTGGACCCTAGTAACCAGCTGCTGAAATTCCAGACTGAAGAGCTGCTGAACAAAACCACAAATAGAAAATGAAGACCAATTGCAAATTATCTCAGAAGAGCACTCTACACAACATACTAAACGTTAAATCAAAGGTTAATAATGATTCCAGCTTGAATTGGAGGGACAAAGACCATTGCACCAGATTTATGCTGACCAGGTTGGAGATTTTTTTTTGCATTTATTGACCTGCTGGCCCTAGAGAGCTAGAGACAGCTTTCAGTTAGCAATTCTACGTTAGGAAGCGCTGAATTTGCTGAACTACAGCTCTCGCAATTCAACAACCCTTGATAATATGTTCATATATGGATTTTTTGGTACAGCAAAATTAAGTGACAGGATGGCTAAGCATTGGTGTCCTAGGGGTGATTTTGGATAGAAGAGCAGTGCAAGTCTGATCTGAAGAGATGCTATAATGGCTAACCGTGGTATCATTACGGATGCTTTCTTGGATGGCTTGCTTCAGTCCCTGTTTCAGGTCACAGGTCAGACGGTAGAACTCATGTTCCTTATCGATCTCAAAGAGCCCGAGTAGCTTCCAGCGCTGGCGGAGGTTCCAGAAAAGTCGTCTGTGTCTGCTGCTTTGTCCGGACTCCCCCTGATAGATATAAAGGAAAGGACTGCTGTGTTTGGGCATTTGAACGTTGCAGAGACACCAGGTGATAATAAGGGTTAAAAGGGAGCACTTGGAATCAAACACTTGGAAAAAAATTTTGGCCTCTGACTTGAAATCAGAGACCTCCCTCTGAGACATACAGTATAATCCAAATATCCACAAAATTGGGCCACTGTATATTTCAGTCAGATGTGATGTATCAAGCCCTTGTCCTACGCTTACACAGTGCTGGGCACACTAACGGGTTAAAATCCAGACACTGCAACCATCATGTTAAAGGTATTGTTCACCTTCCAACATTTGTTTCAGTTCAGTTGGTTTCAGATTGCTCACCAGAAACAAATCCTTTTTTCCAATTACTTTCCATTTTCTTTCTCTGACAATTTTTAGAATATTAACATGTAGTCTTATTCTTCACCTTTCTAAAACTGACCTTGGAAGGAGGGTCACCGACCCTCTAAACTGTTCTAAATTGATACATTTAGTTGAGAAAATCCCTGTCCCTGCTGAGCAGAATCTGTGGGTGTCATTACAGGCAGCTCTTAGAATTGATGCATTAGTTGCTAATACTCCAAAGCAGGGCCGCAGGGCCCCATACAACAAAATTTTCCCCCCTGGGCCCCGCCCATCCCGGCCCTCAGGCCCCACCCAAGAACCTGCCCACTCCACATCACAGTTAAAAGACTACACAGACATCAGCTTTAGAAAAGTTAACCCCCCCCCCATAAAAAGCTATTGGGGACCAGGCCCCCCCCGATAAGTTAAAGAAAAAACATTGGCGCCAGGGCCCCCATAAAAGTTTTTTTTTATAAAGCAATGGTGCCAGGGCCCCCCATAAAAGTTTTTTTTAAAAAAAACATTGGCACCAGGGCCCCCCTTACAAGTTAAAAAAATAACTTGGGCCACAAAGAATATTTTTTTTATTTATTATATATTATATAATATTTTTTATATTAGGGGCCTATAGAGTATTAAAATAATACATTGGTGGCCAGGGGATTAAAAAAATAACAAAACACACATTGGTGTTCAGTGGAATTGTGGCTTCAGGACTTCAACTTCGCCTCCTTTCGTGACTTTCGGTCTTTTCGCCGCTTCAGGACATCAATTTTGTTTGTTTCGTGACTCCTGGTCTTTTCGCGCTTTGAGATTTCGGCTATTTTCGCGGGTTTGGGTCATTGGAACTTTCGGCACTTCCGCATTTCGCCTGTCAGGATTTTGGAAGGAGGCGGCACGGCTTCGGCACTGTCAAGGGGGGCCGGGCTCTTTCGAAAAAGTTCAGCACTGCCAGGCCCGGGCCTGTTACACTTGTACCCAGGGTCGGAATGGGGGCCTGGGGCCCACCGGGACTACAGTCCAGGTATTGGATTTTGGAAAAAACGGTAAAAAATTGGAAAGTCTTTATTTTTGCAAACAACTCAATTGAAAAAGTATTTGGAAGGTGAACAACCCTTTTATGCATGGGTAAATTAGGAGAGTAAGCTCCATAGGACTGAACAAGTTATCACTATCACACTAAAGTGGGTGACACCCTGTACAGCAAGTGGAGCACATACATCATGTTAGGGCACAATTTTATACAGGGACAAACACCCAAATCAGGGACATACAAAATGAAGGGGGTGGGAAGCAGGCACAGATATAAATAGCAGGGACAAACAGAGCCAAATAACTGCGGTAATGACTTGAGACATGCATACACAAATTCAGGGCACACATACAGAGGGGTGGGCACATCAAAACAAAGAGGCTGATACATATTGCAGACTGGCATTAGTATAAGCCCATGAGATGCCAGCTCACCTGTATAATTAAACAAGTAGGTTGAGAGTCACGTGGCTGTTCACAAGCCATGGTAGGACCCTGCCACCACCCCTTACTGTACTGGCACTACCGGTAAACAGCTCACACCCCTGCTAGCACCCTGCCCATGCAGTTAACCCTGTATTTATCTCATCTTGCGAAAATCTCTCCCATACTGAGAAAAAAAAACATTACTTCGTCCTTTACTTTTTTCCTTCTGAACCTAAATATTTTTTGTCAGATAATTCCCACAAATACTCTCCATTACCTCTGTATTTCTTCACTTTTCTCCCCAAATTAACCTGCACGAACTTATTTCTAACCTGCCCCATTCCCACCCTACACATTTCCCACTCCCCCTACCATTCTCCAGCCTTTCTGTTGCTTTCTGATGTCCCTGCACTGCTCAAAAAGCTTTACAGACCAGTCACTTCTCTGGACAGGAATGTTCCATCTGCTGTGTGGGTGGAGGTGAAATAAATCTACCCCAACCCTTGCCATGTGAATGACTGGATCACTCTTATACAAGCATGAAATCAAATGGTTGCGAGGGCTGCTAACAATCCCAGTAATTAAACATACCTCAGGCATGACGTCCCCCTCGTCTCTAGTAGACTGCTCCATCTGAATTTCTGCAGCCTGCAGTGGATGACACAGGGCCTGCCCAACATTCACCATGATAAAGGGGGAACTCTCCTGGCAGGATTTGCTGACTATGCTGCTATTATCATAATTTCCCATTTATGGAATAATTATTATTATTTATTATTAGTGCCTATTATATAGAACTACTATGAATATAAACACAGCAGACACACAGTGATGTTCCCCAGCAAGCTTGAAACTGTGTTCACAAAGCCGTGTGTTACTGTAACTGCTGAGTGAGCCTCTCTGTAACATAGCAGCCCAGGCTCATTGTGTGTACATCACACTCTTTATTCAGTGGTTGGGGGAGGAATTAACTAATGCATAATAACCAGCTTTACTTTATCTTTATCAGGGATCCCCAACCTTTTGAACCCTGTGAGCAACATTCAGAAGTAAAAGGAGTTGGGGAGCAACACTAGCATGAAAAATGTTCTTGGGGTGCCAAATAAGTGCTGTGATTGGCCATTTGGTAGCCCCTATGTGGATTGTCAATCTACATTGTGAACCTAGTTTGGCAGTGCACCTGGTTTTTATACAACCAAAACTTGTCTCCAAGCCTGGAATTCAAAAATAAACTCCTGTTTGAGGCCACTGGGAGCAACATCCAAGGGGTTGGGGAGCAACATGTTGCTCACGAGCTACTGGTTGGGGATCACTGATCTATATCATGACTACAGACGTTTGTGCTGTTCACTGGGTTGTAAATGCAGCCCCAAGCCAGTAGCTGGGTTTGCTTCACCAAGCTTATACCATGGATTTTGATGTCGTCACTTTCAGTGTCAGTTTTATTTGACTGGGCATTGTATTGTGGGCAGTGTTAAAGGAGAAGGAAAATCTGTTTGCACTTTCGGGTGCCAAATGTTAGGCACCCCCAAGTGATTGTATTGACTTAACTGAAACCCAGGAGACAGACAGCACCGGCCCTGGGTTATACCAGTGAGCACCACTGAGATCTTCTTCTGTCTTCCTCTTTCTTCGCGTGGTTGCGCATGTGCAATAGAGCGAAACGCTGAACTTTAACTAAAAGGTCGGCTATTTCGTTCTACTTCGCATGCGCTTGCCCCGAGTGATTTGAAGAAAGAAGACGCCAGAAGAGGATCAATTCGTGGTGCTAGCTAGAAAACCCCCGGGGTTTCAGGTAAGTCAATACAATCACTTGGGGGTGCCTAACATTTGGCACACCCAAGTGCAAACAGACTCTCCTTCTCCTTTAAAGGGGAAGGAAACCTAGTTGGCGCAAAAACCCTCCCCCCCTCCCGTGTGTTGCCCACCCTCCCTCCTCCCCCCTGGCCTAACCGTCCCGCTGGGCAAATGCCCCTAACTTGTTACTTACCCTTCTGCGCAGGTCCAGTCCAGGGAGTTCACAGACGACATCTTCTTCCACGCGATCTTCTTCCTGCTTTCACCGGCACTTGCGCAGTAGGAGCATTTCGCTGGTATGATCTACTGCGCATGCGCCAAAAGTACTTCGTGACTTTTGGCGCATGCGCAGTAGATCCATACCGGCGAAATGCTCCTACTGCGCATGCGCCGGTCAAAGCAGGAAGAAGATCGCGTGGAAGAAGATGTTGTCTGTGAACTCCCTGGACTGGACCTGCGCAGAAGGGTAAGTAACAAGTTAGGGGCATTTGCCCAGCGGGACGGGTAGGCCAGGGGGGAGGAGGGAGGGGGGAGGGTTTTTGCGCCAATTAGGTTTCCTTCCCCTTTAAGGTGGCCATACATGGGCAGATTTAAAGGGATACTGTCATGGGAAAACATGTTTTTTTTTTTCAAAATGAATCAGTTAATAGTGCTACTCCAGGTGAATTCTGCACTGAAATCCATTTCTCATAAGAGCAAACAGATTTTTTATATTCAATTTTGAAATCTGACATGGGGCTAGACATATTGCCAGTTTCCCAGCTGCCCCCAGTCATGTGACTTGTGCTCTGATAAACTTCAGTCACTCTTTACTGCTGTACTGCATGCTGGAGTGATATCACCCCCCTCCTTTTCCCCCCCAGCAGCCTAATAACGGAACAATGGGAAGGTAACGAGATAGATCTAAAACAACACTCAATAGTAAAAGCCAAGTCCCACTGAGACTGATTCAGTTACATTAGGTAGGAGAAATAACAGCCTGTCAGAAAGTAGTTCCATCCTAAAGTGCAGGCACAAGTCACATGATTGGGGGCAGCTGGGAAACTGACAATATGTCTAGCCCCATGTTAGATTTCAAAATTGAATATAAAAAATCTGTTTGTTCTTTTGAGAAATGGATTTCAGTGCAGAAGTCTGTTCTGTGGAGCAGTACTACAGTATATGCCTTTAAGCTCCTGATTTGAGTCCTTTAGACCAAGCCAGCAGCTTATCTGCCCACATATGGGGCCCTCCGATGGGGCTACCTGACCGATGAAGCCCACCATTATATTGGCTCTTGCCTTTAAAGCATTTATTGCAGCAGAAAAGTGGCACAAGCCTATGAAAGCTGGTGCCACTTTTCTGCTGCAATAAAGTCAAGAGCCGATATAATGGTGTGCTTCATTTCCCCTTCCTACAGAAGTTGTTTCCAGTTGGCTTGGAAGCAGCCTGGGATTGAATGTACCCTACGAAAAATAAGTGGTGTGCCGATATCTGTCCAAAAATTAACCAGATGTCCATCGGGCAGGCTTGATTTTCATTATCAGATCAAGGACATCAGCATGTTTATTGCGGTCCTGGCCCCAACAGCCCCTATTGTGGCCATTGTAATCCAATCGTTGGTGGGCATATTGGGGGAAAGATACTCATTTGGAGACCTTGCCAGACGAGCTGATCTTATAATGTATGGCCAATAAGTGAGTGGAACTTCAAAGGAAAAATGCAGCAGGCAATAAGAGGAAGGATGGGGGCTCATGTAAATGGGAATACATAGCAAACCTGTGACAAAAAAACAGGGCAAATCTGAGTCTCTAATAGGTGGTTTCATCACTTCTTGGCTTGTGAAGTAGTTTCCAGTCGTGGCCATCTGTAAGTAGAGGAAGATCAAGGAATAACGGGACAGTTCCTGCCATACTGTGGAACTTCCCCACTGTGGGCTTGGATGGGGCTGGGGTGAGAATTGAGAAGAATGGCCATTTGTTCTCCTTGCTGTTATGTTTAATATCTGTAACCTCAAGCAGGGGACATTGCTACTACAATCAGTGCAGACTTCTGTGGCTTGTTTCAGTCATACAGTATTACAACATCCTATTATATTATGGAATCATATTAAAAAGACATAGAGAAATATAGAATCTAACAGGCATATCTTATGAAATCAAAAAAACACATTCCTCCCCCAAACTAGTTAATTGCTTTGAAGTATGGTTCACTCACCAAGCACATGACGTAGAAGGGAAGCAGAATTGTATATAGGAGTACCATGCAGTGAATATAGTGAGGGCTAGCGTCAGGGGCACTTACTGGCCAACTGTTTTAAGGTTGTTTACCTTTCAGTTAACTTTTAGTACGATGTAGAGAGTCATATTCTGAGACAATTTGCAATTGTTTTTTATTTTTTGTAGCTTTTGAGTTATTTAGCTTTTGATTCAGCAGCTCTCCAGTTGGCAATTTCACCAATCTGGTTGCCAGGGACAAGTTACCCTAGCAACCATACACTGATTTGAATAAGAGACTGGAATATGAATAGGAGAGGGCCTCAACAGAAAGATGAGTAATAAAAAGTAGCAATAACAATATACTTGTTGCCTTACAGAGCATTTGTTTTTTTTAGATGGTGTCAGTGACCCCAATTTGAATATGGAAATAGTCAAAAGAAGAAGGGAAATAATTCAAAAACTGTAAAAAAACCAAATAATGAACAATTGAAAAGTTGCTTAGAATTAGCCATTCTATAACATACTAAGAGGTAACTTAATGGTGAACCACCCTTTTAAGGAAGACATTCTCAGAAGATGCTACTACTGCTACTACTATTCATTCAAGTGACAGAGAAACTCTTGTATTGTTGCAAACCAAACAAGCCCACAGCCTATCAAGACGCAGAGTTTAGACCTACCCATCTCTTTGTATTTAGAATAGCACAAGATTGATAAAGGCAGATATGCAATGACTGCTGGCCCAGCCTGTCACAAAGTAGTAGCTAAATGACTAGACAGCTGTCAAGAGCAATAGCTGTGCACAGAAAAAAGAAATCCCTTGCAGTTTAGGGATGCACCAAATACGGGATTCGGTTCGGGATTCAGCCAGGATTCAGCTTTTTCAGCAGGATTTGGATTTGGCCTTTTGCCCGGCCAAACCGAATCCAGATTTGCATATGCAAATTAAGGGCGGGAGGGAAATCGGGTGACTTTTTGTAAAAAAAAAAAAAAAAGTAAAAAATGTTTTCCCCTTCCCACCCCTAATTTCCAAATCAAGCACATCAACCTGCGTTTCTTCAATTATTGTCTACCCACATCTCATACTAGGAGCAGTAGATCAGTCGTAACAGAAGTGCCATAGACAGGAATTAATTTCTTTGGAATCCTATAATTAGTCTCTTATTTTCTCTCATTGCCACAGGGAGAAGTAGAACACCTGTAAGATTCCACGTGGAATGAAGGGCACTTAAAGGGATATTGTCATGGGAAAAAAGGTTTTTTCAAAATGAATCAGTTAATTGTGCTGCTCCACCAGAATTCTGCACTAAAATCCATTTCTCAAAAGAGCAAACAGATTTATTTTATTCAATTTTGAAATCTGACATGGGGCTAGACATATTGTCAATTTCCCAGCTGCCCCAAGTCATGTGACTTGATAAATTTCAATCACTCTTTACTGCTGTACTGCAAGTTGGAGTCATATCACCCCCCTCCCTTCCCCCCCCAGCAGCCAAACAAAAGAACAATGGGAAGTAGGGATGCACCGAAGCCAGGATTCGGTTCTGGATTCGGCCAGGATTCAGCCTTTTTCAGCAGGATTCGGATTCGGCCGAATCCTTCTGCCTGGCCGAACCGAATCCGAATCCTAATTTGCATATGTAAATTAGGGACGGAGAGGGAAATCTCGTGACTTTTTCACAAAACAAGGAAGTAAAAAATGTTTCCCCCTTCCCACCCCTAATTTGCATATGCAAATTAGGGTTCGGATTCGGTTCGGTATTCGGCCGAATCTTTCGCAAGGGGTTCGGTGGTTTGGCCGAATCCAAAAAAGTGGATTCGGTGCATCCCTAATGGGAAGGTAACCAGATAGCAGCTGCCTAACACAAGATAACAGCTGCCTGGTAGATCTAACACTCAATAGTAAAAACCCATGTCCCACTGAGACACATTCAGTTACATTGAGAAGGAAAAACAGCAGCCTGCCAGAAAGCATTTCTCTCCTAAAGTGCAGGCACAAGTCACATGACCGGGGCAGCTGGGAAATTGACAAAATGTCTAGCCCCATGTCAGATTTCAAAATTGAATATAAAAAAATCAGTTTGCTCTTTTGAGAAATGGATTTCAATGCAAAAGTCTGCTGGAGCAGCACCATTAACTGATGCGTTTTGAAAAAAACATGTTTTCTGATGACAGGATCCCTTTAATTATTCCTAGGGTAAGGAGGGCAAAGACAGATTGACCTAAAGACTCTGTACAGACATAGCACTTCCATACTGAAATCTTGTATTCATCCCACCATCATAGTTGTGGCATGGCTAGCATGACCAGATGGAGGCAGGAGAACTCTGGCACTCTTATTTATTATGCCTAGAAATGTCACAGACAAAAAGAGCAAAATAGTAAGGAAAATATATATCATTATCACTGATGAAAGCTGGATGCCAGGCCCAAAAGGAAATAGAGGTGAAGCAGGAGAAATGCAGGCTGAGTTAGTAAGAAGCCGTATTTGCCAGTTAGGAAGAAGCAGCTGGTAGTTGGCAAAGCATGTATCAGTAAGTAAGAGCATGGTAGATAAGGAGGCAAATTACGTAGGAAAGATTTCAGGAACAGCTGAAATGGAGAAGTAAAGTATTGATATTGAGGCATAGTAAGGAGTTAGTTCAAGTCCAGGTAAGTTAAGAGTAACCAAAAGAATTTAACCACAGGCAAAGATGACATTCGGCACAGAAATGATGGAGCTTCGGCCAATAAGTAAGCACAGTGGACCAAGGGCAGAGTTGGCAGCCAGCAGCTTCTGCATTTAGTGCAATTTGGAATTAGTGGTTTCCGCGGGGATACAATGTATAAGCTGTGCTGCAAGGCAGGAATACATTCCAAAATAAAGAACAATGGCACCGATTGTCCTGGTTCTTCTTGTTCACAATAAGTATTTTGGGGGGCGAGCCTGTGCCTGAAGAAAGACATAAGAAGGAAGGAGAGGGGCAACCAGTCCCAGCATGGAGTTACTTGACTGCGTCTGGTTACTAAGTGACTGATTTGCTTTGTTCCTTTCCCTCGTGTCTTGCCGACAAGCACCAAGGCTTCATCAGACAACAAATCCCAAGCAGCAGTTTGTGTAGGAACAGCCCCACTGAGCATAACAGTAGTTAGTGAGGATTCCCAATATATTGTCATTACCCATAAACTCACCTGTGAAAACACTGATTTTTTTCATGGATCACTCTTGATACTGTTTTCCTCAGCATTGAATTTATTTATGCTTAATAATGCCCTTGAAGTCAAGAGGCCCCCCAGAAAATACTGTATTTACACAAAGGTATATATTTTTTTCACCCTGGACTGCTTTTCAATGAGACTCTAATTATAAATATATATTGGAATGCTTTGACTTAACCCTAGAGATTCCTGCAGTTTAAGCTAGGATCTATGGAGTAAAGCATTAAAGGAGAAGGAAAGGCTAAAATTAAGTAAGCTTTATCAGAAAGGTCTATATAAATACACCAGTAAACCCCCAAAGTAATGCTGCTCTGGGTCCTCTGTCAAAAGAAACACCACATTTCTTTCCTTTTATTGTGTACTCATGGGCTTCTGTATCAGACTTCCTGTTTTCAGCTTAAACCTCCAGGGCACGGCCTTGAGCATGCTCAGTTTGCTCCTCTCCCCCTCCCTCCTCCCATCCCTACTGTAATCTGAGCTCAGAGCTGTTAGTGAGCAGGGAGAGACTCAGGCAGGAAGTGATGTCACACCAAGCATATATGGCAGCTTCTATCCTAAACAAACAGAGACAGTGTCTAGAGCTGTTTACTCAGGTATGGTAAAGCATTCTGCAGAATAAATATAGCATTCTAGTTTGCACTATTGTGGCTATTCTATTGGCAATAAACTGTCTTGGAGCTTTCCTTCTCCTTTAAATCTCTGGCAAGCCAAGGTTGAATACTGTAGTCATAGCTCTTTATTCTGATGCCCCGGGGTGGTTCGCTTTTAAGTTACATTTTATTTTAGTTATAGAATGGCTAATTCTAAGCAACTTTTCTATTGGCCTTCATTTTTTATTTTTTTTATAGTTTTTGCATTATTTGCCTTCTTCTTCAGACTTTTTCTGGGGTCACTGACCCCATCTAAAAACACATGCTCTGTAAGGCTACACATTCATTGTTATTGCTACTTTTTATGACTCAACTTTCTGTTTATGCCCTCTCCTATTCATATTCCCGTCTCTTATTCAAATCAGTGCATGGTTGCTAGGGGAATTTGGACACTAGCAACCAGATTGCCAAAATTGCAAACTGGGGAGCTGCTGAATAAAAAGCTGTAACTTAATAAAAAATGAAAACCAGTTGCAAATTGTCTCCGAATATTAAGCTCTACGTCAAATTAAAGGTGAACCATCCCTATAAAACGCAACTGTCACTGCAGATTGCGAAAAGAATGGGCAGCCCACACATTTACTTTCTCTTATAATCCTCCCTTACCATGATGGTAGTCTGATGTGTGTTTTTTGCTTTTATGCTTTTTTCAAGATCTCAGATGCTGCTCTTATGTCACTGCTCTCAAGTATGGGGTGTTGCAAGCGCTACATTTTAAGAGGCACAGGAATCAAGGGTTGAATTTCGAATTCATGTTAGTTTTTTGTTTTTGTTTAAAACTCCCATGAATTTGAAATTTGACCAATCGAAATCTATTGATAACATTTTTAAAACTCGGATGAATAGAATCGACCCTAAAACTCGATTCGAATTTAAAAATCTTGATTCTCCGAAAAAGAATTGCATGTCAGGAAGGCTGCAAACAACTCAAAATTGATCCCTGGACGCCTCCCGTTCATTTAAACAGCAATCCAGCAGGTTTAAGGTGGCGAACAGTCGAATTAATTAAAGGGCCAGAGTATGATAAATCTCGAAAATCTAATTTAAATCATTTCCTAGTCAAATTTGACAGTTTTGACCTTAACAAGATTCAAAAATCTTGAATTTTCAATTCGACCCTTGATAAATTCGCCCCTAAATGTTCACTGGCGTATTCCTTTTTTACAATAGTGGAAGTGTAACTCTACCCTGCTGTCTTACATGATCCAGGCAAATTGTGCTCGTTTTATCATACTGTAAAATGAATCTGTACTGCATAAAGAAGGGTGATATGTGGAAAATACTGTGCGTTACTTCTTGTAAGGTCCATAGTTGAGTAGTAGACCCTGCAGCCATAGGGGTGGGTAAACAGGGCCTGCTTTCTCTGTACGGAAACCTGAGGGGTGTCTAACACCAAATTATGCCTCACCCATGATTTTATTTGCATCACTGGTGACCCCCTCAAAGTTATGCCGCTAAAGGGGTCCTATGATTTCTGATGGCAGTCCCAATGCAAGATAGCAATTTTTTGCTTGGGGCCAGTGATAACCTATTGAAAGAATAACAAGACTTTTCCAGCATTCTGCTTTTATTCCTCCAGTTTATAAAGATCTATATTACAATTTTCATTGCTGTCCAAACCCCTCAAAGAATTTGCTGCAAGTAATTAAGCTCATTATACAAAGCCGAATATCAGAAAAGGTAATTTGGTCAAAAGTTCTTCTGCACCCCTGTGCGATTCCTCATTCCTCACTGAAAACTGAAACAACAAAATAAGAAAACAAGCCCGATGTTCTTCTTAGGAGTAATTGCTGTTACAGGTCTCAGTATAATTCCCGGCAGACAAAGACAGTACAACAGCTTCGTTAGAAAGCCACCAAAATATCTGCACGGCTGGAATTTGACCACTCTGTGGTAGCGTCGTCTTGACAAGGATTTTTAAACACTCGAAAACCGTTATCTGTGCGGTTTTATTTGTTCTGGATGACTCGGCCTGTAAAATGTCCCATAAACAAATCGAAACAAATGGATGTCCCGTTGCTGACACAACAAGTATCTCACGTGGCCCCCGGACTCTATCAAAGTCTTAAGTGTGACATTCTGCGGCATCACTCGGATTTCTTTTTTGGGCTCCGGCTCTTCCACATGATGAAAGTCACAAAGATCCCTACATATGTGAGAGAAAGGGGAAACCATATGTTAAGTGGCTCCGTAAGTGCTGAGAGAAGCAGCCATCCCATGTATGCACAGACCGAGAAACCTAAAGAGACTACTATCCTAGTTGTACTAAAGCTTCATCTTCCATTTACCTGGCTATCATAACTAATCATAATCAATGGCTACTTAACAGAGAAGGAAGAAAAGAAAGGTCTATATAAATACACTAGTAAACCCTCTGTCAAAAGAAACACAGAATTTCTTTCCTTCTATTGTGTACACATGGGCTTCTGTATCAGACTTCCTGTTTTCAGCTTAAACCTCCAGGGCCTGGGCTTGAGCATGCTCAGTTTGCTTCTGTAATGGATTCCAACTCACCTTCCAAAGATGGCGTCCAAGATGGCGACCTCCTGTCTCACCGCATGGTTCCTGATGGGCGCAGCTCCATGGTGTCATCGTCTTCCTGCTCCCGGATTGGCCGCCGGCGACGGAATGGACGCCGGCGTCAGAATGGGCGTCGGCGTCAGGACGTCAGCGTGGGGACGCTGGCGTCTGCGTCTGACGCAAGCACGTCGGCGTCTGACGCCAGTGCGTCAATTTTGGCGCCAAACTCAGAGACTATTTAAACCTCTCTCCCCTTCCAGTCCCTGCCCAACTATAGGTTCCTGTTCGTCAGTTCCTGGGTGTGATATACTGCTTTTTGACTATTGTGTACCGACTCTTGCCTGTTATTACGATTCCTGTTGTCTGCTGCCTGGTCTGATCTTTTGCCTGTACCTTGACGATTCTTTTGATAAACCCTCTTGTACCTCGAACTTGGTTTGGTCTCCTCTTTGGTCTACACTATTACTGCGCCTTCGGGCCCTTACAGATTCTCCCTCCCTGCTGTAATCTGAGCCCAGAGCTATGAGCAGAGAGACGCTCATGCATTAAGTGATGTCACACCAAGCTAATATGGCAGCTGCTATCCTAAACAAACAGAGAGCTTCTAGAACTTTTTACTCCGGTATGCTAAAGCATTCTGCAGAATAAATATAGCATTCTAGCTTGCACTATTGCAGCAAATCTATTGGAAAACAGGCAGACGCACAATTATCATTATGCCTTTATCCAGCATCTGTCATTCTGCTTTACTGTAAAGCACACACCTGATTCAGTATGCAAGTCACTCACAAATGAAAAGAAGGAGGACTAAAGCAGCAGCCAAAGGCAACAACACAGCGTATTCCCGGGGCAGGAAGAAGTTATGAATCACATGATCACTGTCGATGAATGGCTGGAACAATAAACAAGGACATGTATAAAATGACATCAAAATGTATTAAAAGAATCTACGTTTTTAACTTTGGGTGAATAGGCGGCATTGGAATCTTTCTAATGGAAGTTTTAGCGCATTCGATCAAATTCGAATGGAAGGATTTGCCCCAAAAAACTTAGATTTTTTTTAAAGTCCACCAAATGGCTCCAAACAGGTTCTAGGAGGTCCCCCATAGGCTAAAACAGCTATTCGGCAGGTTTTTATATGGCGGATGGTCGAAGACAAAGTTTTAAAGAGACAGTACATGATAAATTTCGATAAATTACAAATTTTGGCCTGTTCGATAGTCAAATTTTTTTGGCTTCGAATTTTCACTTCGACCCGCCTCCATCTGCCTCAAAGTCCACTTCGATCTGCCTCCAAGTCTATGAAAGTTGTCATTCATCCAGGTCATGGTATGTCTATAGTAATAAGGCAAACCAACTGGACTTTTTACTATAATAATAAGTCAAGGGTTTATCGAGTGGTGCTTTCTAATGACAATCTAATTATAAATATATATTGGAATGCTTTGACTTAACCCTAGAGATTCCTGCAGTTTAAGCTAGGGATCTATGGAGTAAAACATTAGATCTCTGGCAAGCCAAGGTTGAAAACTGTAGTCACAGCCCTTTATTCTGATGCCCCGTTTAATAGCCTCCACCCTTAAAACGCAACGGTCACTGCCGATTGCCAAAAGAATGGGCAGTCCACACATTTACTTTCCCTTACAATTGCTGCTCTCAAGTATGGGGAGTTTCAAGCTCTACATTTTAAATGTTCACTGGCGTATTCCTTTTTTTATACATTAGTGGAAGTGTAACTCTACCCTGCTGTCTTACATGATCCAGTCATATAGTGCTAGCATTATTTTAAAAAATTGGATTCATTTATTATAATGGACTCTATGGGAGACTGCCTTCCCGTAATTCAGAGCTTTCTGGATAACTGGTTTCCGGATAACGGATCTCATACCTGTACCACCATATACACATGGACATAAAAAGCCATGGACACCTGAGCACTGGAGTACTTTATTTTTTGTTATTATTGCTACATGTGCTGGCTTACTGATTGTGACAGATGTGCACATATTATGGATATTGGTCTGTTCTGGGATCCAGCAGGTTTGAAAATACAGGCATTCGGAAACCCGTTATCCAGAAAACTCCAAATTACAGGAAGGCCTTCTCTCTTAGACTACATTTTAAACAGATCATTCTAATTTTGTTTCTAAACTTTTTCTCTGTAATAATAAGAGTACCGCGTACTTAATCATAAAATATAATGTATCCTTATTGCAGGAAAAACAATCTTATTGGGTTTATTTAAATAATTATCTCAATGATTTTTTTAAATGATTTTTTTTTTTTTTAGTAGATTTAAGGTATGGTGATCCAAATTACAGAAAGATGCCTTATATAAAAGTAGGGATGCACCGAATCCACTTTTTTGGATTCGGCCGAACCCCCGAATCCTTCACAAAGGATTCGGCCGAATACCGAACCGAATCCGAACCCTAATTTGCATATGCAATTAGGGATGGGAAGGGGAAAACATTTTTTACTTCCTTGTTTTCTGACAAAAAGTCACGCAATTTCCCTCCACGCCCCTAATTTGCATATGCAAATTAGGATTCGGATTCGGTTCGGCCGGACAGAAGGATTCGGCCGAATCCGAATCCTGCTGAAAAAGGCTGAATCCTGGCCGAATCCCGAACCGAATCCTGGATTCGGTGCATCCCTATATAAAAGACCCCAGGTTCTAAGCATTCTGGCTAAAAGGTCCCATACCTGCAATCTAAATCTAGTGATGTGCGGGCTCACCAAAATCTGTGGGTTTGGGACTGCTACCAGGCCCGGATTTATGGCAAGGCCACAAGGCCTAGGGCAGCAGAATTTCTGGGGTGGCATGCTGCCGGCCGCATTTGGATTAAATTAGAGCACTAGAGACACCAGTCTCATTGCTGCTCCAGACGCGACTGTGCGCAGATGTGCGTATCCATACACAAACAGGAAGGGGAGGTGGACCCGGATGGTGTCAAGGAGGGGACAGGGAGGGGGATATGGACTGGGAAGCGGGGGATGACGAACTGGATCCAGCCTAGGGGAGCCCAGTTTGCTACTGCAAAAAATCTTTGGGTTGTGGACAATCTCACACTTTATTTATTTTTTTACCTCTATTTATTGAGTCGCTCCTGCCCCTTTTGTGATGTCAGCGCGGGGTGGGCACGGGTCTATAATTAGAAGGGACAGAGCAGGCTTGTACGGGTTCAGATTGGGAGGGGGCATGTGTGGGGAAAACTTGACTACATGCGGCCATCACATAGTATCTTTTCACTTCCTGCTGTTCCAATTTTTCATTCTCTTTGGATGAACAATTGGAACAATTAAAAATGATGCCATACCATGCGTGGCCCCTTGTACACTCTGTCTGTTCAGCACATAGCCCAATGGGTCAGTGAGCATATGTAACTGTCCTGTGCTGTCACTGACAAGCAACAAGGTGAAACACAGGCATCGCGCACTGCTACACATGCCTCTTCCTTTCCATCTCCTTGATAGAACTGTGTGTCAGCCAATCAGATCACTGACATGCAAACCATGCCATTATCGGTCTGACGACTAGGGGCAGGGTTGCCAGGTTGGCCGTTTTCCAGCCAAATTGGGCTACTAATTTAAAGCCCAGGTGGGGTTTGAAAGTACTAACTAGCCAAGGTACAGATTTGGGCTACTTTTTGGGCCTTTGGCTGGTTTGTACTTTGGAAACCAGCCAAAGTTTTTTCTTGCCCTAATGTGCCAAGCCTGCCTCTCCTAATGCATGTTGGGTAATGTAGTTTTTGTTTAACCATCTGCCAACTTTAATATAAAACAATAGCAACAGGACTGACTTACGTAGAATTCGGGAATTAGCAGATTTTGGGTTCTGTACCCCAGCCTCCCGTCACTCTTAAGTATTAAAACATTTTCAGGTGACTTTCCTCAATTTCAGACAATTTTGGGGCAAAAATCTGCTGGCCACCAAAATGTCTTGAGGTTGATCTGTTTTACCAATATTTATTGAAATTGTATATGTATTGGGGGGGGGGCCTCTGTAGTTACTCCCTTGGTGAAAAGGTGAATCTGTCCCATTTTGCTTTATGGAAAAATTTGAAAAAGGTGCAATTAGACTTTTTTCCACTGCACATATTGTGCTATATATGGGCTACTTTTGAAGTGCCTCTTGGCTAGTTTTGGGCTGTTTTTTTTTTTTTTAGATGACTATGGCTGGTTTTGAAAATCAGACCTGGCAACCCTGACAAGGGGTAATGGTGGCCTTAAACGGGCAGATTTTATCTGCTGATATGGCATCTTAACTGCCCGTGTATAGGACCCTCCATCGGGCCTCCTGGACCAATATCTCTGCAAAAATCGGCCAGATTTCAATTGGACGGGTTTGATTTTCTCGTCTGATCGAGGACTGAATCGGCTTGTTGATGTAAATCCTCATCCCGTCAGCACCTACTCAAATCAACATAATCCAATAGTACGGCCCAAGGATTAGCCCTATAGAGCCGACCATGTTGGGGGAAGAGCTGCACATTTAGTGACCTGGACTAACAAATACATTTTATAATGTACGACCACATTTAGATGACAACTTTGCTGGAGAGAGGCATCAGCAAATGTGATCATACCCACCCACTATTTATAACCACATATACCAAATAAAAACAAGCACAAGTTTAAAAAAAAAAATGTAATTTTTATGAATAACCTGTTCCATGAATTTCAAAGGCCCCAGTGTATCTTGGAGACTATTGGCCCCATTCCTTCCACAATATCACTCAGGACTAATGGAAACTATTAGTGACCCAGGTGATGCCCAGCAGCCAATCACCTACCAGCAAAATGACCCACACTGTGTAATACACGAAGATGATCGAACTCAAAACCACCAGCCCCGCCCCCGCTAATCGATCGCTGCCTGTCGCCTAGAAAAGAACATAGAATAAAAACATAAGCATAGAACATAAAGCAATGTGTGATCTGTCAGACTCGCAAGTGGGAAAGTCACAGATACACTTACCATCTCTCCGCAACAGTGCTCCCACACGCTTACTTCCGGGTTTAACGCTACAACCAATCAAAGCTACCGGATTTGCGCGGTGCATCTTGGGACCCGGGTTATGGCCACGTAGCGCACGCAGGAGGCAGTGTCTTAGAGGGACGCTTCGCGTTGCCATGGAACCTCTGTATATAAGCCGTCTTCTCTCGCAACACTGAGGAGATGTGGAGAGTAATTGTCTGTGGCAACGCGCCGAGATTTTGTATTATCTGTTATAAGGGTTTTATGTGGAAATATGTGGCCCAGAATTAGTGGAATTCACCTCTCTCTCTCATTGGTTATCTTTCTGATCTCCACTCTCTCTCTCTCTTACTGCCTCTCACTGCCTGGCTCTCTCACTGCCTGAGTATCACTCCGCCCCTCTCGTCACCTCTCTCTCTCTCTCTCTCATCGCCTGTCTCACGCAGAGGCGACGAGAGAGACAGGCAGTGAGTCACTGCCTGTCTCTCTCACCGCTTGTCTCTCACTGCCTATGTCTTTCTCACCGCCTGTCTCTCGCTGCATTCTCAATGCCTGTCTCTCTCGCCACCTCTCTCACCGCCTGTCTCACTGCCTGTGTCTCTCTCTCACCGACTGTCTCTCTTGCTGCCTCTCACTGCCTGTCTCTCGCCAGCTCTTTGACCACCTGTCTATCGCCGCCTGTCTCTCTCACCACCTCTCTCTCTCACCGCCTGTCTCTCTCGCTGCCTCTCTCTCATTGCCTCTCTCCCTCACCGCCTCTCACTGCTTGTCTAGCTCTCTTGCCTCCTCTCTCTCATTGCCAGTCTTTCTCTTATCGCCAGTCTCTTTCTCTCACTGCCTGTCTCTCTGTCATCTCCTCTCTCTCTCTCATTGCCAATCAAATCCTGACATTCAAGTTCTTTTCGGAGAAAATTCGATTTGAGTTTATTAAAAAATTAGATTTTTTAATAAATTTCGATTGGTTGAACTCTCTCACCACCTGTCTCGCCCCTTGTCTTTCTCCTCCTGTCTCTCGCCACCTCTCTAACCGTCTGTCTCTCTCGCTGCCTGTCTCTCTCTCTCCACCTGTCTCTCTCTTCTCTCTTTCATTGCCAGTCTCTTTATCTCATCCTCTGTCTCTCTTATCACCAGTCTCTTTCCTCTGAGAAAAAACTTGAGTTTTTAAAACTCGAATCAAATTCAATTTGAGTTTTCAGGTCGTTCCTATTCATCTGAGTTTTGGAAATTAGATTTTTTTAATGAATTTCGATTGGTCGAATTTTGAGTTCATGGTAGTTTTTAAAAACTCTCTCTCCGCCTCTCAACGCCTGTCTCTCTCTCGCTGCCTCTCTCACCACCTGTCTCTCACCCCTTGTCTTTTTCTCTCCTCCAATCTCTCGCCGAAATCAAATTCGATTTGAGTTTTCAGGTCGTTCCTATTCATCCGAGCTTTGGAAATTAGATTTTTTAATAAAGTTTTTAAAAACTCACCCCCACCCCTACAGATCTGCTTTAGAGAGACATAAGTAGGTGAAAAATTAATCTTTAATCTTAGTTAGGATCAAGTACAAGCTACTGTTTTATTATTACAGAGAAAAAGAAAATCATTTTTTAAAAATTCTGATTATTTGAATAAAATGGAGTCTATGGGAGACGGCCTTTTTCAGTAATGCAGAGCTTTCTGGATAACGGGTTTCCAGATCACGGATCACATACCTGTAATAGTAACCGGAAAAAAGTTTTTATTTTTGATGAACTATCTGAAAACAACTGAACTGAAATAAAGAGTTGTTATGTATAGTCTTACAAGCCCTTTCCGTTTCACTGAGCTTTACATACAAGCTGATAATCCATTTCCACAGCTGAGGAGTGTCTGCCTGCTTTGTTTGACTTATTCAGACACAGGTAGAACCAATTCCTTGCAGACAGTGCCAAGAAACAATCTTAAAACCTATTGTGAGAAATGGGGCTGCAGTGATATAAATATTTGTCCTTATAAGACACATTATGTGCCCTCATATTTGTTGATTATTATTATCGTCCTTCCTACCTCTGGCTACACCTTACCCATTGTCCTTGTGCAGTTCTCTTCTATGACCAGAAGGGGTCCCTGGCTACTTAAGAATAGTCCTGTGTTTCCCAGTTGTGCGCAACAGCAAGTAAGGACAAGGACTTATTGGTACCCCATCACACGCTTCCTTTCCTTTATGTGTCCAAACCCCTTATCCCAGCCACAAGCATCCAAACAGCGACACACTACCTTTCAGTAACCTTTATAGACCTTACCCAACTATAGTCCAGAAAACAGTTTATCTTCGGCACACTACTTACTTGATACTTTTTAAGGTGCATTCAATCCCAGGCTGCTTCAAACCCAACACAGTAATCTTGGAGAAAAGAAGCACTCCACACCATTCTTCAGCTTCTTGTCTTTCAAACATTTATTGCAGTAGAATTGTTGTGGCACAAGCTTTCGGGGACAACCCCTTGCAATACACCTGAGGAAGGGATTGTCCCCGAAAGCTTGTGCCACAACAATTCTGCTGCAATAAATGTTTTAAAGGCAAGAAGTCGAAGTATGGTGTGCTTCTTTTCTCCAAGTTTACCCAACTATACAGTAAGCACACCAGAGGCAAGTGAGAGAGCATTCCCCTATAACCCTGGTACTCCTGGGGTTCTACATTTCCGGGAAAATATTAAAAAAATTATATGTTTTAGATTTTGGAAAAATGGTTATTCATCTTTTCAGTTTACTTTTAATATGACATAGAGAGTGATATTTTGAGACAATTTGCAATTGGTTTTAATGGTTTATTATTTGTGGGTTTTGAGTTATTTAGCTTTTTCTTCAGCAGCTCTCCAGATTGTAATTTCAGCTATCTGGTTGCTACTGTCCAAGTGACCCTAGCAACCATGCATTGATTTGAACAAGAGACTGGAATATAAATAGGAGAGGACTGAATAGAAAGATGAGTAATAAAAAAAGTAGCAATGACAATACATTTGTAGCCTTACAGGGCATTTGTTTATTAGAAGGGATCAGTGACTCCCATTTGACAGCTGGAAGATGAAGGCAAATAGTTCAAAAACTATAAAAAAAATTAATTATGAAGACCAATTGAAAAGTTGCTTAGAATTAGGCAGGCATTCTATAACATACCAAGGTCAAAGTGAAAATTCGAATTTCGAGCAAATTTTGTGTACTTCGACTAGGGAATAGTCCAAATTCGATTGGAATTTGATAAAAATCCGAAATTTATCATGTACTGTCTCTTTAATAATTTTAATTCGACCATTCGCCATCTAAAAACTGCCTATGGGGGACCTCCTAGAACCCATTTGGAGTCAATTGGTGGACTTTGCAAAATCTAAGTTTTTTTGGGGAAAAACTTTGAATCGTACGCTATTACTTCGATTCATGCGTTTTGAATTCGATCGAAAACGGATCTATTCGGCCAAAAAAAAATCTTCGATTTAATTTCGGTTGGTCTTTTGAATTCGAATTTAGAAGTTTTTAAAATTCGAAATTCGACCCTTGATAGATCTGCCCCTAAAAGTTTGTATGTTACTAAAAACCACCCCTTTAAGACTGTGTGGTAGTTGATGGCACTGTTGGGATTCACATGATTGAAGCTGGGATGTCATTGGCCCAGGAACCCTCATTAGAAAGCCAGAAAGAATCAAAGAAGAAGGCAAATAATAATAAAAAAAAAAAAGGTACAAAATTAAAAATGAAGACCATATGAAAAGTTAATTAGAATTGACCATTATATAACATTCAGGTATGGGACCTGTTATTCAGAATGCTCGGGACCTGGGGTTTTTTGGATAACAGATCTTTCCATAATTTGGATACCTTAAGTCTACTAGAAAATCATGTAAAGATTAAATAAACCCAATAGGCTGGTTTTGCTTCCAATAAGGATTAATTATATCTTAGTTGGGATCAAGTACAATGTACTGTTTTATTAGTACAAAGAAAAATGAAATCATTTTTAAAAATTTGGATTTTTTGGATAAAATTAATTCTATGGGAGACAGCCTTTCCATAATTCTGAGCTTTCTGGATAACAGGGTTTCTGTATAACGGATCCCATACCTGTACTAAAACTTAGCTTAAAGGCGAACTGCCCTTTTAATTGTTGCAGGCCCTGACTGGTTTTGTGAGGCTGTTCTTTGCTTCTGTAATTATTGTGCTGCTTAATTAGTAGTGCTGTAATGGTAAAGGCATAATAAAAGAACCTAGAGGAGTAGTTCACCTTTGAAATAACTTTTCTCATGATGTAGACAGTGATATTCTGAGACAATTTGCGACTAGTCTTCATTTTTTTCTTTCTGTTTTTTTTTTTTTTAACATTTAGCTTATTGTTCAGCAGTTCATCAGGTACAGGTATGGGATCCGTTATCTGGAAACCCATTATCCAGAAGTCTCAGAACTGTCTTCCAGGCAAATATTTTAAATGATTTCCTTTTACCCTGTAATAATAAAATAATAGGGATGCACCGAATCCACTTTTTTGGATTCGGCCGAACCACCGAACCCCTTGCGAAAGATTCGGCCGAACCGAATCCGAACCCTAATTTGCATATGCAAATTAGGGGTGGGAAGGGGGAAACATTTTTTACTTCCTTGTTTTGTGAAAAAAAGTCACGAGATTTCCCTCTCCGTCCCTAATTTACATATGCAAATTAGGATTCGGTTCGGCAAGGCAGAAGGATTTGGCCGAATCTGAATCCTGCTGAAAAAGGCCGAATCCTGGCCGAATCCTGGCCGAATCCCGGCCGAATCCCGGCCGAATACCGAACCGAATCCTGGATTCGGTGCATCCCTATAAAATAATACATTGTACTTGATCCCAACTAAGAAGTAATGAATCCTTATTGGAAGCAAACTCAGCCTATTGGATTTATTGTTTAAAAGATTTACAGGTATGAAGATCCAAATTACGGAAAGATCCGTTGGATAAAAAGGTCCCATACCTGTATGTGCTTTTGTCCAATTTACCGTAGCAGCTAGGCAGTAGTTTGACCAGAATATAAGTAGAATAGAAATTGTATTCTCCAAAGTAATCATTTATTGGCTGCTTGGGTCAGTGACCCCCATTTTAAAGCTTGAAAGAAGCCAAAATCAAATGATAAAAAAGGAGAACTAAAGTTTAAAGGTTAGGCACCCCCTCAATTATTTAAATTGCTTTACCCGATACCTGGGCTGGTGTTTCTAAAAACTGCAGAGGCCCAGGGTATTTCTGCAGAAGATCCTTGTCTCCATCATAGCTGGATTTTTCCATCTTCTTTTCATTCTGGTGCAGGCAGGTGAATGCACAGTAGAGTGACAGTCAAACTTAAAAATGAAAATCCATCTCTTTCACTCTAGTGTGCCTGGACAAAAGAGAGGAGAAGAAGAAAGATTGCTCTGAGAACGTCTGTAGAGATAACCAGGACCAGGGCAATTGTCTGCTACCAGGAGGACCGGCCGGGGTATCAGGTAAGCTATGAGAATCACTGGCGGGAGAGTCTAACATTTGGAACCCCTTAGTGATTGTGATTTTAGTTCTCCTTTAAAGAAACTAGAATTTCTGATGCTTATTACCTGCCGGACTAGAATACAACTGTGGTAGGGCCGGAATGGTCTACAAGAATACTATAGAAAATCAAAGAGGTTCCTACTCTAGTAGAATTTGATTCCAGAAATCAGCTGTAAGGGCCCGAAGGCGCAGTAGGAGTGTGGACCAAGGAGGAGGCAGGTAGCCAGCCGATATCGAAGTACACAGGGATGAGACAAGAGAATGGTCGAAGTCCAGGCAAAGTTCAGTTCAGGCAGCGAAGGTTCATTCCAGGAAAACAGGCAGAAGTCGATACACAAGAATCAATAAGCAGAAATCACACCCAGGAATACACAAAGTAAGACCTATACTTGGGCAATGATAGCAATGTCCTGTGGCTTAATATAGGCGGATTTTGGCGCCAATTGGGCACAATGGCGTCATCACGCTGGTTCCGGCGTCATGACGTTTTGACGCCGACGCACGTTCTGACGCCGGCGACCATTCCGTCGCCGGCGACCAATCGGCAGACGGGAAGAAGCGGGCGTCATCAAGCAGCGACCAGCAGGATCCACATGGTGAGGCCGGGGGTCGCCATTTTGGACGCCGTCGCCATCTTGGACGCCGACGCCATCTTGGATTCCATCCATATCTATTACATCAGCCATCCTTAATTCAAACACGGTTCTCACAGATAAACCAACAGCAAATGACCCTATAACTAGTAGGAAGTGGTTCTGTACAAATCAGCCCTCACAGACTTGCAACAGCCACGGACACACAGAGCAGCCATTTGCAATTCAAAATATACATGGTCCCAAATTTAGTTTGGAGTGCTAGCATGGAATAAATATTGGAAGGAAGCATAAAGGAATGCTTTATTGAATGTGGAATAATCTTCCAGTGAAGCTGGTGGGGTCTGGAGCAGTAAAGGGACTAAAAAAAGCTCATGGACCAGATAAACATGGAAAAACTTAGCAGCCCAGGTGTTACTTTTTAGTCATTGTCTTTGTGATGAAATTGTACAGAGTTCCCGTGACTCACTCGCCGAGGAAACATAGAGCCTTGAGTTCACTTACCAAACTGTGAGAAATCATTGGCCCCATCTTGTACAAGCCACACACACTGCCAAATTAAAATCGAAACTGCCTGTTTTTATTTAAAACTGACCTTTGCTTTGTAGTTCTCTTTAACCTCCACTGAAAACAATCAACTTGACTGTGAATAGATGGATGGCTGTTTTTGCAACAGGTTAAAAATAAAAACACGGGAGCAAAGAGGCTAGCACATTGCAATAAAACTAGCTCTTCTGCTCCAATGAAATTATCTGTGTCTATAGTGTTTCCAGGAAAGAGATCCCTTATCCGAAAGCTTTGGGCTTGCCATACAGGTCAAAAGGGAGCGTAAAGGAGGGTGCTGGCAACTTAACTTGTACCCACATTTACACTGGAATTCTAGGAACCGTGGGTAAAAACATGGCAAGTTTTGTCCAAATGTTGGACTTTGAACCTGTATCCACATTCATAAATAAGGGTTCAGTTGATTTTACTTTGTGGCTGTTGGGTCACAAACCTCATTTATCTATTATGACGCTTCATTTTTGTTTACCCATAAAATTCTGGATCAGTTTAAAGCATTAGCATTGCCTAAACTTCCTTTCTCATTCAAGCTGAATGCCAAAACTACCTTAATTTGCCATAGACCTCCTTTTAGGTTGTCATTTTCGCACAAGAAACCAGACATGCATACCTTCCAACTGTCCCATTTCTCACAGGACAGTCCCGCTTTTGACAGCTCAACCCGCAGTCCTGACTTGTTACTGAAATGTCCCGACTTTCTCTTTTATCCCCTGTACTGAACAGCCAGAAAAAGATACAAAGTTTCTAACTAAATTGGCTTTTAACAGAGAGCCCAGAACAGCCACTCGGTGTACAAAGATACTTTTGTAACAATTTTAAGCAAATAAGTAATTGTAACAAATAAGATAAAAATGTCTCTTGGGAGAAGTTGGACCCAGCTTAAAGGGCAATTCACCTTCATTAGCAAAACTGTAATAACTAGGGGGAAAAACACAGAAATGTGTTCAAACTTTTATAACCTGCAACATTTTGTGAAATGAACATGGTAATTAGGGGGTGTGGTCACAAAAAGGGGCGTGGTCCCAAACTCTTTTTATCCATCTTTCCATTTCCAAAATGTTGGGAGGTCTTTAGAAACCAATGGTAACACAATTAGCCAAACATGGTCACCTCCCTAGGTATTTACCTATTCCTGTACAGAGATAGTTTCATTTTATTAGCACAGGCAGTGATATAACCTTGTGTGCAGCCATCGGAAAAGTATATTTCTGGGCTCCACCACCATACATGCGGCCTGTGACCCCCCCCCTCCCAGTAGGATGGATTTAGGTTGGAGAAATTGGGAAATCATAGGATCTTAAAAGGGAAGAAACTGTCCAATCGTTGGGTGATGTCAAATGTTAAGGTACCACCCATTCATTTTAATCAATTACCTGATACCCCGGGTGTCCTGTTAGCAGAAAACTGTACCAGCCCAGGGTACTTGCAATCAATCCTCCCTTCTTTCTTCAAAATCCCACTACTAAAGCATGCTCAGCAGAACAAAAAAGCCAACTTTTTGTTAATGTCTTTAATCGCTATAAATAAAGTAGGGTGGAATTCAATCACTTGCTCGTAAGTACCCTGAGCCAGTGCAGTTTTTTGCTTTTCTGCTAAAGGGAGCACCAGCCCAGGGTATCGGATAAGTGACTAAGATAGTTGGGGGATGCCCTAACTTTTGCCCCCCCCCCCCCACATCAATTGGATTTTTCTTTTTTCTGCTGCTGGATCTGCTCCTGTTATAGTTAAGCCGTTGAGAACAGAAGAAGCAAAGTCTAAGGGGCAAATTTACTAAAGGGCGAAGTGAGTAACGATAGTGAAAATTCGCCAGTGTGACGTCATTTTGTTACTTCGCTGATTTACTAACGTCACTGTCGTAACTTTGCTAGCGAAGGCGATAGACTCTAGCTAGCTCTGGCGAAAGAGCGTTAATTCACAAATTCACTAAGATGCGGATTTTACTGAACGTTTCCTCTTGCGCCAGACTTGCCTTCACCACCTCAGACCAGGCAAAGTGCAATAGAGTAGATAGGAGTTCATTAAAAAATAGATGAAAATATGAAAAGTATTAAAAAAATGCTGGCGACTTTTAATTTTTCAGCATAATAGGCTGCAAAAGAGCGTAAATTTTTTCTGGGTTTACCCGGCTTCCCCCCTACATTTCCTAACATATGGCACATAAACTATACATTGGGCACATGTGTAGGGCAATATAACAACTTCATTTTATTTAATTAAGGTTCCCTGAGCTTGTGTAGTGTAATGTATTTGCTGCAATATATACGCCCATTCAACTTTAACTTCCCGCCGAATGCAAATTAGCCAATGCCAGCGCAACTTCGCTTTGCTTGCCGCAGAAACGCTGCTGCTACTTTGCCAGCGTTCGGTGCCCAGGACGCAACTTCGGATTTTAGTGAATTAGCGTTTTCCTGGCGAATTTACACCTGGCGAATTGTTGCAATGTGAGGGAAGCCGTCACTGGTGAATTTTCGGAGCTTAGTGAATTTGCCCCATAATCTCTGAAGTTGCCAAATGTTAGATGCCCCCAAGGCTAAAGGCTAAAATTAAATAAGCTTTATCAGAAAGGTCTATATAAATACACCAGTAAACCCTCAAAGCTGAGTTTCAAAAGAAACTCAGCATTTCTTTCCTTCCATTGTGTACACATGGGCTTCTGTATCAGACTTCCTGTTTTCAGCTTAAACCTCCAGGGCGAGGGCTTGAGCATGCTCAGTTTGCTCCCTTTTCCCCTCTCCCTCCTCCCCCCTGTTGTAACCTAACCCCAGAGTTATGAGTGAGCAGGGAGAGACTCAGGCAGGAAGTGATGTCACACCAAGCTAATATGGCAGCTGCTATCCTAAACAAACAGAGAGCTTCTAGAGTTGTTTACTCAGGTATGGTAAAGCATTCTGCAAAATAAATATAGCCTGCACTATTGTGGCTAATATATTGGCAATAAACGGCTTTGGTACCTTTCCTTTTCCTTTAAAGCTGCTCTGGGTGTAGAGTTATAATTAAATTTAAATAAGTGATTGAATTCACATTTGAATAAAACACATATAACATAGACCCCTATCTGGTTCATGCCCTATTAAACCTTATAATGGCTGAAAAGCCTTTGCATAGAATCACAACGGAGACTCCCATTGGCATTCTGTGCATTTCTATGTGGAATATCACAGAAGGCGTTGGCATGGTGTATGTTTTGGCACTTCGTTATACACTTCTAAGCAATCCAATGTCTTTCCGCAAACCCCTGGAAAGTGCTGCCGGCTGTCATTCCCGGAGTCTCTCCTAAACGTAGGGATCGGTGCCTGTACATGGCCAGAATGGAGGAGACCACCCTCTTGCTCTTTAAACACAAGGTGAAGGCTGTCTCTGCAAATTATAGAGTTAATCAAAGTCAACCTAATAGCCACAAAATTACAGATATTAGCAGCAACACCCGCAGAAAGGCTAATAGTCCCTTCTTAGATACAGGCCCATCAAAGAAAACCTGTAAACCAAGTACAGACAGAGCACTGTATCCAGACGGGTGTTTTATAGGATGGGAAAAGGCAATTAGCACAAGGGAAGGAAAACAAGCAGGTTTACCTGTCTGACGCCTGACGCTTATTAACCCCTTGGACACAAGAGAGGCTCTTTTGAGAATTGGACGTTAAGTTGTCTGACTCGTACTTGATGAGTATTAATCTATTTTCATTTTATTTTTTTTAAAAGCATTCAGTAAAACACAAGGACTTAAGTTTCTCCATGTATCAAAGTCCGAATTTATCTCAATATTTTCTGAAAAAAACTCCATCCGCACAGGTTTTTTTCCCCTTATTTATTAATACACTTTTCCGAAGATTTTGTTTGCGGCAATAAACCCAAAAAAACGAATTTTCTGATTTTACACCAGAAATTTGATTTTTTTTTCAGATTTTTGCCCAAAAACCACATAATCTTTGGATTATTGCACGAAACAAAGCGCACATCAAAATATCTTTGGGACTTCTCCCATTGACTTATATGGAACCTCGGCAGATTCGGACTTTTTCCATCGTCGGGGTATAATAAATACTGAAAAATTCGTGTTTTATTTTTACTAAAAATTTGGATTTTATATTAAAAATAAACCACCATTTTTTTGGGGTTTTGGCATTCAGAGTTTAGTAAATAACCCCCTTAGAGTCTTAATAATGTGAGAGGTAGCTACCCTATTGGTTGTATCAGAATAAAAAATGGAATACACACGCAATATAATCAGACAGAACCATTATCTCAGTCACTCTACTAATAAGCCCTGTCAAAGGTAATGGCACCCAGGGAGTTTTGATTAGCCACAACTAACTGACATGAATGGAAAGCATTGCAGGTCACCCAGGAGCCTTGATTATTATCGAAATAAGGACCAGTGTGCTTTTCATGAACTAATTGCTTGTGCAGAAGGCTTCCTATTTATGTCAGGGGGAAGTGACCCACAACAGCTATCAGGTACTGTAGAAGGCACTTGTATCAGTAAGTGCTAAATGAAGCATGAAACGAGTCAGACAGAGCTGCAATACATAAACTTAGATTTTAACAAGCCTAGTGGCAAGGAAGTTCTGTTGTGGAGTCAGGGCAGAGTCCCTGGGCCTCCAATTTACACTGTTGAGTCTGTGTTACACACCATATGTATCCCTCTGTTATGCTTTATAAAACTGCTCTTATTATAGTGGTCAAAACTCCTCTTGTGCCATTGTCTAAGAAAGTTGCAAGTGCTAAAGGCCCCAAGACAAGTCATAAAAAGTCACAGTAACAATATATTTGTAGCCTTTTGTTGTTTAAATTGGGTCGGTTACTCCCGTTTGAAAGCTGTAAGAAGAAGAAGGCAGTTACAGTAGAACCCCCATTTTACATCCCCCGATTTTAAGTTTTCCCTCATTTTACATTGTTGTTTTCTGGTCCCACCTATATATTATGCATAATATATTTCCCTGATTTTTACATCATTTTTTTCTGGTCCCCTGAAAAACGTAAAATGGGGGTTCTACTGTAATTAAAAACTATAAAAAAACATGATAAAGACCCATTGAAAAGTTGCTTAGTATTGGCCATTCTATAACATACTAAAAGTTAACGTAAAGGTGAACCACCCCTTTATTTATTTTTCTTTTTAATTCTTTATTTTGAGGTTTTTTTTTTTTTTAAAAAAAAAAAAGAAGGATACAGAAGAAAAGGGGTAAATGCAATCAGCATCAAATAATAACAATAAAAAGGGAAAAAATAAATATATATATATATATCTAAATGGCTGAACAACAGGATAATACTGCGGGGCACATTTACCTAGGGTCGAATATCGACCGTTAATTAACGCTCGCTATTCGACTGCTGAAGGTAAATCCTTTGACTTCGAATATCGAACGATTAAATCCTTCGAACCGTTCGATTCGAAGGATTTTAATCCATCGATCGAACGATTTTTTTTCTTCAACCAAAAAAAGCTTACAAAGCCTATGGGGGACCTTCCCCATAGGCTAACATTGAAGTTCGGTAGGTTTTAGGTGGCAAACTAGGGGTCGAAGTTTTTTTTAAAGAGACAGTACTTCGATTATTGAATGGTCGAATGGTCGAATAGTCGAACGATTTTTAGTTCGAATCGTTCGATTCGAAGTCATAGTCGAAAGTCGAAGTAGCCAATTCGATGGTCGAAGTAGCCAAAAAAATCATTCGAAATTCGAACTTTCTTTTTATTCTATTCCTTAACTCAAACTCAAAGTAAATGTGCCCCTGCATGTCACATGTTAAATTCTACCCTTACATTCTTCGCAATAGTATTGAAAATTTAAACAGACTATAATATAAGCAAACCCCATTTTACTTTCACCATTTAGTTTCTCGGTATAATTTATCCATAGTGAAGCACCCCTTTAAATACAGATCTCATATGTAGATGCAGGTGTTCACTACTAGATTTTGAAGGCGGATCTGTTATGTATAGAACATAATAAAAGTTAACTTGAAGATGAACCACCCCTTTAGTAGGCACCTTGCTTCCCTTATCATTCTTACCTTGCACCTCTGGAATAACATGCAAAGGGCATACAATTTATATACCTGTACGTATGTAACCTGTGCTGCATGCAGAGACAGTCATAGATCTCTGGGGCAAAGTGCAATGCAATTTTTGCCCAAAGTGTACCTGTCTTCCCATGAAATTGCTACCCATGAGAATATAAGAACATTTCCCTGTTAAAGGGAAAGGAAAGTTGGTATTTACTTGGGGGTGCCTAACAACAGGTGATTGTATTTACTAACCTGAAACCCCGAGCCGGTGCTCCTATCAGGAGAAAACTGCAGTGGTCTGGGGGTTCATCCAGCGAGCACCACTTCCTTCTTCTTCTTTCTTCATGTGGGTGCACATGCGCAGTACAGTGAAAAACTGAACTTTAATGAAGAAGTTGCCTATTTTGTTCTACTGTGCATGCGTCTGCCCTGGGAAATATGTAGAAAAAAGAAAAAGGAAGCCGATCACTCCATGGTTTTCGCTGGAAGAATCCCCGGACCAATGCAGTTTTCTGCAGATAGGAGCACCGGCCCGGGGTGTGATAGTATATACAATCACATGGGGGTGCCTAACTTTGGGCACCCCCAAGTAATTATGCCTTCTACTTTTAAGAATGATTTCATGAATTCTTTCTTGGTATGTATTTGCACTTGGCAACATAGCTTGCTTTGGAGCCATAAGCATTACCGCAGTCCGCAGGTCTGCTCCATAAAATAAAAAACAAACTGCCTTATGACTTTGCTGATAAACAGTAGACTATGAATTGCTGATGGTTCATTGCTGTGGGTTCTAGACAAGGAGACAGACAACTTTGTTCCTGTTATTACATGACCCTTGTAGTCTTTCAGCTGGACACTGCACATAGACAATGCTGGGAAATTCTGCTCATCTTATTTTACAACTATGTCTTGTCTAGATGCTGCCACTGATCCAGCCTCTATTTTATCAGTGTTACTATAGAAGCCTTTCCGATGTATGCACTGCAGATGGTATTTTTCTAAACCTACCACTGCTCAGAGATCAATATTACCTGTCTCTAAAGAAATATGCCTGGTAGCTAACTGTTTATAGGTATTAGATCCATTTAAATACTCCAGCATTACTTGGATGAAGATTCATCATCTACCGGTATTTGTAGGCATACTCCACTTATTTACAGTGCCATGGGGGCAGATTTACTCGAGGGTGAAGTGGCTACCGCTAGCATCAATTCGCTAATGTTACCGCCCACAAGGACATCACCAATTTACTAATGGACGCAGGCGCCACTTCGCTAGCAAAAGAGATAGACGCTAGCGGTCATTCGCACTCTTTCCCAAGGCGACAATTCGCTCTGTCGAATGGACGTTACTCCGCGAATTCAATGAAATACGGATTTTACTGAACGTTACCTCTTTCGCCAGACTTGCCTTCGCCAGCTCATACCAGGCGAAGTGCACTGGAGTGCATAGATCTTCCTCAATCTTCTGTTACTTACATCATATTTTTTAGTGGAAAAAGCTTATAAGTCCAAAAAAGCTGACGTTTTTTCCTTTTTTCAGAGTGATAGCCTGCAAAAGTCCCAAATTTTTGGGTAACCGGTTCTTCCATACATTTTCTAACATATGGAACATAAACCATACACTGGGCTCATGTGTAGGGCATTATAACAACTCTATTTTCTTTATTAAGGTTCCCTGGACTTGTGTAATGTAATGTATTTGCTGCAATGTACGCGTCCATTCAACTTAAAATTAAAATTAACCTGAGCGCAAGACCTCTAGAGAATTTGCGCTAGGCAGAAATAAACGCTATCGCATCTTCTCTTTCAATCGCTCACATTGCCGAAGTAACGATAACAAAACGTCGCCAGCGTTTGCCGCCCACGATGAAACTCTGCATTTCAGTGAATTAGCATTGTCTTGCCCAATTTCACCTGGTGAAATATAGCGATGGCTGCACAGCGGTTGCTGGCGAATTTTTTTTACCCTCGAGTAAATCTGCCCCATGGAGTATGTAGAAGCAAAGGTTATGATTGTGTTTGTGGCTTTTAAGCACAAAGAAATTAAAAGTGTTAACTAATTAACCCAAAAATAATATTTGTGGTGTCCAGTTTCCGAAATGGAAGCAGCCTGGGGGGGTCTAGGTTTTGAAATCTTTGCTCCTAATAATGCAGGCAAAATGTGTATGTAAATATTGAGAACTTCTTTAGAGAACTTTGAAGATCAACTCCACTTCAACTATTTGCCTAATAAAAGAAAATGTAATGTAATTGTAAGATACTTTTAAACAAACTAGGGATGCACCGAATCCACTTTTTTGGATTCGGCCGAACCCCCGACTCCTTCGTGAAAGATTCGGCCGAATACCGAACCGAATCCGAACCCTAATTTGCATATGCAAATTAGGGGTGGGAAGGGGAAAACATTTTTTACTTCCTTGTTTTCTGACAAAAAGTCATGCAATTTCCCTCCCGCCCCTAATTTGCATATGCAAATTAGGATTCGGATTCGGTTCGGCTGGGCAGAAGGATTCAGCCGTATCCGAATCCTGCTGAAAAAGGCCGAATCCCGAACCGAATCCTGGATTCGGTGCATCCCTAAAACAAACACTGATTAAATATTTTTAGTGGATTTTTATGTGCCAATGTGATTGCTATTAAAAGCAGTATTGTTCTAGGTTTCTGACTCTTGAAACGATGAAAGAGAAGTCCATTCTCCTCTTGTTAATCAGAAGAGACTTTAAACAGGCAGCTTTCCGTAGCAATCACACTTACAAATAACTTTAAAAACATTGAGCATTTTTAATTAACGTATATTGGAAAGTTGCTAAGAACTACGTGTTCTTTTCATAATGCAAAAAATAAAGTTTTGGAGTGGTGTTCTCCTCTAATATATCAGGCATTGTGAGAAGTTGTATGGAGCTGGTGTCACGTTGCATTCTTACTAAACAGCAGACTATTCTGTAAATAGCCAATAAAATGATTCTTCCACGCTGTTAAAATGAGAATGGTCCAATGCCATAATTATCTGTAAAGGTTAAAATGTAATCACGTGTTAATGAAAGAGCAGCATTTTTTCAAACATCAGTTTCCCTTTAAGCTTGTGAAATACCAAAGATCAAAGCAACTGTTTACTATAAGTAGCTATTCATTTTATCCTTTCTTGTGTTTTCTGCCCAGTATCATTTTACAGACAAATACTAATGGGATTATATTTGTGTTTTTGGTTAATTTGGAGAGCCATTCCTCTAGGCCAGTGATCCCCAAAAAGTGGCTCATGAGCAACATATTGCTAACCAACCCCTTGGATGTTGCTCCCAGTGGCCTCAAAGCAGCTGCTTGTTTTTGAGTTCTTGATTTGGAGACAAGTTTTGTTTGGATATAAACTAGCTGTTCTGCCAAACAAAGCCTCATTTAGACTACCTATACATATAGGGGCTACCAAGCAGGCCCGGACTGGCAATCTGTGGGTTCTGGTAAATGCCAGAGGGGCTGCTATAAGGTCCCATAGAAAGTCAGTATTTAGTGGGCTGGTGGGGCTGTTTGGGCCTCTGTGTGGGCTGGTTGGGCCTCTGTGTACCTGAAATGGCAGGGCCTATTTTAATTCTCAGTCCGGACCTGCTACCAAGTACCCAACTACGGCCCTTATTTTGCACCCCATGACCTTTTTTCATGCTTGCATTGCTCCTCAACTCTTGAATGAATATGGCTCACTGCTATTAAAGGTTGGGGACCCCTGCTCTAGGCCATGATGCAGCATTGGCTCCTCTGCTTTCGGCCTGTGTATTGTTTTCACCTGAGAGAAGCGGAATTGCTCTGTGCCCCAGCTCTATTCATTTGAACCACTTCCTTCTGCCTGCAGTCACATTTGGGCTGACCTCTGCTCCTCTGCGTGTGCCTGCATTCTCATACGGAGCACTCCATGACTGGCTGCCAATTTCCTCTCCCTCGGGCAATGAAATGCCCAGCAATGCCTGCCCCTTTACATTAGTTCGAATCGTCACATGTCAAAAAACATTACATGCGGCAAAAAAAGCCTTCTTTTGTATTTTCAGGTGATTGCCCTGGATCTCTACATGTAGGGCAGGGGTCCCCAACCTTTTCTACCCGTGAGCCACATTCAAATGTATAAAGAGTTGGGAGCAACATAAGCATGAAAAAGTCCCTTGGGGTGCCAAATAAGGGCTGTGATTGGCTATTTGGTAGCCCCTATGTGGACTACTAATACACTATACTTCGTTTTTATGCAATTAAAACTTGCCTACAAGCCTGGAATTCAAAAATAAGCCCCTGCTTTGAGGCCACTGGGAGCAAAATCCAAGGGGTTAGTGAGCAACATGTTGCTCACGAGCTACTGGTTGGGGATCACTGATGTAGGGGGTTATTTATTAAAATCCGAATGCCAAGAACCCGAAAAATGTGTGGGTTTTTTTACTATAAAATTCGAATTTAAGTGAAAAACAAATAGCATTTTTCGGGATTATACCCCGAGTATAAGTTTTCGATCGGAAAGATTCATGCAATCCGACTTTTTCATGGTATTTCCCGCACAGGAAAGTTTCAGGAAAATGTATTGATAAATAAGGGGGAAAAAAAACTTGCGGATTTGGTTGGAGTAGTTTTCAGAAAAGAATGAGATAAATTCGGATTATGATAAATTGGCCTCCCCATGTCTTTTACAATCATGCTATTCAAACTAATGTTGTTAGGCACTTAAAGTGGCCATAGACACACTCATAATATCGTACAAAACAAATTTTTGTACGATATTCAGTCTATGTTATGTCTATGGCCACCTTTAATCGCCCAAGGGAGAGGAGGTTTCCCATCAGGCAATGAGGCTCCCCGTATGACAGCACCCTAAAAGTGGCCATACATGGGCCGATAAAAGCTGCCCTTCAACAGGCTTCCCCGATCGATATCAGGCCGATGCGGCCCCGCGATCCGACCACCCCTACTCCTGCATTATGATCCGATCGTTGGGCCCTAGGGCCCATGATCGAATCAGCCCGATATCGCCCACCTCAAGGTGGGCATATCGGGGAGAGATCTGCAACATTGCCAAACAAGTGGATCTCTCTGTGTATGGCCACCTTAAGGCTACTAAAATTGATTGAACAAATAGCCTCTGACCCCTTTGCATGTGTATGAGTATCCCAGTATGTATTTCCTTTCATTGGCTGTATTTACTTTTCTGCAGAAATGCTGCTTCGGTGGAGACCCTAATAATCCCTCACTCAACAGGTGGACAGGTATGGGACCTTTTATCCAGAATGCTTTGGACCTAGGGTTTCCAGATAACAGATCTTTCTGTAATTTGGATATTCATAGTTTAAGGCTACTAGAAAATCATATAAACATTAAATAAACCCAATAGGCTGGTTTTGCTTCCAATTAGGATAAGGGACCAAGTACAAGGTTCTGTTTTATTATTACAGAGAAAAAGGAAATAATTTTTTTTAAAAATTGGATTATTTGGATAAACTATGGGAGTCTATGGGAGATAGCCTTTCCTTAATTCAGAGCTTTCTGGATAACAGGTTTCCGGATAACGGATCCCATACCTGTACCTATATTGTGGTGTGATATATACATAGCTGCGAAATTAGCCCACACTTAGACTGCTTATCAAAACAATCATATAGACCAATAAACAGCCCTTATATCTCTGCCCTTGTTAGGACTGCTAAGTTTCTGAGCATTGAAAAGAGCTGGATGTCAGATGCGCTGCTTAGTAGAGACAAAAGAACAAGCCCAGCATACATTTGGTGCTGTAGTGCAGTACAGTTTCAATTAATATTGGTAAAACTGGTCGACCTCTAGACATTTTGGGGGCCTGAAAATTAATTTGCTGTGAGGCCCAGTAATATCTAGTTACGTCACTGCCTGAGACCCTAGTCCATTCCTCCTATTGGCTTAAAAACCGCACCAACCAGGGTACTAATGTCGGAAATGGCCAGACCAGGTTTGACTTTGATGTAGTTCGCCAGCTTGAATATATTGCTCTATATGGACAAACAATCCCTGTTTTGTTTCAAGGGGAGGGCATTTTCTAGTAGCTTAGGGTAGGACCAAATGGTTTTCGTCACAATCCGACGCGATGTGACAAAACGCTGGCGACAAATCGCATGCGACGGAAATAAGGTAAGTCAATGCATTGTCTGATGGAGTCGCAGCGTTAATCTGACGCGACAGGACTGTTGGATGCAGACGCTGCACGCAGTCGTGTCGCGACGGATCAACGCTGTGACTTCATCCAACATTTATATCTCTTTATGTCTTATTTCCGTTGCATGCGATTTGTTGCCGGCGTTTTGTGGCATCGCGCTGAAAACATCCGTGTAGTCCTACCCTTAATGCTGAAAATGTCTCAATTTATAATTGATTGACGTGAAGTCGTCTTTGTAGGAATTTTGTGGTCACAGCTTCATTGCACCCCCACCTAATGGTTTCAAGTTTTAGTGGTGAGCACAACTTTCCCTTTTATACTACTGTAGGAGAGACATGCCACCATCTTCACCTTCTCTACTGTGCATGTGTACCTGGTCCAGGGCCAAAGTGAAGACAGAAGAAATGGAAGTAGATTCTGCTCCTACAGGTGCACCAACCCGGGTCTCAGGTATGTGATTATAATCACTGAGGTGTGCCTAATATTTGCCATTTCCCAGTGATTATAACTTTTCTTCTCCTTTGATACATGTCTATCTAACAAACCTTGATGAATTGGATGCTTCATGGAGCACATGACTACTGCTATATAACCCCATTTTCTAAGGTTACATATTTATTGAAAGTAAAGTAAGGGGCCGATTCACTATGGGTCGAATATCGAGGGTTAATTAACCCTCGATATTCGACTAGGAACTAAAATCGTTCGACTTCGAATATCGAAGTCGAACGATTTTGCGCAAATCCTGCGATCGATCGATCGAAGGATTTTTCATTCGATCGAACGATTAAATCCTTCGAATCGAACGATTCGAAGGATTTTAATCCAACGATCGAAGGAAAATCCTTCGATCAAAAAATCCCAGGCAAGCCTATGGGGACCTTCCCCATAGGCTAACATTGACTTCGGTAGCTTTTAGCTGCCGAAGTAGGGGGTCGAAGTTTTTCTTAAAGAGACAGTACTTCGACTAGCGAATGGTCGAATAGTCGAACGATTTTTAGTTCGAATCGTTCGATTTTCGTAGTCGAAGGTTGAAGTAGCCCATTCGATGGTCGAAGTAGCCCAAAAAAACTTCGAAATTCGAATTTTTTTTTAATTCGAACCCTTCACTCGAATTTAGTGAATCGGCCCCTGTGTGTTGGTACAGTTTAGACATTTACATCACAGAACAATTCCATTAATGTGGCATCAAGAGGTTATGTCTGTCAACACAATTAATTAAAAAATTACATGAAAAAGAAAATTCTGCCTCTGAGAAAGATTTTCAAGTATTCCTTTCTAAAGTGGTGAACATTCCTCAAAAGCCCTTTTCCCACTTCCTTCCAAACCCGACCTGAGGGTACAACAGGTTTTTTTCTGCAATAAAACAAGACAGTTCAGATTTCCTGGGAGTCCCACATTATTGGCTAAGAGCTATGTAGCAACGGAGCAGTAGCAGAAGGATGTTGGTTCCATGGGTTCCACATATAGAATAAGCGTTGTCTGCCTGTCTCCCCATTATTTATTAATTCTGAAGGGTTATACCGTGCTGAGCTAACCTGTTCCTAGAGGAAATAAGGAAGAAGCACATTTCCTTCTTGCTTCATCCCAATCGTTTTCTGAAAGGTCAGAGATGAGGACCACCCATCTGGAGTATGCTGTCACAAAAGGATTGTGGGATGCCTAAAAGTAAATCTTTAAATCTCAAGATTCATTTATTGAGTTGCGCATCTTCTTCAGTTCACACATCTTACTGCAGGAGAATTTGAACTCTAAATGCAGTTTTATACTATGGCGGAGTATCTTCGGTTTACATTTTATTCCAGACTGGCATGGGTCAGGAGCAATAACTCATAGATTAGATTTGCTTTACAGGTATGGGACCTGCTATCCGGAATGCTTGGGACCTGGGGTTTTTTGGATAATGGATTTCCATCATTTGGATCTTCTTACCTTAAGGGTCAGGGCACACAGACAGAATTGGGGAGATTAGTTGCCCGGCGACAAATCTCCTCTTCTTCTGGCCAGCTAATCTCCCTGAAATGCCTCCCACCGACTAGAATGTAAATTGCCGGCGGGATGGCAATCAATGCGCTTCGTTTTCTGTAGTCGCCTGAAGTTGCCTCACGAGGAAACTTCGGCGACTTCGGAAAACAAATCGCCCTGAGTGCCACCCCACCGCATTTTACCTGGCGGAAAGGCAGGGGAGGCAGTTCGGGGGGAGTTAAGTCACCGCGAAGAAGAGGAGATTTGTCGCCGGGCGACTAATCTCCCCGAATCTGCCTGTGTGTCCTGACCCTAAGTCTACTAGAAAATCATGTAAAATTTAAACAAACCCAATAGGCTCGTTTTCCTTCCAGTAAGGATTATTTATATTTTAGTTTGGATCAAGTAAAAGATATTATTTTTTACTACAGAGAAAAAAAGATATTATTTTTTACTACAGAGAATGAATTTTTTGATAAAATGGAGATTATTTTTCTGTAATTTGGAACTTTCTGTATAATGGGTATCTGTATAACAGATCCCATACCTGTATATCTGATCCCCTGACTTGATCTAAATAACAATGAGGATGGTACAGCAAAGACCTCTGTTGGTAAAATAGGTTTCCTTTCCAAGAGACTACATGCTTATAGGAGATATTTATGCAGTTGGACTGTTCACCAAAGGTTTCCTTATCTAAAAAGTGAGTTGGTTGAAGCTCACCAATCAATTAATACCGTATAATGATATTTGCTGTATGCATACTTAGGAGTAGGGTATGAAATATGAATATAAGAAGTCAAAACCAGTATCAATGATAGTGTTCACCCTTTCTAAATTAGTGTTTTCTAGAGCAGAAGTTCAGGTGTTATACTGAACCTTAAAGATTGTACTAAAGAATGTGATTTGCTCTTTTCTTTCCCAAACATTAAATAAATACAGTTATTATGTCACTTGTAAAGCTGGCCATCGGGTGGGTTCAGGGATTTCTCTGCAGCAGAAAGGTGTCCCAAGAGACTAGAAAGTGTGATTTTTTTCATTGGTCCCCATTCTAATTTCTGGAAGGACTTGTTGCCCTGGAGACTTTGGTGACCAGTGGGCTAATAAGTGGGGTCCCATGGGAGGAGGAGGGCCTTGTTAACTTATTAACTAAGGAGTATGGGTCCCCACAGTGGCCATGCTGGCTGATTTGGCTGCTGTATAGGGAGCCCCCTGACAGGCTGCCAATTTGCAAGGTATCTATTGGAAAGGTTTGAAAATGAATGGCCCAAGTATGATCCAGTTGTTGGCCTCTGTGCCTGAATTGACCCAGTAGCAAAATGAGGCAAAGATTCAAATGAGCGGTCATTTATGTGCATGGTCTGTGTCAGGGGTCCCCAAGAACCGGCCACGGGCTGTGCCAAACTGTAGTCGCCTCTGGTCCCAGCTGCAGTCTATAAAGCTGCAGAAACAATGAAAAATGACCTGCAATCCCAGCTCCCTGACACACCATTGCCAAGACAACAGCTGTGTGTAGCCCAGGAAGCTTTCTGCTGATCGCTATAAGGAAGGTGAAGACTATAAGGACCAAAATACCGTTGGACAGTTTTCTTGGTAAGCCTGAAATGCACCCATCTGCATCTACCCCCCCCCCCATCCTCATAAAAATTGTCTTGCTTGAGACTGGTCCGTGGTGCAAAAAAAGTTGGTCTGTGTAATACTCCATACTTGCACTTATTGCACTGAAAAGTAACCCCCGTCACTTTTATTTGTCTGCCTAAAATCAAGTTGTTTGATTTTTTTATTGATTGACAAGCCTTTCCCTAGGTAAGGTAATAAAAAAAATCTTGTAGTATGAATCCTTTGTAGCTGAACGGGGCAGAGATTTTCTGCTGGCTTGATATCTCCCTCACATCTGCAGAGATGTATACAAAGAGAGTCTTGTGATCAGCAATATATGCAGCTCTGGTACCCACTGTCAGTGCTCAGCTCTGAGCCAGCTAAATAAGGTCCCCGGCTTTGAACCTAATTGTGAATTCAGAATTGGATACTCTTATTATTCTACCTGCGACTGTCTCAGTTTCCTTTCCTCTTGCACCCCCTTGAAATCTCTGCCCTTCCTCTGTCTTCTCTGCGACCCCCATCCTGGAGAACCTGTTTGCTTTCCGTACTTTTGTTATGATAAGCTTCCCCCTTTGTATTTCCCCTGCTGCTGCAGCTCCTTAATGTTTGCTGGCTCTGTGCATAGACACTGGTACGCCTTGTATTCCTCAGTGCCACAAGGACCCTCCCTTCGAAGGCAGGATTTTTGCTTATTAGTTAAATGTTTGCTCTGAAACCGGATACCTGGTTTAAGAAAAAAAAAAAAGACCCCTTCTTTGACTGACTGCATCTATTTAAAAAGACAAGGCTAGGTTTATAAGTCCTAGGTTCTTCATGTGCCCATATGAGTCTTCAAAGCAAAACTTTTTTTCCCAAAATTTATCCCCCCCTTCTTGACTTGCTGTGTCAAATGAGCATGAAGTGGGCACAGTGCACATAGTTAAAGACCACTGCGAGTGTAGACCTGCCTGTACTTGACACTTTTCATCCAGATTTCGTTGAACCTGCCACTCCAATGACCCAAGAGACACACGGGGCTCTCCGACTCTCTAATCAGGAGTCCGTTTGAGATTTGGGGAAAAGAAAAAAAAAATTACAAAACAAAACAACAAATAAGATCTTAGCTGCCTGGACAAATGAACACAAATGCATTTAGGGGCTGGAAGGAGAGACTCCACTTCTCACCTCACCACCAAGTAAGTGTTCATTTGCATATATATATCTATATATATATAGATATATATATATATATATGTGTATATATATAACTGAAAAGAGAATGATTTTTTTAAAAAAAATATAAATGTAAATATTATACTTTGATAAAGGCTGGTGTCACAGCTGAAACGTAAGTCATTTTATAATAAAAGCAGCTATATTCTATATAAGACCTGTGAGTGTGATCTTTAAAACATCTGAATATATATATATATATATATATATATATATATATATATATATATATATGGATTGAGATTTTTTTTAAAAATCATTCTCTTTTCAATTATTGTGATTTAGACAGAATGCATTAGTAGGCTTTTGGCTGCAAGAGATTCAGTCTGTAGCTGTGCATAAAATAAGGCTGTTAAGTAAATTCTCGTGGCTGCCATTCAAACATTTGTACGGGGAGACTTAAATCAGGGAAAATGAATGTAGCCCTGGTGGACGGTCTGAGCGTAAGATTGCATAGATCTGACTCTGTAATGAAAGAACCCAAACACTTCATTGAAGTCATGAAAAGTAATGAAATATTTAATATAAATTTCAGATATATATATATTTGACACTATTGAGCTTTCGGCTGTACTTCTGCTATAGGATGCTGGGAATTGTAGTTTCACTATAACAGGAGGAGTGAACAGAACTATAGATAACTGGTGTGCAATTGTATCTCATTTGTGTGTAAGCAGTCTATTGGGGCAGTCTCAACAGGTGGAATTGAGAGTCAGCTCTGAGGATTTAACCGATCAGCATAGAGCCGAACTGTATGTGATTTACAACTGGAAACCATTGATGTGTGTGTTTATTAAAACAAACTGAGCTCCTTAAACCTTGCAATGTTTTTGCCGACAGGCAAGAAAGGATATGGCCAATTCCTCTATATTGTGCATCATACAGTGAAGAGCAGGAATACTTAATCTTTTCCATTCAAGCTTTTGCTGAACTACAACTTAAAGCATCCACTTGGCGCATATATATATATATAGAGAGAGAGCTAGGGTGTGCAACAGAGGCGCGGAGACACTTTACCAGTGAGTTGTTGTGTATAGTGAATCTGTGCAATTTGTCGGTCTTTAACCATTGCAGTGAATCTGGCGCACTGATAAGAATTCCCCTCCCACCTGCAAATCTCCAAGGTTTACTAGGGAAAAGCAGAGCTTGCAGCAAAAGTGTTTATGGGAATTAACACTTTTGCAGCAAGCTCTGCTTTTTGGCTTTTTCCTAGTAAACCTTGGAGATTTGCATTTGATGTTTACACCTGTGGCGGAGGTGTGTACTATGATTAAAAGCCTGGATTGTGCCGCATTTAGTCACCTTCACAGTTTGGTTTATGCGTTAGTTATTGTACTGGAGATGCTCCATATTGGATGCAAGGGCCAGTTTCTGTGTTGCTGGGAATTCTGTATTGTGACGTCTATACCGTATTGTGACGTCTATCCCGTATACGCAAGCGCACATATTTTCCTGTTTCATCCCAGAAAGTCCCCACATAAAATGAACTAAAATCCACCTTTCCTGGTATTTATCCAGTAGTGCTTGCAATCCGCCTGAATGGGAGATAACTATATATATCCAGTAGCCTGAGACTGAATGTCCTGGATACGGTCAGTTGGGAGAGCGCTGTCAGTTATCCCAGGTTTTTTTCCATGCCGCTCTCTGGAATGTTACAAAGAGCCTCTCTGTTTGGCCCCATGTTGCACCGAAGCCTTAATTACTCACCGATTACTCGAAAAATGGACAAAGATACAGCATTGTCACTACAATAAATAAACCTGCTGCGGGCCGTTAATGTTATTATAGCCTTTTTTCTGGCTGCATAGACACATATTCAGAACGGTCTGGTGTGGGAGCCAGTCACTGACAAATGCTTTAAATACAAATACAATACAAATACAAATATCCTCTGAGCTCTGCCGTGTAACTCTCACAATCTGAAGGCTCGCAGAATGGCATCTGAGGTGGGTAATTGTAGCGTCCATCAGTGTGGAGGTAATAAGACAGGGGCAAATGTGTCACTTATGATTAAGGCTGTTGATTGAAGTGCTGCTTGCGTTCAGTTTAAAGTCATAGTGCTATACAAAATGTACAGCATGAGCCATTAGAAAAGAAAAAGGAAACAAATGATCCCAAAAATGTGTCCTTTTAAATCCAGCATTGTTGTGCTAGCCAAAACATACAGCAGCCACGTGAGACTACAGATATCATCCTCTAGTTTGGTTTATTGGAGCTCAAGATGTAACAGATTTAGCCTGTGTCAATGCAGGCCCTACCTCCTTTTGTGCCAATGGCATAATCCAGTCCATGGCCAACCCACTTCCTGTGATGTCATTGTACTTGCTCAAAGGACGCCATTCTATGCTCACATACGTACATTAGGCTGTGGTCGCCAAGCGTGGGCTGAGTTTGCCAAGTGAAATTGCTGGCCAACCAGAAGACAATGTGATATTGGTTTTTATAATTCGTGGTTTATGAGTTGTTTAGCTTTTTTCGTTTGCAATTTCAGCTGTCTGGTTGCTAAGGTCCATATTATATTTCATGCATTAATTTGAATAAGAGACTGGGATATGAGTAGGACAGGCCCCAAATAGAAAGATGAGTAATACAACAAATAGCAGTAACAATAAATACAGAGCATTTGTTTATTAGATGGGGTCAGTGACCTAAAAAGAGTCAGCAGAAAAAGGCAAATGATTTTAAAAAACCTAGGGATGCACCAAATCCACGATTTTGGATTCGGCTTTCACAAAAGATTCGGCTGAATAACGAACCAAATCCAAATCCGCAGGTGGGAAGGGGAAAACATTTTTTACTTCCTTGTTTTGTGATAAAAAGTCATGTGATTTCCCTCCCTGTCCCTAAAATTCGGATTTGCTTCGGCCGGGCAAAAGGATTCAGCCAAATCCTGCTGAAAAAGGCCGAATCCAGAACCAAATCCTAGATTCAGTGCATCCGTAAAAAACGTATAGCCTCTTTGGGAAAGAAATGTGACTTTATATCGATACAGAACGGGAATACACTAATGGGCAGATTTATCAAAGGACGAATTTAGAATTTTTTTTTACTCTAATAAAGTCAAATACACTGACAACTCGAACGGGAGGTTATGTAAGAAATAATTTGAACGTCTAATATTCGATCGAATAGTCCCGACCCGAATCGAGTGTTCCCAAAGAAAATAACTTGAATGTCAGGAAGGCAATTAACATATTTAAATTGTTGAACAGTCCTCTGCCATTGACTTGTAAATGAACTCGTCAGGTTTTAGGTAGGAATGTACAGAATCCAATGTTTGGGATTCGGCCGAATCCTTGAGATTCGGCCAACTACTGAACTGAATCAGAACCCTAATTTGAATATGCAAATTAGGGGTGGGAAAGGAAAAAGTGTAAAAAATTCTTTTGTGTAATGAAAAGTCATGTGATTTCCCTACCCACCCCTAATTTACATATGCAAATTAGGATTAGTTCAGCCAGGAACAAGGATTTGGCCAAATCCTGCTGAAAAAGGCAGAATCCTGGCCGTATCCTGGATTCGGTGCATCCCTAGTTTTAGTTGGCGAATATTCGAATTAGAACTGTTTCCATGGTCGAGGAGTGATAAATCTCACATTCAAATTTACATGCGAATTGGGGGTTTAAAACGTAAATCTTGATACCAAACAAACGTTCAAAACTTTGAATTCGAAATATATTATTCAACCTTTAATAAATTTGCCCCTAAGAATCACATTTTCACTACTGGAGAACACACGTGCTACTGTTGGCTAATTTCATAGCCTGGGGCCCAACATAAATTATTTGGATAAATCATCAAGGAATGTAACCTCTCCTGCAAACTAGGGCCACTTTGCAACTCCCAATTAAATGTGTGTTTAGAGGATCGTGCGCATCTGAATCAGATTGAGGAAACATGGGACTGGGTAGGGGAAAAGTGCTTTATAATTTGCATTTCCAGAACCTCCACTAGATGTTTTCCTTTTATTTTGCTGCTGCATGCACAGGATTCTTGGCTGAGGTTTAAAGAGGGCTCTGTTTGGTTATGCCGGATATATGTGTATTGTGATGGACTGTACTCCTCCCTTTGCCTCTTTACTATATTTGGATCAGATATTGGTGCAAGTTATACCTGCAATACCAGAGCACAACACCAGATTTCTTGTGTCTATGCATAGGGATCTGCTCATTAAGGGCTCTTACAGAAGAGCGTTTTTAATTGCGCTCCGGTTTCATGCGTTCAGTCACAGGGGAGCGCAGGATTAGACACACCGAGTTCTTTTCAGGGTGGCTGTACTCATACAGACACATGTAAGCGACGAACGCAGGTTGGGACGCAGCATGTTGCATTTTACCTGCGTTCAGTGCTTACATGCGTCTGTGTGAGTACAGCCACATTAAAAAGTGCGTCTACTCCTGCACTCCCCTGCGGTTGAACGCATGAAACCAGAGCGCAGGTAAAAACGCTTGTCTGTATGAGCCCTAAACGGGGTAAGAAGTATGAATCAGAAGCTAAAACCATGAACCCTCCGCCTGATCTAATCTTTCCACCTGGTTTGCTTTAATTCCCACTAACAATCAGGCTTCTGGGATCTTTAGTGCAGGCAGATGGTCCGGCTATAGCTCAGCAACAAAGGTAGAGAGAAAACAATAATCTGCAGCTTTTGGTGTTATTCAAAGAACAACAAGGAGTAGGGTGACCAGACCACTGTTTGGGACACTTGATAAAGGGCCTAGCCTGAAACATGTTGTGTGTATTCACTCCTCAATGAAGTAAATTGCAGTCAAAGTCTACTGCCTTGGATTTGTCCTACACAATGAATTTATTTACAGACTGACCTGTTTGGGATATCAGCGCAGGATACCCCATGGCACAAGCCGCAAAGAGCAATTGGTGAGCTACACCTACTCTCTAAAACTCCGGGTCACTTTTTAGCCATGAACAGACTGGCACTATGACCTGTGATCGATGTCCTGCTGAATTTACCGATGGCAAATTACAAAGGAATTTTGAGTGTATGTATTATGGTGACTGCAATGTGACTATGGGAGGAACTCCACAGGCGATTTCATCACAATCCAACGAGCTGAGCAAAAACGCAACGGAAATAAGGTAAGAGATGAAAATGTCGGATGAAGTCGCAGCATTCATCCGACTAGACACGTCTGCATCAGACGAACGCTGCGACACCATCTGACGTTCCTGTAGCTTAACTTATTTCCGCAGCATCCGACTTGACGCCTGCATTTTTGCGCAGCGCGTCAGATCGCGCCTAAATCCATGTGGAGTTCTACCCTACAACTACTCGGCAACACAACCTGTGGCCACATATGCCACTGTAAATATATACCCCGCCCCTTCACCAGGTGTTTGTTGCAGTGCTAAAAGGGAAACAAATCATACAGAACATGCCAAGACACAAAAAAAACCCCAAGAATTAGGGGCAATTGTAGAACAATCCCAGATTTTAACATTTTTCTTGTACCTTTAAAGGATCAGTAACAAAAAGTTAAAAAAAAACTGTTAGTATAGAATGAAAAAACCCACAAAGACATATTAAACTTTTAAATCTTAAGGCTTTATTAAACTTTTAAATCTTTAAGTCTTTATTAAGAAATAACTTATTTTTTAAAAAAAAATTATGTAACTGGTCCTTTAAAAAGGTTGTTCATCTTAAACTTAACTGTTAATATGGTGTAGAAAGTGATATTCTGAGACAATTTGCATTTGGGTTTGATTTTTTATTATTGGTGGATTTTGAGTTATTTAGCTTTTTATTCAGCAGCTCTCCAGTTTGCAGTTTCGGCAATCTGGTTGCTAGGGTTCAAACTTACCCTAGCAACCATGCACTGGTTTGAACAAGAGACTGGAATATGAATAGGAGCGGGTCTGTATAGAAAGACGAGTAATAAAAAGTAGCAATAACAACAGATGTGTTTGTAGCCTTACAGAGCATTTGTTTTTAGATGGGGTCAGTGATCCCCATTTGAAAGCTGGAAAGACTCAAGAAAAGGGCACATTATTAAAAACTATAAAAATTTAAGACCAATCGAAAAGTTGCTTAGAACTGGCCATTCCATAACACACCAAAAGTTATTCACCCCTTTTTAGAACATTATCAGTGCAGCTTTTTTTAATCATTTTAAAAAATATTAAAAAAAAAAAAGAAATAAAGACAATTTGAAAGATTGATTAGAATAAGCCATTCTATAACCTACTAAAAGTTAACATGAAGGAGAACCACCACTTTTAACCTTGGCACTACAGCCAATTCTTCTCCCTGTACCTGTTTATGTTTCCTCCAGGTACTCCAGTTCCCCTGCACTTTCCAAAATACATACAGTTCCCCTGCACTTTCCAAAATACATACAGTTCCCCTGCACTTTCCAAAATACATACAGTTCCCCTGCACTCTCCTAAATACATACAGTTCCCCTGCACTCTCCAAAATACATACAGTTCCCCTGCACTCTCTTAAATACATACAGTTCCCCTGCACTTTCCAAAATACATACAGTTCCCCTGCACTCTCCTAAATACATACAGTTCCCCTGCACTCTCCAAAATACATACAGTTCCCCTGCACTCTCCTAAATACATACAGTTCCCCTGCACTCTCCAAAATACATACTGTTCCCCTGCACTCTGCTAAATATATACAGTTCCCCTGCACTCTCCTAAATACATACAGCTCCCCTGCACTCTCCTAAATACATACAGCTCCCCTGCACTCTCCTAAATACATACAATTCCCCTGCACTCTCCTAAATACATACAGTTCCCCTGCACTCTCCTAAATACATACAGTTCCCCTGCACTCTCCTAAATACATACAGTTCCCCTGCACTCTCCAAAATACATACAGTTCCCCTGCACTCTCTTAAATACATACAGTTCCCCTGCACTTTCCAAAATACATACAGTTCCCCTGCACTCTCCTAAATACATACAGTTCCCCTGCACTCTCCACTCTCCAAAATACATACAGTTCCCCTGCACTCTCCAAAATACATACTGTTCCCCTGCACTCTGCTAAATACATACAGTTCCCCTGCACTCTCCTAAATACATACAGCTCCCCTGCACTCTCCTAAATACATACAGCTCCCCTGCACTCTCCTAAATACATACAATTCCCCTGCACTCTCCTAAATACATACAGTTCCCCTGCACTCTCCTAAATACATACAGTTCCCCTGCACTCTCCAAAATACATACTGTTCCCCTGCACTCTGCTAAATACATACAGTTCCCCTGCACTCTCCTAAATACATACAGCTCCCCTGCACTCTCCTAAATACATACAATTCCCCTGCACTCTCCTAAATACATACAGTTCCCCTGCACTCTCCTAAATACATACAGTTCCCCTGCACTCTCTTAAATACATACAGTTCCCCTGCACTCTCCAAAATACATACAGTTTCCCTGCACTCTCAAAAATACATACTGTTCCCCTGCACTCTCCTAAATACGTACAGTTCCCCTGCACTCTCCTAAATACGTACAGTTCCCCTGCACTCTCCAAAATACGTACAGTTCCCCTGCACTCTCCTAAATACGTACAGTTCCCCTGCACTCTCCAAAATACGTACAGTTCCCCTGCACTCTCCTAAATACGTACAGTTCCCCTGCACTCTCCTAAATACGTACAGTTCCCCTGCACTCTCCAAAATACGTACAGTTCCCCTGCACTCTCCTAAATACGTACAGTTCCCCTGCACTCTCCAAAATACGTACAGTTCCCCTGCACTCTCCTAAATACGTACAGTTCCCCTGCACTCTCCTAAATACGTACAGTTCCCCTGCACTCTCCAAAATACGTACAGTTCCCCTGCACTCTCCTAAATACATACAGGCAATTTGATTGGCTCCTGATAAAACTGACCCTAGTGTGTGTGTGACTTCAATAGGGACCTTAGATTGCAAGCTCCATTGGGACTATTTAAACAAAGGCTTTTGACTGTAACAAGGGCCAACATATCTCAAAATGGGAAGGAAAAGAAAGGATTGAATGTAGCAGAAGTCCCCTCTCCTCCAGCCAAGACTTCATTTCCCACAATACCTTGCATGCTTCTTTAGGGGGTTGTTTACATTTCAGTTAACGTTTAGTATGATGTAAAGATTGATTTTTTGAGACCATTTGCAATTGGTTTTCATTTTTTATTATCTGTGGTTTTTGAGTTATTCAGCTTTTTATTCAGCAGCTCTCTAATTTGCAATTTCAGCAATACAGTTGCTATGGTCCAAATGACCCTAGCAACCATGCACTGATACGAATAAGAGACTGGAATATGAATAGATGAGGCCTGAATAGAAAGATAAATAATAAAAATTAGCAATGACAATACATTTGTAGCCTTACACCGCATTTGTTTTTTTTTGTTTTTTTAAATGGGCCCATTTGAAAGCTGGAAAGAGTCAGAAGAAGAAGGCAAATAATTCAGACACAATGTAAATAATGAAGACCAACTGAAAAGTTGCTTAGAATTGGCCTTTCTATATCATAATCAAAGTTAACTGAAAGGTGAACCACCAATTTAATCAACATTGTTTCAGTAGTCGGAACCAATGGTGCAGAGATAAGGACAGACAGATGCCGCTTTCCATTACATTTAACTATAAATGCATGGAACGTTTTTAATATAGTGAATAAAGTACCCCCTTTTGTAAATTATAAGGATATTAAAAGTTACCAAGGAGTTTCATGACCATACAGGTCATTGAACTCCGAGGTAACTTTCATATTTTACAACAGGGGGTACTTTATTTATTATAATGCACAAGTTTTAGTGAGTCATGTGACAGAAATGACATCAGAACTCACCGTTTATAAGGATATAATTTACAAGATATTTATGTCTTTAGTGTATTATATAGTGAATAAAGTACCACCTCTTGTAAACTATATGGATATTATAAGTTACCGAGGAGTTTCATGACCATATAAAAGCACGAGGCTGAAGGCCGAGTGTTTTTATACAGGTCATTGAACTCCGAGGTAACTTCTAATATCCTTATATTTTGCAACTGGGGATACTTTATTTATTATAATACACACGTTTCAGTGAGTCATGTGACAGAAATGACATCAGAACTCACTGTTTATAACTGATGACATCAGAACTCACTGTTTATAACTGATGACATCAGAACTCACTGTTTATAAGGATATAATTTACAAGATAGTCATGGCTTTTGTGTATTATATAAGTATATATATATATATATATATATATATATATATATATATAGTGAATAAAGTTCCACCTCTTGTAAATTATAAGGATATTATAAGTTACCGATGAGTTTCATGACCATATAAAAACACGAGGCTGAGAGTTTTTATACAGGTCATGGAACTCCAAAGTGACTTCTAATATCCTTATATTTTGCAACAGGGGGTATTTTATTTATTATAATACACACGTTTCAGTGAGTCATGTGACAGAAATGACATCAGAACTCACCGTTTATAACTGATGACATCAGAACTCACCGTTTATAAGGATATAATTTACAATATACAGTATTCATGGCTTTTGTGTATTATAAACAGATATTTGGGAAGTTGCTTAGAATTTGGCATTTTCTGCCATAAGGCCAATGTTGGTTCTTGGGGGAATCGGGCTACATCTTACTCTCATTTATATAATTCTTTTGGCTTGTTGGAGGGATTATTGATTTCTAATGAGGGTAATGTGCTGGTGATGATTCAGTAGTTCTGCTGTGAAATCTCACTGGTAACTCTGGTTTTGCTGCTAAATGGGAGGCAATTACACGTGCAGTGCCCATGTTTGACCACAAGAGGGCAGGGCAGCGCGGGACAGACTGAGCTTTAAACCGAGTTCATTCCCCGCAGCTTTCCTTTCCCTGTGTCTCGGGTGCAGCAGGGGCAGCACAAAGTGTGGGGGTGCCGAACACTCGGCGGTGCAGTTAGGCTGCCATGGCTCCCTGCTCTCCCCGGCTCTTCCCCCCTCGCTCCTCTCTGGGTGAATGTAACGTGCCAGGGGGGTGAGTGACACACACGCTGTCATCAGACGTGGGACAAGAGTATCATTCCCATGGATCTAAACCCCCCGACCCCCGAGACAATGAAGTAGTCGTGATGGAGCCGGTATCAGTCCCCGGCTTCCCACTCAGAGCAGCCGCCAGGGGGTGAGTACTAGAGGCAGCTCTACATTTCTGTCGGATCTTTATATGGTTATTTCAGGCATGTGGCTACTGTTGGGGCATGTGGGCTACTGAGACATGAGATGGGTGGCCTTTGATGGGCTGCTTCACCTTTGGGTTAACGTTATAGAATGCCTAATTGTAAGCAACTTTTCAATTGGTCTTCATTATTTTTTTTATATATATAGTTCAGGAACTATTTCCCTTCTTCTTCTGACTCTCACCAGCTTTCAAATGGGGGGGGGGTCACTGACCCCTTCTAAAAAAAAGTAAATGCTGTCAGGGTAAGGTCACACAGGGAGATTTAGTCCCCTGCTCTCCTGCCAAACGGTGGGAAGGCAGGGGGAAAGCAGTTCGGGGATGATTGTCGCCCGGAAAGGAGAGGCAATTGTCGGCAGTAGTGATGGGCGAATTTGTTCCGTTTCGCCGTAAAATTGGCAAATTTCCCAAAAAATTGGCGTCTCATTTTGGACGCTGGTGAATTTTCACGGCAGTTTTACGAATTTATTTGCCGGCAACGAAACGTGGGAATTCGCCCATCTCTAGTCGCCAGGCGACTAAATCTCCCCGAATCTCCCGGTGTGACCTTACCCTAAGGCTACAAATGTATTGCTATTGCTACTTTTTATGACTCCTCTTTCTATTCAGGTCCTCTCCTTTTCATATTCCTGTCTCTTATTCAAAGCAATGCATGGTTGCTAGGGGAATTTGGACCATAGAAACCAGATTGCTGATATTGCAAACTGGAGAGCTGCTGAAGAAAAAGCTAAATAACTCAAAGCCCACAAATAATAAAAAATGAAAACCAATCTCAATCAAGACATTTTCCATACCAAGCCTACACTATCTACCTTGTGTCCCTGTCTCCATTGTTGAACTACAATTCCCAGCACTGTATGCCAGCCTATGTTCCCATGGAATACTGTTGTAGTTTAAAGATGTCAGGGTAAAATTTGTCATGAGGTGTGATATCTAGTGCAGGTATGGGACCTGTTATCCAGAATGTTCGGGACCTGGGGTTTTCAGGATAATGGATCTTTACATAATTTTTATCTTTACACCTGGTCTATCATGTAAACATGAAATAAACCCAATAGGCTGGTTTTGCTTCCAATAAGGATTAATTATATCTTAGTTGGGATCAAGTACAGGGCACAGGTATGGAACCTGTTATCCAAAATGCACGGGAGCTGGGGTTTTTAGGATAACAGATCTATTTGTAATTTTTATCTTTATAGCTTTAACATTAAATAAACCCAATAGGCTGGTTTTGCTTCCAATAAGGATTAATTATTAGGGATGCACCGAATCGACTATTTGGGATTCGCTCGAATCCTTATTCAAAGATTCGCCCGAATTCTGAACAGAATCCGCATATGCAAATTAGGACAGGAAAGGAAAAAGTGGAAAAATTCTTCTTTTGTGACAAAAAGTGATGTGATTTCCTTACCCGCGCCTAATTTACATATGTAAATTAAGATTCGGTTCGGCCAGGCACAAGGATTCGGCTATATCCTAATCCTGCTGAAAAAGGCTGAATCCTGGATTCTGTGCATCCCTATTAATAAATCTTAGTTGGGATCAAGTACAAGCGACTGTTTTATTATTACAGAGAAAAAGGAAATTATTTTTTTTAAAAATTGGAATATTTGGTTAAAATGGAGTCTATGGGAGACGGCCTTTCTGTAATATAACGGATCCCATACCTGTACTAGAGTATTTGGGGTAGGTGCCGAGGAGTGAATGGCACTTGGGATGGATATGATGAGACTAATCAGATGAATGTGACAGTTATAAGTGATGGGTATGAGCATTGTGCTTAGCTCAGCTATTGGGAGAGTTACCGGCTATGGAAACATTCCCAGGCAGTTCCCTATGTTTCTGGGTTCCATGGCAGCTCCCAGTACAATCATCCAGCCCAGACAGGGCATGTTCAGCACCTCAGTGTTGGCTTCAAGCTCCTTAAACTCTGTAACACATATCCGTGTGGAAAATCAGTGTATGCTTGTGGTTTGGCAGATAGCGGTGTAATTCACAACTTGCTAACACAGGACAAACGCTGGCAGCTCCTCATGGGGCAGTGCTACAACTCCCAGCATCTTTCTGTTAGTAAACGTGGTAGAGGCATGCCGGGAGTGATTCTGCAACACTTGGAATAATCAGACAATGGTATCCTAATAAGGGTTACAGTTTCTTCTTATAATTTATTTGGCACTGACCTATTCCGCAGAGCTTTACAGATGTTATACATCAGTCCCTGTCCCAGTGGAGCTTACAATCTAAGGTCCCTATCATACACACACTAGCAGAAGCCAATTAAAGGTTGGTTCACCTTTAGGGCTGGGACACACTGGGCAATTTGGGGAGATTTAGTCGCCACGACTTTTCTTCCGGAATGCCTCCCCTCGCTCTGCGCCTGGATAAAATGAAAAGTCGGCGGCGCTAATCACACGCGGCGATTCCTCTTCCGAAGTTGCCTCACGAGGAAACTTCGGGCGACTTCGGAAAACAAATCGCCGCGTGTGATTAGTGCAGGCGATTTTCATTTTAGCCAGGCGCAGAGCGAGAGGAGGCATTCGGGGGAGGTTTGGTCGCGGAAAGACGCTGTGATTAGTCGCCAGGCGATTAAATCTCCCCAAATCGGCCAGTGTGTCCCAGCCCTTAGGTTAACTTATAGGGTCAAGGCACACAGGCAGATTCAGAGAGATTAAGCGCCCAGCGACAAATCTCCTCTTCTTCAGGACGACTAATCTCCCCAAACTGCTTTCTTGTCGGCTAAAATGTAAATCACTGGCGGGATGGCACTTGGAGCGATTCGTTTTCCGAAGTTGCCTGACGAAGAAACTCCGGAAAATGAATCGCTCCGAGTATCATTTACATTTTAGCTGGCGGGGAGGCGGTTAGGGGAGATTAGTCGCCCCGAAGAAGAGGAGATTTGTCACCAGGCAACTAATCTCCCCGAATGCCTGTGTGGCCGGACCCTTAGTATGTTATAGAAAGCCTAATTCTAAGCAACTTTTCAATTGATCTTCTTTATTTTTTTTATAGTTTTTGAACTATTTGCCTTCTTCTTCTGACTCTCACCAGCTTTCAAATGGGGGTCACTGACCCCTTCTAAAAAAAAACAAATGCTCTGTAAGGCTACAAATTTATTGTTATTGCTACTTTTTATCACTCATCTTTCTATTCAGGTCTCTCCTATTCATATTCCAGTCTCTTATTCAAAGCAATGCATGGTTGCTAGGGTCATTTGGACCCTAGCAACCAGATTGCAATCTGGAGAGCTGCTGAAGAAAAAGCTAAATAAACTCAAAACCCACAGATAATAAAAAATGGAAACCAATTGCAGATTGTCTCAGGGTATCACACTCATACTAAAAGTAAACTCAAAAGTGAACAACCCTTTTAACCTGCTTGTATAGTTGTGGAGGGTTGGAGGAAACTGTCATAAGGGGCCACATTTTCCATAGCCTTTAGCACATTCTCTACCGACAGAAAAGTTAGAGATCAGGACCAGTTAAACCTCAGAGGTCCCTTAGGCAGTGATCCAAGAGGCTAATAGTAACCCAAGAGACAGCTCTCTGGTGAGTAAGGTTTGCTCATTCAACATTTTATTGTCCCCCTCGGTTACAGGTTCAATCCTACAGGGTAGTTGGAATGTAGAAGGGCTCAGGTAGACTCAGCGCTGTAGTAGGAGAAAAGCATTACGGATGTAGCGAAGCGCGAACTTCGACTGTTCGCGTCCGCCGAATGTTCGCGAACGTCGCGCGACGTTCGCCAATACGAGTTCGCGTTTGATTCGAACAAAAATTGTTCGACCATTCGACCATTCGATTCCTTCGACCGCTAAAATCGAAGGATTTTCGTTCGAATCGAACGATCGAAGCCATTGGATCGAATGAAATCATTCGATCGAATGGCTTAGATCGTTCGATTCGAACGAAAATCCTTCCATCGAACGATTAAAATCCTTCGATCGTTCGAATCGAACGATTTTGCGGATGTTCGAAGTTCGCGAACTGTTCGCGAACTGTCCGCATTTTTTGCCGGTGTTCGCGAACGGCGTTCGCGAACACATCGGCGGCGGTTCGCTACATCCCTAAAAAGCATCACATCAGAGATATTAGGGGCTCTTGCCAGCACATCTATCAAGACTCTTAACTGCATTACTCCAGTAGCAGAGGAATTCACATTTGCAAATAAAATGGCACAACTGTATTGTAGAAATGTAAAGGAATATTCAGTTATTCATTCGAGTGTCATAGAACATTCCTTCCCATGTATGCATACTTATCATGTAGCACCAGATTCATCAGGACAATGCTAATTTACTAAAATGCGAAGTTGCGTCCAGGGCGCCGAACGGCATTCGGCCACCGAACGCAAAGCGAAGTTGCGCTAGTGTTGCCTAATTTTCATACGCCGGGAAGTTAAAGTTGAATGGACGTATATGTTGCAGCAAATACATTACATTACACAAGGCCAGGGAACCTTAATAAAATAAAGTTGTTATATTGCCCTACACATGAGCCCAGTGTATAGTTTATGTGCCGTATGTTAGGAAATGTAGGGGGGAAGCCGGGTACCCCAGAAAAAATTGACTCTCTTTTGCAGTCTATCACCCTGAAAAATTAAAAGTCGCCATCGTTTTTTGGGACTCTATTTTCAACTTTTTTTTGAGGAAGTCCTATCTACTCTATTGCACTTTTCCTGGTCTGAGGTGCGAAGAAAAGTCTGGCGCAAGAGGTAACGTTCAGTAAAATCCGCATCTTAGTGAATTTGCGCAGTTAAGTCCATTCGCCAGAGCGCAAATTCGCCTGGTGTAAGGGAGCGAATTACCCCTAGTGGGACATTCACTAAGAATCGTAGTTCCGCTGGTGTCTGCTTCGCCGCGCTTCGCCGCACTTCGCCATGCGTATTTTCGCCAGCGCTCCGCAAATTCACTAAAATCCGAAGTTGCACTCAGGGGTAGTGTAAGGTTGCGAAGTTGCGCTAGCGTTAATTCGCCAAGCAAAGCGAAGTTATGCTAGCGATGGTTAATTTGCATACGGCGCCAAATTGAAGTTACAATGTAGGTATATGTAGCAGAACTACACAAGCCTGGGAAACCTTCAAAACAGCAAATAAAATTGTTATTTTGCCCTACACATGTGCCCACTGTATAGTTAAGTTGCCATGAGTTAGGAAATGTAGGGGGGAAGGAGGGGAGCCCCCAAACATTTTTCGATCTTTTTCAGCCTATCACCCATAATAAAGAAAAAACGCCAGCATTTTTTGGGACTTAGAAAAATGTTTTAACTTTTTTTGAAGCAATCCCTATCTACTCTATTGCACTTCGCCTGGTCTGAGGTGGGGAAGGAATTCTGGCGTAAAAGGTAGCGTTCAGTACAATGTGAGCGTTAGTGAATTTGCGTAGTTACGTCCGTTGCGCAAATTCGCCAGGCGTAAGGGTGTGAAGTAACACTAGCGAAGTTACGCCAGCGTCCGTTAGTGAATTGGCGAAGTAACAAAAATGCCCAACGCTGGCGAATTCACGCTAGCGTTAGGCGCTTCGGCGCTTAGTGAATTTGCCCCCTATAGAGTCTATCTCCTTTGCTAGCGAAGTTACACCTGCGCCCGTTAGTAAATCGGCGAAGTAACGAAATTACATCATGCTGGTGAATTTTCGCTAACGTTAGTCACTTTGCCCCCTTTAGTAAATCTGCCCCTTAAAGGGATACTGTCATGGGAAAAAAACATTTTTTGAAAATGAATCAGTTAATAGTGCTGCTCCAGCAGAATTCTGCACTGAAATCCATTTCTCAAAAGAGCAAACAGATTTTTTTATATTCAGTTTTGAAATCTGACATGGGGCTAGACATATTGTCAATTTCCCAGCTGCCCCAAGTCATGTGACTTGTGCTCTTTATAAACTTCAATCACTCTTTCTCTCCTAAAGTGCAGGCACAAGTCACATGACCAGGGGCAGCTGGGAAATTGACAACATGTCTAGCCCCATGTCAGATTTCAAAATTTAATATAAAAAAAATCTGTTTGCTCTTTTGAGAAATGGATTTCAGTGCAGAATTCTGCTGGAGTAGCACTATTAACTGATTCATTTTGAAAAAAAAAAAACATGTTTTCTGATGACAAGATCCCTTTAATGTAGAAGTAAACTGGAAGAGGGGTCTCAAAGCAATAGGTCATTAAGTTAACTTCCCACTCAAAGCATGGCCGGTAATAGCCTTACACCTTGCTAGCCCCTGGCAACCTAATCACTGTGAGTGACTCACCTTTGGCTCCTTCCTGACGTATTCCCTACACAGCCAGGGGCATGAGGAAAAAGGATTTAACTCTTTAAAGGTACCGCACACTCTTACCAGAATGATTGTTGGTTGTAGCATCATAATCACCAAGTTTTTCACCCTTCTGGGCAAGTTTTTTTATATTATTTTTGATGGTGCTGTTATATAATACTCAAACCCCTTGTAAAACCAGTGCAGATCATTTGGTAGGCAGGACTGTTTAAAAGCCCTTTCTCCTATTCATATTCCAGTGTCTCATTCAAATCAATGCATGGTCGCTAGGGGAATTTGCACCCTAGCAACCAGACTGGTGAAATTGCAAACTGGAGGGCTGCTGAATAAAAAGCTAAATAACTCGAAAACCACAAATAATGAAAAAAAAAAAAAAATGAAAACCATTTACAAATTGTCTCAGAATATCACTCTCTACATCATACTAGGGGGCAGATTTATAAAGGGTCGAATTTCGAAGTAAAAAATACTTGACCATTGAATTTAAATACTTTGAGTTTGAATATTGAATTCAAAGTTTTTTTACCGAATTTGACTGGTTTGCGGTCGAAGTAAAAACGTTCGATCGAACGATTAGATTGTTCGAATCGAACGATTTCAGCAATCGATCGAGCGATTTTACTTCGACTACAAAAAACGTAGAAAAATGCATTAGAAGTTTCCCATAGGCTAACATAGCACTTCGGCAGGTTTAATTTGACGAACTATCGAAGTCGAAGTTTTTTTAAAGAGACAGTACTTCGATTATCAAATATTCGAACGATTTTACTTCAAAGTCGTAGTCTAAGTAAATTCGAAGTCGTAGTATCCTATGCGATGGTCGAAGTATCCAAAAAATTACTTCGAATTTCGAATTTTCCCTCGAATTCACTTCAACCCTTGCTAAATCTGCCCCTTAAAGTTAATTTGAAGGTGAACAACCCCTTTAACGATATCTTAGGGACCAGGTACTCCCAAACTCAATTTGTATTATTATGATATCCAAGTATTCTGCCGATATCGGTCGGCTCTTTTCGCCCCATACACGCACCGAATATCGTATTTGTTTCGTACAATATTATCTGTGCTTCTTTGGCCACCTAAAGTTACCCGGCCAATTAGATTGTAAGCTGTACAGGAGAGGTGACTCTTATCACTCCACACACTACAATACATTTAGGTTGTAGTATATTGTATTGTTCCCCATCTGTTCTGCGTATACAAGTAGCACTATATACATACAAATATACATCCCTTTCTCCCTATAGAAGGCTATTTAAACTAGGGATGCACCGAATCCAGGATTCTGTTCGGGATTCGGCCTTTTTCAGCAGGATTCGGCTGAACCCTTCTGCCCGGCCCGGACTGAATCCGAAGGGGCAGGGAGGGAAATTGCGTGACTTTTTGTCACAAAACAAGGAAGTAAAAAATGTTATCCCCTTCCCACCTTTAATTTGCATATGGAAATGAGGATTCGGTTCAGTATTCGGACGAATATTTTGCAAAGGATTCGGGGGTGGGCCCCAATCCAAAATAGTTGATTCGGTGCATCCCTAGTTTAAACACACCTGTAGTTATTTTATTTCTTAGAGCAGCTATTTATTCAGATTGTTCATTCACTGGCCATTGGCATGGATAACAATATCACACGCGTCCAGCTGCAGTAGAGGAATATATATATATAGGCCCCTAATGTTGCCTTTTTCTGTGGTTATTGTGAGGTTCATGTTCCGTTCACTTGCCTTCGGCTTATTTGTATTCATTTAGGCTCAGCTTAGAGGAACTTCTACATTCCCCTTACAACTCAATTATATTGAACTGCTTTACGTGCCTGTCTGGAGTAGAATTAGTATTAGAATTAGTACATTGGGTGCAGTGCAAACACTCTTTATGTACCATCTGAAGTACTGGGGAGATTTTCCTTTGATGTGAGCAAGGCTGTTTCTGGGCTGTCACAGTCACAGACTCCTGATAATTAAGGAACACAAAGATCCATTTCTTTCTCCCGATACAAAGGTGGAAGTAATCTTATTTGTACACATGTATTTGTATGTGTCCTGTATGTATAAATATGGGATTTTCCATCATTATTTCTACTGTCTAAAACAGTACAGTGTATTGTGTGCCCTGACCTTTCAATCTTTGTATATTCGTTTTTATTTCTATATTATTATATTGCTTTAAATGAGTACCGGAATGAAGCTGTGCTGTAGATTCTCGTAGAACGGCACATTTTGTTTATGCTCATAGGGGCCCTGTTTTATCAAGGTCTATAGAGAATGACCCAGCAAAACGGCAGCTCCTCTTGGTGTAAAAATATACATTATACAAAGACTGTCCAACCTTTGAACTCAATAATCTGACTTTATTGTGGACTATATAGCGTATGGTTCATGGGAAACCAATAGATGCTAAACACTATGCATGGTATCTCTGTCTGGTAAGTTAGTGTGCATTTCCCTCTCTGCTATTTCCTCTTGGCCTGGGATATCATCAGTCTGTTTGTGTTGGATGTAATGAGTAGGGGTAGGACTGCATCTAAAGCCAAGTAATGCCATTCCTGACCTTGTGTTCATTCCTAATACAGTCCTATAGCGTAAGCACTGCCTTTATGCCACAAACAGTGTACTTGTTAAAGGGGTTGTTCCCCTTTAAATTAACTTTTCGTAGGATGTAGATAGCGATATTCGGAGACAATTTGCAATTGGATTACATTTTTTATTACTTTCGGCTTTTGAGCTATTTCGCTTTTTATTCAGCAGCTCTCCAGTTTGCCGTGTCATCAGTCTGGTTGCTAGGAACCACATTACCCTAGCAACCATGCATTGATTTGAATAAGAAACCGAAATGTGAATAGGAGAGAGACTGAATACAAAAAAAATGGGTAATAAAAAGTAGCATTGACAATGCATTTGTAGCCTTACAGAACATTTGTTTTTAGACGGGGTCAGTGACCCCCATTTGAAAGCAGGAAAGATTTAAAATAAGAAGGCAAATAATTCAAAACTATAAATATTGAAGACTAATTGAAAAAGTAGCTTAGAATTGGCCATAGTATAAAACACTAAAAGTTAACTCAAAGGTGAACCACTCCTTTAATGCTGGACTTACATTTCTTTATTCTATTGGAATGTTTTTCCTGCCCCCCCCAAAAAAAAATCAATGGACTAACTACAGATTCTTTTGCTCCACTGCTGTCAGGGGGCCCATCGGAGTAGTCAGGACCAGTGTCAGACTAGGACACCAGTAGGGTTACCACCTTTTCTGAAAAAAAACACAGGCCTTCCTATAATTTTATGGTTTTTCCCTATAAATAATTGGCATCAAGCAACATTTTTACCAGCCAGGCCAGTAAAATACCGGTCAGGCAACCCTAGACACCAGGGGCCCACCCAAAAACCTTAAACCAAGTCAGTACTATTTTTCTTCCTTTCCTCACTCATCTATTCTCCTTTTATTTACATACTATAATCTATTATTCCATCTATTTAGTCTCTTTTTCTCATAGAACTAGGGAATGGCCATGAAATAGGCCAAATGTTTAGCAGCATGAGGCCCACTTACACCTGGGCTCACCGGGACTTTTCCTGGTATCCCGGTGGGCCAGTCCGACACTGGTCAGGACTAAGGAGGAAGTTTTAGGTGTTAAGGTCCAAGTTCGTGGTACAATTAGGATCAGGCGAAATCGTAATCAAAGTCCAGGCAAAAGGAAGGCAGAATAATATCAAAGTCGAGGTTCAGGCAGGGTCAAAGTCCAGGAATCCATGTAACAGGAATTATAAAGCACCCAGGAATGTTAAAAAACAAAACCTATAATTGGGCATTGAACCCGTGACCTTGGCTTCTTTTTAACTTGAATTTTCACGCCGCCGGGTGTTGTCATTGCGCCGACGACAAGGGCTTTCTTGGATGCGGGGCAGACGGAGACGGGAGCGCCATCGGGTGTTCCTGACAACTGCCTTTTTAAATATTTCTCTTTTGGAGTGTGTGTCATTTTTGGAGTGTGTGTCATTATTATTACCCTCAGTAGCATGCCAGTCTCCTAGGTGTGGCATGGGGCATAACTAGGCATGGCAAACGCCCAGAGGTAGAGTTGGCTACTAATCAAACTGACTGTGGCATGTGGGAATATGATGTGGACTTGCAATGCCAAGCCTGGATTTGTGGGAAGGCCACAAAGACCCTGGCCTTGGGTGGAAAAAATTTAGGGGCGGCATGCCCCCCACTTGCCCCATTGATAGGGTTCTCTACCAACTACTACGTCTGCTTTCAAACCTCCTGTCCCTGGTGCAGCCCCTGTTATTTCTATAGAGTCATGTGCTGCTTGTGGGGAGAAGGGAGTGAGTACAGCTCTGTAGCAGTTCTCGTACACTAGTATTTTTATGCATGGGGGGTGGGGGTGGGAATGGGACCACAGGCCTGCAGTGTCAGACTGGGACACCAGACGCCCACCTAAAAACCTTAGACCAGGGGCCCACCAATGCCTCTATGGCACACACCATATTGAGTGGCCACTCAAAAAGTACATTTTGAGATGAACTTGGCCTTGAAGGCTTTATGGCGAAGCAATTGATATCCTAAGGTTGGCAGTGCTCTTTTCTTGTTCCCATATTGCAGAAGAGAAGGTTCCCTTTATAAGGGTGAAGCGCATAGTTCAGGGCATTGGAATGCATGAACATACTGATGGAATTCCTCGCATCTCCGCGTAACTGAACAGTCTGATGTTGGGAGAGAGAGAAGCTACAGAGAGATGCGAGGGAAATTTATATTGCCTGGACAGGCTGAATTTGGGGTTTCCCAGCAACCGCACCAACAGCAGCGAGGGAAAAAATCTGCTGACAATATAATAACCCAGCTTGGCTGCCGCAAACAAATGCTTATTGTGTTGAGCATGAATGCGCTTTTTCTCTTTCCTGAGAATGGAACAAGTATTGTCATAGCCTCCTCGAGTTCAGTTTGTCCGAGGGTCACAAAATATAATAACTGGGTATATGCGCATGGAGGGGAGGAAAGAGCTTGGCCTTTTATACGTTATATGGAACAGATGCGAGACCTTTGGATTACACACACAAAAAATACCCGCTGACATTCTCTCAGACACAGGCATTAACTCTGCCCTTTTATCCACTGACATCATCATCGGGCATTTTAAAGGGGAAGTAAATCATTATATGCCGAGACATGATATAGCTGGAAATGCTGTATTTGAAATGTTAAATGTAATACACCAGCCCAGGAGTTCAACGCATGGGGAGGAATTCCGAATTCATGTGAATTTTTTTTTCAATACGAATACAGTTTGACTGGGAGGCTATTTAAGAAAAAAATTGAATGTCTAATATTTGATTGAATGGTTCTGACCCGAAAATTCGAATCATGTTTGATTCGCATTCGATTCCTGAAAAAAAAACTTGAATGTCAGGAAGGCTATTAACATCTGCATATGGCTCCATCGTAGTGATGTGCGGGCCGACCCAATACCCGCGGGTCTAGCGGGTTCGGGTCGACCTCCCAGTGATACTCACGAGCGGGTGCGGGTTGAGCTCTTCTCCTGCTCTCCACGCCCGCCACCTTTAAATGCCTGCATCCGACTTCCGGGTTCTGGTTTTATAGTATCGCATCTGCTCGCCCGCCCCTTTTGGGGCATCATCGGCGGGGCGGCGCGGGTCTATAAAAGGACCCCCGGAAGCAGATGTGGGCGCGGGTATTAGCAGGACGGGTTAGGGTCGGGTTCCCTGACCCGCACATCACTACTCCACGGACCCCTGCCATTGACTTGTACATTAACTCGGCAGGTTTTAAGCGGCGAATTTTCAAATTAGGACTGTTTCTATGGTCGAGTAAAAACTTGAGAAAGAGCAGGAGCCTGAAACTTAGTCTAGCTTTTGGCACAAATAAAACCTAGATTTATCACCAATTTCTGAGTACTGAAGCACAATTTCTTTAATTCGAATTAGGACCGTTTCCATGGTCGAGTTGTGATCAATCTCACATTTAAATTTACATTCGAATAGGGGGATCAAAATTTCAATCTGTGAATTTTGACACTGACTCAAATTCAAATTTACTATTCGACCATTGATAAATCTGCCCCGTAATGTACATACAGTATGGAAGTCCAGGGGTTCAGCACATGTAGTTATTTACTAAAATCCAAATTTATCTCATAATTCAAATTAAAAAAAAAAAAAAGCTCAACAAAACTCCTATGCACTTATTTATCAATAAAATAACTCGAATAAATCGGATTGGGAAAAAAAACCCTGATAAAATTGAGAGAAAAGAAAGCCTAATTGTATTGATTTTTTCTGACTTTTTTCCCAGAATTGCTCGAAAGCCCGAAACTTATTGCATTATCGAACTAAACCCAGAGCAAACCACAATATCTTCAAATTGGTATATGGAGATCTCAAGGCTCTTTGCAGCATCGGCTACAATGCTTTTTCCACGAAAAATGTGTTTTGATTTTCCTGAAAAATTTGAGGGTTTGCCCCAAAAAGCCTGACCAGAAAAAGTAGAGGTTTAGTAAATAACCCCCATGATGTACGTATGGAAGCTCTGTGTTATTTGATGCTTTTGGTGCATGGGCACATATGCCAGTCCCATTAGAGGTATTAATGTAGGCGGTGTCAGTATTTGGGTGCAGATTGTGTCTACATGCTGTTGAAGTTTTTGGGCTACCAATCACTAGCAGGGCAGCAAATGTAATATTAAATGAATCTTGCACAATATTGGATTCTTTTTGGTCCTATAGAAGATGCATTGCATCATGCTGGCGCAAGGCATGGGTGATATCGGCTGCGTATTCCTCCGCCGTCTCCAGTATTTGGTTGTAGCCAGTACACATGGAGATAGTTACACAGAACTGACACTAGGACTCAAACCGTCCGTCTCCAACTTAAAAGGATGTGTGTTTACTTGGAGGGGAGTCGGCCTTTCGCCAGAGATATGTAAAATTTGGCACCATTCCCCAGTGACGAAGCTTGGTATCTTCTCCAACAGTGCAAAGAGAATTTGAATGAATGAGGGTGCGTAAGAGTACCAGTGTAGGTGCCTATCTGTCTATTATCTGTCTGCCTTTCTATCTCCTGCAATACAATATTGACATTGATGCTAAGTATACAGAGCTTTCTCCCTCACTCACTCTTTTTATCTTAAATGATTTGCCTCTGCCTCTTTGTCCGTCATGTTCACAATTTTGTCTCTTTTCTTCTCTCATGTCTGCTCTTTGGTTTCAGATGGTTCTTTACATGTTTGTTTGGCCACTCTTGCTTACTGACTCCCCTGCCTGAAACTTTCAATGTCCCGGGGTTGATACCTTCTCTTAACAAAATTGCTCTATTGCAGAGCCCGAAAAGTTTTACGCCGGTTTCTTATTGAGCAAGGAAGTCAAGTCCCTCCCATAGAGGGTAATAACTTTTGGTGCTCAGTAAAGTGTCAGACTTGAGTTTATCTGATGCAGGATCTCTAGAAGAGCTGAAGCGGTGGCTGTTCTCATTGCACTTTGATACTGTCATGGGAAAAAAATTTTTTTTTTCAAAATGAATCAGTTAATAGTGCTGCTCCAGCAGAATTCTGCACTGAAATCCATTTCTCAAAAGAGCAAACAGATTTTTTTTTTATATTCAATTTTGAAATCTGACATGGGGCTAGACATATTGTCATGTTTTAATCCATCGATCGAACGATTTTCCATCAATCAAAAAATGCTTAGAAAGCTTATGGGGACCTTCCCCATAGGCTAACATTGGTGCTCGGTAGGTTTTAGGTGGCGAAGTAGCTAGTCAAAGTTTTTTTTAAAGAGACAGTACTTCGACTATTGAATGGTCGAATAGACAAACGATTTTTAGTTTGAATCGTTAGATTGGAAGTCGTAGTTGATGGTCGAAGTAACCAAAAAAAACCTTCGAAATTCAAAATTTATTTTCCTTCAAATCCTTCACTCGAGCTAAGTAAATGCGCCTCTAAGTGTATGTAATCCACTTGCAGGTCTCTCTTCTAACAATTGGGACCCAGTACAGTGATTTACCACTCACACTGAGCTCCAGTGTTTTTGCTATTACTGTATCTCCTGCTACTCTGGCACATCTCAACACTTTCCCTCAGTGGAAGATAATACCATCAACCTTGGTGTGTTTGTAAACTTTCTTATTATTAACCAGATGGAATTGTCTTTTATGCTTTTTTTTTAAGTCAGTGGAAGCACTGTATACAATTATACCTGATTTATAAATCCTTCTACTAATGATGTAGAAGATGGCCATATATAAAGAAGCCCACATTGGAGCAATATAAGTGCTCCCCTCATGTATAGATGCAGTGAGAGTATGATGTGGGGTTACAATAACTGCTCCATACTCTGGCTATTACATTGTAACATAGTAAGTTTCTAGTTGATCCAGAGGAAGGCAAAACACCCAATTTGAAGCCTCTCCAATTTGACTCAGAGGGGGGAAAAAATTCCTTCCTGACTGCAAGATGCAATGGGTCCAGTCCCTGGATCAACTTGTACTATGAGCTATTTCCCATAACCCTGTATTGCCTCACTTGCTAAACACCATCCAACCCCTTCTTAAAGCTATCTAATGTATCAGCCTGTACCACTGATTCAGGGAGACAATTCCACATTCCAAAACGCTTTCCTTTTTTCTAATTAGAATGGGTGACCTCTCGTCAACTGGAAAGTAGGGATGGGCGAATTTTTTCGCTGAAAAAATTACGCCCATAGACTTGTATGGTGTTGTGCGTCAAAATAAATAGACGCGCGGCAAAAACAATTTTTTGATGCCCATAGACTTTAATGGGCGTCAGCGACATTTCGCCGGTGGCGAATTTTTGGCGAAACGGGTCAAATTCAGCCATCCCTACTGGAAAGACCTACTGGTAAATAAAGCGAGGTTATTATATGATCCCCTTATATATTTATACACAGTTATTTATCAGCTCTTAGGTGCCTCTTCTCCAGCGTGAACATCCCCAATTTGGCCAGTCTTTATAACTAAGATTTTCCATACCTTTTACCAGCTTAGTTGCCCTTCTCTGTACCCTCTCTAATACAATAATGTCATTTTTGAGTGATGGGGATCAAAACTGTACGGCATATTCTAGATAGGGCCTTACAAGTGCTCTATAAAGTAGAAGAATGACCCCTTCCTGCTGTGAATCAATGCCCCTTTTTATACAGCTCAAGATCTTATTTGCCCTTGATGCCGCATATATTGTCACTTTGTCGCATTTAAAGATATACTGTAGCTTACCCTTTTTCGATTATAGATGGATTTTCCTGCAAGGGATATCCTGTGTCCATACCCCAAAATGTCTCAAAAGATATAGTTGTAAGAAGCAGGACCAATCCAGAGCAGTAACTATGACTGCAAGTGCTTTTATTGAGGAAAATTGCAACACAACATGTTTCGGGCTAGGCCCTTTATCGAGTGTGCGGAAACAGAATCACAGGTAGTATTTAAGCATTCTTTGACCTTTCACCACTTAAAGTGCATTGTGGGTAATTTTAAATATATATATTTTTTTAAAAATTACAAAAGACTTTAAAGGAACAGTAACACCAAAAAATGTAAGTGTTTTAAAGTAATGAAAATATCATGTACTGTTTCCCTGCACTGGTAGAACTGATCTGTTTGCTTCAGAAACACTACTATAGTTCATATAAACAAGCTGCTGTGTAGCAATGGTGGAAATTGAAAAACGGCTAAATGGCACAGGTTAACTAATGGATAACAGATAACACCATTAGACAGACAGAGCTTATCTGCTGTGTAACCTGAGCCGTTTCTCCTTTGAATGGCTGCCCCCATTGCTACACAGCAGCTTATTTATATAAACAATAGTAGTGTTTCTGAAGCAAACGCAGCAGTTTTACTAGTACTATATTTTTATTACTTTAAAACACTTTTATTTTTTGACGTTACTGTTCCTTTAATTCCAATTAATTAGTTTAAACGTAAAACTGTGTAAAATGGCACATTTCCATAAAAAGTCTTTAGTGGGTCCTTCATGTGAGAACATTCAACTGTGCACAGAGTCCATATCCACAAAGTGTAATCGGTGATTAAAATCAAACAAGTAAAAATATATACATATATATATATATATGAACAGTTCATTCTCATTCCAGATAGAACAACAGGCCACTGCTTCCATTGGCCTAGCCTGCGTAAAAGGAAACTGCTTGTTAAGCCTATCCAGGCTCTAACATGAAACATGTTTCAAAGTGCAACAATATAACAATTTTAACAAGTTTTCCTTTACATTTCCTAATTGCTTTTCCTAATAGTCTTATTGCAAACAATGTTATTAACTATTCTGAAATATTCTGAAAAGATAGCTTACACACACTTATATCTTACTGAAATAGGTTTAAAACTCACCATTATCTGATTTTCCTCAATAAAAGCACTTGCAGTCATAGTTACTGCTCTGGATTGGTCCTGCTTTTGCATTTACTTGCATTGGCCTTATTAAATTCTTATGAGCTACTGTCTAGTAAATATATATACTGGGAGCACCAACAAAAGGAGCCAGAAAACTTCTTAATATATGAAAGGGCATCACATGCAGCCAGAAAGCATTTTTAGGCCACTAAGACCTGACCCACTATGGTAACTGTCCATTCTGTATTAGGGTCTCATTAGTTACAATATTCATAAAAGCCCAATATAGAACACACCAGGATTGTGACCATAGTAGAAATGATAAAGGTTTGGGTTAGACCCTTAAGGGGCAAATTCACTAAGATGCGAAGCGCCGAACGCTAGCGTTAATTCGCTAGCGTTTGGCATTTTCGGTACTTCGCAAATTCACTAACGAACGCTGGTGTAAATTCGCTAGTGTTACTTCGCACACTTACGCTAGCGATGTAACTACGCAAATTCACTAACTTGCGCAGTGTACTGAACGCTACCTTTTACGCTAGACTTCCTTTGCCTCCTCAGACCTGGCGAAGCGCAATAGAGTAGATAGGGATTGTTTCCAAAAAAGTAAAAATTTTTTCTAAGTCCCAAAAAACGCTGGCGTGTTTTCTACATTATGGGTGATAGGCTGAAAAAGATAGAAATTTTTTTTGGGGCTCCCCTCCTTCCCCCCTACATTTCCTGACTCATGGCAACTTACCTAGACAGTGGGCACATGTGTAGGGCAAAATAAAATTTATATTTGCTGATTTGAAGGTTTTCTAGGCATTTGTAGTGCTGATACGTGTTCCTCCATTGAAATTTGAATTTCGCGCCGTATGCAAATGAACCATCGCTAGCGAAATTCGCTTCGCTTGGCGAATTAACGCTAGCGCAACTTCGAAAACTTACGCTACCCCTGTGCGCAACTTCGGATTTTAGTGAATTTGCGGAGCGCTGGCGAAAATACGTCTGGCGAAGTGCAGCGAAGTTGCGCCTGGCGCAACTTCGCATCTTAGTGAATTTGCCCCTTAGTACTGCTCTGAAAATGACTGAACCTGTTGCATTCTCTATGCTGATGCTCAGATCCTCGGATGAGATGGACTAAAAAAGAAAGTGTTTATGTTGGGTCCCAACGTGAAAGCAATTCTCGGGTGAAATGTAAATCACGGAGCACTTTGCGCCTATTCTTGGCAAGCCGCTGTAAGATGGAATTAGCTAAATGAGACTGAGCTCAGGATGCCTGCTGGCTGTTTATATTGTCTTTCTTGATTGAACAAAGAGGGGTAATCACTCAAAGGGTCAATATGGAGGAGAACGCTTTATATTTCTTGGTGCAGGTCCCGTTCCAGCTATTTTAGTCAGAGATCATTGTAAGTAGGGTTTTGTTCCCAATTATTTTCCTTAAATAGACAGTGATGACATAACTCCTGGTGTGTGCAGATGGTTTTGAAACTCTTTGTATCGAGACGTATCATTAAATGGCCATATTGCTTGCCTTATTGAACTTATTATATGGGCTTATGTTGCACTCCGCAGCTTCCCATTAGCAGTTAAACAACCCTCCCTCTACTTAGGGTTTATTCATAGTGCCTACGATTACCAGGTTTCACCCAGATATTCTCAGCAAACACTGGGTTTCAGTGGCGGAACTACTGGGGGAGCAGGGGGTGCGAGCGGGCCAGGGCCCCCCGGCAGTTCGCGCACCACTCAGTTTCCGGCCGTACGGAGGGGGGCGGGGCCTGGCTGCACGTCCCGCGCCAGGGCTGGCCCCCCTCTAGTTACGCCTCTGCTGGGTTTCTGGGGTGTAACTAGGTATTGAGTTTACAGTCTCTGTCCTAACCCTATTAAAGGCCCCAATACACCGGGCGATAAAAGCTGCCGACAGACCAAGTCGACAGCTTGCCGGCCAGTATGTAGAGCCCCCTGATGGGCTTTGCCGATCGATATCTGGCCAGATTCTGATCTGGCAGGTTGGAAAATCCTGTCGGATCGTGGCTGCATCTCTTCGTTGATGCGGTCCCGTGATCCGACTGCCCATTTGGCCTCTGTTCTGATCCTATCGTTGGGCATATCAGGGAGAGATCCGCTCGTTTGGCGCCAAACGAGCAGATCTCTACGTCTATGGCCATCTTTATTTGTAACTCTTCTGAGAGTCGGTGCGAGAAAACCCGAGTGCCCAGCATTGTCACTAGTCCCACACCTATAGGTCTCCTGCTGAAACCCCCTTAATATTGTAGGCACTAATGTAAACTATATGGTGCTGGTTTTACTTTTGGCCAAGAATTAATATTTTCTTTAAAAAGGGCCCGTTATTGGATCTTCCTATAGATCTGCTACAGTCCATGGGTCATATTTATCAAAAAGGGAAGTCAGAGATCGCCACAGTCTTCAAGAGTGAAATTCCGCCACTCTCCATTCATTTCTATGGGATTTTGAAAAGCGTATTTATCAAAGGTTGAACTTTCACCCATTGATAAATACTCAATCCCATAGAAATGAATGGAGAGTGACGGAATTTCACTCTAGAGGATTGTGGCGATCTCTGACTTCACTCTTTGATAAATATACCCCCATGTCTCGTTTCAGTTGAAAGGTGGGCATGTCCTAATGGTCCCTGCCAGAAGCACAGTAGGAGAGGGACAACCAATCACAGCCATGCAGTCATGCAAGCAAAGACAGGCTTCAGTTCCCTATAAGGTCAGCCTAGCTGATGATTGGTTCCTGTCCTATAGTGCAGTGTGCTGAGTGCTGCCGGCTCCCCTGCACAGCCTGGGGAAGGAGGCAGCAGGAAGTGGAACAGATGGGCGGGACTAGTAGGGTTTTTGCAGAAATGTTCAATAAAGAAACACAACTTTTTAAAGCACATTCATTCTATATCTAAAAGAGCTTAATGCACTGGTACATTCTTATATTTTACATAATCTGTCTCCTTTAATACCATTGGCATCAAGCATCAATTTTACCGGCCAGGTGTAGCAGCAACTTTATGCACTATGTAATGTTGTTGCTGTTTTATTGCAGGTAATCACCTGTTGAATGTCATTGCTGCTGAACCCAAATGCAGTAATCCATCTTCCCCCCCTGGTGTGTAGGTTTGCTGATCTTTTAGAATTTTATGCCTATGTAAGGGAAAAGGATAATAAACACTTCCTATGGCAGAGTATATTTTCCCCTTGAAATCGTTCTTCTGTGTACATTGATCCTATTTGTTTACTTGACCTTCCATGGTGAAAATGAGTGTGACTTCCTTCCTGTTCGCGTGACTGGTTTCCGGTAATTGTGAGTCAATCTTCCCATAAAGCACATATGTGTAGCTCTCCCCTGTGTGTTAACAAATGGCTACATTATTTTCAGCGTATCCATATCTGAGATAAGAGATGTGGGGATGGCTGAACTGCTTTTCCAATTTTTCCAAGCACATACCAAGAGGAATACTGTAAGCAGTATTAGCAACCAAAACATAATAAATGTTCCTTTCCCACCTCTTTCCAGCAATGACTTAAGGTGGCCATACACAGAGAGATCCGCGATGGGGATCTTTCCCCGATATGCTCACCTTGTCGTGGGCAATATCGGGCTGATTAATGAATAGTAATGGGTGGTCGGATTGCAGGACCGCATCAACGGATAGATGCGGCCTCGATCCGACGGGATTTTTCATCCCATCCGATCGAGATCTGGCCGGCTTTCGGCCAGATCTCGATTGGTGAAGCCCGTCGGGGGGCCCCATACATGGGCCAATAAGCTGCCGACACGGTCTGATATACAAAAGAAAATACTGAATTAACTCCATGCTAGTTCTAAGTCATTGCTGGAAAGAGTGGGGGAAGGAAGACACAATCTGCTATCTTTTCTGCCATTGTTCATTGGCATGTGCAAACCTGTTGTCATTTATGTTTTATTTGTGCATTGCTCTGTGTGTTTGAATGCCACCAGCTTTGAAGTGAGAGTGTAGAATAAATTGTCTGTGCACAACCAGCTGCTAGATCAGCTTGGAAGCAACCCATTGGAACAATCACATGGCGAGACCATTTAGTAGCCAACCGTTGCAGTCGAATGTTCACAAAACCCCCATTAATGGAGCCAGCTGCAATAAATATATATATATATCTGATCTAAATCCTATAGAAGGCACACGTGGGTGCTGGAAGATCACTTAACAGCTAGTGGTCCCTAGATTCACACCACCCCTTAAAGGAAAACTATACCCCCAAAATGAATACTTAAGCAACAGATAGTTTATATCAAATTGAATGACATATTAAAGAATCTTACCAAACTGGAATATATATTTACATAAATATTGCCCTTTTACATCTCTTGCCTTGAACCACCATTTCGTGACTCTATCTGTGCTGCCTCAGAGATCACCTGACCAGAAATACTACAACACTAACTGTAACAGGAAGAAGTGAGGAAGCAAAAGGCAGAACTCTGTCTGTTAATTGGCTCATGTGACCTTACATGTGGTTTGTATGTGTGCACAGTGAATCTTACGATCTCAGGGGTGGCCCTTATTTTTTAAAATGGCAATTTTCTATTTATGATTACCCAATGGCACATACTACTAAAAAAGTATATTATTCTGATAATGGTTCATTTACATGAAGCAGGGTTTTACACATGTTTTACTCAGTATCTTTTAATAGAGACCTACATTGTTTGGGGGGTATAGTTTTCCTTTAAGCCATCTGCTTTTGGCTTTCCAGTTGTTGCTAAACTACATTTCTTACATTTCGTAATTCCAGAGCAGTGTTTTTAAGCAAGCAAGAACAGCGACTGAGCAGCTGCATATGCCTTTAATTTCCAAATAAAAAGGTTTTTTGATGTCGACCGTCACCATATCCATTAGGGTTGATGCTTAACCATGAAAATAGTTCTTGGTGCCAGTGTTATTAAGAAACATTAAAAATATAGGAAGGCTGGTATATTTCCCTTACACCCGCACCTACAGTGGTTAATATTTGGTCTAATTCCTCCTTAGCCTACTGAATCCTTTAAAAACCAAACCTTTGACCCGCAGTAATAAATATCAATCATTAGTCACCCGCCGGGCATTTCAGGGCAGGATTCTTTTTTACCGCTAGCTTATTATTCCCTGTCTAAATGTGCACTTCTTTAGTGTTTTGTAGAGTCATCTTTGCTTCCCCTTTAGTGCCTGTAAATATTTATAATTGTATATTAAAAACATATTTTGGCAGATTTACTAAAGGACCGTGGCCGTTGCTAGCAACAATTCGCCAGAAATCCCATCCGCAAGGACATTGCCAATTTACTTACAGGCGTAGAGAACAATAAGCGAGTGAAAGAGACCGTCACTAGCGTACGTTCACACCCTATCACCAGGCGAATGGTCGTTACTCCGCAAATTTTACTGAACGTTACCTCTTTTGCCAGAGTTTCCTTCGCCACCTCAGACCATCCGAACTGATAAAACGAAGCTACATCCTCCTCAATCTTATGTCAGTGACATCATATCCTGTGTGCCGAAAGTCAAAACAGTTGTAAAAAATGCTGTCGACTTTTACGTTTGCCTTCAAAAGACCTAACTAGTAAAGATTTTTTGTGTTAACTAATGATGGGCAAATAAATTCGCCAGGCTCGAATTTGCAGTGAATTTCCACTTTTCCACCGGCGAATACATTTGCGAAACTACAGCGAAAATTCAGCGGGAGTGCGCTTCAAAACTGTCGCGCGTCAACATTATTTGGGTGCCCATTGATTTTAACGCCGGCGTCAAATGGACGTGAGCGTCAGAATTAACGCTGGAGTCAAAATGTGCTTTTCCAAAATTTTCTGCCGTTTTGCAAATCGCAAACGCGGCAAATTCGCCCATAACTAGTGTTACCATTTTTTTCCAGACATTTGAGGGACACGCCAGATTTGTCTAGGGCATTTGAGGACCTTTCATGTCTTTATTTTGCTTCTTTGGTCATTTGAAGTGGCCAGTTCAAGCATCTGCACCAACATCTCTAATAAAGACGGCCTATACGACTTTTTATGTAACCGCCCTATTTCACTAGGCAGAAATGAACGCTAGCGAAACTTCGCTATGAAATTCTTGCACTGACAAAGTAGCACTTGTGAAAATTTGTCAGCATTCAGCTGCTGAGGCGCGACTTTGCATTTTAGTGAATTAGCATAGCGGTAGCCTGGCGAAGTGGCGCGAATTGTTGGCTGGCGAAAATTCACCGTTTTAGTGAATTTGTCCCATTGTGTTGCCAGGTTTCCCCTAGTAGTCTCTATAAAGTTGTTGCAGACTTTTCTTGGATATTTCATCCAATTGCAGTAGATACATTGGCGCAAATTCACTAAGCGCCGAACGCTAGCGTCAATTCGCTAGCGTTTGGCATTTTCGGTACTTCGCAAATTCACTAACGAACGCTGGCGTAAATTCGCTAATGTTACTTCGCACCCTTACGCCGGGCGAATTTTCGCTAGCGACGTAACTACGCAAATTCACTAACTTGCGCAGTGTACTGAATGCTACCTTTTATGCTAGACTTCCTTCGCCACCTCAGACCTGGCGAAGCGCAATAGAGTAGATAGGGATTGTTTAAAAAAAAAGTCACATTTTTTTCTAAGTCCCAAAAAACGCTGGCGTGTTTTCTACATGATGGGTGATAGGCTGAAAAAGATCGAAAATTTTTTTGGGGCTCCCCTCCTTCTCCCCTACATTTCCTGACTCATGGCAACTTACCTAGACAGTGGGCACATGTGTAGGGCAAAATAAAATTTTTATTTGATGTTTTGAAGGTTTTCTAGGCATTTGTAGTGCTGATACGTATTTCCCCATTGAAATTTGAATTTGGCGCCGTATGCAAATGAACCATCGCTAGCGAAACTTCGCTTCGCTTGGCGAATCAACGCTAGCGCAACTTCGCAAACTTACGCTACCCCTGTGCGCAACTTTGGATTTTAGTGAATTTGCGGAGCGCTGGCGAAAATACACCTGGCGAAGTGCGGCGAAGTTGCGCCTGGTGCAACTTCGCATCTTAGTGAATTTGCCCCATTGTTGGAATCTTGTTCTCTTAACGTTTCTCCTCTCAAATCTGATGATTCTATCGGCATGGGGCATGGCCTAAAAACCAGTTTGAATGAAAATACATGACATAGGAGCACCATGAGTCATTTCGTGTTGTCTGTGTTGTACCATGGCACAGGTTCCATTATCCGGAAACCCATTATCCAAAAACCCAGTTCCAAATTATGGACAGGCCGTCTCCCATAGACTCCATTATAATGAAATAAATCCGATTTTTAAAAACGATTTCCTTTTTCTGTGTAATAATAAAACAGTACTTTGTACTTGACCCCAACTAAGATAGAATTAATCCTTATTGGAAGCTGGGATGGTCCCCAGTTGAGCAATATTGGGAGGAACAACAACAACATCGCAATCGAGTTAAAACTTTTATTTGTTATCATGTTTCAGATGAATTTTACTGAAAAAAAAGAGATTATTACCGATTTTATTATAATACATAAATTATTTATTAACTTTTTTATTCATCATTGCATTTTAGTAATGTCATGTATTAATGAAACAATGTTATTTTGATTTATACATTTAATTGAATTCCAAGTTCTTTGTTTTACTACATAGCTGATATAATCCTTTTCTGTTTGTTTGCCTTGCAGAGGAACGCTTTTTGCCTGGATAGTTTTATATTTTTCCTGTTGCCTGGATATTTCTCAGGGAGCAACTGAAGGTAAATACTTAACCCGATTAAGAAGTAATGCTTATGGCGCGCCGTTCGCTTTTAAATAATATATATACAACTGGCAACGCCATATTAAAGAAGGTATGTGTAATTTACAAGTAAAATAAGAACCATGGAGCTTTACTTCCTATCTGCTGTGTTGGTAAGTCTGTTTTTTTTTTTTGGACTTAGCCTAACGAGTTTATTTTTTATTTTTTAGATGTTGACGTTCTTCAGAAGCTGGGCCTCACGGGAGACAAGTCATCTGCCCGCCCAGTGCCTCAGGGAGTCATCCCGTATAAGTTGGGGGTCATTTTGACGCAACAAGCTAGAGTGGAAGCTCCAGTTCACTCTGTTATACCGCCAAGCTTAGGAACAAATTTCACTCTGGTGCTGAGCTTCAGCTCCCACCGCATAAGCAATGCTTTTCTATTTGCCGTTAAAAGCAAGAGAAAGAAACTCGAACTCGGGGTACAGTTCATCCCGGGCAAAATTATCGTCTATGTGGGTCACAAGCAGTCTGTGTATTTTGATTACAGTGTTCACGATGGCCAGTGGCACAACATGGCCCTTGGTTTTCAAGGCCAAAAGGTGACTCTATACACTTCCTGCGGGAAGCAAAGAGTTAATGCCAGTTTGCATACAAGGAAGGATGTCCCGTTGGATTCTGATGGGGTTTTTTTACTTGGTAAAATGAACCAGCACTCTGTTCAATTTGAAGGCGCACTTTGCCAATTTGATATTTATCCTCCAGCCAAGGCAGCTCATAATTACTGTAAATATCTTAAGAAGCAGTGCAGGCAGACCGATACCTATAGGCCGAACCTACCAAATTTAGTTCCACTGATTCCTAACCAAGACAGATTCCATGTTGACACCGAGCTACCATCAAGATCTGTTCAAAACCTTACCGCTGTTATACACCGGAGAGAGTTGATTGGAACAAGCTTTAGCACCGGCACAAAAAGGATAGCTTCTAGTAGGTTTCCTACTGTGAAAATAACTACCAAATCACCATCCTTGCTTGCCTCAACATCTCGGCCTCCTACTAGAATTGATACACAGCTTGCTTCAAGCACCGAGACAAGGACTGCTACCACTGTTCCCAGATCATCTACATCGTTGCCAGTTAATCCTCTGTCAGAAGACGCTGTTTTCAAATTAGCCAGGTCAACAAGTCAAAGCAGAACCAAATATGAGAAGCAGCTAGAGAAGGAAACCAAGAATCTCTACCAAAAATCTACCATCAAACCATCTGTGACATCTGCTGCTTCCAAGCAAATTAAAAAGACCACAGGAAGCAGACGGAGCACCAACACCATCACCCCAAAACAAGCTCTAGAGAAATTGACTAGTGGATCCAACCCAAAGAATCACTCTTCTGTGAAGTGGAAGGTTGAATCAACCACATCTGTACTTTACACCAAACCATCATCCTCGTCTGTTCCACCATCAACTCACATGGTCTCAGCCAATTCTCCCTTTGCTCATGATTACTACTGGCTTGATCCAACACCATTTCCATTACTGATGGGACCTCCAGGGCCCAAAGGCGATCAGGGTAGTCCAGTAAGTTCAAATGTTTTTATAATGTTTTTATATATTTTTAAAAATGATCTAGAGTTATTATAATGTCCTTTACTGACAAAATTCCACCATTTGAAGGTGCTAATATGATACCAGGGAGGACAATAACTCAATATTTGTGGAGATAAATGTACCGTATATACTCGAGTATAAGCCGTCCCAAGTATAAGCCGAGGTACCTAATTTTACCTCCAAAAACTGGAAAAGCTTATTGACTCAAGTATAAGCCTAAGGTGAGAAATGCAGCAGCCTCTGGTAAGTTTCAATCAAAACATTGAGGGTTTCTGCTCCCATTGGAGGTGCCGGCGTCTCGTTTTTGGATGCCGGGCGACCATTCTTGGACGCTGGCGAATATTCTTGGACATTGGCGACTATTCTTGGACGCCTGCGACTATTCTTGGACGTTGGCGACTATTCTAAGGTGCCGGCGATCGTTTTTGCACTTGACCCAAGTATAAGCCGAGGTAGAGTTTTTCAGCATATTTTGGGGGCTGAAAAACTCGGCTTATACTCGAGTATATACGGTATTAAAATTGAAGGTCTTGCTTTCTATACTATTGTGTTTTGTTCTTTGGCAAACAGTATAGATTAAGAATAGTGAACTGTTCTAGAACAGGACTTTACTATTGTGAGGTCTACTTTTAGTGAAGTTGTCCCATTATGATCTACATCCAGAAAAGCATTGTTAGCATTCTGTTCCATGGAAAATATTAATTAAATATTATATTGGTTGATATTGCTACTTTTGTAATGTAATCTTAACATAATAAATATATGAAATAACATTCATATATTATAATATAATGAAATAATGAAACAGGAGGGTGATATAGACAAGCTGTTTGTTGACTTGAGATCTACTGATCACCAGCTAAAGGTCTACTGGTAGATCCTGATCTACCTTTTGGGCACCACTGGACTAGAAGATGCATTTTCCACTATAAGAATCGCGTTTTCAGCAATTTCAGATCTATTTAGCTAGGAAAAGGTCTAGACAAAACGTACACAGTTATGGCACATTGACTGTTTCAGCTTATGGTTATTCTTGTTGTATCTTGTAGGCTCTTGTTTGTTACTGTTCATTGAGATCTTTTCCTAGTTAAAAGGTTTTTACATGGGGTTTTAACTCTTCTATATAATGCTTCACGACTTCCAAAGGGAACACACAACGCACAAGGTAGCTTGGGAGGTTTGGTATTTACTTTGCACTGAGCTTGTGTATCAAGGGGTCGAATCCAATTGAGTATTACTTTCCCCAATTAGATTCCCTTAATGTATTCCCTTTAATACAAGAGAGAACCCATACTTCTTCCTGGGAATTATAAGCTACAATGAAACAAGTGGTTTCATGTAAATTTTTTACATTTTTTGAGTTTAATATTGCTATTAAACGATGTCATGCTTTGGAGTATGTACAGCATGGAGTGTTTTCAGAAATCTGAAATGATTTGTATTATGCTTGTTATGTTGAAGGGGGAGTTCTGTCTCATCATAAACTCCAAGTGTCTGAAACAAGTATGACTAAAGGTGGCCATACACGGATAGATCCGCTCATTTGGCGATGTCGCCAAACGAGCGGATCTCCCTCCGATATGCCCACCTTCAAGGTGGGCAATATCGGGCAGATCCGATCGTCGGCCCTAGGGCCCAACGATCGGATCCTAGCTCTCACAAACGGGCGGTCGGATCGCGGGACCGCATCAACGAACAGATGCGGCCGCGATCCGACGGGATTTTTAACCCCAACCGATCGAGATCTGGCCAACTTTCGGCCAGATCTCGATCGGGGAAGCCCGTCGGGGGCCCCCATACACGGGCCAATAAGCTGCCGACACGGTCTGTCGGCAGCTTTTATCGGCCCGTGTATGGCCACCTTAACTGTCCATTCACACGATCCACACTTTGCTACAAGAACATCCTTGTAGCCCCAATGAACTTTGAGAACAGAACGTGAAGCCTACTGGATCTCTGTGGAACTGTGAATGAGTCAGACGCACATTACTGGCAGGCTGTACTGGTGAGATCACCGCTAATTTCCTCTTAATCTGGACCAAAGAGACACTTTTAGTCAATTGTTCAGCTGTGAAAACTAATTCCAGGGAAATCCCTTTTCCTCAGTATGTTCCCACTCTTTGGACTGTTCTCTTAATAACTTCTAGGAAATGCTTTCGATGGATAGCCGAATCTCTGGTCAAGAGATGGCCCGACGTGTTGGGCGGCTGATGCAACCATAGGACCTGTGATCCAGAATGCTAGGGACATGGGGCTTTCCGGATAACGGATCTTTGTGTAATTTGTATCTTCATACCTTGAGTCTACTAGAAAATCAGTGGAGACCCTGATAATCCCTCACTCAAAAGCCAGCGTGAACAGGTATGGGACCTTTTATCCAGAATGCTTGGGACCGAGGGTTTAAAGATAACGGATCTTTCTGTAATTTGGATATTCATAGCTTAAGGCTTATAGAAAATCATTAAAGGGATGCTGTCATGGGAAATCATGTTTTTTTCCAAAACGCATCAGTTAATAGTGCTGCTCCAGCAGAATTCTGTACTGAAATCCAATTCTCAAAAGAGTAAACAGATTTTTTTTATTCAATTTTGAAATCTGACATGGGGCTAGACATATTGTCAGTTTCTCAGCTGCCCCAGTCATGTGACTTGTGCCTGCACTTTAGGATGGAACTACTTTCTGGCAGGCTGTTATTTCTCCTATTTAATGTAACTGAATCAGTCTCAGTGGGACTTGGTTTTTACTATTGAGTGTTGTTTTAGATCTACTAGGGAGCTGTTATCTAGTATTAGGGAGCTGTTATCTGGTTACCTTCCCATTGTTCTGTTGTTAGGCTGCTGGGGGGGGGGTGATATCATTTCAACTTGCCGTACTGCAGTAAAGAGTGATTGAAAGGATCAGAACACAAGTCACATGACTGGGGGCAGATGGGAAACTGACCATATGTCTAGCCCCATGTCAGATTTCAAAATTAAATATAACAATCTGTTTGCTCTTTTGAAAAATGGATTTCAGTGCAGAATTCTGCTGGAGCAGCACTATTAACTGATGCGTTTTGAATGAAACATGTTTTCCCATGACAGTATCCCTTTAAATAAACCCAATAAGCTGGTTTTGCTTCCAATACAGATCAGTTATATCTTATTTGGGATCAAGTACAAGGTACTGTTTTATTATTACAGAGAAAAAGGAAATAATTTTTAAAAATTTGGATTATTTGATTATAATGGAATCTATGGGAGATGGCCTTTCTGTAATTCAGCGCTTTCTAGATAACGGGTTTCCGGATAATGGATCCCATACCTCTATATTAAATTGGGTATGACTAAAGCTGATCGGGGGCTTCCCTTTTAATAAATCTTGTTAAAGTCATTTGTTAGAAGCAGTAGCCTGTTTTTAAACAAGATTTATTAAAGCTTGGGCAGTTCTATTTATAAGATATCGTTGTACAAGCCAAGTGGGAAGTTTATTAGCCAGTGTACGGCGCCCACATTGTTGAGTTGATGTGGTCCTCTTTCGGCAGGACTCCCAAGGCCTTCATTATGATCTTAACATTGGGCCAGGGGCTAAATGATCAGATCGTTGCAATTTGGCCCATCACAACGGTGGTCAACTTAGGTAGAAACCCTTTTCTTTGCAACCCCTCCAAATGAGCGGATTGTACGGTATATGCCCAGCTTTAATTGGGCCACAGAACACTTACCAGTGCAGTTCAGAAAATGGAATTTCAGCTGTTAAAGTTACCCTTGATTTTAGCTGATGGTGAAAGGAAAACTATACCTCCAAAATGAACACGTAAGCAACAGATAGTTTATATCATAAGTAACATATTAAAGCACTGCGTATCTTGACAGCGCTATATAAATAAATGATGATGATGATGATGATGATATTAAAGAATCTTACCAAACTGGTCTATATATTTAAGTAAATATTGTCCTTTTACATCTCTTGCCTTGAGCCACCATTTTGTTATGGTCTGTGTGCTGCCTCAGAGATCACCTGACCAGAAATACTGCAGCTCTAAGTGTAACAGGAAGAAGTGTGGAAGCAACAGAACTCTGTCTTTTGATTGGCTCATGTGGCCTAACATGTATGGTTTGTTGGCATGTTTGTGTGCACCGTGAATCCTACGATCCTAGGGGGTGGCCTTTATTTGTTAAAATGGCAATTTTCTATTTAGGATTACCCAATGGCACATACTACTAGAAACGTATATTATTATGAAAATGGTTTATTTACATGAAGCAGGGTTTTACATATGAGCTGTTTTAGGCAATATCTTTTTATAGAGACCTACATCCTTTAAGCAACTTGGTTCCGTGATTTGCAGTCGCAAAACATCCATGAAGACGGTTATTATGGCAGCTGTCACTCGAATGTCTAACTACATGTATGTTCTCTGCCTCAATGTCATCATTTACTGTCTATAGGGAAGAAAAGTCTTGATTGTTGATTCGATTGTTGATAGTCGCTCTCTGTCCTTGGATGAACTTTTGGGCTTTACATGGTGAGCCTGGGATGTTTATTACAGACAGACCTCTAGCCAATGCAAAGGAAGTTCCATCCTCAGCCGACACATGTAAATATCAGCCGTTTTATGTCTTCTCATGGCTGAAACATCACAGCAGGCCTTGTAATGTGGGAATGAAGGAAGCAGCATGCTGGTGACAGAGTATGGGAATTCTTCCGCTGCCTCTGTTTATTACATATGCTCCACGCTCTCATTTCTTGCCTCTACTTTTTTATTTTCTTTTCTTTACACAACTGCAGTGGTTATTTGGGCTCCATTCTATCTGCAGGAAATGAGCTGGAGCCTGCGCTACTAAGCACAAGTCATTTTTATCTATGGCTTAAAAAAAAAATGCAAGCGCGACTTTTCCCCAAACCCCGTAATTAATCAGGGCCGGTCGCTTTTGAAAAGAATAATGGAAGCCATAGCTGTGATTGGTTTATCTGGCTGGCGCATTTCTTTCAACGTGAAAAAGGTTTTGAGGCACAAATCAGGACTGTAGTTATGGAATCCGTTATATGGAAACCTGTTACCAGTAAGCTCTGAATTACAGGAAGGCTGTCTCCCATAGATGCGATTGGTCTACCGCACACCTTTGTTTCACATACACTGCACTGGTGGTGCTGGCCAATAGTGATGTGCGGGTGGGCCCAATACCGCGGGTCGGGCGACTTCCTGCTTCAGTTTTAAGGCCTGTGCCAATTGTGATGTCATCAGCAGGGCGGGGCCGGAGGCACACGTCTTTAAAAAATGAAGTCGGAACTGCCGGCTTCCGACTTCCGGCTTCATTTTTTAAAGACGCGCGCCTCCTGCCCCGCCGATGATGTCACAATTGGGGCGGGCTTTAAAACTGAAGCCGGAAGTCGGTTGGGGGTGGGTTGGCGAAGGGCGGGTTAGAGTCGGTAAAACCCGACCCGCACATCACTACTTGCTAACCATTGACCAGGCTTGGTTCCTTAGCAACTGTTGAATATATATATGGTTCCGCACACTCTCAATATTATGCAGTTGGGGAGCTTACCCCATTTATTACATCACCATGAGTATCAACGTTTCAGGGGGCGGGTTACACCGTCCCTTCGTCAGGATGAAGGTCCAACCTAAGATATAACTAATCCTCATTAATCCGCAAAACCAGTCTATTGGGTTTATTTAATGTTTACATGATTTTCTAATAGACTTAATGTATGAAGATAAGCAGAATTTTCAGAAAGATCCGTTATCCGAGAAAACCCCAGGTCCCGAGCATTCTGTATAACAGGTCCCATACCTGTACTAACCATATGGTATGTGATTCCGTGTAGGCTGCAGAGAATTCTTTCTATTGCTTATAACTGAAAGATTCGCCGAATACCGAACCAAATCCGAACCCTAATTTGCATATGTAAATTAGGGTTGGGAAAGGAAAAAGTGGGGACTTTTTTTTACTTGTTATGTGTGACGAAAAGTCACATGATTTACCTTCCCTCCCCTAATTTACATATGCAAATTAGAATTCGGTTTGGCCAGGCACAAGGATTTGGCTGAATCCGAATCCTGCTGAAAAAAGGCCGAATCCCAAACTGAATCCTGGATTTGGTGCATCCCTAAAAATAACAACCCCAAAGTATCACTGGTGTCTAGAAGTAGCACAAATAACAGGACGGCAGAGGAAACCATGTTAAAGGGGTTGTTCACCTTTGAGATAACGTTTAGTATGATGTAAAGATTGATATTTTGAGACAATTTGCAATTGGTTTGCATTTTTTATTATTGAAGGGTTTTGACTTATTTAGCTTTTTATTCTGCAGCTCTCCAGTTTCAGAAATCTGTTTCCTAGGATCCAAATTCCCCTAGCAACCATGCATTGATACGAATAAGAGACTGGAATATGAATAGGAGAGGCCTGAAAAGAAAGACGATTAATAAAAATTAGCAATAACAATACATTTGTAGCCTTACAGAGCATTTGTTTGTTTTTTTTAGAAGGGGTCAGCGAGGCCCATTTGAAACCTGCAAAGAGTCAGAAGAAAAGGGCAAATAACTATAAAACTATAAAAAATAAATAATAAAAAACAATTGAAAAGTTGCTTAAAATTGGTCATTCTATAACATACTAAAAGTTACTTTAAAGGTGAACCACCCCCTTTTAAAATAGCCAAAGGGAAATAGTTGCACTAGATTCTAGAATATATACAAACAGTATATGGAATCCTCTGTGTTACAGTGGTGCCATTCTGCATTTTTTTCCCGGTGTCCTGCCGGGCCAGTCCGACACTGCCCGTGAAAAACAAGACAGTTAGGAATAGGGATGCACCGAATCCACTATTTTTGATCTGACCAAACCACTGAATCCTTTGCGAAAGATTCGGCCGAATACCGAACCGAATCCAACTCCTAATTTGCATATGCAAATTAGGGTAGGAAGGGGAAAACATTTTTTGCTTCCTTGTTTTGTGACCAAAAGTCATGCGATTTCCCTCCCCGCCCCCAATTTGCATATGCAAATTCCGATTCATTCAACCGGGCAGAAGGATTTCGCCAAATCTGAAAAAGATGAAAAACCGAACTGGATTCAGTGCATCCCTAGTTGGGAGGTAAGCTTTAGGCAATATGCTTTATTTACAAGCTCTATTAAAGTTACTGTAGATTTTGTGTGTGTTCAGCTAGGTTGTGTATATATATATATATATATATACACACATAGATATATATATATATATAGTCAAATACAAGAGTCCTCTGCACTCAACCCATTATCAATATATTTTGTGCATACTGCTAGGGGATTGTTTGTCCATATATTGCAATATATTTAAGATATATATATATATATATAGTGTCTTTAATTATGCATGGTGCATCAACGCGTTTCGACCCACATGGAGCCGTCATAATTAAAGACACTTTGATACACTTTCATGGACTACTACTAAATAATTTTGGTTAGCACCCGGCCAAACTTTATGGACTGGTAAATGCCGATTTATCCATGTGTGTATGTATGTGTGTATATATATATATATATATATATATATATATATATATATATATATATATATGTATATTTATATAGAAAATTTCAATTGTGCCCCAGCACTCTCAACAGTGTATCCAGTGTAGGTCTCGGTGCACGCTCCTGAAGGGGACCCCATCATATCCCCACTTGATATACAGAAATAAAAGAGTGAAGCAGCACACAATTTTTTGGAAAAAGTATATATATATATATATTTATATATATATATATATATATATATTTTTTTTTTTTTTTTTTTTTTTTTGAATTTTAACATACACTGGAGTGCAGTAAAAGGCACCACAGTGGGACACGGGAACATTGGCAGAGGTTCTCTGCAGTGATAAATTGGACCTTATTGTAGTCTCGCTGTTGAGTCCAACAGATGTCAGGAGAATGCGGTATCTGCCTAAATCTTTACTGCTGGCTGTCAAGTTTGGCTGAGGAAGTGGAATACATTTCTAAGTGTGTTTATGATGGTTTGGGCTGGGGGCCCTTGTTTTAATGAAATCATACCTTCACAATACAGCATACAGTGACATCCTTCACAAGTCAGAGCTTTCTATCCCTGTGGGGCCTCTGTACAGAATGGGTTTGCTGAGATGCGATTGGAAGACCAGGACTTGACCTGCACAGAGCCCTGACCTAGGGTTGCCACCTGTCCTGATTTCACCTGGACAGCCATGTTTTTGGAAGGGCTGTCTGGGTGAAAAGTGCCTGTCCAGATTTCCGAATTAGGAAATCCGGAAAGGACATTGAAGTTAATGACATGGCGATCAGCCAATCTCTGATCACCATGCCGTGACATCATCAACCCCTTCCTTGATGTCACTGCCCCCTGCCTGGTTTCCCCCAAACTGAAAAGATGGCAACCTTACCCTGACCTCAACCAAAATGAACCACTGTGATAGAAAAAAAATGGGCACCCTGCGGAATGAGGGGAGGATTTTCAGAAACGGGTCGGTTGTTGGTCTCATGTAAATGTCCTATCTTATGTAATATTGTCTATATTTTAATCCTTTTAAAGTTTAACAAAACTTGTTTCTGTCCCTGCCCACTTTTGATGACGTCACTTCCGGTTTGCAGCACCATCACTTCCTGTTTGATGGTGGTCGGCGGGTTGCGGATAATGCAGTTGCGGGTCCGGGTAGAGGATCAAAGTGGGTAAATATGTGGGTCGCGGGTCTGATCCGGGTCTTAGAAATTGGTTCCGCGCATGACTCTACCCTGTGGGATGAATTTGATAGACAACAGTTTGATTCCCTATAGCAAATCCCACCTACAGTGAAAACACCCATTGAAAATCCCTCAATCCAGTGTTAGGTTCATGTTTCGCATGGTTTCAGCAGGGTTCAGTGGAATCCAAGTGCCTGGCCAAACCCGAGCGCTTAAATCACGTGACTTTTCGTCACAAAAACAAGGAAGTGAACATATTTTTTAACCATGTGTGCGGTTATCTTTTACCCTTCCTTGTGCTTATTTGTATATGCAAATTAGCCTTTGGTTTGAGTTTCGGACGAATCTTTCATGAAGGATTCAGGATTTGGCGGAATCCCAAAATAGTGGTTTTGGTTTCACGTTGTGCAAAAACACAGCACCCATTGGAGGGAAAGTAAGGAATGCCAGAATCAATTAGATATCACCCCAGTTCCCAGGGCACTACTTATAACAAAAAATATCCCATAACTCAAAATTCATAAAAATCCTGGTTTTATTCACCCTACGCATTTTGTACCTGCCGGTACTTAATCATCTATGATTAAGTAAGGGAAATAGGATTGTCACCTTTCCCCCAGACAAACTCCGGGGGGAGGTGGGGCTCTGATGCAGTGGGAGGGGGCGGGGCAGGGATGTAAAGGGGCAGGGCCATGATATTGTGGGGGTGGGACTGTGACATTGGGGTCGGCAATCGGCAATTGGCCTATCCTGCCGGGTTTTCCCAATTTGGATAAAAAAAATGGGCTTTCTGAGTCAGAACCGAATAGGTGGCAACCCTTACCAGAGGGTAGGAAACACGTGGATCGTCATGGGGTCAGTAAGTATTAGGGATGCACTGAATCCACTATTTTGGAATCCTTTGCCAAAGATTCGGCCTCATACCGAACTGAATCCGAATCCTTGTTTGCATATGCAAATTAGGGGTGGAAAGGGGAAACATTTTTTACTTCCTTGTTTTGTGACAAAAAGTCTCTCCTCCCCACCCCTAATTTGCTTATGCAAATTAGGATTCGGCTGCAGAAGGATTCGGACGAATCCTGATGCAAATAAAGCCGAATCCCGAACCGAATCCTGGATTCGGTGCATCCCTAGTAAGTATTTTTGAATAAACCATGGATTTTCATGAATTTTGAGTTACGGAATACTTTCTTGAGGAAGGGCACGTGGGGTCCCAAGTGATTTGATTCTGGCCCGAGTCTACAGACCCTTATTAATAAATGACTAGATGATCCCTCTGTGCTTTACCTACAGATACGTCTGTAGCACTATTTATACAATTGTTTCCTAGTGCCGGAATCGAGTAAGCCCCGCTGATTCACCATCCTTATTGGAGACTTGTGCAACCGTTTACATGTAGTGGGCGGATTATTTGTTATACTTGGAAGTCTGAAGGCTGGATTGTATTAGAATGATGATGTAACACAGACAGTACACTTGAGCAGACCAGAAATATTACTTGGAGGGTCTTTCCAGCGCAAACTTTCCTCGTTGTCGGGCTTCAGCCTTTATTCAACAGATCTGCTGTGTTTGCAGATACATACGGCGACTTTAATTGCTCGGTGCCGGTAAAATATCCGTATTTTCCCACAATTGTCGCGTGGTTCTCCTTTAACGTGTGTCCCTCTCCAAAATGCGTTGCAGGGAAAGTACAATGAAGACAGTAGCTGCATTAGCTTAATTTTTTATTACTTTCACCCACCCATGTGCAATTTTATCAAAGCCATGGATACATCCTGTGTATGAAGCTGTTTCATCCAGCGATGAACTGGAGCATCGCAGCTGCTTTGCATTACATCCACATGGCAATTAAACAACTCCTTTCTTTCTCAGAGAAGCAACAATTACATGAGCAGAATCCATCGTCCCCATTTTTCCTTCCCAATATATCACATAAGTAGTGGGCGGTATGGGGTTTTCTCACATAGAAAAGCCACATAAACCCAGCCTAAAATGCTCCTAATGAGCACTGTGTGTGACTTGAAGCACCAAGCTGGAATCCTTTCTATGTGTTCAAGTGGGTGCGTGTAAATGTTCCCATATGCCGCACAATATAGGCTGCAGGCCCCCCTCATTACTCAATTGTCTGTACCCCCCTTTCCTCATTTTCGGAACAGAAAGGGAGAAGGAAAAAAATCAGTTCCCATCAGATCAGTCCACTCTACTGGGTAACCAACATCATCCTGTGATATAAAGGGGGTTATTTACTAAAATCTGAATTAAAAAAAAAAACTCGATTTAATGGGATCTCAGAAAAACTTTTATAAAATAGGTTGAAAACCAGAACTGCTCAAAATTTTCAGGCTTTTTTCCCCAATTGCTCTAATTCTTCAGTTTTTTTCCCCGAATCGCTTGAGTTTTTGGAGTTTTCCCCGAAAACCCCCAAAAAGTTGGATTCTCTGGCTAAACCCAACTCAGACCGCAAAAACTTTCAACTTGAGATAGGTGCCTCTCCCATTGACGTATACAGGACCTTGACAAGTCTGAGATGTGGATTTTCAGAGTCAGGCTTTTTTTTGCAGCATTGGGGTATAATAAATAGTGAACAATTCTTCCTCTAATTCTTTTTCTTGTGAGAAAATATGCAAATTCATGTAAATGCAATATACATGGCTGCTTATCAAAGCAGGGCTATATCATACCCTCTTATACATGGGTAGTTAACTTTTAGTATGTAGTAATAGATTGGATAATGCTAAGCAATTTTTCAATTAATCTTCAGATTTTATTTTTATAGTTTTTGAATTATTCTTCTGACTCTTCCCAGCTGTCAAATGAGGGTCACCGACCCCACCTAGAAAAAACAAATGCTCTGTAAGGCGACAGATTTATTTTTATTGCTACTTTTTGTTAGTCATCTTTCTATTCAGGCCTCTCCTATTCATATTCCAGTCTCTTATTGAAATCAATGCATGGTTGCTAGGGTCATTTGGGCCCTAGTAACCAAAATGCTCAAATGGCAAACTGGAGATCTGCTGAATAAAAAGCTAAATACCGTATATACTCGTGTATAAGCCGACCCGTGTATAAGCCGAGGTACCTAATTTACCTAAGAAAACTGGAAAAATGTATTGACTCGTGTATAAGCCTAGGGGCTGCCCGGATTTCATGTTTGCTTCCCTCTGCCACCCCTATTTCATGTTTGCTTCCCTCTGCCACTTCCCCCCCATCTGTCGCTCTCCCCACCCTGGCTGCTCTTCCCTCTGTCCTTCCCTCTGTCACCTCTGCTCTTCCCTCTGTCACCTCTGCCCCAGCATCGCTCTCCCCACCCTGGCTGCTCTTCCCTCTGTCCTTCCCTCTGTCCTTACCTCTGTCACCTCTGCCCCAGCAGGACTGCCTGTGTCGCCGCCCGGAGCAGGTCCAGGAGCTCCGGGCGGCGCGTCCTTCCCTGCCGGCGTTCGCTTTCAAAATGGCGGCGCCCATGGCCGTCTGTCCTTCCCTCTGTCCTTCCCTCTGTCACCTCTGCCCCAGCAGGACTGCCTGTGTCGCCGCCCGGAGCAGGTCCAGGAGCTCCGGGCGGCGCGTCCTTCCCTGCCGGCGTTCGCTTTCAAAATGGCGGCGCCCATGGCCGCCACGTGGGTAGCGGCCGGCGCCGCTACCCACGTGGCGGCCATGGGCGCCGCCATTTTGAAAGCGAACGCCGGCAGGGAAGGACGCGCCGCCCGGAGCTCCTGGACCTGCTCCGGGCGGCGACACAGGCAGTCCTGCTGGGGCAGAGGTGACAGAGGGAAGGACAGAGGGAAGGACAGAGGTATGACCCGCGTATAAGCCGAGTTTGAGTTTTTCAGCACATTTTGGGTGCTGAAAAACTCGGCTTATACGCGAGTATATACGGTAACTCAAAAACCACAAATAATAACAAAAAAATTAAAACCAAACTCACCTTGGCTAAGGTTGATGTACTGAGAACTGATAACACTGTTGGATTGAATTGGGCACTTTATCTGATATTACGTAATTTCCTCAGAGCTCACCACCCCCCTGGGCTGTGGGCCCACCAGGTTTTTTCCCGGTGTCCCGTCAGCCCAGTCCGACCCTGATTCAACCTATGGACAATTCTTCCAGATACAGTAACTAGTTGTCCTAAGCAGATGGAGCCATTTTATTGAGCCATTTGGATGAAGTAATGAAGCACAAACAAATACTGTCCCATGGAACAAACAAAACATTACATGCATACTAAATCAATTATCACCATACTGACGTTTTGTTGGTTGCATATCAAACATTTGTTGCAGTACAAGTACCCATGCGCCTTACACCCGCATAAAGATCAGCAAGTGTATATTAGATACACATGTATAATATTTATATTTTCTCAGACCTAGATAATCTTGGCTTGTGGACAGTTACGTGTATACTATGGTTTGCTCCAAAGAAAAAAAAAAAGGGGGTTCGGCCCACTGACTGAGCGAGGGGGTTTGGTTCACTCCTGAGGGGGGGAGTGAAGCAGCCTCAATAAATACAAATGTTAAGATCCTTTCCCCTCTTGTCTATTTTTAATGTTCTTTCTGAAAGACAGCAGAATCTCATAAAGGAACCACGTGACGTCATCTGGTCCCCAATCAGTTAAAAACAGCACATGCGAAAGAGGAGTAATCCCAAGAATGTCTAACTTGCATCCTTCAGACTGGAACTACAACCTCCAGCTGTCAGCGGCTGCTGGGAATTGCAGTTCAGTATCTGGAAGGCTGAAGCTTTTTAAAGGAGATGGACAACATTTTGGAGAAGTAACATTTTTTTTCACTAATTCAACATTCTGTTTGCTCCACCTGAAGGTAGAAAGGAATTTTCTGTTTTGAAGGTGGATTTAGTTTCTTTGTTTGTTTTCTCTGGCTCAGTAAGTAGGGTTGCCACCTCAGCCGCACGTAAAAATATACATTCCACTTGAATGACTTGCAGTCATTTCAGATGCGTTGTTGCATGGTGGTTTAGACATCAGTATAGACTGCAGCTTGCATTGGTGCTGACTGCTCTCTAATTACCCGTGCAATATATGTGACGGCTCTCGTCAGTAGTAGATACCTGCTGTAGGTTCATCGACATCTACATCATCAATATATGTGTTTAAACTGAGGTCGAAGTGAGTTGCCTTTGTGGAAAGGTGTATCAGTCACCCACATATAATTATGGATCCTCCATTCACTCATTGTAGTATTGGGATATTAGAATTACCAGTACAAATGATATATATTGTTTGGATATTTTTAGTATTTTACATCAGAGTTGTCCAACTTGCAGCCCTGCTTTGGGTTGTTGATGATGATGATTGATGGCCAACATTCCACTGAGAACTGTATGGGCCACAGAATGGACACTCACCTATAAGACCACACGCTTGCTTTACTAATACATATCATTGTTGTTTTGTTTTGCAGGGTTCTCCTGGTTTATCAGGTCTCTCTGGTCCACCTGGGAAAAGAGGCCCACGGGTATGTACTTATGATCTCCTCAGCTAATTTTTTTTTTTGCTTCTGAAATGCTCTTCTAATGGATAATTAAGGATTTTTTGGATGCCTGTGCATGTTTTTCTCTACCCACAACTGCTATGATGACTTTTCCTCTAAGTAGGAAGTAGTGTTCTGTCTATTATGTTACACATCCAGTCACTCCAGCCTTTATACATTACATTTTGCCTAACTAACTATATTAGAAACACCAGTTATTTTGCACAGCCTATCTATTTACCCAGTTGTTATCTTTACAGTGAACTGTTCCTTTAAGGGACACAACTGACAAAGTGCAAGTTGTTATTCTGTAATAGCTGTCACTATACTACATGCAGCTATACAGTGTAACCCTATGCCTTCAGAAATTTTATCCTGCTCCTAAGTAGTTAATTTTTTGCAAGATCTGCAGGAGGTTTGTATCAGGCACCCACTGCCCTTCCATTAAAGCTGTATCTACATTAAAACCGATTTATGTACTATGTACACCCATACACACCTTGTCTTTTACTTTGAAATGAACTGTCTCCACTGGTATTTGACTTAGCACAAAGGCAACTGTAACTGCCCTACTCCTACACTCTCCACACTATATAACTCAAGGGTCATTTTCACATTCTCATTCCACTTGACCTCTCACGGCTGGATGTGGCTGATGTTGACCATTCCCTTTTAGATCGTACAATCACTTGGCTACACCTCATCATGGTTATATTCCCAGAGAGACTTTAAAGCCTGCTATGCAAACAAGTTTTCAGCTCTTGTTTATCTATTAAATTGCACTTCCTCTTTGCTTGTCCTCACTAGGAGATTGTTAAAGGAGAATTCAAACCTAAAGTTAAAAAAACCCTACCCCCCCCACCTTACATAGACCCCCATCCCTCCTCCCCCCAGCCTAAAGCTGGCCACAGATGCAAATATCCTGTTGTATGAATCAACGTACGATCGGACTTCCCCATCTCCAGACCTGCCACTAACCATTCCGATCAAATAAAGTAGTAAAAGAACAGATCAGCCAATGTTCTGACCCTGACAGCAATCGTACGAAAGTTATGTCCAACCAAAGCTAGTGACTGTCTCCCTCTGAAAATCGTACGATCGGCAATACACGCAGAGATATTATCGGCAGCCGACAGAAATCTTTTTAACTGATCGACCAAATGACCGATCTCCGCCAGACGAAAAACATGGTCCGAAAATCGTACGAATTCTCGATTCGTACAATCAGATCTTTGCGTCTATGACCAGCTTTAGTGTTAAACAAATACAAGATTCCTCTGCACTCAACCCATTATCAATATATTTAAGACAGAGACATTTTGTGCATACTGCTACTGAAAAATGCCTTACCCTTTAAACAAAATAGGGATTGTTTGTCCATATATTGCAATATATTTAAGCTGGCCAACTACGTCAAAGTCATCCCATATCTGGCCAGTCCTATGCTCAATTTTCATCTGATTCATTAAGAATTCTATGGTTTCATTATACATTTTATAAAAGGGACGAATACGTTTTACCTGCAACTTACTAGCTGCTTTCGAAAGTAAAACTCCCAACCTTGGCTGCCCTTTTATTAGACACCAGTGGGATCACCTGACTATAGTTGGAGAGGGTGGGAGCTACAACATGGAGCTGGTCACTGCTCCTGTAAAACTATAACAAACAAGGGAAAGTTGTGCTCACCACTGGCTTTGACGTAGTTGGCCAGCTTAAATATATTGCAATATATGGACAAACAATCCCTATTTTGTTTAAAGGGTAAGGCATTTTTCAGTAGCAGTATGCACAAAATGTCTCTGTCTTAAATATATTGATAATGGGTTGAGTGCAGAGGAATCTTGTATTTGTCTATATGTATTTTGTGGTCACACCCTCATTGCACCCCCGACTAATGATTTTAAAAACCAGTGGTGAGCACAACTTTCCCTTGTTTGTTACAGCTTTAGTGTTACCCCGGGCAAATGCCCCTAACGTTTTAATTACTCCTCGGTGCAGATTCAGGCATCAGCGTTCACGGGCGCCATCTTCTTCTCTTCGGAAACCTTTGGAATGAGACTGGCGTATCGCGCATGTGCAGTTGGAGCAATTTTCTGTTTCCTGACAACTGCGCATGCCCCTGAAACTCACAAAACTTGCTGAAACGCTGGTCTCATTCTGAAAGTTGTTGAATCAGCTGCAAATGGTGTCTGTGAACTCCGAGGGGTAAGTAAAACTTTAGGGGCATTTGCCCGGGGTAACACTTAGGTTGGGGGTAGGAGGGAGGGGGGTCTATGTAGGGTAGGGGGGTAGGGGTTTTTTAACTTTAGGGTTAAAAAGGTTTCGGCTACTATTAGTGTACATTTGATACCCAGTGCTTAAATGTCTTCTACTACAGACAGGCTATTTTAGTTCAATGCATGTACTATATACAGACAGCAGCCTTCTGGATTTTCCATCAACATTTTAGGATTGTCTTGTGTACTTCAGAGCTTCACACTTCCCTCAGATGCATGTCCCATCTCCCCTATCATTACTCTAGTGATGGAACAAACAGAATTCCACACAGCATGGTGCCTGCTGCTTGGATTCAACAAGTTACCCAGTGTTGATGGCTGCACATTTTTCTCTGAAGCAGGGGTCCCCAACCTTTTTTAACCGTGAGCCACATTCAAATGTAAAACAAGTTGGGGAGCAACACAAGCATGAAAAGGTCCTTGGGATGCCAAATAAGGACTGTCATTGGCTATTTACTAGCCCCTATGTGGACTGGCAGCCTGCAGGAGGCTCTACTTGGCTCTATACCTAGTTTTTATGCAATGAAAACTCACATCCAAGCTTGGAATTCAAAAATAAGCACCGGCTTTGAGGACACTGAGAGCAGCATCCAAGAGGTTGGGAAGCAACATGTTACTCACGAGCTACTGGTTGGGGATCAGTGCTCTGAAGCCTAGTGTTAACTTGACCAAAGAGCCATTTCACTGGCCATCATTTGTTCGATCTACACATCAAAGAAGTGGATCAAACAAGATATAGCTACACATGTATAGAGACAGACTGGTCTTAAAGGCCTTTGGAGGTTCAGTCTTTGCTCAGGCCCCCCTAAGCTCATAACACTGTTATAGATATAAGAAAATATTGATGTGTAGATTTTATCTCCAAATCCTACCCCAACTGATATCAAGCTTGAGGACAGCCCCACAGTCTGAGAATCACTGTCTCGAGTGAAGTTGAGCTGTCACTTGTTGGTCGGCATTTGACCTACATGGTTGGTCTACTGGGCAGATGAGGTGGCCAGCTACATTGCTGTGTGTATGGCCATCTTCAATTTGCTCTTCACTTTGTAATTGCTCTGGTTATGTTTTAAATAATCTGTTATAATACAGCAGATAAATCATATTGCCATAGATTATTTAGTGTTCATCTTTCAATACGTTTCACTTGGAGCAGCCTTGTGTGTCCCTTCACGGACAAGCCATTGCAAGCTTCAAGGTAAGCAGTGCCATCTTCAAATTAAACAGTGCCATCCAGTGGCTAAATTGGGATGAATTATGCTGCCAGCCTAACTTTGATTTTCCACACAATACCTGTCGAACTTAGCAGCTGCCATACTAAATTTGCCATACTTAATTGCTGGTCTTTACAGTTGAACTATTTAATAAAATACCATAAAGACCTATTTAAAACACAGTATTTTTAGGTGCTCCTATAACATACATCGTTCTCGTTATTCATCAGGATAGAAATAGTGGAAGAACTTGTCCTTTATGGAACGTCTGTAGATTTGTTGCCTGTGGGTTGCAAAAAGCAACACTGCTGAACCACGGCCTTTAATGATTTCGTTTTTATTTGAAAACAAGTTAGAGACTGGGGGTAATGCCACCCAAGTACTGAAGGTTAATGACACGCCAAGCACACTATATATGCAGTAAGATGGGATGGGATACGTTATATGGACTTAAGGTACAGACATCCACATTACATAAAGATCCATTATCTGCCTAAACCTAGGGCCCAAGCATTCTGGAGAACACGTTCCATACCTGTAGAACCAAAAGTCGGTATGGGATCCGTTATCTGAAAACCTGTTATCCAGAATGCTCCGGATTACGGAATGGCCATCTCCAATAGACTCCTTTTTATCCAAATAATCGCATTTTTTTAAATAATAACGCAGTACCTTGTACTTGATCCAAATTAAGATATAATTATTGGAAGCAAAAACCAGCCTATTGGGTTTATTTAATGTTCTGTTCTATAGCATATGTGAGGCTGTCGGAGCCTCTGAGATTGTACATCAGGCTGATCTGCATAAGGATGTGCGCCTGTTCTATCTACTTTGGTGAGACCTTAAGTGACATGTTAATTTTATACTAATAATCATTTCTAACAATGAACTATAATACTCAATATATCCCAATATCCCAATAATACTCAATATATCCCAATATCCCTATAATACTCAATATATCGCAAGCGACATGTGCCTACAGTGATCAATGACCATAAATAATAATAATACTAATAATAATAATAATAATAAATAAGTGACCTGTGCAAAAATTATTTCTCTAACTATATCCAAAAGTAAAACCATTTCTAGCTATAGCTGTAACCCACTTACTCCTTTTTTAATTAGATTACAGTTTATTTAATTATTTTTTAAAATAATTTTTAACCAGTTCCCTTATCATAACAATGATAGTTTGAATACTATGAGATCTTCTGCCGGGTGGTAAAAAAGAAAACAGTACATGTGATAGATGAATGATATCCTTGACAATACTATTTGCACGCCATACTTTTTATACTGTGAAATAGGCAAGAGAGAATTTCCTATAATGCCCTCTGCTGTCCTAACTATCCTCTGTTCCTAGTACAGGTATGGGATATGTTATCCAGAATGCTCGGGACCTGGGGTTTGCCGGATAACGGATCTTTCCCTAATTTGGGTCTTCATACCTTAAGTCTACTAGACTAATCATGAAAACATGAAATAAACCCAATAGTCTGGCTTTGCTTCCATTTAGGATTAACTATAACTATATCTTAGTTGGGATCAAGTACAAGCTACTGTTTTATTATTACAGAGAAAAAGGAAATCATTTTTAAAAAATTTGGATTATTTGGATAAAATGATGTCAATAGGAGATAGCCTTTCTGTAATTAGCTTTTTAGATAACGGGTTTCTGGATAACGGATCCCACACCTGTGCCATCTTTCCTGCTTCAATAGCAACAGAGAGCTTTCTATACAAAGCTGATTTAAAACTGGTGGTTCTTTACATACATAGAACAGACAGACTGCATTAGATTCAGAATTGAAACTCACAGCTGTCCCCTGGGCAGTAGTGAAGTGTGGCCGATACCCACGGGTCGGGTGGGCTTAGGCTGACCTCGCTGCTCTTCTTGTGGGTCGGTGGGCGGGTTTCGTGTTGAGCTCTTCTGCCTGCTCTCCCCACCCGCGACCTTAGACTTCTGACTTCATGTTTTATAGGCTAGCGACTGCCCTGCCCCTTTTGTGACATCATCGGCGGGGTGGTGCGGGTCTATAAATCGAGGGGGGAAGGCGGGTGTGGGCCGAGTTTTTCTTGACGTGCACATCACTACTGGACAGGTCTCTCTGCTCTGACACCTACACTGCAGACACTGCTACACTCTGATTCCTATATAAAATATCATGCTATGTACTGACTTCAGCTGGATTATATAGAAACATACTATTGAATGCTACGAATACACAAATGGAACACACTAGGGGGCACATTTACTAAAGGGCGAAGTAACTAACGCTGGCGTAAATTCGCTAGCGAAGGAGATAGACTGTAGCGCTACTTCGCACTCTAGCGCCAGGCGAATTTTCCCTCTGGCGAATGGACGTAACTACGCAAATTCACTAAGATGCGGATTTTAATGAACGTTACCTCTTGCGCCAGACTTGCCTTTGTCCACCTCGGACCAGGCAAAGTGTTCCTGAAAAAAAAATGTGAAAAGTCCCAAAAAACGCTGGCGACTTTTCAGTTTTTCAGGGTGATAGGCTGCAAAAGATTGTTTTTGTGTTTAGGGTACCCGCTTCCCCCCTACATTTCCTAACATATGGCACATAAACTATACACTGGGCTCATGTGTAGGGCAATATAACAACTTTATTTTCTTTTATTAAGGTTCCCTTCTGTAGTGTAATGTATTTGCTGCAACATATACGTCCATTGTACTTTAACTGCACGCCGTATGCAAATTAGCCAACGCTAGCGCAACTTCGCTTTTCTTGCCGAATTAATGCTAGCATAACTTCGCCATCATTTGGCTCCCTGGACGCAACTTCGCATTTTAGTGAATTAGCATTGTCCTGGCGAAGTGTGTCGATGTGAGCGAAGCCGTCGCTGGCGAATTTGCCCATAGAACTCTGCAATGTATGTCCTGTAAAAACGTGTATATCATACCTCGTCATTCATCCATTCAGAGCTAAAACTCGTCTCCCTGCTCATCATTTTTGGCAGCATGAGCCCTGGATCAGGACAGAATTTGGCACTTTTCCTCTGATTTGGAGTCCAACATTATTTATTCACCCCACTCTGCTGCAAATATCCTGTTCAGTGGGGGTAGAACTAGAACCCACACACAAGAGTGTTCTCATCATGTCATTCACATCATAAATAAGAAAATATTATTGTGCGTGCAGATAAATATATCCAGACAAGCCAGCTGAGCTTCATTTCTTCTCCTGTTTTTTTGTGCTTGTTGGCTACAATTTGGGAACTGTGCAGTGAGGGGCAAATGCAGTGTAACCTTTTAATTAATGGTATCTGTATAATTGTCTAGTAGGCCTTACAGCCAGTGTGAAGGTGGCACCGTTTCACAACTGACTCAAATTGTGCATCTTAATCAGCTGTGCCAATATCAACTATTTCTACGACTAAATCGTGCTGCAAAAAGAGCGGCCATCGACCATTATGGGTTGATAATAACCTGAACCCAGAATACAATCGAAGTAAAATATTACACTGTAGTTTGATCCTGATTCATGATACCAGAAAACTTCAAATGAGGCTGGCACAAGCCTGCACCCACAAAGTAGTAAAGCCGGATTTAGATGGTAAAAGGTTAAAAAAGCTTACATTTTATTTTCCATAAATTAACAACCAAGGCCTGACGCGTTTCGTGTCTACCAGGGACACTTAGTCAAAGCCTGACCCGATTCCTGATTAATGACCAGCGGTAATCTATGGATGAACATTAGCAAGTGACATTATTTGGAGACAATACTTTGCTATAAGTGTGACTCAGTCCAATATTAATTGTATTCATATTTTGTGTTTGTATTATAGGGTCCCCCTGGCCCTCATGGAAATCCTGGCCCACCTGGTATGCCCGGCCCAAAAGTAAGTTTCAACCTCACAGGCCAAGCAGAAAGAGAAGCCATTTTTCAAAGGGATACTGATACCACAAATGAAACCTTTTTATACATATGTCATAACATTGTCTTTGCATGCTATTTATAATTTGCCTTCAAAGTATTTGTCCAATGCGTTTACATTGCCTATCTGATCCCCTATGTTCCTCTATGAGGGGGCTGCCATATTTGGGCAGCTCTAGTCCATTAGCATTAGAAACTCTTGAGATGGGACAGTTAGGTTGGCCAAACAGTCAGGCTAAGGAACTTTGAGTAACAATTACTTACAAAAGCAGCCCTATTAGTGAAAAATTATTAACATGACCTTTGGGTAATGTTTAATGCACAATAATATTTTTCTTTTAGTCTTTTTTTAGTGTTTAGTGTCAGTATCACTATATAATTGTACATACAGGCATATATGTGTGTATTTGTGCTTGCTCAGCTACATCTTCAAAAAAAAACCTGTTCCTTCTAAACTGTGCATGGGGCCCACTTCTAGTACTATTATTCTTCCTCTCCTCACTGTATTCTCCTAGTCTCTTTTATTTACATACTATAATCTATTATTCCATCTATTTAGCATCTTTGTTGTCATAGAAATAGGGAATGGCCATGAGATAGGCCAAATGTTTAGCAGCATGAGGGACATCTCAGACCTGCCGAGTCAATGGAAGAGGTAACGAAGATATCCTGCTATCTGCGCTGGGTGCAAAAATCCGAAGATTTTGTGGTTTTCGGACAAAAATCTGAAAAAAAATTTTTTGAGTTTTTTTCCAGAACTGGAATTTTTCTGGAAAATATTTTGATAAATAACGGGAAATAACCAGTGTGGATTTGGTCAGAGAATATTTCAGAAAATAATGAGATAAATTCTGATTTTGATAATGGCCATACACGGGCAGATTTAAGATGCTAATTTGGGCCCAATAGACCGATTCGGCATCTTATCTGCCCGCATATGGAGCGTTTCAACAGGCCTCCCCGATCGATATCTGGCCAAAATTAGGCAGGTTTGATTTCCTCCTGCGACTGAGGACCGTTGATGTGATCTTCGTCCTGTCTCGGCCTACTCCCTTTATTGTAATCCGATCGTTTAGCCCTAGGTCCGAATGATAGGATTAGCCCGATATCTGGGAAAGATCCGCTCATTTGGCAACCTTGCCAAACGAGCAAATCTTATAGTGTATGGCCACCTTTACAGAATAGACGGTCTCTCTTTAAACAATGTAGCTGAAATGATTTCTGTTCATCAGCTGGTTCCTGCTATGTTGTTTCAGCAGAATGAGCAATGCAGACAATATAAACAGCCAACAACAAATCCCATAAGGCTTTATGGATTATTGCTCTACATTTTGGCTCTTTCTGAATATTCTGACTCAAGAACATTCAGAAGGAAGCTGTGATGAGAGTCTGTGACCAAAACCACAGCCATTGAGGGTTAAATATAGGGCATTTTTGGCTGGTGCTATCCTGTGATAGCTACAGTGATATGAGGTTACCTGCTCCAAGCTCGGCATAGCTCAGATACAGATGCATCTGTGTTGGATTATATGTCAGCCCCCCTGCTGCTCACACACGTCCAGGAATAGTTAATTAACAAGTATGAATGTTTATGGGATGTCGACAAGATTAAACATCCAAACCTGCCCCTAAAACAACAGCGTGCCTGGGCATGAAGGGGTTATTCACTGATTTACTGGGAAGTTATTTCAGCTTCTCATCTACATTGATTTTCTTTGGCTTTCATTAAAATAAAAAAAAAAAAAAAGACTTCTGTTGTTTTACTAGGCCCAGTGTGTAATGCTAATACTGGCGATCTGTCATGCATTTTTATTTTCCCACAAGGCTCCTTTGCCGGCAGTATAGGAGGTGCAGAAATGCTTTCGAATTTGCTCAACAGATGCAGGAAAATCAGCTCCATGAGAAGTCTGTGCAATTGCAGAATAAGGGCATATTGGAGAACAGAAATCATTTTGTGGAAGGAGGGCACAAAAATTGTATAAACCCAAATGGAAACATGTTCAAACATTTCTGATTCCCTTTGGCATTTATTGAAAGTGCATGTTAGTTCTGCCTAAATATGTGTGCTCTCTTGTCATGGAAATATAAAATAGAGCAAAATTATAATAACTCATTTCTGTGTTTGGGGAACCCTGCCATGCCAGATTTATTCGGAATACCAAGGGTAGTAACAGAGAGTGGGTCTCATTACGTAAAGATAGAGGCTTAAAGGGATCCTGTCATTAGAAAACATGTTTTTTTCAAAACGCATCAGTTAATAGTGCTACTTCAGCAGACTTCTGCACTGAAATCCATTTCTCAAAAGAGCAAACAGATTTTTTTATATTCAATTGTGAAATCTGACATGGGGCTAGACATTTTGTCAATTTCCCAGCTGCCCCTGGTCATGTGACTTGTGCCTGCACTTTAGGGCTATTCCACACGGGGAGATAGCGACGCGTTTGCGGTCGCGGCGGCAAAGCGCCGCGACAGTCGCCGCGACCGGCGCAGGCGACAGTTTTGTATGGGCGCCTATGTAAAAACGCCTGTGCTGACCACACGAGGCGATGCGCTTTTCAACAGTCGCCTGAAAATGCCTCGCCAGGCTTTTTCAGGCGACTGTTGAAAAGCGAACGCGCCGCTATCTCCCCGTGTGGACTAGCCCTTAGGAGAGAAATGCTTTCTGGCAGGCTGCTGTTTTTCCTTCTCAAAGTAACTGAATGTGTCTCAGTGGGACATGGGTTTTTACTATTGAGTGTTGTTCTTAGATCTACCAGGCAGCTGTTATCTTGTGTTAGGGAGATGCTATCTGGTTACCTTCCCATTGTTCTGTTGTTTGGCTGCTGGGGGGGGGGGAGGGAGGGGGTGATATCACTCCAACTTGCAGTACAGCAGTAAAGAGTGATTGAAGTTTATCAGAGCACAAGTCACATGACTTGGGGCAGCTGGGAAATTGGCAAAATGTCTAGGCCCATGTCAGATTTCAAAATTGAATATAAAAAAATCTGTTTGCTCTTTTGAGAAATGGATTTCAGGTCAGAGTTCTGCTGGAGCAGCACTATTAACGGATTCATTTTGAAAAAAAACATGTTTTCTGATGACAGTATCCCTTTAAGTTCCTGATAAGTCTTTTCTTATAGAGCAGTCCCACGAGCGGATACTTGCTAGACATGAGGATCCTCTCCCATTGATGTGGGCTTCAGAGCTAAGGAAAGATTATGTTTTTACTAATTATGTTTTTTTTACTAATGCTGGACTCCATAATAACTAGAGCGGCTCTGCAATTGATCTGTGTGCCAAATTTCTACCGTTTTATAACTCTATTAGGTCTTCTTCATGTTGTTGATAGAATCTTCATATCAGATCAGATCACCATCAGTTAGGCAGCAGTCCAGGGGAAGGATATGTGTTTTACAATAATAGTTAATCGGGCAGCAGCAAGACACAGCCAGAGGATTTATTTGTTAGGCTTTCAGCAGTTCTTATTACCAGGAGCAAATTATTTAGCCTGTCTTTCTACCTCGGCCAACTTAGATTTTCAGCTACAAGGGACTTTATTTCTTAAATAGCCTTAGTGTAAATTTAAATTGCTGTAAATACCCAGAGACGTTCACATCAAAGGTCACAGCCGGCAGTGGACAATTGAATCTGCTTTAGCATGGAGGTCACATACTAGGAAGACAAACCCAATGCGGGATGAGGCAACATAAAGAATAGTGGAAGACAAAGAGTGCATGCTAAGTATGGAGATTGCCATGGAAGAGAATGAGAAGCTGGCCAAAACTCTAAGCAGGCAAGGGAAAGATCAGAGAGGGAGGTTCACAGAAACAGTCCATGATCAGACTACAAAGTAAAGGTTAATATGAAACTGTGTATGACGGCAAAGAACAAGACACGCCATTCACGGCTATAGGAAGTAAAGTGCATTGAAAAGAGCTAAACACAACCAAAGGGGCAAAGGAAAAGTCTTTCTTGGTGTGAATATGCTTTCATGCATATCAAAAATATTGTTGTGACCGCACATAAACAAGTCCAGTACAAGCATGAAGTATTGCTTATTACAGATGCACCAAAGTCTGGACTTCACCATATGCCAGCACATTTTTGCAGGACTCGGAGTCAGCTGAATGTTTAGGGTTTGGTTTGAATGCACCATTGAAATGCCATCTTTAAACACAGTAATGTTTTGTTACACGAAAAAAAAAATTTTTTTTAAGACTGAACATGACAACGAGGGTTCATTATTTTGCTTTATCTTATGGGGCACATTTACTAAGCTCGAGTGAAGGATTAGAATAATAAAATACTTCGAATTTCGAAGTATTTTTTTGGCTACTTCGACCATCGAATTGGCTACTTCGACCTTCAACTACGACTTCAACTTCAAACTAAAAATCGTTCGACTATTCGACCATTCGATAGTCGAAGTACTGTCTCTTTAAAGAAAACTTCGACCACCTACTTCGCCACCTAAAACCTACCGAGCATCAATGTTAGCCAATGGGGAAGATCCCCATAGGCTTTCCTGGCAATTTCTGATCGAAGGAAAATCGATTTTTCCCATCGATCGTTCTATCGATATTCGAAGTCGAAGGATTTAACTTCGATGGTCGAATATTGAGGGTTAATTAACCCTCGATATTCGACCCATAGTAAATGTGCCCCATGTGTAAATTCAAAATATGATCAATTTAAAAAATAATGAACTGACACATTTACGAACCCTGATACATAGAGAGGTAAGGGGACTTATTAGCAATATCCCAAAGGAAATTTGAGACATTATTTCAGTGAATGTGCTGACGCACCTGCATGATTGGTTCAAAGTGAAGCAGGTACCCGTGTTAATCCAGAATACTTTGGCATGTATGGACACCAGTATTACACAAAAGGGAAAGTTTCTCAGCTCTGCAATTTTTGTATTTTTTTATATATATGAATTCTTTTCTTTTAGGGGCAAAAGGGTGATCCTGGAATTTCACCAGGAAAAGCAATAAATGGATTCAAGGTATTTTTTCACCGTTGCTTCATATCAGTGAAAAGCATTTCTGTACTTTGTAACCTCTTGCAAACATTGTTACGATTTTAAATAGCAACTAAACCCCTGCAAATATTAGATGGGCTGACCATAATCCTGGCTGATACGTTATCCCTTTTTCCATTGCTGGACAGCAAATATGCTCCTGGAATCAGGTTGAAGAAGTTCCCTGTGTTATTTACAAAACATATTGTTAGACCCTTCATCCTTCATGACTAATGTATATGATGTAAGGCCAGCCAATAGAGGCAACTGGAGCTCAATGGGGTAAGGCCAAGGACTAGGAAACTGTAAACAGCTGTAAAAGAGCTGTGTTAAGTGAACCATGATGTGGCTTTTCTCTTTATACTTTCCTTTTAGAAATTAGTCCCAACATTTCAAGCTTAGACCTCTATGGCCTCCTAGTTGCCCTTTAAAATTGAATCAAGTATACGGTGCCTATTCTACTGTCAATCAATGACGTAACTACTTGATCAACCCTATGTTCTATTTCATTATGTTCTTTAGCATTTGTATCAAGCATAGCATTAGTTTGTTCACTTTATGTTTAGTTATTATTAAATAACTATTAAAAAAAGGTCTTCATTAGTATACTTGGCAGCGTTCTCTGGGAGGGCAATTGCTATTTACTGTTAATTTCTTGTTTAGCATAAGCGGAAGCTTCATGGTAAGGCGATTGTTACTCAGAGCAATACTCTGGGTCATTTAATTATGACCGGCTCAATAGTATATTAATCCCATCAAGCTAAGTGGATTTCAGATATCCCAAATAGAATAGAAGCATCGTATGTTTTTAAGCTATAGTTCTTTTTTTAAAAAACACACACACATGAACAACTGAAAACAAAGAATATACAAAAAAGTTCAGGCTCGCATGGGGTCTGTCTCTGCAGTGTATAGAGCTGTATATTTTTTTTGTTAGATATTTGCTCACAGAATGTTGTGCTTACAGGGAGATTCTGGTTTGGCTGGCCTAACTGGAGTTCCTGGGCCACTAGGCCGTAAGGTAAGTAGCATTTCAACTATTAACCAAGTGTATTTCACTCAGTTCCCAGCAACCATTTCTTAGATCCGGCAAAGATTCACTCTAAACCACAATGATGAAATTCCCAAGCAGCTGAAGGACAGGCCCAGACTGGCAAACTGTAGAGTGTGGAAAATGCCAGATGAGCTGTTGTGAGATGCTAAAGACACTCATTCTTTATTGGGCATTTTTTACTTTAAATGCCAAGGCTTTTGGCCTAGTTGTTACCTTCCAACAAACCCTCCCTGTTGGTGACATCAGTAGGCTCCCCTTCGTTACGTCACAGGCACATACAGGTTTAGCTCAAAGTAGGGGTTCACAGTCTGGGGCTCTGGCAGATGGGGGTTTCCTGGGAAGCAGGGCCAGATTTACATAGTGGTCACCCCTAGGCCCGCTGCCGTTCATCACCCCTGTCCCCTCCCCTTCATTCGTGCACATGCACAAATTTTCATCATCAGGTTGGGAGCGCTGGGGATTGGTGCACAGGAAATTAAAAAACTATTGTCTCTTATGAGCAGCACTAGAGCTTCCAAACCAATGTGGATGTGGTTGGGCAGCAGGCCGCCACCCCTAAAATCCTGCTGTCCTAACCCCGGGCCTTGCTGGGAAGGGGATAGGTGCAGGTCATGACCCACACATCACTAATAATAATAACGAGGATACATTTCCTTTTTAATGTAGGTTTTTGCATACCTAATTTCTAGCCACCGTTGAGGTCCCGCTTTGATTAGGATTCCCCCTTCGCTAGTAACAAGTTAATACATGTGAAACCATTGCTGTACCAGCCAAAGTACTGAAAATAGTATCTAGGGCAGAAAAGAAGTGTTCATCCAAAATTTCACCCTAGTTCTTCACATTCTTCTCAAATTTCACCCTAAATGGTTTACAAACTGGGGCCCCCGGCCGTTGCTCAGGCTCCACTTAGAAGGATGGTATTCCTGAGCAAAAAAATTGTGGCATAGAATCAATATGGCTTTAGATAAACCCCTGAAATAATCAGAATTCTATGTTTTTCACTGCCTGAAGTCTTTAAAACCAATGGCATCAAAATAAGGAACATTTCCTTTTGATCCAATTTCCAGTGAATTGTGGGCACATACTAACAGACCCACTTTTCCTTGTGACAATGCACATTGTCAATATATAAACTGGGCACCAAGGATAGGTTGTGTCCAAAGAGGCCAGAGTTCAACAGACAGCTTTGCCTGACGCATTTCGCTTGCTAACCAGTGTGTTTTGGTAAAAAATACACATTCAAAAGTCACCATATATATATATGGCACAGGTTAGAAGTTTTTCCCACATTCAACTTTATGAGAAACAGAACTCGATGGCAGCGGATTAGTCCCGAGTTTTTTCCATTCTGTCGCCTTGTAGAAATTAATGAGGGGAAAAATGAGAAAATGAAACATTGGTACATTTAGTGTAAATAATAAAGTATAAACATGTGTCCGTTCACAGCAGAGAGGCAGAAAAGCCACATTCATGTGTAAACGTTTCTAGCGGTAATGCTTTTATAATAACACACATTTACTCTGCACGTTGGAAGGCTAAGATTGCAGCATGGTAACCCAACACTTGCATACTAAACTTAAAGCTAAGTTAAAACTAAAATATAGTTAAAATGTGTATAAATATATCCATATAAACAGGGAGATTCCAAGCACTGTTGTAAGTTATCGTCTTGAAACAATAGTCGTTGGCTTGACTGTGTAGAAACCTGTGAGCCAGAGACACCGTGGACTGGTGCCAACTCCCGTGCAGTAGCCGTGCAATAATGATTCTTCCTAAAGAGTCTTTGACCCTTATAGGGCCATGGTAATAGCTTCTGGTAAATTGTTCAGTCCGCTCCCTTAGAAGCAGGCCTCATAAAGGTAAGAAGAGAATGTAACAGGAAAATGTATTTTATTTGAAAGTCGGACCAGTATTTAGTTGAGCCCACCCCTTAGATTATTACAAGGCTACATATGTCAATAAAAACACTATGGGGCAGATTTACCTAGGGTCGAATATCGAGGGTTAATTAACCCTCGATATTCGACCGTCGAAGTAAAATTCTTCGACTTCGAATATCGAAGTCGAAGGTTTTTGCGCTATATTTTGCGATCAAAGGAATAATCGTTAGATCGAAAGATATTCCTTCGATCAGGAAATTGTTAGGAAGCCTATGGGGACCTTCCCCATATGGTAACATTGGCCTCGGTAGGTTTTAGGTGGCGAACTAGGGGGTCGAAGAATTTTTTAAAGAGACAGTACTTCGACTATCGAATGGTCAAATAGTCGAACGATTTTTAGTTTGAATCTTTCGATTCGAAGTCGAAGGTCGAAGTAGCCATATTCGACCATTTAAAATTCTAACTTTTTTTCTTCTATTCCTTCACTCGAACTAAGGAATAGTAAAAGAACTAGATCAGCCATTCAGTCATAGAGTATGAATAGAATAGTACATCAAATAAAGTCTTCACCCCCAAAGTTAACTGTAATTGACCTTCAAGCTGGACTTCCAGGAGTATATAGGGGAGCAAGTAAGCATTCTAGCCAGGCTAGCTAGGTCCCCCAGGGCTCCCTTGTGTCTATTCTCATAACAGCAGCACTTTTTGTCTGTTTGGCTGACCACACACAGACAGACTGGCTCTGGGAAGTCCATTATGTTTAGCTGATGGAGCTACCTGGCTTAAACAGCCAACTGACCTTCTATGAAAATTCTGCAGGGCAGGCGAGTGAAGAACATACAGGGCACACCTTCCCTTTCTCCAGCTTATTAGCAATTCAGTAACATTCCATCCATATGGAATTTGGGTCTTTTCAGTCTCTACCTTTGAATACACCACTTATTCAAGCAGCATTGGTGGATTTTATCAATCCGTTCTGCAACAAAATAGAATCCCTTTCCACGCTGTCATTCCTTTGTCCATCCATAAAGTGCCAGCTGCCAGTCTCATATTGGCTTTAAGCTCCGCAGGCTTATTGGGCAGTGTACGTGGTTTCTCCCTGATCAATATCTTCCCAAAAACCCAGCAGATGTTTATCACACAGGTTTTAAAATCCCATCAGATTGAGGACCGCTTGTCGTTTTAAAACATACCGGTCATTGCCCAAACATGGTACCAACATATCCACAGTGGGCAACCTTTTTCATAGTGTACAGCTATAATGATCACTGGAATGTGATCATTGCTACAGTGATTCTTCCGCTAAAGCATGTTAGTTACAGTAACTGGAGTGATGGCTTTCATTCATCATCTGGAAATGTCATGTGTTCACTGACCCTCATTTGTAACCTTGGGTAATAGCTAATAGTAATAGTCAGTCATACGGTTTCACCTCCACAGGAGCTGCAATCCAGCATCTGCTCTTTACTTTGAAATGGGTGATTTATTCATTAGAGAAGTCATTCAGCATCTGTTACTGCATCTGTGTCCCTTCATTTATTTAGTGACCTCTTATTCATGCTTCTTGCTCCTTAATTATTCATGCACCTTGCCCCCTTGATCCACTTGACTATCATTCACTTACATAGTTAAAACAGCAGCTTTGGGTCCATTCACTTTCATTCAGATGACGGTGCTGATAATTCATTCACTCTTCTACTCGCAGCTCTCATACAGTATTTGTTCTTTAATCATACATTCAGGTCATCATTCCTATAGTCCTAAATTTATTCAGCTACAATTATAAATGTATGCAGGGAAGCTTTGCCAAAAATGTTAGATCTGTTTTCGAAAAGCAACTCCCAGAATAACTCAAAACCATTGATTCTGTGTTCTAAAAACCATTCCATTTCATTGATGTGTCATAATTTGACTGCTTACAGACAGATCCTTAATACATTTCTTTGCATTCCTCTGTCTCACATTCCTCTTCCAGTGGTATCCCCCTCTTCAGTCGGCCATAATGCTGATCACAAGATAGAGGGCACAAACTGCTTTATTTTCTTTGTAACCAGTACAGATATGGCACACTGGGTTCTTAAGGTGGCCATACACGGGCCGATAAAAGCTGGCGACAGACCGTGTCGGCAGCTTATTGGCCCGTGTATGGGGCCCCCCGACGGGCTTCACCGATCGAGATCTGGCCGAAAGTAGGCCAGATCTTGATTGGATGGGACGAAAAATCCCGTCGGATTGCGGCCGCATCTATTCGTTGATGCGGTCCCGTGATCCGACCACCCATTGCTATTCGTTAGGATCCGATCGTTGGGCCCTAGGGCCCACTATCGGATCAGCCCAATATTGCCCACCTCAAGGTGGGCATATCGGGGAGAGATCCGCTCGTTTGGCGACATCGTCAAACGAGTGTATCTCTCAGTGTATGGCCACCATTACTTGCCAACCTGTAAATTCTTCTTTATTGTCTCAGCTTCCTCTAGTGTTTCGGGTCCAGTCCAGGAGTTTTAAAACCAAAAATGTTAACTATAATGTGCTGCTACTGGTAAATAGATGACATTTTTGCTTTAGAAGCTCTTATACAGTTTAAATTAGTAACTATGGAACCTTGGGTCTGCTGAAGCGCTTTAGTGTGGTGTGCTTAGGGTCAGGGCACACAGGCAAATTCGGGGAGATTAGTCGCCAGGCGATAAATCTCTTCTTCTTCAGCGAGACTAATCTCCCCAAACTGTCTTCCCGCTGGCTAGAATGGAAATCACCGGCGGGATGGCACTTGGCGCGATTAGTTTTCCGAAATCACAATGCAAACTTCAGAAGACTTCGTAAAACGAATCACGCCGAGTGCCATCCCGCCATCGATTTACATTTTAACCGGCGGGAAGGAGAGTGGCCCCCCAAAGAAGAGGAGATTTGTCGCCGGGCGACTATTCTCCCCGGACCCTTAGCCAGTAATAGATGAGCTTTGTAGGATCCTAGGTAGAGATAAATGGTTGAAATGTAATTTATGACTCTCTCCACACCTAAAGGATGGGAATATGTCCTGTATAAAATAAGACTTTTGCCATTTTAAAATCTATACCTTTTAAATGTCAATAAATCATTTCACTTTAACCTGGTCATTCAACAGGTCCATGTTGTGTATTATATTTATTAATATTATATTATCTGCCACAAACCCACTGACAAGGTCCCATTGAGGAATATCGCTGCTACCCACCCGTAGAAAGAAATAAGCACCGTCTTTCTTCTCTCTCCGACAAGAAGTTTAAGTGACATTCTGTATCTTTTTAGGGACTAAAGGGCTACCTTGGACCTCAAGGACATCCTGGTGAACCGGTAAGTATTTCCCGGAGCTCCCTAGAGACTACAGATAACCCATTCATTCCTGTACTAGACACTATTAACTCCTCTAATAGGAAATGGTGTTTGACTGCACTTTGTTAACCCATTTGCTGCCAGTGGAGCAGGTACAAATTAAATATTTTTATAACCATTTCCCTCCTGTAAAATGGATGTTTTTCGTTATCCCCTGATACTGTAGCTTACATCTGTATATAAATACTATCTTAATCATGCTTAGTAAGATCTGTATAAATTGCAATTTTACGTTTTGTTTTTTACCTTGAACATGCTCCATGCTGCTCAGTAGCTTCTAGTCCATCTATATATAGAGAGAGACACCACTAACATGTTGGTGCTAATGGCAGCAGCACGAAAGAAATCCTTTAGTGCAAATAATATGCTGAAGTCTCCACCAAAAATTGAGGTATTTTAATGTGACAGTGGCTAAGATCAGCAGGGATCACTTTGTTGTGAGTGCAGACGTTCCCCCGTCAGAGATTATCATTCACACTGAAGCGCTCCTGTTCTTGTCCTCCACCCCATGTTTGGATATGTCCGGCTGCACTGGGAAAGAAATGAATAGTGGGGTTGTTTCAGCAGAGGCCATTGACTCCTTAAGCTTCTTGGCAGAAGGAGCTCAAGTCAAACAGCCCTGTGCATTGGAGATAAATGCAGTTCTTAAAGGGGCCCGTCTTGCCGTGCCAAGAAAGTAGCTATAGGAAGGCTGAAAACGGCAAACTGGGCTCCGTTCTAAATTCTACAGGAAACCCTTTTTTTTTTAAAAGGTATTTGCGCACTTGAGAACTCACATGTCCAAACACAAGGGGGCAAATTCACTAAGTTTTGAAGTTGCGCACAGGGGTAGCGTAAGTTTGCGAAGTTGCGCTAGCGTTAATTCGCCAAGCGAAGCGAAGTTTCGCTAGCGATGGTTCATGTGCATACGGCGCCAGGCGTATTTTCGCCAGCGCTCCGCAAATTCACTAAAATCCGAAGTTGCGCACAGGGGTAGCGTAAGTTTGCGAAGTTGCGCTAGCGTTAATTCGCCAAGCGAAGCGAAGTTTCGCTAGCGATGGTTCATTTGCATACGGCGCCAAATTCAAATTTCAATGGAGGAACACGTATCTGCACTACAAATGCCTAGAAAACCTTCAAATCAGCAAATAAAAATGTTATTTTGCCCTACACATGTGCCCACTGTCTTGGTAAGTTGCCATGAGTCAGGAAATGTAGGGGGGAAGGAGGGGAGCCCCAAAAATATTTTTGATCTTTTTCAGCCTATCACCCATCATGTAGAAAACACGCCAGCGTTTTTTGGGACTTAGAAAAAAATTTGACTTTTTTTGAAACAATCCCTATCTACTCTATTGCGCTTCGCCAGGTCTGAGGTGGTGATGGAAGTCTAGCGTAAAAGGTAGCGTTCAGTACACTGCGCAAGTTAGTGAATTTGCGTAGTTACGTCGCTAGCGAAAATTCGCCTGGCGTAAGGGTGCGAAGTAACACTAGCGAATTTACGCCAGCGTTCGTTAGTGAATTTGCGAAGTACCGAAAATGCCAAACGCTAGCGAAGTAACGCTAGCGTTCGCGCTTAGTGAATTTGCGCCAAGGTGTGTCAATAACTCTGTATGCTAATATCATGGTCATAAATATAAAAATATTCGGGTAAGATTCTTTATTAACCACTGACACGTATATCCAGGGTATAATGTCATTGTAGCATGTCCCAAAAACAAACAGTGCTTTGTATGCTTCCCATGCAGGTTTCAGCTTTTTCCCTTCTCTCTTGCAGGGTGTGCGAGGACCCGAGGGAAGCGCAGGGGCCAAAGGTTATCCTGGCAGGCAGGTGCAGTAAATCTTACCATGCTGTGAGCAGGTTACTTCAATGCAGGGGTCTGGGTGTGCAGGTATATACGTATAATTGAGACCAGGGACCCTTTTTATACCTTAACCAGCCATGTATTTCCAAAGCCTTTTCAACATGGAAGTCTGTTGCAAATCAATCCCTTTACCTTTTACACAAATAAAGAGTCGATTGTGTAAGGGTTGCAGAGAAACCCTAAATCTAAATTGTAGCATATATTAAATAACTCTTTTTCTATTGTTTTTGGTTATAAATATTTTGAATGATGTGTTCCTCAACCTAACAATTTTTTGGCAGCTGCAAGTGACACACTGCTGTGAGTCACGGACGGATTTCACCTGCTCTCATTGGCTGATTCCAGCATGAGCAAAAGCAGGGTTTGCAGTAGGAAAACATTATTAGGTTGCGGAAGCACGATAAAAATTAAAAAAAAACCAAATGATTACACTTACATTGTTATATTCCCTTTGTATTCATCAAATGTAAAAAGAAAGTGTAAAATAATATTTTGCAGGGTCTTTCCTGGACCTGTAAAAGTGTTCCTAACTGCGCTTCTCCCATGATTATTCTTGTATCTTCCCAAAGACCCCTATTTACTGATTCCTAAGCACATAGCACATATACAGTCTTCAGAATCAGAACAGACAGTAGAACAGGGAGGGCAGATGTGACTAAATACAGGCCAATGCAGAGCGGGGAGCCATGCCTCTGCTATTTCCCTTTAAATTGGTCTCTGTACCTCAAACTAGAGTCCTGCAGCGGGTCGGGTACCTGCGGGTTATCCGCAAAAATCTGTGGTACCCTGAGGGTTGCGGGTAGAAGTTCTGGGTGCGGGTAAAGACGTGGTGTCTACTCGAATAGCGATATTCACTCCTTTTTTGGGTCACGTCTACTTCCGATGACGTCACATGACAGCACTTCCTGATTCTTGATGGTCAGCGGGTCCAGGTTGCGCATAAGGTACTTGCGGGTAGGGTCGGGTAGCGGTTCCAAGCTGGTTAGAATGCGGGTTGCGGGTACGGGTTGCGTATTGCAGGTTGCGGGTACAGATTCCAAAAAATGGACCCGCGCGGGACTCTACTTCAAACTCTCTATGTGCACTAGACTTGCAGCTATAGAGAAATATATCTATATTAATTGATAGTAAGCAGATTCTGTATAAATATGGGATAATACATCTCTTAGCTTATCACAGAACTGACTACATAGAGTTACAAAGTAAATGTGCTGGTGGAGATATACAGGTAATAGAATTCTAAGATGTATTTTTATTTCCTTTTCCCGTTTTCTGTAGGGGGTATTTTAACTCTTATCTTGTATAGAACCCCGAATGGAGTTATGTTACAACGTCTTCTGGACTTTGTTACAATTATATTATTGTGTGTGTATGTATATATATATATATATATATATATATATATATATATATATATATATATATATATATTTATTAAATATACATATATATATGTATATATATAATCTTTTCCCTTGTATGTCTAACCTGCAGCCTTCCAGCTAAACTACAGCTCCCAGCAAACAGCTGTAGCGGGACACAGGCTGGAAATCCCTCCTCGATTTGATTTCATTGTGACAGCTCTGAATCTGTATTCTTTTCCTTCTCTGTCTTATTTTTAGGGCTTGCCTGGACCAATAGGAGTTGCTGGGCCCAAGGGAAACCGGGTTAGTGTCACTGTTTAATTATTAGCCATAGAAAGAACAGTCGGGTCTGACCCAGGGCAGCAAAGGGTGATTTTGTGGCATTTTATTATGCAGAGACAGCAACACATTTATTCCGAGTATGTATCTACATTAAAAACACATTTTCCGACAATGGCGGCTCCGAAGCCAGATGTAACTGCTTCCCCGCTGCTTATATTGAATCCCGTGCAGTCTTTAACTGGGCTTGTTTGTGACAACAATCACAGCTCAATGATGGCAGCACACCATATCCTTAAGGTACATCAGGGAGCCCTGGTAAAGATAATGTTAAAAGGCCCATAAGAAGTAAAGTAGAGGCACAGTGGTTAAAGTAGCCTATTACTTCCCCGCACCCAGTAAACAGAACTGCGCTAATTTCAGGCAGGGGTCCCACTCTCACAAAACCCAGCTCCGGCACTTGAGAAACAGTTTACATGACTTGAACATCAAAACCAAGAGCACATCTTGAAGCCATACACAAATGGGCTATTTATGTTCTATTCCTCCAGTGTCCCAGGGTGTGCTGGCTCCTCTAAAAGGACCGATTCTGTACAGTCTCATTGCAGGTTTAGGTTGGCACAGCAAACATAGTGTCTCTTGTATCCCAAAAAGGTTAAAGGGGCAGAGGCAAATATCAAGCTTTATTTGAAAAAATGATCTTGTGTTTCCTTCTGAAAGGCCTTCCTTTCCAGCTTGCCAAAGTCACAAATGCTATAGGGAAATGGTAGTCGCTGCCCTTATTTTCCAACCAAATTTGTCTTTATTAACACTTTGATTGCAAAGAAATTGGTCATTATATGCAGCCACATTGGAATATTGTGTATATATTGTATATATATTCTGCAGCTAACTGTAATGGTGGCCATACACGGGCAGATAAAGCTGCCGATATCGGTCGTTTGGACCAATTTGACAGCTTATCTGCCCGTGTATGGGGGCTTCCGACGGGTCTTCCCGATCGATATCTGGCCACGATATTGATCGGGAAGGTTTGATTTTTTTACCGACCGACCCGTCGGAGCCCCTTGGCGTATCGTAATTCGATCATTCGGCCTTACGGCCGAACGTTCGAATTACCCCCGATATAGCCCGTTAGTGGCATATCGGGGAAAGATCTGCTTGTTTTGCGATGTCGCCAAACGAGCGAATCTTTGAGTCTATGGCCAGCTTCAGTCCATTGCAAGCACCACTGGTAGCAAGGGGTTAACAGACATTATAGTGAAGCACTGTGATCTTAATGTGAATGTTGGTAAATTTGTCATCTTACACAATCATTGGGTAAAACTAAAGCGAATCCATGCACAAGTCAAATACGCAGTAAACTGAATATTGTTTCTGAACGATAGAAGGAATGATCCTATGCACAAATCACTTCCTGTTATGCAGAATACCTTTTAGCCCTGTGTCGGACTTTGTATTGCTTGAACTTTATAGAATTTTGTTATTTTAACAAACATTGACTTCCTGGAGCCTTTTTTAGTGCCGTGGTCCAATGCTTTTAGGATCAGTGCACTTTCCCCACGTATCATTTTCATCTACTCTATGGGGCAAATTCACTAAGATTCGTAGTTGCGCCAGGCGTAACTTCACCGCACTTCGCCAAACTTCGCCAGGCGTAGTTTCGCCAGCGCTTCACAAATTCACTAAAATCCGAAGTTGCGCTCAGGGGTAGCGTAAGGTTGCGAAGTTGCACTAGCGTTGATTCACTAAGCAAAGCGAAGTTACGCTAGCGATGGTTAATTTGCATACGGCGCCAAATTCAAATTTCAATGGAGGAATACGTATCAGCACTACAAATGCCTAGAAAACCTTCAAAACATCAAATAAAAATTTTGTTTTGCCCTACACATGTGCCCACTGTCTAGGTAAGTTGCCATGAGTCAGGAAATGTAGGGGGGAGGAAGGGGAGCCCCAAAAAAATTTGCGATCTTTTTCAGCCTATCACCCATCATGTAGAAAACACGCCAGTGTTTTTTGGGACTTAGAAAAAAAATTGACTTTTTTTGAAGCAATCCCTATCTACTCTATTGCGCTTCGCCAGGTCTGTGGTGGCGAAGGAAGTCTAGCGTAAAAGGTTGCGTTCAGTACACTGCGCGCGTTAGTGAATTTGCGTAGTTACGTCTGTAGCGTTAATTCGCCAGGCGTAAGGGTGCGAAGTAACACTAGCAAATCAACGCCAGCGTTCGTTAGTGAATTTGCGCAGTAACGAAAATGCCCAACGCTAGCGAAGTAACGCTAGTGTTCAGCGCTTAGTGAATTTGCCCCTATGGGTCCCAGCCAAAACGCAGCCCATCCTGCCTGATGCAGAGGGAAATGCAGCTTGTTGTATGTATTCTGTATGAATATAAGTGCATGCCCAAATTATAGGGATGCAACAAATCCGAACCCTCATTTTTATATGCAAATTAGAGGAATGAAGGGTTAAAGTGAACCTTGTGCACAGTGGGGCTCATTTATATAGCTTTTTAAATATGGCAAAAATGGTGAATATTTATTTGCACACTCTGCGTTCGAATTACGGCATGACTTTGGGGTCGGAGAAAATATTCGCGAATTGTGAATTTGAGTTACTGTCAACGGCATTTTCATGCACACCCTCCTCACACGCAAAATCCTGTCTCATTTGCGAGCCAGTGCAATATCTAAGCGTTCAGGAAAAAGCATGGTCAACTATTTGCGAATATACAGTATATGCAATGCGCGAACTTTATAAATGACCCCCAGTGTATGTAATAGAAATGACAATTTGTGTGACAAAATGGCACATGATTTTAAGGATCTGGTGTGCCCAGGTACTTGGATTCGGCCAAAGACGAATTCTGCAGAGAAAGCCTGAATCTTGAACCGTATCCTGGATTCAGTGAATCTCTACCATTTTATAAAGGATAATGTGCCCGCTGTTAAAAGTGTATTGAAGTGTGCACTATTGTGTTATGTGTATAAAAGGCAGCCGTCTCGTTGATTTACTGTATAAAGGGCACATTATAAATATCACAGTGCCAGTCTTTTAGCTATACATTCCCAAATAAGGGCAAGTAAAAGCTACAGCTAAACATGACATTGGTTTGTGTTTTACTGTGCCCGTCACCCACAGCCATTACTTTGGCACGTTTGTATAAATGTAGCTCTTAGAAGGTTGCTTTCTTTTTGTTTTTTTTGAGTCTGGAGTGAATGTAATTGTCTTCCATGCCTATGTGTGTTATCCAATAAAAACACCTTTGTTACTGCAGATTCCCTGTGCTTAAAAGGTTGCAGGCACCGGCTTGGCTCCCTTCTGCATAGAATGCCGTGCTCCCTGGTGTGAGGGTATGTGCCCTTGGACTACATCGTGGAAGCCAGCACCATGCAGTCCATGGGCATATACACTTGCCTCAAGGTTTATTTCATCACGGAGAGCCTCAGACCAGCGCTGGAGGAGACGTGGCTCTACCATCGGCTCAGGAAAGTGGGCAGAATGGGGTGCAGAACCACTGCTGACATCTTTTTTTTTTTTTTTCTATTCCTTATAGGGCTACATTGGCCCCCCTGGTTTATTTGGGCTGCCTGGCGCTGACGGAGAACGTGTGAGTATTAGCTCTGAGTTTGAGGAAATGTTATGCTTATTTTACTGTACCCTCCTAGTGATGACAAGGAGTCCTACGTTATCAAAATACATTCTGAAACATCAAACCTGAATACACTCCTTTGCCACATTTTTTTTTTGCAGTGATTCAGGGAGAGAATAGGACAGTACGGCAGCTGCCTACCATGTGCAAATAAATAGAAATATACAGACAAGGAATGTTTTCTGCACACAGTAAGCTGTAACCATAGGCCAGTGATTCAACTGTCCAAAATGATTTATTTCAAACAAAATGTACCATATTTATAGAGTCCAACAAAAAGGCAAGTCAAATCCCAAGGAAATCCAGGCCTGGTTTATTTGTATTTTTGCATTGGGATAATGTGAGGCGTCCAGTGTCCAACATCCCACAAAGTGTCCTACATCCCACAATGGCGTACTCTATTTGCACCAATCATTGATTAGAAAGTGGGCCACCCCAGGAGAACCTTTTACCACCATATTATTAGACTGTAAAGCAGCATGGTAGCCCTGTGCCTTCATACTAATAATCCAAGGCTATTGCTTAGAGTTCTAAAGTATAATTTACAAGACTGAGGTCATTATACTCTTCTCAGCTTTATTCATTTTGCTATATACGTATATATATATATATATATATATATATATATATATGTAGTTTTCACTTGGCCAATTGTAATGGACTTTCTATGCCAGAGCTTGAACAAACGAGACATTTTCCCATGCAGTGAAGCAAACAGTAGAGGCTGGGTCTGGCTTAACACGTTTCCATTTGACTGATCTAAAAACCAATTCCCTGTGATGTTGTAAGAACTAATTATAAACAAGCCTTTATTCTGCCCTCTAAGTCATTAAATGCATAAATAAACAGCAGGGCCCATGGAAGGTTGCTTCGTGCGGAGGGAGCCAGACGCACTCCCAGTGCCCAGCGACAGAGGAATGTTGTGGTTTCCCTGCTAATTAAATAGTGGACAGTAAATAAGTGTTTGTGATACATCTTATATGTTACACACAATTTGTGATAATTGTGCTAAGCACCAAGAGGGCATCAATCTCTGGGAACTACATATTGCAGAGTCCTTGCATTCCTTACAAGAAAATGTGATTGCAATTGAAAGCAGCATTGGTTTGATCCGTTCCGCGCTGCAGGTTCTGTTCCTTAAAACAATATGGCAGAAGCCAGCTTTCTTTCAGACAAGTGTCTTGAACAAGAACAGAGAGCCCCCTAAAACTGACACCCTATTCCAGTCTGTTTGTTTGACCTTGCCCCTGCATTTATTTATATAACTCCTGCTCCTACTACTTTAGGGGTTGCTCCCCTTTACTTAAGAAAGAAACCCATACTCTGTCCCTAACCAATCCAAAAAGATGGCTCAGAACAGCTGTGCTCCATCAAGCAACTGCCATATCGGCTATCAACTGCCATATCGGCTGGCATCACTATCACTTCATGTACCTGGCTCTGTGGCAGGAGCTTGTGCTCTGGAATCATGGAACAGATTGGCAGATCTGATCTGTTTACTAATCACTAACAAGATGCAAAGAATGGTGGGCAGTAAAAATAAAAGATCAGACAGGGTGTCTGTGCAGCCAGTTCAGGCAGGTGAGTGTAAGGCCATTCTGTGGTGTTTGGCTTGTGCATCCAGTGAGAGGGAATTATAGTTTATGCAGGAACCTTATATTAAAAGTATGGCTTTACTTCCCCTTTAGCAATGCCAAACAAGACCTATCCTAATCAAGCAGTTAAAATAAGATGCAGTCTGGCTTTTGTTAACCCTAAATTACTAAGAAATCAACCCATGCCAACATTTTCTAGCTAGAAACGACAGCGTTCTTAAAAAATGGGTGGAGACAGAGCAGGAAGCGCAGTACCTACGCTGCAAAATATCCTTTTATTAGACACTGCATATTACGAGCATAGTTGCCCTCTTTTTTAGACAAGGCGACTCTGCTTGAAACATGTAGGGGATTATTTATCAAAGTCCGAATAGTAAAATCTCAGAAAGTTCAAGTTTTATTTCACTAGAAAACTCAAAATTTTAGAGGAATTTTTCGTCATTTATTGTACCCCAATGCTGCAAAAAGACAAAATCTGAAAATCCGACAAGTCCAGTATAAGTCAACCGGAGAGGCAGCTATCCCAAATTGAAGTTATCAGGGTCTTCAGTGGGTTTAGCCCGAAAATCCGACTTTTTCGGGTAAGAACTCCAAAAGCAGGAAAAAAGCCTGCTCAATTTTCTCTGATTAATTTGGGCTATTTTATTAATAAATAAAGTCTAATCGAGCATGGGAGTTTGGTCGTGTTTTTTTCTTTTTTAATAGTAAATAACCCCCGTGGTGTCACTGCGCGTTCTGGTCTGTCTCCATCCACTTTCTACGTATTTGTCACATTGTGGTACCTGGGATGTGGTACAGGAGCATACATTTAGGACAAAAAGTATATTCTGGGATAAATATTTATTTATTCCAGCTTTATGATCCTTGGTGCCGGCCGGCACAGGTCCCACTACCCGTTCAGCAATTAAACGCTTATGCAATCAAACCGATAGCATACATTACAGATAAACTATCCCTGTAATGCTGCTTTAATGTTACTTGGGGGGTCCTTTAACACTGAAACTCTTTTTTTAAGTAGGATATACAGTAACTCCCATACATTGTGCAGTATGAGAGTGATGCTTACTGTTTGCATATAACATTCCTTTTATTTATTGAATGCCTCAGCCATGACAAGCAATATAGCAGCTATATTATAACGAACACTCACGATAACGAACACTCACGATAAGGGAAATATTCATGATTAAGATATATAAAGTGACAACTGTGCCAGAACCAATACAATAACCATCACCCATTGTTGAAGGCAGCATGTGAGGCATAGAAATTAATTTCTGGATTTGATTTAGTGATAGATTAAAATGTTTGTTTTCATGTTTCTGCCCCATCTGACCACCCTGACACCCATCTGACACCCTGGGCCGGCGCTCCTATCAGCAGAAAAACGCACCGGCCCGGGGTTCTTCTAGCGAGCACCATGGAGAGATCCTCTTCCTGCTTCATCGGTTTTCAAATTTTCCCGGGGCAGACGCATGTGCTTTCAGCTCTACTGCGAATGCGCATCTGCGAGAAGACGCGAAAAAGCAGGAAGAGGATCTCTCCACGGTGCACTTTTCTGCTGATCGGAGCACTGTCCTGGAGTGTCAGGTAAGTAAAAATAGTCACTTGGGGGTGCCTAACTTTTGACACCCCAATTGTAAAATGCTATTCCTAAGCACCAAGATTATTACCCCCTTCTCTACTGTGCGTAGGGGCTGATGGGGCAGAATAAGATTTGGCACAGCCTGTTTTCCTGCGACCTGCCTACGCGTGATTACCTTGTTGAACCTGAAACTTAAAGTCTCTCCTTTGTTTCCTCACAGGGTTTGCCTGGAGTTCCCGGGAAGAGGGGCACCATGGGTAGGCCGGTAAAGTTTTTCCTTGTCTACTTTGCAGACTTTGTATAATAAAACAGGAATCAGAGTCTTCCTGCCACTAACTGTAAAATAATTTTTCCCTACAGCAGCAGTAGGTACATGGTGGGCATGACCTCACAGCGTCCCAGTCCTGTTACCATGTCAGTTTGTACTGAGCCCTAAAAACTGGGGATCACATCCATAGCTTTACTCGAGCTAATTCCCGCTGCTTAAAGGGCATCTAAATCCAAACAAAATTACATTAGACATAATCAGAGGGTGGGATCTTTTGCAATTTACATTTTCTATTTTTAATAGATTTTTTTTAACCAATCCAGACTTTCCCAGCTGGAAGACTGGGATCTGAGAACTCCTCAGGCATTTGCCTCAGTCAGTAAAGGTGGCCATACATGGATAGATCCGCTCGTTTGGCGATGTCGCCAAACGAGCAGATCTCCCTCCGATATTCCCACCTTGAGGTGGGCAATATCGGGCAGATCTGATCGTGGGCCCTAGGGCCCAACGATCGGATCCTAGCATTCACAAAAGGGCGGTCGGATCGCGGGACCGCATCAACAAACAGATGCGGCCGCGATCCGACGGGATTTTTAAACCCATCCGATCGAGATCTGCCCGACTTTCGGCCAGATCTCGATCGGGGAAGCCCGTCGGGGGCCCCCATACACGGGCCAATAAGCTGCCGACACGGTCTGTCAGCAGCTTTTATCGGCCCGTGTATGGCCACCTTAACACTAGGGCTAACTTGCCCCTTGCTTTGTGCAGTATAGATCTGCACATATTAAAACAGAGGATTGAGCTGGGCTACCAGAGCACTAGAATATCCACCAGTAGGCCTAGGCTTGGGCTGGTTCTTATCAGACCTTATCAGCACAATAATGTTTCTATTTATCTATTTATCTATCGATTCACAATTTTTATTTGGTAGAACTGCTTTTCTGCTAGTACTTTTGGGACTGCCTCTTACTGTCTGGAAACTTGCTGACCTACCACAATTGTCTCAATGTTCATAGTCAGACATTACGGCTGTGTTTGTTATTCAGACTGGCTGGTCCGAAGAAGACTTATGTGTGGTTGGCTTTTGTGCTTCAATAGAAAGATCCCTGGGCTGGGGCAATCTCTTTCAAAGTGGAGTGCCGACTTGTAGACAAAAATTTCCTTTCTTTGCCATTTGATTGAACGTTTAACATCAGTGGTTCCCAAATTGTGGAGTTGGCCACTCATAGTGGAATCAAATTATTTGCTGCGGGGGAACTTGGCCTGAAGACCAGTTAGGCTACAATTTGGGTAAAATGCTCATGTAGATACTTCTTAAAGGCCAACTTTAAAGGTCAGTTGAGGTGAGATTTGGGGTGAACCTTTTTTATCTATCCTTGATCATTTTTAAACTATATCTGGATTGCAGTTACAGTCATGTTTTCATATATCTGTAAGCTTGTTATGAACTAAAAGGGCCCTGGCCAAATGTTGGACCTCAAAAGTCCAAGGGCTTGCACCAGAAAAGTCAGAAAACCTTTGTTCTACATATTGCCTCAGTGTAATAGCTAGAAGATGTCATTGGGAACCATGACTTCCAGCAAATAAAGCCCTGTCACCTTCTTCATGGTATTCCTATTAAAGGGCACTCTCTGGTGTCCTGCTTTTATACTTAGTGTACTCTGGGGCCCTAGAGCTCTTCATCCGGGTATTTAACTTGCCCTGAGTTGTGCCTTTGTCTTTATCTCTATGAGATGGTAGAAGATGGGAGGATCAATCAAGCAGATTTCTTAGTCATCACCTGTAGCCTCCCAATTCTTAGAGCCTGGTGCACGTACAACGGTTTCCACCATATATCCGTTCACTCACAATTTTCAAATATTGACAGCACCAGTCATGGATTTCTTTGCTTAAAATGCCTTTATTGAGACATGGGCTCAGACCCTGAAACACTTGGCAAAGTGTATCGGGGTCTGAGCCCATGTCTCAATAAAGGCATTTAAGCAAAGAAATCCATGACTGGTGCTGTCAATATTTGACAATTAAACGATGGAAGGATAGCAAGAGTTGGGGTTGAGAAAACAGCAATACTGATGGAAACTTGTTGTACTTCTGATACCCACAGCAGTATTGGCCAACCTATTTATGTGCTCTACAAAGCAATGTACCAAAATCCCAAAAAATCCAGCAGTATAATATTTATTTATGTTTATATAGTAAGTGCCAGTTCTTGTAATCATAATCATTGTTGTTACGGCACACACAGCATGAATGTTACTGGCACCTACCTCTTTCAAACAATCACATCTTGAGATCTCGTGTTCTTAAGCAGCTGCAGAAATGAGTTTAAAGTGCTGCCATTGGACCCAGAAAATGATGTTTCTGCTGTAAGAGTTGTTGTAAGTGAGTTGTGCTTGGCTTCAAGTCCAAATACGTTACCTTCATGATTTGCCTGTGGATGTCTTCTGTCAGCCAGACAGTTGGTTACTATAAAGGCAGAAGGGGCACTACAACAACTATTAGTCTATATGCAGAGTGTGCTCTACATACTTCTCTACATGTTCTCTCCAGGGGCGTTTCGGGCAGTAACACTGCCCCCCTGCCGCCCATCACCCTCACCTTAACAGCCGACGGGCATCCAATGGAGTCTGTGTTGATATCGCAGAGAGGGAAATTGCTCTCTCTGTACTTGAAAAGCCGAATAACCGGAAATTTGGCTCTTTAAGTTACCAGGAGCGGATTATTGCTGCCCCTGGTAACGTCTGCAGAGTTACCGCCTGAGGCAAGGTGTTCACCTTTCCTCATGGCTGAAACACCCCTGCTTCTCTCTGAACATCTGCTTTAGGTTTGCAGTATTTCTAGATCATCAATAATGATAATCATAAAATCCTTGTGTACTGCCAAACAGAACCTCCTGTAGACTGCCAGTCCTCATAGGGTCTACCAATAGCCAATCACAGCCCATATTTGGCACCTCCAGAAACTTTTTGCATGCTTGTGTTACTCTCCAACTTATTTGAATGTAGCTTACGGGTAAAAAAAATGCTGGGGACCCCTAATCTAGACCCTGTCTGTCTTTCATATAGAGACCAGGCTTAATTTCTGAGACTTTGCTTGCTCTTTTCTAATGAATGCAAGCTTTTGAGACGAGGGACCCCTTGTGCATGTGTATTTTATGCCATTAAATGTTCCTCCTGCAGTTCCAAAGCCATAAAAAAAAAGCCCTCATTACCTTAAATAACCCCATTAAGCGGAAAAGTGGAAAAGCAACTTCCTGCTGTAAGAATACTGTAATATGTGTTTTATTGGGTTTACACTGACTAGTTGGAGAGCGGCTGCCTGTGTTGAGTCTAATGGAAAGAGGTGTGTGGTGACATGGTGCAGTTGCTTCCAGTCCCAGTAGTGTGTCGGAAGGAGTTGGCAGTTTGTGCCCCTTATACTGTGATCCAGCTAGTGAGACTTATGCCCTAAGGATCTTTTGCAGGTGTTGTTTGTTTAGTGCATTCATTCTTTATGAAGTTCCCCGTCGCTTGAACTCCAGAATAAAAACGTATAATTCTTGATCTGTACATAAAAATGCAGTCTTTTTTTTTCTGGCCATGCACACCGTTAAACTTTTATAAAAGGGCATGATGCCTACTCTATGCCATAAAGCTGACATATCCCAAGACTAACAGTGATGGGAAACCCAGTGCTATGTCAGCCATACGCCCCCTCCATGAACTCATACTGTCCAGGGAGTTGTTTTTGGCTTTTGCCACTACTTTTATTCATAGGCAGAAATTGCCGTATCCATAACATAATGAGCAACTGCCAGAAATGCGAAACATTTTGAAACTCTTCATTAGAAAGACTGCGTCATGCTCTGGGCTCCAGCCAAGACTGTTAATGATCCCTTAAAGACACTGTCCCTACAAACCCAAAGAACTCAGAAGAGCAACAACACTAGTACCCAGCTGGCAGCATTTTTTTTTTTTTTTAAAGGGGAACTATTCAGAAACTTATTTTCAAATATCTTGTTAATTATGCATCATTCTTTCTCTAAATTGAACCTATTTTTTTATTATATGTTTTTATTTAGTTTTCAAACATAAAATAATGGGAGTTTGGAGTTACATAAAAGAAATTTCCATTGTCAATGTGTTCATAGCTAATTATCTAGAACAAACCAAGTTACAAGTTAGTATAGCTAACCTTAGTAAGATGATAAATAATACGCCCATATTTTCTCTCATTATAGATAAAGAATAGTCAATTACTTGTGTGTAGCATCCGATTTATTTGGTGACTCCTGGGGGGTGATCGTAGATTTTGCGTCTGTGAATGGGAAAGGTTTTGGACGTACAGATCTGTTTCTTGTACGATGGGATTATTAGATAATCTTTCTGTGTCGAACCAAGTAGTGTGTCTAAATGCGTAAATCAGGGGTCCTCAAACTTTTTAAGCAGAGGGCCAGTTCACGGTTCCTCAGACTGTTGGGGGGCCGGACTATAGTTAAAAAAAAATCCATCAATTATCCATGCAAGAAGCAGCCAAGATATTCTGCCTGTGCCAACAGCACACAAAATCTGTACCTGTGCCAGCCAGCAGCACCCAAAATATTGCCCCCAATCTGTACATGTGCCAGCCAGCAGCACCCAAAATATTGCCCCCAATCTGTACATGTGCCAGCCAGCAGCACCCAAAATATTGCCCCCAATCTGTACATGTGCCAGCCAGCAGCACCCAAAATATTGCCCCCAATCTGTACATGTGCCAGCCAGCAGCACCCAAAATATTGCCCCCAATCTGTACATGTGCCAGCCAGCAGCACCCAAAATATTGCCCCCAATCTTTACATGTGCCAGCCAGCAGCACCCAAAATATCGCCCCAATATGTACCTGTGCCAGCCAGCAGCACCCAAAATATTGCCCCCAATATGTACCTGTGCCAGCCAGCAGCACCCAAAATATTGCCCCCAATATGTACCTGTGCCAGCCAGCAGCACCCAAAATATTGCCCCCAATCTGTACATGTGCCAGCCAGCAGCACCCAAAATATTGCCCCCAATCTGTACATGTGCCAGCCAGCAGCACCCAAAATATTGCCCCCAATCTTTACATGTGCCAGCCAGCAGCACCCAAAATATCGCCCCAATATGTACCTGTGCCAGCCAGCAGCACCCAAAATATTCCCCCCCCCAAATCTGCACCTGTTGTGCCAAAAAAATTCATTGCCCCCAGCCCCCCCAAATCTGTACCTGTTGTGACAAAAAAAAATGCATTTCCACCCCCCAGCCCCCCGTACCCCCAAATCTGTACCTGTTGTGACAAAAAAAATGCATTTCTACCCCCCAGCCCCCCCAAGTCTGTACCTGTTGTTGTGTGTCCAATATCAGCAGCAGTTCAGTCGCCACTCACCAGGCACAGGCAGTCACCCACAGTTTTTCAGGAGCCAGGAGGAGACTTATGCAAGAACGCCGGTCGCACCCATACGACGCGCCAGGGCCCAGGCCACACTACACAGGCGCACAGGTCCCTGCTGACGTCACCGCGCACGCCAGCGCGGCGGCGCGCCTCTCTTTATGCCGGCACATCATTGGATGCATGCGCAAGTGACAGTCGCTGGGCTGGTTTGCTGCTGCCCTGCTGCCAGACGGATCCAGCCAGCAGGACAAGTAGAGACTGCCTGGCTGGGTCTCGGAAGTCGGAAGCAGAGCGGAACTCTGCAGGGGGCCTGGGGCAGCCGCACAAAGTTGAAAATTTAAAGAAAAATAAAAATTAAAAAAAAATTTCCTTTTGTATATTGCGCCCCCCTATGACTGCGCCCTAAGCGATAGGGGGCCGGGTAAATGACATTGGAGGGCCGTATCCGGCCCGCGGGCCGTAGTTTGAGGACCCCTGGCGTAAATAGTAAGGTGTCTAATGAGCAGGAAGGGAGGCAATATAGTTTATCCAGGTTAAGAAGAATGTTTCTGTATTTTGTTCTTTATTTGTCATAGATTCCAACCAATCCATGTGAAAAATATGGTGGAGTTTTTGTTTGACTAGTGAGAGAGGGGGAGAGGATGGAGAGAGCCAATGATGTTTTTCTGTTAGTCTTTCTGCTAAATGCCTCACTGAACCTGTAAGTTTTAATTGTGTGGGGGGGGGGTATTCTGAAAATTCACCACGATATCGTGAAGGGACCCGTCTGTTGTTTCAGAGATTTCCAATATACCTGAACATCTCCTCATAATTGTTGGATACTAGGACAGAGCCAAGGACAATATACAAGGTCAGCCCTAGGTTGTTGACATCATTTGTCTGAGTTTGTAGTGCCTGTATGGTGTTTCCGAAGTGGTGTAAGATAGGATGGATGTAGTATCTGTAGCGACATTTCCTGATATTTGCTGGCAGATAATGTTTGCATCGTTTTTGAAGTATCTTGGCAGCATCTGTTTGCGGGATTTCGGAGGTCCAATTGTAATTGAACCTATTTTAAATTTTGCATTCCACTCCAGGTTGGTTGTATAACGTAGTGGCCCCCTTACACTAAAAAATAGCTATATAACTGGGGATTATGGTTAAAGAGGTGGTTCACCTTCAAATTAACTTTTAGGGGCAAATTCACTAACCTGCGGAGTTGCGCTAGCGCAGGCTTCGCAACACTTCGCCGCACTTCGCCAGGGCGCTGCTAATTCACTAAAATTCGAAGTTGAGCTCAGGGAGGTGAACGGTAGCGAAGTTGCGCTATCGTTAATTCGTCAAGGAAAGCGAAGTTACGATAGTGATGCCTAATTTGCATACGTGCCAAGTTAAAGTACAATGGACGTATGTGTAGCAGCAAATACATTACACTACACAAGCCTGGGAAAGCTTAATAAAATAAAATAAAGTTGTTATTTTGCCCTATACATGTGCCCACTGTATAGTTTATGTGTCATATGGTAGGAAATGTAGGGGGGAAGGAGGGTACCCCCAAAAAAAATTACGATCTTTTTCAGCCTATCACCCTTAAAAAAGGAAAAGACGCCAGCGTTTTTTGGGACTTTTTTGAAGCAATCCCTATCTACTCTATTGCACTTCGCCTGGTCTGAGGTGGCGAAGGCAAGTCTGGCACAAGAGGTAACGTTCAGTAAAATGCACAAGTTAATAAATTACCTTAGTTACGTCCCTTCGCCATAGAGCGACTTTGCCTGGCGCAAGGGTGCGAAGTAGCGCTAGAGTAGGTCCACTTCACTAGTGAATGTACGCCAGCACCCGTTAGTAAATCAGCGAAGTAACGAAATGATGTCACACTGGCGAATTTGCGCTAGCGTTAAGCGCTTCGCGCTTTAGTGAATTTGCCCCTTAGAATGGCCACTTTTCACTTAGTCTTCATTATTTATTTTATATAGTTTTTGAATTGTTTGCCTTCTTCTTCTGACCCTTTCCAGTTTTAAGATGAGGTTTACTGACCCCATCTAAAAAACAAAGGCTCTGTAAGGCTACACATTTATTGTTATTGCTACTTTTTATTACTCATCTTTCTATTTAGACCTTCTCCTATTCATATTCCAGTCTCTTATTCAAATCAATGCATGATGGCTAGTAGTGATGTGCGGGCCGGCCCACTACCTGCGTGTCGGGCGGGTTGGGGCCGTCCTTGCATGCTTCTTCGCGGGTGCGGGTTGAGCTCTTCTCCTGCTCTCCCCGCCTGCCACCGTCAAATGCCGGCTTCCGACTTCTGGGTTTGTCTTTTAGAGACGCTGCGCTTGCTTGTCCCGCCGCGACCCACAAATCCCGACCCACACATCACTAATTGCTAGGGTAATTTATACCCTAACCACCAGATTGCTGAAACTGCAAACTGGAGAGCTGCTGAATAAAACGCTAAATAACTCAAAAACCACAAATAATAAAAAATGATAACCAATTGTAAATTATCTCAGAATATCACTCTCTACTTCATACTAAATGTTAATTTAATGGTGAACCACCCCTTTAAGTAAATGGTCCCTGTCATTATGTACAGTTAGGATATTGAGATGCAGCCATGCTGGACCGGGGATATACTTTCCTTATGTTTTCTGTGCAGTGCTTTAACTGACAGTGAAATACTAGTGTGTATTGGTATGAGCTCACCAGGAATACATAGAGGTAATAGCGTGCTTCCATTACAGGGCAGCTTTGGAATCAAAATCTAAATGGAATATTTACTGTCCAGAACACGTCTTGACTTGTGCCCAGTGGGGGCTGTTCTTTGCAAAGAATATTTTATATCTGGAGGGAGGTATAAAGATTTACTATTGGAAAGAATGAACTAGTGGGTTTCACACCAGCTGTCGCTGTCCCCTGCATGTTAACTGCATTTATATGAGGAACTCTACGCTCTTATTTTTTGGATCAAAACCTACGTGTAAGCAGCCATATTGCCAAAACAGGCAGTCAGTAATCGGCTGCAGTAGCACAATTTATAATGCACTTGTATTCCAAATTCAGTCTGAATGCTTGTATTTGTTGTATCTGTTAAAGAGTTAGTCAGGGCAAGAATTAGGGGTAGGCATAAGGGGCATGTGACATTTTCTTGGAGAGCAGAGTCCGAAAACTCATCAGCTACAAAAAACCACTGTAGCTCTGTCCAATGGACAGAACGAGGACATAATCCAAGTCTGGATGTAGCGTGATGCCTTGCTATAAACAAGCTGTTTCTTTGATCTTGGATATTCATGTATTCATGAAAGGAAAAATATCCCAAACTACTTTCTATTTTGTATTTAAAGTAAGGCATTTGGGCAGTAAAATTGTCCTTCACTTAGAAGCTCCAAACCATGATGTGAATATGATCTTACGTACACCTTTACAGGATATGCCTTAATAATCGAGATGCCAGGGTTTATAAGAACATACTAGAATCAGAAAGTAAGAAATAAGTCAATATGGACAGTAGCATTTAGGACGCACTGCAGTTTTGGGCATTAGTGCAATCCAGACCTTGTGTTGCTCTTACTGGTTGGATGTTCCTTGTGTTCAGCAACAGTTGCATTCGTTGATGCACACTACAAGCCAAATCAGCCTGTTGGAAATTGTTGCGGTATGTGTGACTACTTCCAACACACTGATTTGGATTTAGCTTCTGCAAGAGCGATCCAAATTGTCTGAGAAACCTGATACGACTTCCTGGGATTGCATTGTAGCCCAAATGCCAAATATGCACAATGCCTGGAAGACAAATCAGTATGGAAGTTGAAAAATGCCCTGGGGATTCTTGGAACTTTGGCATTGGTGGGACCAGTCGGAAGGACATTTAGGTTAAAATTTAGGGAGAAAGGTTTTGTGTTCTCCTAGATACCCTTGAAAGATCTGCTTGAAGGCCAGGTAGGGTAAGATTTGGGTTGAAAATGTGCTGTCCTGTGTGTTCTTGAAACTATGGCTGATATACTGATGGTTTCGGTAGCAATAATCTAAAGGAGACCATAGTTTGGAACCACAAAGGGAGCTTGAACCGAAAAAGCTACTGGTCTAAGGATATATTCAGTTGAGTATCCTCTACTGTAAATAAAGGATAATGGGAAGGTCACGGGACATGGTATGGACATAGATTATAGGGATGCACCGAATCCACTTTTTTTGGATTCGCCCGAATCCTTTGCGAAAGATTCGGCCGCATACCGAACCCGAATCCTAATTTGCATATGCAAATTAGGGGTGGGGGAGGGGAATACAATTTTTACTACCTTGTTTTCTGACAAAAAGTCAGGGGATTTTCCCTCCCCATCCCTAATTTGCATATGCAAATTAAGGTTCAGATTTGGTTCGGCTGGGCAGAAGGATTCGGCCGAATCCGAATCCTGCTGAAAAAGCCAGAATCCTGGCTGAATCCCGAACCGAATCCTGGATTCGATGCATCCCTTATAGATTATAATGTAAAACTTAGTTTAACCTGTTATGGTTCGATGTATGTTATCCGTCTCACAGTGAACAGTCATTTTGAATGGCATGTTCCACTAGAGCAGTGATCCCCAACCAGTAGCTCTTGAGAAAAATGTTGCTCCCCAACCCCTTGTATGTTGCTCTCAGTGTCCTCAAAGCAGGTGCTTATTTTTGAATTCCAGGCTTGGAAGCAAATTTTGATTGCATAGAAGCTAAGTATAGTGCCAAACAGAGCCTCCTGTAGACTGCCAGTCCACCAAATAGCCAATCACAGCACTTATTTAACTTTTTCATGCTTGTGTTGCTCCCCACTCTTTTTACATTTGAATGTGGCTCTTGGTTAAAAAAGGTTGGGGACCCCTGCACTAGAGGTAACAGTGGCTACGAAACAAGAAAACCCACACCAGACTGAAGATAAAATGAAAGCAATTCCATATGAATTTTAGAGGTACAGCTTTTCTACTTGACACGCTGTGTTTGTGTACTGCTAAATTATCTGCAGCCGGTACAATTGTATTTCTTTTTCTTCTCTTTGTTACCTCTGTTTGTTTGCTTCTCACCCTCCATCGTTTCTCTATTAACATATTGAGGGAGAAACTTGGCGTTCAGCTCCCTCTGTCGGCTTTCTTCTAGACTCCAGATCAGTGCTCTGTACTATGCAGCTTGTTCTCTATGGTGTCCTTTCCACTCATAGCCTCCTCCTGGCTTTGATTGTTTATATCCAACCCCCTTTGCTGGAAAGAAATGATACTATTTATCCACCTTAGGTCCATGCTGTCCAGATTTTCCATGTCGTTTTCCAGCCATCTGATTTGCCGCAAGCTTGCCTGTATTAAGGAGATGATATCATACAAATCACTCTATGGAGTGCAGGGCCGAGGCTTATAAAATGTCCTTGGAGACCTTACCAATGTTATATGTTCACCACATTATTCTTAGCGTGAATAGGTGTTTGTCATTCAATTACTGTCCGTGATAGACAGGCTTTTTCCAGTGGCGGCAGATTGAGGCTTGATTAATGAAGCAGCTTCATTTACAGTTTATTTGCCTTGAAATAGAAACTATGCCATCAGTTTATCCTTTGCAGAATGAGTCTCTATTACAGGACATGGTCTGGAAAATTATATTAGAGCCGGAACTGGTCAGATTTATGTATGTTTTGTCCCTGTACGGGTCTTTTTTGATCTCTTTCGTGATAGGTACGCAAATATTTATAGTAGTAAGACAGAATATTTGCAGATTGGGGTCAGCTTGTATTTGCCGAGGAGTTTATACAGATGTTGCTTTCTAAATATAGACCAAACAGGTGGGGGGGTGTTATTGGCAAGATACGCATTTCTAGAAGTTACACATATACATGCTTAGGAGCAGATGTATAAATCCGAGGAAACTCGTGCAATTTTTTTTTTTCGAATGCTAGTTTATTAAAGAAAGTTTTTTAACATTTCTGCCCGGGTTTTTTCATGGTGCCAGCGAGAATCTCATTTTTCCATTCATTTTCAATGAGGCTGAAAATCTTAAATGTTTTAATAAACTGGGAAAATAAATAACGAAATAAAGTTGTCAGAGAACGTTCCCATTGACTTCTGTACAACCTCGCCCGCTTTGACTTGCCGATTTTTCTGGCGACTTTTCATGGTTTTGTTCTTTAATAAATGGCGCCAATTCGAGGTTACAAAGAATATTCCTGAGTATATTCATACTCGTGTTTTTTGTCGAATTGTGAAAAAAGCCCAACTCTATTTTTGATAAATCAGCCCCTTAGTCTGATATGTAGTAATGCCAACCGTGCAACAACGGAGATCTGATGCTCATCCCTCATTGGCTCCTATAGATTCAAAGGTGCTTGTGTGCCCTTTGAATCGGGTCTCTGAACCGAGATAAGTTAGAACCCTCGGATGGCTCAAGCACAATTTTGGTTAAAAAAGTGTTTTTCCCTGCCGGGGAAATAATGTCGCTGAGCGGATTTTAAACAAGAGCAGGAAATGAATCAACTATGTCAGCGAAACGAAACGCCATTACCAAGATGTGTCATTCGCCCTCTCGCGTCTTATAAAAACAATTTCAAGAAAGGGTTTTGTTCTTAAATAGTAAATGTCCCCCTGGAGGAGCCAGCTGGCTCTGTGTGTGTGCGTTTCATGTACAAGACTGGAAGGCTGACTGGGTAATCACTTTACCTATGAGCCAGCAGGAAAGAGTAGTCCTATTTCTGGAGCCGGAGTCTGTTCTAACATCTGCCAGATTTGCCTTTCCTTCGGCCTAGAAAGAGAATTTAAGCAGAATCAGATGTTCTGCGCACACACAAGGCTTTGCTCTTTCACACGAGCAATGTGGGCTAAAGCTCACGGAGGACACTTTCCAAGGGAGGCCCAGGATGATGGTAATGTTACTTTGTGTTGGGTAACAGGAAGAGAAAGCCAAATGTGTCTTCATCCATGATACAAACAGCAATTTTCTGTTATCACATTAACTTGGGGAGACTGCCTGCTTGGCTTTTGACAGCAGGCAGCTGAGGAGATGCTACTTAATTTAGCACAAAGAGCATGTAGCCATATAATAAGCCTTACCATGTCACTTTAGGACAATGGCACCCAGTAACCTCTTTAGTGGGCTGGACCTTTCCATGCTCAGGGTTAGATACTGATCCATCACCTTGGGTGGTTAATGTTGCACAGCTGGTTAAGAAAAAAAACTTGTAACTGCCTATGCTGTGTGTTTTCAATGACATTTCCCATCTGTACGTGATATATTTATAAATATACCTGCAGCAATGCTTTCTTCTCAGCTTGTTAGTCAAGCCTCCTGCCTGGCTGTTTTAATGATTGATTGTGGAGTCTTGATTCTAGTATATTTTGTGCTCTTACTAGATCCTTAAATTGTTCTGCTAAGATTCTTGAATCTGGTTAGATGTCCAATGACAGGGATATGCTAGTTTTATATCCAGGCATTTGGCACATGTGAAAGCAAATATATTCCTTCTAGTGATAGAGTCATCTGGTTGACATAATTATTTCACTATGTACAAGTTTCCCACAACCATCCAGAGGAGCAGTATACCGTCAAACCCTCCCGGGTGCGTATGCTTGAGCAGACTTTGATCGCTCTTTGGGGCTATGAGAAAACCCAGGATATTGTGCCGGATTTTGAACACAGTAGGGTGATCAGGAATCTGAGCTCATGGCTGCTTGAGCAAGGTTAAGACTGCGTGCTGAGCTAGTAAAGGCTTTGACTTATGGGCCTTTTTTGAGTGATAGCCAGCGACCACCACCCAGGATTACTTATTATTGGGCTGTTCCGATCGGATCATAATGTAAGGAATACGGGTGGTTGGATTGTGGGACCGCATCAATGAACAGATGTGGTCCGCGATCCAACGCGATTTTTATCCCTGCCCAATCAACATCTGGACGACTCTTGGCCGGATATCGATAGGGAAAGCCTGTCGGAGGGCCTCACACAAGGACCAATCAGGGTTGCCACCTGGCCGGTATTTTATTTATTTTAAATGATGATTGATCCAAATGTTATTAATAGGAAAAAAGATAAATAGATAGGAAGGCCGAAATTTAGGTGGCAACCCTAGGACCAATAAGCTGCCGACTATGTCTGTCGGCAGCTTTTAATGGCCCGTGTATGGCCACCATTAGTTCAGGTGAAGCAGTCACACACATTGCTTTCAATATGGTAGCTAACACAGCCCTGCTCCGCACTTAGGGTTGCCACCTTTTCTGGAAATAAATACCGGCCTTCCTATATATTTATCTTTTTTCCCTATTAATAACATTGGGATCAACCATCATTTTTACCGGCCAGGCCTGTAAAATACCGGCCAAGTGGCCACCCTATCCACACTTGCTCTCAGCTTAGACAAGAAGAGGGAAAAAGGAGCAGGGTATGAATCACAAGGCAATGGAAAAACAGCAAAATGTCCACAAAAGTTGGTTACTACTGATAATTCTAGACTTCCATGCTCAATGTCAGAGCTTCCACCCAGTGATAGGGGAGTAATAGCATCATGAACACTTTTCTGGGCTGGTAACATAATTGCTGATGTTGAGACACATCGTTTATAAGGCACCATCATATATTAGACGAGTGTGTGGAACAAGCAGCCCACGCGCGGCTGCAGTACAAATGGCTCCAAGTCTTCCAAGACACGGGGAAAGTGAGAGGCCAGGAAAAGCCACTCAGTCCTGGCTGCTTGCTTCCCTTTTCCACCTTACATTTCCAGCTCTTGTAGTGATTGCCAGTATAGGGAAATAGGTCTGACCTTGTGTCGTCCCTGACTTCATGTGAGTTTGATCCCATTCTCAGAACTGGACCAATACGCAGGCATGTCATCTAGTTAACTAGGGGCACACATCTCTCCTTTATTTGTTAAAAGGAAGGGAAATGGTTTATGGGCCAGTCCAAAAAACAATATTAAAGTCAACAGAAGGAATAATATTCAGAAATAAATGTATTATATTAAATATAAAGGCTCGCACTTAATACTAGACTTATAAAACAAAAGTTTCCAAGTCTTTTATAGTACTTAGAATTTCTCTGAAATTCTACTCCCAGCAATCCTCCTACATGTTTATGTATTACCGGATATACCGTTTTTTAAACGACTCGGATTAATACCTCTCACTTCTGTACAGCCCTTTTATTTGAACTGAGCTTTTGCTTCTGGAAATAATTTGCAGCTAGAACTGGCAGATTGTGCACATTAGCTCTGCATGCGAAACATCTCAGTCAGTGTGAAGGGCTGACTACGGCCTTGGCTTCGATGAAGGGGAAAAGCAATAGTGTGTGACGTTGGTTCAGCCCAGGAGGATCACACTCGTTTTTGTTTTTTGTTGATATCAGGGGTGAAAATGTATTTGGTGTCATAGATATTCTCGACTTTCTATGTATTCGTATCCTTGTCATGAGCTCAGGTTGGGTCTCCAACGGGGGATTGAACTGAAAAAGTGCAACAATCACCAATACCACAAGTGTTGTTAATGCCTGTATCAGAGACATAATATCCTGTATATATAAATCATCCTGTACAATTATTGCTTTTTAGTCTACAGTTTCGGGGAGATTTGTCACCCGTCGACTAATCTCCTCTTCTTCGGGGCAATTAGGCGGGATGGCACTCGGAGCACTTCGTTTTCCGATGCGACTTCGTTAAGCAAAGTGATCTGAGTGCCATCTCGCTGGCGATTTACATTCTAGCCGGCGGGAGGCAGTTCGGGGAGATTAGTTGTCCCGAAGAAGAGGAGATTTGTCGCCGGTCGACTAATGTCCTTGAATCTGAGCGTGTGCCCTGACCCTTAGACTTTAAAAAAAGATGACGGCAAGTATAGGAGAGTGCAAATCCTGGACCAAATGCTAGTACAGTTGTGGGATCTATTATCAGGAAACCCGTTATCCAGAAAGCTCTGAATTATGGTAAGGCCATCTCCCATATACTCCATTTTATCCAAAGTTCAAAAAATGATTTTTTCTCTGCAATAATAAAACAGTATCTTGTACTTGGTCCAAACTAAAATTGGGTTTATTTAATGTTTACATGATATTCTAGTAGACTTAAGGTGTGAAGAGCCAAAAGACAGAAAGATCTGTTACCTGGAAAACCCCAGGATTCTGGAGCATTCTGGATAACAGGTCCCATACATGTACAGTACATGCAATCCATATGAGCTGCAGGAATTGCGATGTGGCTCCTAGACAGGGCCGGATTTACATAGTGGGAGCCCCTAGGCCCACTACCGTTCGTCAGAGGGGACAGGAGCAATGGGGCTTGGCAAACAGGAAATGTAAAAATTATTGTATCTCCAGCGCATCCCCAGTGTTTTTGATTTTTGCAAAATCCTTAGTCTGTCTGTAAAACGAGCTGTTCCTTATCTCTCAATGCATAGGGAAGGAATGAGTTTGTTTATACATAGCTCCTTGTGAATAAAATACCCCATCTGCATGTGGGTCAAAGGGGAAGGTTCAAGGGAAAAAAAACTGATTTCTATTAGTGATTTATAATAGAAAATAAACAATATTTGCAATGAATGTTACCTTGACATTTTTCCGATAGTTAGTACATTTGCACCTATCTAACTCTGTTACATATTTGCAGCCAAGGATTCCTTGAAAGCGTCAGATCTTCTCTGTTCCATCATTATGTCTGGAGGCAGCCAGAATGGAGTAAACACATATGATAGCCACATACTTTCCATGTTGAGGGCTGAACTTCTGTTAAACCCACATGCTCTCAAGCTGGATCCTATTAAAATGACGATGTTTTGCAACAAATATTACATCACCTTTCACCTGTTAAAAAAAAGAGAAATAGCATGAAACTCTTTGGCAGGCTCAGAGTGTTTCGGGGGCTGCATCTGGCCCCTGGACCTCCTCCTAGATGTTTGCATTTTATGGGATGTTTGGTTTTATTGTGTGGCATTAAAGAAAACATACGCTCAAGAAGCAATAGCAGCTTTCACGATGTGCTCAACTTGAATATTACCTTCTGTTGTGTACCCTGCAGCTGATTGCTCTCATTCATCTCTTTCATCTTTAGATTGACCTTTATATTATTTTGTTTTTTAGGGATTCCCTGGTGATTTTGGAGAGAGGGGACCTCCCGGATTGGATGGGAACCCAGTGAGTCACCCACAATTGAACATTAGCCAACTAAAAAGAAGTTTTGTTTTAAGCCTTTGCCTACTCAGTTGTGCCACAAATTGATCCCTAAAGGTGGCCATACACAGAGAGAGAGAGGTTGCCAATCAGATATCTCCCCGATATCGGGCTGATCCGATGGTGGGCCCTAAGGCCCAACGATTGGATCATAATGAAAGGTATACGGGCGGTCAGATTGCGGGACCACATCAACAAACAGATCCGACTGGCTTTTTACACCTGCCCGATCGACATCTGGCCAGATATTGATCAATGAGGGCCCTATACACTGGCCAATAAGCTGCCAACTCGGACTGTCGGCTGCTTTTATTAACCTGTTATGGCCACTTCTTAAATCAAGCCATAGGAAAACTTTATGCAATTATTGCTACAAGATGTATGCAGTCCATCAGATTGCTGCTGGCCAGAGAACTGAGAATTTATCTATATTATATGGAAATCTCTCCTAAGCTTCCCCAGTGATATGATCTTAAATTGGGTCTTAAATAAGAGATGTGCTAAGGGGCTGCAAGGCTTGGGAACAGGGATGCTTGCCTGCTGTGTTTCTGGTTACTCAATGTGAATTTTGTTCCCCTTAGGGTGAATTGGGCGCCCCAGGTCCTCCCGGTGTTCCTGGATTCGTAGTAAGTACACCATTCTTAATATACCTGTATGTGTGTATGTGAATCCTTCTGCCCGGCCAAACCGAATCCGAATCCTAATTTGTAAATGCAAATTAGGGGCGGGGAGGAAATCGCATGACTTTTTGTCACAAAACAAGGAAGTAAAAAATGTTTTCCCCTTCCCATCCCTAATTTGGATATACAAATTAGGATTCGGTTCGGTATTTGGCCGAATTATTTGCGAATTTCTGCAGAATCCAAAATAGAGGATTCGGTGCAGCCCTAGCTGAAACATGTCTCTTCTACAACTCATAGCGCCATTGATCAGGCCTTTATGAGTAGAAAGGGTTCTTTCTTGGTAGCTGAAAAGATCAAAACTTCTTTTGACCCATGTTGTCTCTTTCTTGCCCAGTAGCATAGTAAACATTTGCCTTCTAGAGCTCTGATTCCGAAACTGTGGATCCTGATGCTGTTTAGGGTGGGACTCCAAGTCCCCCCATTAATAAAGTGAAAAATCCTGCTACGATAAGTAATATTAATTACATTACAAAGACTGGGATTCTGGTTGATGACCCAAAAAACAGTTCTATAATTAATTGTATGCCTTATTTTAAACACTCTCTAAGGCCAACTAAGAGGTTCACATCCTGAATTAAAAGTTTTCTGACAGCCAGAGCTTTAACCCCTGGTGTGGGTCTGCTCTACAGAGACCCTATCTCCCATACCTCTTGGTCTTTCAGGTCATTCTCCTACTCTTTCTTGACACATTCTTCTAGGTATAGAGTAGACTTTTCCACCGAGCTGCTGGGCCAGGGATCTCATTTTTATTGTTTTTTTTTATATTATAAGACTTGCTCATCTGTAGTGGAGGCCTGAGCAATGTAAATAGCAGCTTTTAAATGTGTACAGGAGAATTGGGAAGACCTCTGTTGTTTTAGTTGCCCTGGTAACAACTCTACCCCTTTCCAAACACAAATGAGTACTGTGCTGGAAAAAAAATCAGCGTCTTTAGGAAATTGTATCTTGGCTTTTTTTTGTGGAATTTACTGCCATTCTGAGCATGACAACAATAATAAGTTCCTTTCCGCTCTGACATCATTCAGCCTCTAAGAGGCATCATACAGCGCTGCACATGAACTCAATTCAAGCCCATTGTAAGAAACTGATAGCACAGGAATACTAGAGCCACTGCACCAGTGTTTCATGCCTGTTATATTTAACTTACCAGATACTTTTAAGCCTTTTTATCTTATACAAATATGTTCATGCCCCAGTTAACTCATAATACTATTTGAAAATATGTTTAACGTCCCCGTATCAGTCCTCCTACTATAGGTTTTGAGCAGAATTCAGAAAAATAAATATGTATTCAACCCAACTGGTCCTTAAGGTGGCCATACACAGTCCAATAAAAGCTGCAGACAGACTGAGTCAGCAACTTATTGGCCAGTGTATGGGGCCCTCCGATGGGCTTCCCTGATCGATATCTGGCCAAAAGTCGGGCAGATGTCGATCGGAGGGGACTAAAAATCCCGTTGGATCGCATCTGTTCATTGATGCGGTTCCGCAGTCCGACCACCTGTTTACCCATCGTTATGATCCACCTCAGGGTGGGCATATTGGGGAGAGATCCAATTGTTTGGCAACATCTCTCCGTGTATGGCCACCTTTAGACTGTAATCCCCCTACCTGTTAGGATAGGCTTGCAAGGGAAACTCAACCAGCAGAGAACTGTAGGTCTCCATCATACTAATGTTGACTTTTCCACTTCAAGTTAGTAACCTGCCACTGCATAAAACAATTATTTCCTTTAAATATTTGCTTAAGCTACTATGTGGCAGTAATCCTTCCTATGTTCGGAGAAACATACCTATGCATTATAAAGCACCCCCAGAAAACCTGTGCCTGGTTCGTTTGTGTCTATCTGCAGGTGGCTTGTTCTGAATATTCCATTTAAAAGGCAGCAATTGCTGTAACATGAACCTCATGTGGTTGTAAATAGCATGGGGTCTGTCCTGAATAAACAGTGGCCTAAAGAGGCCTTTGTAGCAGGATGCACAAAGAGGCGGCTTGTCTTAGGCACGCACTTTCCGATGTGACTCTAGCTCCGTGCACATGGGTCCAGCAGTTTGGCGCTGCCAATGAAACGTTTATGTGTTTTCCATGTTAATTATGTGCCATTTGACTGTAGGGAAGGATTAGAGAGACACTCACTGTCCTTTTTATGTCTTTCCTTCTCTGTTTAATTTCTGACACTGTTAGTTTAATTATATTAGAAGGGAAATAAGATCCAGGGATATACGTAGGGGTTTTTTGCATTTATTATGGCTACCACCTTGCATGCTGAACACATAACATGTTTGAAATTGCACATGGAATATAGGTGAGCTCCATCATCTCACACAGGCTCACTAAAGCCTTATACATAGAGCTGGTTTTCTTTCTTCTGATCACTGTGGCAAACTAGAGCAGTGGGTTCCCATGGTCATTTGTGAACATGATTGTACTATACCCTAGTACACTGGGTTAGGGAACGCTGACACTTGACCTTGGAGCAACCGTAAATTCTTTATGCCCTTTGTAATGGCCTTTGTAATGCTGCAGTGTACGTTTATGGAACGCATTTTAGGACATCCTGAAGCGATATACATGTGCTTCATGCAATGTCCTATGCCTTCAGAATGGCGCATTGGTTGCTTTTACCGTCACTCATCGTCCAAATCTGCAGTCACACCTCCGTCCTCTACCCTCCCTTATGAGCCGTCAGTCATAAGAACTCAGCCCTAAGCCTTCTGCCCTCAGCTTTCTGCCCTCAGTCTTCTGCCCTCATCCCCCCGCCCTCAGTCCTCTTCCTTTTAGTCCTCTTCCTTCCGCCCTTCCTGCTCAGCCCTACACCCGCTTTCTTCAGCACTCCCCCCTCAGATCTCTCTTTTCAGCCGACAGTCTAGTCCCTAAGTTTCTAGTAGTGAGCGAGGGCGGAAGGAAGAGGACTGAAGGCAGAGGACTGAGGGCCGAAGGCAGAGGGCGGAGGATGGATGGCAGAGGATGGAGGACTGAGGGCGGAAGGCTGAGGGTGGAAGGGAGAGGGCGAAGGATGGAGGGTAGAGGATGGAGGACTGAGGGTGGAAGGCTGAGGGCTGAGTTTGTATGATTGACAGCTTAGAAGGGTGGGTAGAGGATGGAGGTGTGACTGCAGATTTGGACGATGAGTGACGGTAAAAGCAAACGATGCGCCATTCCGAAGGCATAGAACATCGCATGAAGGACATGTATTTCACTGTAGGATGTCCTAAAATGCGTTCCGTATACGTTTCTTATCTTACAGATTCTTTTCTAAAGTTATTAGAATATCCTGCAGTTCAGCCTTGTGGTTTGTAGTGTATAAAGCTGTGGGTGCGGCAGCTTTGACTTGAACAAGTCTCTGGGCCACGTTCCATGGTCCCTCCGTGACCCCTGCCCGCAGCCTTCATTGACTGACAGTGTGGTCACTGGTAAGTGTGCCAAAATGTGGCTTGTGATAGACCCATATTTGATCTCTGGCCAATTTTCACTCTAGCTACAGTAGTCTCATGACCATTACTGGCTTCTACTGCTGTTTCACAATATATGTAAGTAGTATTTATGTTACATTTATTTATCCACTATCTGTAGCACTTTTTACAGTGATAGGGCTTATATGCCTTATTATGCGTGCTGAACCTTTATTTTCTGTGTGTTTATACATATGCACGGACCATTAGCTTATTGTGTGCCCAGAATTACTTCTCTGTATCCTTTAGGGATGCACCGAATCCACTATTTTGGATTCGGACGAACCCCTGAATCCTTAGAGAAAGATTTGGCAGAATACCCAACTGAATACTAATTTGCATATGCAAATTAGGGTCGGGAAGGGGAAAACATTCCTTCTTGGGTGACAAAAAGAATCCGTATAGCGGAGAATTACTTAAACAGGGGATCTCGCTACTGGAAATATATTAGGTAAAACATACTTTATTTACGCAGTCCTGCGTACTGTTTGTGCGCGTGCGCATGTGTGCGCATACAGGAAGGGAGCATACCGGAAGGGGGTGATGGGTCGGGAACAGCGCACATACTTCCTGCACGCGCGGTGGAGGGGGCGCAACGGCTGGCTGGGTTGCCTGGGGCGCCTGGCCGGCCTGGCCCTGCTCGCAGCAATTTTAAGGTGAGGACTAAAGGATTGTGCAGGTGGTTGCCTTCATTGCCTTTATTGTAGGCTCTCAATTTTGTGAAATGGGGCATTGGGTATAAATTTCTGATTGAACAGTTTTTGAATAAATAACGTGTGTTTTACCTAATATATTCCCAGTAGTGAGACCCCCTGATTCTTTTCTTCTTAAATGTATTTACTTTAGGTGGAACTCCGGGTGAACTTTCCCTTAAAATATACTGGGTAATTATATGAATGTTGCACTTCTAGCTGTAGCATTGGGATATTTTTTTCTTGTGTGACAAAAAGTCGGATTCGGTTTGTCCGGGCAGAAGGAATCGACCGAATCTGAATCCTGCTGAAAAAGCCCTAATCCTGGATGTGGTGCATCCCTAGTATCTTTGTATTTATACTTATGGGAAGGAGTTGGTTCCTGTAGCTTTTAGCTTCAGGATTAGCTCCACTGTCAATGTTATTAACTCAGTCAGTTTATGGAATGCTGCATCCAGAATAGAAAGTAATTTGTAGTCACTCGGGTAACTAAGGGAGTGATGTATTTGTAAAGTCAACCTAAAGTAAAACAGACTCAGAGTCCCAACCAAATGTCTGTCAAGGAGGCAGCTGTTTTAGTCCCATACATGGGCCAATAAGTTGACCAAGTAAGAAATAAATGCCGATTAACTATGGTGCATAACTGGAGTTTAGTTTAAAACTTAAGATGGCCATCAGGGCCGCCATACAACAAAATATTCTGGGCCCCACCCATTCCGGACCCCAAGCCCCACCCAAGATCCCACCCACGTCACAGTTAAAAGACCACACAGACATTAGCGCTAAAAAGGTAACTCCCCCCCCACACAAGTTATAAAAAAACATTGGTGGCAGGGCCCCCTTACAAGTTAAAAAAAAATCGGGGCTCCAAAGAATATTTTTAAAAAAAACATTGGTGGCAGGGGCCTATAGAGTATTAAAATAATACATTGGTGGCCAGGGGATTAAATTTTTTTTTTAAAAAAAAACACACATTTGTGTTCAGTGGAAGTGAACTTGTGGCTTCAGAACTTCAACTTCGCCTCCTTTCATGACTTCAGGTCTTTTCGCTGCTTCAGGACTTCAACTTCGGCTGTTTTTGTGACTTCAGGTCTTTTCACCCCTTTGGGACTTCGGCTTCGGCACTTCCGTGACTTCGGTAGGAGGCGGCATGGCTTTGGTGCTGTCAAGGGGGGCCTGGCTCTTCCTAAAAGTTCATCATTGCTGGGTCCCCCTTCAGGCCTGGGCCCGGTACACATGTACCTCCTGTGCCCCCCTGATGACGGCCCTGCTGGTCATACACAGGTCGATAAAAGCTGCTGACAGACCGAGTCCGTGTGTGGGGCCCTCCAACAGGCTTCCCCTATCCATATATCAATCAGCTAGGGTTAAAAATCCCGTCAAATCACGGCTGCATATGTTCATTGATGCGGTGCGACGAGCCAACCACCTATACTGGCTGCATTATGATCAGACCGATATCGCCCACCTCAGTGTGGGCACATCGGGGAGAGATCCGCTCGTTTGGCGAAGTTGCCAAATGAGCAGATCCCTACGTGTATGGCCACCTTGAGACTGTGGACTTCTAAACGCAAAAAACTCTTTCTATATGAAGACCAGTGCCATCCAACTTGTTACATCCACAGTAAGCTTAAGAATCTGCCTGTAAACCTAAGACAAGACAACTGCTGGCAACTAGTTGCTTGTATCCCTCTATGTGAGATTATTGAGAAGGACAGAGCTGCTGATTACATCTCTGGCATGTTGAAAAGCAAGTAGGCGCATATTACATTCCTTTGATCTCCTTTCCTCCCTCATTTGATTCAGGATGTAGTATTGAGAGACACCAAACCCCATTTATCCGAAAGACAGTGTCTCTTGTTTCCTCTCATCCAAATAAAAAAAAAAAGCTCTTTACTATCACGTGAGCTATCCCTGGCTCTCAGCCTGTTCTGAAGCCACTCCACACATGCTGGAAGATCTCCACAGCTGATTAAGTTAAAAAATATACAGTTCTGAGGCATCAGTTGGTGCTGAGCAATAGCAAAAGCCCAACTGGACTTTATCTACATTTCAAATGCTGAAAATCAAGTTGCCATGACCAAATCCAAAGCCAAATGTTGGGTTTGACCTTCTATCTTAGCTTATATAGATTATGGACATCCAACCCAAAGTTCCACTGATGTTGTTGAACTTAAAGTCTATCTGGATGAAAGTCAAGATACATTTTGTGTGGCACAGATAGGTTGGTCGTAAAATGTCCAGTTAGGTTGCAGTCTGGTGAGCGGTATCATTGAGAATACAGAGCTGACTCCCTCGAGGAGCACACAGTGGAAGTGGAGGTGGGCGAGAACAGTAACGAAATTAATTTGGGGAATAATTTGGCCCTTGAAAGCAGTCCAGCTGTCCTGAGCATCTCGTTTGCCAGAGGGGTGTCAATGGAATGTTTTCAGTTGTAACTCTAGAGGATTTGGCCTCTGCTGGCAAAGAGTGTAGAGGATTTTCCACCCAAAATCACAGACTGATTATTTTCTCTACGTTATCAACAAAGGCTCTTTTTTTCATTATTTGTAATCCCCTCCCCCCTCACATAAAAAGGAGCAGGTTTCCAGCTGACGTTGTTTCTAAAATATGCTTTTGTTATTTCTGACAGGGAGATATGGGGGCTGTTGGAGCTGTAGGATTTCACGGACCCAAAGGTTTGAAGGTGAGTTTATCGTTTTTTTTTTACTCATAGTGCTTCATTTCTGTAATAGTACATCCTTGATTACTGCTGAGTAGGGATGCACCGAATCCGCTATTTTGGATTCGGCCGAACCCCCAAATCCTTTAGTGAAAGATTCGGCCAAATACCGAACTGAATCCGAACCCTAATTTGCATATGCAAATTAGGGGTGGAAGGGGAAAAAATTTTACTTCCTTGTTTTCTGACAAAAAGTCACGTGATTTCCCTCCCCGCCCCTAATTTGCATATGCAAATTAGGATTCGGTTCCGCCTGGCAGAAGGATTCGGCCGAATCCCGAACCGAATCCTGGATTCGGTGCATCCCTACTACTGAGGCTGTTGTTTGATTTTCATTTAAATGGAACCACCCTATGTATTATTTGCAGTTAGCTGTTTTGCTTTAAAGGAGAACTAAAGCCTAACTAAAGAAGTAGGTAGAAATGTTGTACATTATGTTTTGTCAGTGGCGTAACTACCAGGGGAGCAGGGGGTGCGATTGGGCCAGGGCTCGCACCCCCTTCAGGGCTCCCCCGGCAGCTCACGCGCCACAATTCCCGGCCATTTCCTGGTGTCTCTAGTTACATCACTGTGTTTTGTGCTTCTGTACCAGCCCAAGGCAACCAAAGCCCTTTAGCCGTAAAGATCTGTGTCTCCAAAGATGCCCCAGTAGCTCCCCATCTTCTTTTCTGCTGATTCACTGCACATGCTCTGTGCTACTGTCACTTACTGAGCTTAGGGACCCACTCACAATATACAGTACACATAGAATAGAAATGTCACAATATAAGGCTGATTAGTAATTAATACAGATAATTACTACATGGCAGCACAGAAACCAGTGCAATTAGCATCAGAATTTAATAATCAGCCCTGTAGCATCCGCTTATATTACAGGGGAAGCTCATTTTCTGCTGGATAATTAGTGACGAGCCCTAAGCTTAGCTTCTCAACAGCCAATCAGAGCCCACTGAGCATGTGAGTGTCACAGACACTTTCCAAGATGGTGACCCCCTGTGACAAGTTTGAAGTCCTGGATCATTGCTGCTATTGACAAGCTGAAACTTTAGGCTGGTGCAATAAGTGCAGTATATAAAATATGCCATTTTTTGCCATATTAATTTTTAGGGTTTAGTTCTCCTTTAAGTTCAAGGTGAAATATGCTGGACAGGCTTCCTAGGTAACTAAACTGCTACCCCCAGAAGGTTCTATACAGCTAATTCATCGAGTTACGTGAAAACTGGTCACTCAAGGAGAAAAAAAAAACATTTTATTTTCAGAAAAGTCTATACAAACTCAATCCATCTGTCAGCACTCCCATGCAGATGCTCCAAACTGTCGTAGTTGATGCATAATGTCAGCTCTGCACTCAGTGCAAGGAAGCCTCATATTTTCAGGTTTCTACATTGGATGTAAATATACCTGTGCAGCTAGAGCCATCTAGAGGCTAGGGCACAGGTACTGAACTTCTCCTTCAAGGATTTTTTGGCACCCACTCTGTGCCTGTACTTCGTATCTATGTATCGGATGTATGGGCAGAATTTTAAATGGATAAATGTAAATATGTCCCCGTAGCCAAGGGCCAAAGACTATTACAGTCAGCTCAGTGTTGAGCAAAGGAAAAGTTAAAATGTTTAAGTTTTATTGGCTTGTAGAGATTTCCATCTCAGGGTGTAAAGGATAATTGTCCCACTGCATGGAAAGAAATCACACAAGGGGGGTCTGTTTATTCTATAAAGCTAAACCTTCTCACATGGCAGCATTTTACTGGCAAGGAAATGAATTTAAGTTGTATCTGTACCATCTTAAGCAAATTTTTTTTTTCTCTTTCTCAGGGGCTGCCGGGGAACCCTGGAGAATCTGGACTGAAAGGTGATAAGGTGACCAGAATACTCCCTTACTGCATTGTGTTTTGCATGCCCCCACCCATCTGCAAGTGGTAGGATATGTCCTCTTAACAGATGCCAACTGTTCTTGCTTGATCATTTATGTGGGATTGCTGTATTTTGTATGGTGCATGAAAATGTGCTTTAGATGTGTAGCTGATAGATTGGGATCTGTATTGGCTTGGGACTACTTAGCTCCTCTTTATTATGAAAGCTCTCCATTAAACCATAATAAATGTGGCATCATTTCTGCTGCTATTTGGGTGGCACCGCAAGCAAATAAATGGAGAGGCAAAGGCATAAATATATATATACACGTATCTATAGCAGGCTAAAGCCTAGATGAGAAGTCAGGTATGTTGCATTTGTCATGGAGGATGTGAGTGTCCTTCAAGCATTCTGCATTTTATTGTAGGGCAAGTAGGCAAAAGTAAGGGTAATGGCAAAGGGCGTCTTGCCTCTACCAGTCATCCAAAAACGCTCCCATCTGCTGTCATTGCTTGTATCTTGGAGAACCCACATTGGGCAGAGACCTTTTGAGGTCCACCTGTTATCATTCCATGTTCATCAGCTAGGGCACTTTCCATTGAGTGACATTACAAGTGATGGTAGTTGAATGGTCTCGCCATTCTGCTGGATCATAGCAGTGAACGAAATGCCTCGTGTGCCATTAAGGTGGCCATAGACCTAGAGATCCGCTCGTTCGGCCTGAACGATCGAGATCTGGCCGACTTTCGGCCAGATATCATAGTAACATAGTAAGTTAGGTTGAAAAAAGGCACACGACCATCAAGTTCAACCTATTTGTAACCTGCCTAACTCTGAGTATCAGTTGGAGGAAGCCCGTCGGATGGCCCCACAAACGGGCCAATAAGCTGCTGACTCGGTATGTCTGCAGCTTTTATCAGCTCATGGATGGGGCCTTTAGCCTAATGCACTAGGAGTCTCCTTACTGCACAGTCTGTGGGAAGGGCCTTTGTGCAACTACTCTGTATTATTTGGCAGCTGACAGTTAGTGACTGGTCCATTTCAATGGCATACGGTGTCTTTGTGGCAGCTGACCATATGCAGCCAATCGTTGTGTCAGTTGATGGTATGCTGTGTCTCTAGGAGGTGCAAGAGTGTAACTTCTCTCTGTCCATGTAGCAATTGATGGTGAGATGGCTTTTCTTCCCTGTAGTAGTTAATAGCTCTATTATGATGCTGATTGAGTGGGAGCTCTGTCTGATTTCTTTTAGCAGCTGATTACGTGACAGCTGTTCCTCTGGCAGGTTTTATTGTGCAACTACTCTTTGTGCTGGTAGCCCTTGCAAATACACTGCCCCGTAATATCGTATTTCTCAGGTTTTCACTTTATTAAATAAAGTGAAGATTAAACGCAAATCATGAAAAAACACGTTTTTCCCATGAGATGGGACATGTTGAAACCATTCACTCCTATAGAATTAAATGTTTCCACTTTGCGACAGATGTGAAAGTGTCGGAATTTACTGAGCTGATTTGCAGCCAAAAAGGGGACATTTATGAAGGCAGACGTTACTCTACACTTGACTTTTACTACATAGTCTTGCGCCAGACTCTGAGAAAAGTGCCAAAGGCCAGCTTTGTGAGCCCAGTAATTTAATCTGCACTCTGAGAGGCAAAGATTATAATGAGAAGTATTGCGCTGCTTCTTCGCCATTGCTGCAGGTAGACTTTAGGGCAATAGAACCCATTTATGTATCCTAAAAAAACTGCACTGTCCCCATCCTTAATGACTCCCAGCGCCCTCTGTATCTATTTACTGACTGTGACGGATTTGTGCTTCCACCGTGGATTCCACAACACCAGTCGTGACCTTCTCACGAATAAACTGTTAAATCAAGATATGCCCAACTTGGCCAACCTCAGTGGCGTAACTAGATGTTGCTGGGCCCCACAGCAAATTAATTTTAGGCGCCCCCAACATATCCAGTGTTTGTCCTGTTTTACCAATACATGTTCAAATTGCTCATCAATGAGAGCCTCATGGGGCCCCCTGTACCTCCTGGGCCCCCCTGCAGCCGCAGGGTCTGCTTCCTCTGTAGTTACGCCCCTGGCCAACCTAGTGGTACAAACTTACTGATCCAGTCTGTAGATTCTATGGTCAATAACTAGATTAGATGCAATTGCATGCTCACAGACCGCATTCTTGGGCACATGCACTATACCGGCTGATGGAATTTCCCACAATCTGACCAAGTGCCCATCATTAGAGAGGACCTATTGGGCCAATAATCTCAATAGGGTACCTTTAAGGGTCATAGGTTACTGGTAAGAATAGTCTTTAGCAGCTAAAACACTAAACTGACTGCGTAGAGAGGTCACTCTTTCCCTCATATACATATATACAAGTGAGGATTGCTATATGGCTTGCCTTGGCATTCTGCATAGCCTGCCCCAAGATAAATATGCTATGATACAACCCAAGGTAAACGTGCTATGATACAACTTGGAGAGGACTACATATTTCAGTCAAACTATTAGTGTGGCTAGCACCATAGCAATCCCTTTAGAATGTTTTGCTTTACTGTCAAAAGTATGGAATTTGGGGTTTTATTAATGAAGCCAACAGAGCTCCACTTGGTACCTTAGCTTTAGAAAAGGTTTAGTTAGTGGCACTTGATCCACTGTTGTTTTTCATATTTCCACTGGGACCTGTAACGCCTGCCTATCCTGGGTTTCCCATGTGCCAAGATTAGAGGTTAGGGTGCAGATCTATGATTTAGAATAAGAAACTGGCCAGGGATTATCTTTAGATGTCTAGTGTCTGATGCACATAGTGAATTGCAAAAGGGCATTGGAGCTTTCAGGCAGTTGCCTTCAAAGAGAAGAGAGGCTTATTTTAAGCATTTTGTCCACCACCCACGGAGCTACAAAACGCCAGGATGGCAGAACACTTGGAACAAGCCCATGTGTCATTACCCTAAAAGAAGAGTATAATTGTGAAGTGTAGATAGTTTGGATCAGAGAAGATTAGTTGGAAAGGCTGGTCTTCAGGACACTTAAAGGAGAAGGAAAGCTCCAAGACAGTTTATTGCCAATAGAATAGCCACAATAGTGCAAGCTAGAACGCTATATTTATTCTGCAGAATGCTTTACCATACCTGAGTAAACAACTCTAGACACTGTCTCTGTTTGTTTAGGATAGAAGCTGCCATATATGCTTGGTGTGACATCACTTCCTGACTGAGTCTCTCCCTGCTTACTAACAGCTCTGAGCTTAGATTACAGTAGGGATGGGAGGAGGGAGGGGGAGAGGAGCAAACTGAGCATGCTCAAGGCCGTGCCCTGGAGGTTTATGCTGAAAACAGGAAGTCTGATACAGAAGCCCATGTGTACACAATAAAAGCAAAGAAATGTGGTGTTTCTTTTGACAGAGGACTCAGAGCAGCATTACTTTGAGGGTTTACTGGTGTATTTATATAGACCTTTCTGATAAAGCTTACTTAATTTTAGCCTTTCCTTCTCCTTTAAAGACTAAGTTCATGGAATGCAGTTGGGAATTCCACAAGCATGGTGCAGAACAAAACATAAGGGGCGAGTAAGGACACATTGACAGATGAGGGTAGATATTTGTTACAGAGAGACAAAGTTTACATTTTAAGCTGCTGGATACTAATAAAAGCAGGGTTCTGAACAACGGGCACATATAGAGGCCCATTTATCCAAGGTCGAATTTCGAATCCATGTGAAAGTTTGATTCGTATTCGATTCGTAGGAATCAAGTTTTTCTCCCGAAAAAAAACCTTGAATGTCAGAAAGGCTATTAACATCTCCAAGTAGCTCAACAGACCTCTGCCATTGACTTGCACATGAACTCGGTTTTTGGTGGCGAACATTCGAATTAGAACGGTTTACATGGTCGAGCTGTGATAAATCTCACATTCGAATTTACATTCGAATAGGGGGATTAAAATTAGAATGTTTGAATTTTGATGTTTGAAAATTAGAATGTTTGAATTTTCTATTCGACCCTTAATAAATCTGCCCTAAAGGCCCCCATACACAGACCGATAAAATCGGCTGACAAACCAAGTTGGCAGCTTATTGGCACGGGTATGGGGCCTTCTGACGGCGTCCACGATTGATATCAGGCCGAAAGTCGAACCTGCTGATCGGGCAGGTTAAAAAGTCCCGTTGGATCGCGTCTGCTTCTTTTCGTTGATGTGTTCTCGCGGCCTCCATTCTGATCCGATTGTTGGGCCCTAGGGCCCACGATCGGATGAGCCCGATATTGCCCATTTCAATGTGGGCATATCGGGGATAGATCCGCTCGTTTGGCAACATAACCAAACTATTTGATCTCCCTGTGTATGGCCACCTTTAGTGTTGTGTGAGCGGTATGTAGGTCTGGAAGCAGTACTTAGCTTGGATTGCGGGAGGGAAATGCCAACAATGAAAGTGGTGGTGTAACCTTCTGCCTCGCTGGAGTAAATGACTACAGTTATGGAAGGTACCTGGTACCTATTTTATGTATATGTATTTTAACATTTTGGCTTCGTATATAAAAATATACTTACCTATGATCACATTTCACTTGACTTAATACAGAGGATTAGCTTGTATCTACAGCTTTGGATCCTGACCCTAACCTGGGATCAGTAAGCTGTAGACAGGTTGAATGTTCTATTTGTAAAACACAGGCCAGCTGCCAGCCCCTGTATTTACTATTAGCTCTGACAGATTGATTTGGTGTCTAGGGGCCCATAGCCAAAGCATAATATTCCCACAGGACATCTGTCATGCCTAGAGGGTGGATCAGTTTATGGATTATGTAAGATCTATGATACAGTAGATCCCCCTTTGACCCCTTTCATACACGTGTAGTGCTATCTCTACTATTTCATAACATAACCTACAGTATCCTCATGGGAAAGAATTTAACGATTTACTTGGAAAATCAACCCAGTTTTAATACATAGTCATCCTTTTTCTCTAACACAGAATGTTAAGCATAAAGCTTTGGAACATTCAATGCCAACATCTTCCTTGCACGACTCCACATCTGTATTCTGCAGTAACACTATTACATGGCTTCCATATTGCTTGCCTCGGCATTCTGCATGGATTATCGCAGCCAAATAGTCATCGTAAACCAGGCCTGGACTGGGAGTCAAAATAGGCCCTGCCGTTACAAGTACGCAGAGGCCCAAACAGCCCCCAACCAGCCCACTCTATGGTTACTTTCTATGGAAGCATACAGCAGCCCTTCTGGCATTTGCCAGAACCCACTGTCATAAAAGTATGGTTATATTGTACTAACGTATACGACGAGCATCATATCAAGTCATTTTTGGTCCTCAATGTGTAGAACAGGGATCCCCCACCTTTTATACCCGTGAATATAAAAAGAGTTGGGGAGCAACACAAGCATGAAAAAGTCCCAGGGGATGCCAAATAAGGGCTATGATTGGCTATTTGGTCGCCTGTTAGCCTACAGCGGTGGTCCCCAACCAGTAGCTCGTGAGCAACATGTTGCTCTCCAACCCCTTGGATGTTGCTCTCAGTGGCCTCAAAGCAGGTGCTTATTTTTGAATTCAAGACTTGGAGGCAAGTTTTAGTTGTATAAAAAACAGGTGCACTGTCAAACAAAGCATCAATGTAGGTTGACAATCCACATAAGGGCTACTAAATGGCCAATCAGAGCCCTTATTTGGCACCCCAAGAACATTTTTCATGCTATTGTTGCTCCCCAACTCCTTTTACTTCTGAATGTTGCTCACGGGTTCAAAAGGTTGGGGATACCTGGCCTACAGGCTCTGTTTGGCAGTGCACATGGTTTTATGCAACCAAATTAGGAATTCAAAAATTAGCACCTGCTTTGAGGCCACCGGAAGCAACATCCAAGGGGTTAGTGAGCAACATGTTGCTCAAGAGCCACTGGTTGGGGATCACAGGTGTAGAATTTGAGCAGGCAGTAACATTGGAATAATAATGCTGAGCTTTCATATGGTTGTCATAGTCTTGGTCTAAAGAAAGTAGATATGTCTGTTTAACATCCCACAAGAAGCACTTCCTGCTGAGTAATTATTTATTAATTTTGGAGACCAACATCTCATCATTGATGTTGCCCATAGAAACCACTATGCAGTTAGATTTGAACAGTCACCTACAAGCTGGAGCGATCAGATAATGGTTGGGATGGCTGACTAATCCTGTTTGGGGAGGATATTATATTGGATCCGACAGGTCTGCATGAGTTCCCCATATGATCCAATCCAAAGGGATCAGCCAGTTCTAGGGTGCCCCAAGATCTGTTCATTTTTTGACCTTGCCAAAAGAATGGTTCTGCCCTTACTTGGCCAGCTATTTAAAGTTAAGTGTCTAAACTAGCCTCTCTACCCATCACAGTGGAATAGTGACACTAATATGAGCTTGTGGAGAGCACAGGTGACTTTCTAGGGCCAAATGCGCATACTGTCTGTCTGAAACTGCCAGAATTCCATTTACTAAACCAGCTGTGCAGACAAGAGTTGGATTCATTGACCTGTACAAAAAGCAGTGTAATTGTGAGCTGTGCCAGGGAATATGTTCAGCAGTTACTGTGTGGAATGGCCCCGTTCCGCAGATAAGGGTCACCTTGAGGATAATGTACAAGAAATGCCATAGGACTGCTATGTTGGATGCAGTCCAGAGGCTGATGTTCTTACTCAAAAGCACATGTGAATGTTTGTGGTGAGACTTGCGGTTTGTTTTTGGTGGATGGATCCTCAGATCTTTCCTTTGACAGTGACTCCGGAGCATAGAATGCTTTCTTCCTTCATCTTTACTGTTTGCTTGGAGACTGGGAAACCTGTTTTGAACCCAACAGCCAAGGGCATTCTCTTCCTAAAGAAGCTCTACTTGAATTGCAGTCATTTGCCCTCTGGAGAACAGTGAAGGGCCCCAGAAGTCTGGGTTACCTCTATTATCATCAAATAAGTATAACCTATAAAAAAAGATGAATCTTTTAGTCTCTGTTATGGTAAAAACCACATTGTTCAAAATACACAAAGACTTCTGCTAATGATGGAGTGGCAGTGCATGTTTGCTCAAGTCAGATTAACTGACAGACAAGAGCAGCTAAGGACATTTTAGTCTCCCATCTAGCCGTGACCTTAAAGACTGAGAAAACCTTAGGGGCAGATTTATTAAGGTTCAAATAGTAAATTTTAATTTTTTTTTTGGTCAAACTCACAATTTCAAATTGAAATTGAAAACCAAATGTGAGATTTATCACACCTCGGCCATGGAAACAGTTCTAATGCGATGCTTCGCCACCTAAAACCGGCCGAGTTCTTGTAGCAGTCAATGGCAGAGGTCTGTTGAACCATTTGAAGATGTCATTCCTGACATTCGAGTTTTTTTCAGAGGAAAATTCGATTTGAGTTTTGCTCGTAATTGATATGAATACAAAACAGATTTTCGGATCGTTCCCATTCGATTGAATTGTAGACGTTCATAACCTCCTATTTGAGTTGTGAGTACATTCAAATTTAAGTAAAAAAAATATTGAAATTGGACCTTTGATAAATAAATATAATGTAAATATATCCTCGCACCCTCGGAACAATTATTTCAGTTTATTGCTGCAAAACTGCCCGTTATGATGGCCAAACCTGAATAGAGACGATGAATTTCACTTGTGAAGTGCTATTTAGTCCGTGCTGGAGTTGAAGTATTTCAGCTAAATACTAGTGGCAAAGAAAAGCAATGTTTAAACCTGGCTTGTTAGTGGAACCTGAGGCCTGGAACTCAGCGCCGTTTCACTGGAAAGTTTCCTTTATGTGCACAATGGAGCTCCTGTTGGGATTACCGAATAGAATCAGTTGATGGGCAGCCCCAGTAATTTTCCATGTGAATTGAATTTCTGGCTACTGGAGTCTTAGAGTTTATTATAGGCCTTCTAGTACCGGTATTCCACAGCCGGATTTACATAGCGGGCACCCCTAGGCCTGCTGTTGTTTATCAACCCCGTCCCCTCCCTTTTATTTGCTCAAATTTTCATCATTGGGACTGGAGCAATGTGGATTGGTGCACAGGATATTTAAAAAACGAGTAAAAAGTATCTCCTGCGCTTCCCCATTTTTTCTGAAACAATTTGGGTGTGGTTGGGCAGCATGCCGCCCCCTAAAATCAGTGGTGTAACTAGAGTTTGGGGGGGCCCCCTCGGAGAACAAATGAAGCACGTGCTAGCCAGTATACCCCAACACTCCGAACACTTTGGAAAGAGAAAGAGGGATAAGAAGATTTGCCAAGAGTAGTTCGACAACATTTTGACCACGCCCAATTCGGTGGCCACACCCCCTAATTACCATGTCCATTTTACCAAATTTGCCAGGTTATGAAAGTTTGAACACATTTTTATTCTTATATGTTCAAACACGAATTTCCTGGAGTCCAGCAGGGAGTAGGCACAAAACAGCAGAATCCTACATAGAAACCAGGGCCAGAGCCCTAAGGACATGATCTGCCTTCCCACACTTCCCCTTCCCTGTGTCTCTCCCAGTTGCTTGCTTCCAATCCCCTGGCCCCAACCCCTTTGTTCCCCCTCCAGCCTCCACACTTCCTGTTTGCCTCCTCTCCCCTCCCTCCCGAGGCTCCCTCTCCTCACAAGAGAGCCGCCCTGAGGACTGCCTGGCCCACCCGCTGCTGCACCGATGTGCCACACACTCCTTCTGACTCGGAAGTGGCAGCAGCGGGGGATCAGCGTTGGTGGGCTGGTGGCAGCAGGCGGAAAAGGTACCCTCCCCCCGAGTCTTGAAGGGCCTGTCCACATTGCGGGGGTTTGTGGGAGCCTTAGGGTAAGGCCTTACCCTATACAATGAAAAAACGCCTGTGGCATGGCACATGCGGTGCTTCATATTCCGAAGTAGCCTGAAGTTTCGTCGTGAGGCAACTTCGGAAAATGAAACGCCGCGTGTGCCATGCCGCAGGTATTTTTTCATTATAGCCGGCAGAAGACAGTGGAAGCCGTTCAGGGAGATTAGGGCCCCAAAGAAGAGGCGATCTCCCCGAATCGCCAGGTGTGCCCTTAACCTTAGATACGCCACTGCTGGTTTCCCCTAACTATGTATGTCTCCACATGGCAAGACTTGTAGCAGGAAAGTCTGCAGTTCCAGCCCACAAGGTCTGGAGGAGAAATATATTAACTATGAGCCATAATAACTATGATTCATGGTCAGTTGGTCCTGTTGGATGCCGCATTAATAAAGCATAAGTAGAACATATATTAACGGCAAGTTCAGCCTTGGTGACTTAGTGACGCCTGATGCCTGTGCTATTATTGCACTTCCAGTCCAACTCCATTTAAAACCTAATTGTGTGTGTAGTAATGCAGTCTCCGTGTCTAAAGGGTTACCCTCTCTATACAAATGACACACACTTTATATTGTCTTTGGCAAAAAGTGAATGATATAAAGGGCAAGCGACTTATACAATCGCGTAATTTGGCTCCCCGTTTTATCTGCGTAGGTTGTCATTATGAATCGACTACGTTGCAGCTGATATGAACCCAACCTCATTACTGGAATCCCTTGTCGGTGATCTCCGCATTCTATATTGTTAGGATTATGTGCATTTCCCATGCTACGTTCCATTAGCAATAAAGTTGTGTGAGATGCCGGGATGTGAAAGTGAATCTGTCATTACTTTTTGTATAAGTCACAAGACTTCCTATCGAGCAATCCTTATGGAAATAAGCCATAATGTATTATTTATCTTTTGGCAATGTGTACTTAGGGCGTTCAGGGATTTCCAGGGATACCCGGAGATATTGGCTTTCAAGGAGACAAGGTAAGACGCTCTATATGATGTCACACAAGCACATAACACTGTAAAGTGAATCTAGTAGCTGACAGTTACTTGTATAACAGCAGTAGGCAGAGCTTCACCAATAAAAATAAAAAGATATTTGCATGTGCCAGACAAATTTCAGTGTCCTGGTGGGGGGAATTGAATATCGATATATACTGTATACTGTAAGTATGGTATTTTTGACCTTATGGCATGTTCTTATCGCACCTTTAAAGAAGGAAAGCTACAGAAGCAGACTAGATTATAGGGATGCACCGAATCCACTATTTTGGATTCAACCGAACCTCGGAATCCTTTATGAAAGATTGGCTGAATACCGAACCGAATCCTAACCCTAATTTGCATATGCAAATTAGGGGTGGGAAGGGGGAAAAGATTTTACTTCCTTGCTTTGTGACAAAAAGTCACGTGATTTCCCTCCCCACCCCTAATTTGCATATGCAAATTAGGATTCAGTTCAGCCGGGCAGAAGGATTCGGCCAAATCCTGCTGAAAAAGGCCGAATCATGAACCGAATCCTGGATTTGATGCACCCCTACTAGATTAGTCACAAAAGTGCCAGCTATAACACTATATTTATTCTGTAGAAAGCTCTGTCTCTCTCTTTGCTCATAGCTCTGAGCTCAGATTACAGCAGGGAGGGAAAGAGGGAGAGAGAAGCAAACTGAGCATGCTCAAGCCCTGGCCCTGGAGGTTTATACTGAAAACAGGAAGTCTGATACAGAAGCCCATGAGTACACAATAGAAGGAAAGAAATGTGATGTTTCTTTTGACAGAGGACTGAGAGCAGCATTACTTTGAGGATTTACTGGTGTATTTATATAGACCTTTCTGATAATGCTAACTTAATATTAACCTTTCCTTCTCCTTTAACTGTGAAATGTCATGGAGGAAGTCCCAGTCTATGGGAATCACTGTGCAATTATCCTACACATAGGCGTAAACAAAGCGGGTGTTTGTCCATAGTGCGTCAAGGGAATTTTGTGATAAAACATAACGCAGGAAGGAACAATGAAATAGTAAAATATTAATGAACGCTATGAAATTCCCTTTTCATAGGGACAAAGGACAATATATATTAGCTATAATATCCTTAGGTATCAGCAGTTTGGAAGGGCAGGCTGTCCCTAATCATAGCCAGATGAATATCGTTTTTTATTGTGGCTGTAATATTTGCTTTACATTTCAGGAGAAGGCAATGAGTGAAAGTATTTCATCAGTTGAGTGCTGGGCATTAAATGTTTCAGTGTGACTCACTGCTGCAGTGCTCATTTATTAGTGAATATGCTACGGATACTGGGATACTATGGATACTAGGAAGAATGTATAGATCCTTGCTGATGTTCAGAATGATTTATGTACTGTATTTTGTGTCTGTTTTTAGGGCAGTCAGGGTCTTCCAGGGCCACCTGGAATGCGTGGGAAACCTGGACCAATGGTAAGTTTTTCCTGAATCGCCAACTTTTACAAATGTCCTTATATTACCTTTTCCTTAATGCACTCCACATTTCTGCATTGCGAAATGTCTCTCCGCTCAGAGACTTCTTTCCCTTTGAGAAAGGCTAAGTCAAAACCTCTGTTTTGTATACGTTTCCAGAAAGCGTTTATAAGCACAAACACTGCAAATCTGATCTTTTGATTAAAAGCGATGCTCACAGGTCTCGCCTCCTAGAGAAATGAGACGCACATAGGATTATTGTTGAACTGGCACCATGTCCAACCCATGGCCTATTGTCGGTGAACTAGAAATCCCAGGGTGGCAAACTAACTGCCTTTCTCATGTTGTAATTCAGCTCTATGTTGGATGCTGGTAGAAGCGGCAGCTCAATAACATCTTAAAGGAGAAGGAAAGGCATCCTGCACTTGGAGTGCAAAATGTTAGGCACCCCCAATGATTTTATTGACTTACCTGAAACCATGGGCCGATGCTCCTATCAGCACCATCCCGGGGGTTATACCAGTGAGCACCACGGATCGCTTCTAAAAAGTCGGCTATTTCGTTCAACTTCACATACATTTGCCCCGGTAAATTTGAAGCAAAAAGAAGCCGGAAGAGGATGGCTCCATGGTGCTCACTGGTATAACCCCGGGCCGGTGCAGTTTTCTGCTGATAGGAGCACCGGTCTTGGGTTTCAGGTAAGTCAATACAATCACTTGGGGTGCCTAACATTTGGCACCCCCAAGTGCAAGATTTTCCTTCTCTTTTAAGGGCCACCGTGATGACTTCATAGCTCAGTAAAATGCTTTTTTTGTCTAAGAATTTTCTCTTGACAGTCAAATGGGGCTCTTGCATATGGGGAATACAATAAGGGAAGTTTAAACTATAAACTAAAACCTGTTTTCCGTATTTCTTTCTAGGGGAAACCAGGTGATAAGGGGTTTGCTGGATTCCCAGGTCCTCCAGGACCAGAGGTATATATGTATTCATAAATATCCTTTTCTACTTTCCAGAGTGGATTTACTTTACTGATATTTTAGGAACAGGTTAAGACCTACATGCGGGCCCATAGTATGGTATTAATATATATTCTGTATAGTGTAGAAGAAATCTGATGCTGCTACTGTTCAACTGTAGCACCCTGGGACGAATTAGCCATTGGCTGAACCTGAGCAAAAATGTTACTATAACGTAGACTGTCAGACCTGTTTTCATTAGAGATGATAAAGCCAATTTAAGAGAAACCAAGATGGACAGTGCCAAATATCTTTATATTCCTATAAAAAAACATTCTTCTACTTGTGAGAATTGCTGATGATCCCCCCAGATGAGAACTGATTTGGGCCATAAAATTTTTTACTATCTCACTGGGTCTGCACAGACCCCAGTATGATCTAAACATGACCAGTATGTTAATATAAACATGCATGCATATATAAAGACTATAAGATGCTTTGCCTACAGGACCCCAGTAAAAACCTTATGGAGGCACCCCATGCTCACCATAGTTACATAGTTTAATGGGGCTGAAAAAAGACAAAGTCCATCAAGTTCAACACCTCCCGATGAAAACCCAGCATCCATACACACACCCCTCTCTACTTTTACATAAATTCTATATACCCATACCTATACTAACTATAGAGTTTAGTATCACAATAGCCTTTGATATTATGTCTGTCCAATAAATAATCCAAACCCCTCTTAAAACATTAACAGAATCAGCCATCACTGTCCTGACTGTGAAGAACCACCTACGTTGCTTCAAATGAAAGTTCTTTTCTTCTAGTCTGAAGGGGAGGCCTCTGGTACGGTGATCCACTTTATGGGTAAAAAGGTCCCCTGCCATTTGTCTATAATGTCCTCTAATGTACTTGTAAAGTGTAATCATGTCCCCTCGCAAGGGCCTTTTTTTCAGAGAAAACAACCCCAACCTTGACAGTCTCCCCTCATAATTTAAGTCTTCCATCCCTCTAACCAGTTTAGTTGCACTAAGTCTCTGCACTCTCTCCAGCTCATTTATATTCTTCTTAAAGGAGAAGAAAAGTCTTCGTGCACTTGGGGGGGGGAATGTTAGGCACCCCCAAGTGATTGTATTGACTTACCTGAAACCCTGGGTCAGTGCTCCTATCAGCAGAAAACTGCACTGGCCCGGGTAATACCAGTGAGCACCACGGAGCGATCCTCTTCCGTCTTCCTTTTTTTTCGTGTGGCTGCGCATGCGCAGTAGAACGAAGAGCCGAACTTTAACCAAAACGTTGGCTATTTCGTTCAACTACGCATGTGTTTGTCCCAGGAAATCTGAAGAAAGAAGAGGCCGTTGTGCTTACTGGTATAACGCCATGCCGGTGCAGTTTTCTGCTGATAGGAGCACCAGCCCAGGGTTTCAGGGAAATCAATACAATCACTTGGGGATGCCTACCATTTGGCACCCCAAAGTGCAAGATGTCTTCCTTCTCCTTTAAGGACTAGAGTCCAAAACTGCCCCCATACTCCAGATGAGGCCTCACCAGGGACCTATAAAGAGGCATAATTATGTTTTCATCCCTTGAGTTAATACCATTATTTATACAAGACAGAACTTTATTTGCTTTAGTAGCCACCAGGGCCCAAACTAGGGGTAGGCAGAGTAGGCAGCTGCCTAGGGCGCAAAGCTGAGGGGGCGCCAGGCACGTACCTCCTCTGGCTCCTACCCCCTAGTCCGGTCCCCTCTCTCCTGTCTGGACTGTCCGTGTCTGTTCGCTCACGTCAATTATCGCATGCGCACTGTTGTCAGTCCGTGCATGCGCCCCAGCTGTGATTCACGCATGCGCACCAGCGTCTGTGTGGGCCAGCGTCTATTTGCTCATGCGTGCCCCCCTTCGGCGCAACAGCTGGCCAGGTTGCCTAGGGCGCATGCCCGCCCTGGCCCGGCTCTGGTAGCCACATAATGACACTGCCCAGAATTAGACAACTTGTTATCTTCAAAATTCCCAGATCCTTCTCAGTTAAGGAAATTCCGACACACCGCCATTTAGTGTATAACTTGCACCGAATCCACTATTTTGGATCGGCCGGACCTTGAATCCTTCGTGAAAGATTCGGCTAATTAGGATTCGGTTTGGCTGGGCAGAAGGATTGGCCGAATCCGAATCCTGCTGAAAAAGACCGAATCCTGGATTCGGTGCTTCCATAATTACTCTACAAAGTGTCAGCATCCTGCATGGAATCTTTAATTCTACTCACTTTTGTATCCTAGCAAAAATAGATTCAGCACTTTCAATGCCCTTCACCAGCACAAGATGCCATCGAGTGCCATCAACTAGGGCCAATCAGGGCCGTATTTATATTAAGGCCACGAGGGCCTGTGCCTAGGGCGGCACGGTTTTGGGGGACTATTTGGGATGCCTATTTTTCTTCTTTTAACTCCCCACCCTCCACCATGGAGTAACGGAGCTCAGGGGTAGGGGGGCCGAGGAAACACATGGAAGTGACGTCACACGCACGGGCTGTGACGTCACTCCAGCTGAATACTTTGTGTGATGTCAGCGAGGGCAACGTAAGGGCGTGTTTATTTCCTGTGCCTAGGGCAGCATTGGACCTAAATACAGTCCTGGGCTCAATGGGAAATAGTTCACAGTGCCAGAAATAATCATAGTCAGCCTCAGGCTCCATTCATAAATTGCCTGATCATAAATCCGCTTGCCATTTTTGATCAAGTAAAAACATGACTTGTACCATGCTGAGTTAACATCCCAGATTCTGCTTTCTCATCGCAAATGATGATGTGTCATGGTGAACTCGTGTGCTTACAGTCAGATCAAAAAGGCCAGTTCCCCAGAAATGCATGAAATCATGTCTTGTATAAACATCTCGTGCACAATTATTCCAGCTGCATCATGTTTCCATACGCATCCGTCATATTGTCATTCCCGTTTTTTGTTGTGTTCTCCCTATAGACAGAAAAACAATACCCTGTTCTGTTATCTCACATTTCCAGCACGTTTTTTTTTGATTCACCATTAAACGACCGTAACAGTCAGATCTGTGTCTAAAAAAAAGACTTATCTTATATGCTGAAGTGTTGAATTCAAATGTATTTAATAAAATACACCGGCGCAGACCTTTTTTCAGTCATCGAGGTGGTGCAGTCCGTACCTATTCCTGCGCTCTCTGCTCTGACATGTTGCTGATACAAACATCGATTTCAATTGGGGGTCACTGACCCCATCTAAAAAAACAAATGTGCTGTAAGGCTAAGAATCTATTGTTATGGCTACTTTATATTACTCCTCTTTCTAGTCAGGCCTCTCCTATTCATATTCCTGTCTCTTATTTAAATCGTGGTTGCTAGGCTAATTTGGACACTGGCATGCATGGTTACTACATACCTCCCAAGTGTCCCTTTTTCGGAGGGACAGTCCCTCTTTTGACAGCTCAACCCACAGTCCCTCATTTGTACTGGAAAGTCCCTCTTTTCTCTGCACTGAACATCCAGAAAAAGAAACAAAGTTTCTCACTTAATTGGCTTTTAGTAGAGAGCCCAGAACATGTAACAGGTGCAAATAAGATACTTTGTAACCATTTTGAGACACAAAAACACAGTTTAGATAAGGAGAAATATTTTCAAACTTTCAGAACCTGCCAAATTTTGTAAAACAAACATGGTAATTAGGGGGTGTGGCTACGTGCAGAAAAAAAATTTTGTCCCTCTTTTTACTTCCAAAATGTTGGGAGGTATGGTTACTAGGCTAATTTGGACCCTTGCAACCAGACTTCTCAAATTGAAAACTGGAGAGCCGCTGAATAAAAAGCTAAAGAACTCCAAAACTACAATTATTAAAAAATGAAAACCGATTGGAAAGTGTCTCAGAATATCACTCTCTACATCATACTATAAGTTAACTCAAAGGTGAACAACCACTATAAGGACAGTTGCAAATAGGCTTTGTCTCCGAGTGCCAAGATGTGCAATTACAAATACAGGAATGGGATCTGTTATCTGGGAAACCCGTTATCTGTAGAGATCATGCTAAAGCTACACACATAAATACATGTGTGGGTGTCATATTGTAGCCCATTATCCCCCCCAAGTCTTACACTCGTTGCTAAAGAAACTCACTGGCTGGTTCTGTTCATTCATGCATCTGGTCTAATGCTAGAGTCACCTTTCAGCTTTAATCCGGTGCTACTGTGCTGGGCGCTGACAAGGGCTGATCGTGATCAAGGCTCATTCGGCTCATCTGACAGGGGTTTTTTTTCCGGAGATTTGCCCTTCAATAGGCGATTCATGTTCAGGGCTTTGTCTGGGTTCGGTGCAATAACTTAGAACTGGGGAGAGCGTTACACATTAGTCCATTCACTAAATCTTCCTGACATATTCCATGAATGTGCACATCCAGACCCTCCAGGTTCCTACATACACGGAGCAGATACTGCCATGCGCTCTTTGCCCTGTTCATTAATAAGGTGTGAGCTTCCAAGGATACCAGTTTGGTTCCAATGGGCACAAGCTCGGCGAAGCACACACACCCCCTATTAATGAGCTTGCCAGGTACATCGTGCAGTGTAGCAATGCAAGAAATGGATATTCTTGGTTATTGTTGGATCGCCATGTGTTCTTTAGCATTTTGAATAAACAAAACCTCTGTACTGTGGCAGAGACAGGTGAAATAAGATACATTTCTGTTTGTAAGTGCTGATTGAGGGGCTGCTGAGGTCCCAAAATGTCAGCGTCCAAAGCCCCTTCTTACCGTCAGTAGTTTCCTTTTTCAGATGTCTCGGCTTCATTTAGAATTAACTAGAGATCCCCTTTGTTCAGTAATTGCCATTCATGTACTTTTCATCCCCTCTTTCTCCCCATCTTTCACCCTCTCCTTTCAGCTCCTTTCATCTCCACTATCATTCCTGTGCTGATGAAAGACCTCTCTATGTTAGCCAACGACCTATTCGGCATGAATGAAGCTTTGCTGCCAGAGATCATACTCAACATAATCCCCTCCTCGTTTTATTGTCTCCCAAGCCAGGCCCCATCCACAGCCCACCCTTAAACTGTTTCTGATCATTCTTATTTACCTTTAACCCATGGCCGCTAATTGATTCATGAAATATATTTATTCTGCAAATATGTGCCTCCAATAATACTGGGCATGTTTAGAACATACTCTGTGGCTTATTGGAGGGAATAATAATAATAATAAGGGGGAAAAGCAGAATAAAGATCAGAGCAGTCCTAAAGAAAGAGAGATCCAGTCTGCTGTATTACCTTTGTATGTCTTTAAAAGCTTATAGGCTTCACTTTGTTTAAAATTGAAACAGTGCTGGATTTGTAGGTCTGTATGTACAGGACCCCTAGTGGAGTTGAGCTCTCAATTTTTTTATTTCAAATTTAATTCCAGCAGCTTATTTCTAATAACTCGGCCATACTGTAATGATTTGGTTTGGCTGAGTTGCTGTTATTTTTTTAATGATTCAGATGCCAAATCATTTTTGTCCCTTCTTGAGAGTGTCTGTACTTTAGATTTTATTCAGAGTATTTATACAGAAAGGCACGAGTCGTTTCACTTGTACAGAGTGGGTCTGTGGGCTGTTTAAGCCATACCTGTGCCGGACAGGCATTTGCTGACAGGTTTAGCCCATCAGTAATTTCCCAGGTTTGTTGAAGTTGGAGAGCATCATTTAATAAGTAACCCTAGAGACTCCTTACCAATATTTTGCTTCTTTATGTTTAGGGCTTTCCTGGGGACATTGGGCCTCCAGGAGAAAATGGTCCGGAAGGTATCAAGGTGAGATGTCCTGAACTACCATACCTTTCCCCAAGCTTCTAGTGTCTAATTAAAAACTAGAAGCACTAGATTCCTTGTGACTGTCCTGGCAAAGGTCTCTCCTCCCTTGTTTGTATTGAGGCTTCTCCAAAAATCCCTTCTTAAAATTGACGTTGGATGTCATCCCATGGCAAAGCCTTCACTAACTCTCTGAAGGGATTCTATGAGATTCATTCCCAGTTTATGAGACCTTCTTTCTTCTTATGGGTTTGCAGGGAAAGCCAGGAGCCCGAGGGTTCCCAGGACCCAGAGGACAGCCAGGACATGAGGTAAGTGGCCTACCGCATTAGGAATGTTCATGTAAAAGGCACAAATCCCTCCATATTCCAGATATGTAATCTCTTGAACGCTATCTATAGCTGGGTACTGTACACTGATTATGCTAGTCAACAAATGATATTGATTGGATGCAAAGCATTGTACAGTTTGAAAGGCTTGGCACTTTACAGGCCACCCGTTTTAAATTATGCTGCCCTCTTCTGGATCAGGGTGAAGCTAAATAGGCTTTACGTATACTTTAAGGGTTGAGCTTGAGAGTTGTTAGCATTTGAATTTTTCAGACTTTGTCCTTTCTGTGCTCAGAACAATAAAATTTACACAAGTTGATTCTACAATTGCACATTCTACTACTTCTCAAATGGCAAGGTAAAATTGAAGGGTCATTTCCTTTTGCTCAGCCCTTGCAGTTTATTATCACACACAAGGTCCTCTGGGGCTCTTAAAGATTAAGAGAATCTTGTATTTGTACAGTTGCTTGCAGTGCTGTGCCGCCTTACTCTAGTGGAGGCAGATTTTATAGACTTCAACAGACCACATGGAATGGCCAATGCAGAGCTCCTATGATGTTAGTTGATCCTAAGCATGGCTTCTACAAAAACATTCTAGCTGGTATTATGGCCTCTAAGGGCCATTTTAGAGCATGAATTGCTTTTCGATAAAATGGGTTGGTTACAAACCATTATTCTTCAACTTGCTAATGCCATGTTTTCCTCATTTACTTTATAGGGGGATGAGGGACCAATTGGGCCACCAGGAGCTCCAGGTCTGGAGGTACATTTATTAGAACTTTGTTTTGACTAAGGCTTATTTTTTTCCTGCTAAACATTTATTTAGCTTGATGCAGAACAGCAGTGACACCTACAAGAAATGTCCATAATCATGTCACTGATTGTTTATAACCCACACAGATAGAGAAAGTCAAGGAAATTGATACCTTGATTAATTCACAGGGACAGTGGAGCAAATTTCCTCCACCGCATGTATTCTTTAGAACGGGTTGGCGTTGGCTGTTTGTTCAGAATTAATTTTTTAGTTATCCATGGCAGATAAGAAAAAATAACAACTGTCACGAGTAAGGGCCATCCTTTAGATCGGGCTCTTTGTAATTTGTCAGCAATTTGTGTTTATTTGTAGGGTTTAGCTGGGCGGAAGGGCTATCCTGGGATTCCTGGGGCAGAAGGTCCAAAGGTAAGCGAGCATTGCCATTTTGGTTGTTTAGAGACGACATAATGAAATATCTGATGGAAAGTTAGCTATAATGCAGACCTAGTATGTATGTAGGAGAATAACTTTACTGAAAGAATTGTGGGTAAAAGTTTGAGCAATGGATTATGGGATGGAGCATCAAGGATGTAACATGAATGATGATTTGCACCATGTCAATAGCTTGGATGAACGTTTCAGTCATTTCTTTTCAAAACAAGGACAAAACTGTGAAGACGTCACATAACCACTACCTATAGGAACAAGGCCAGACAATTCATATTATCAGCAATTTCTATATTCTTTAGGGAAAATCCTTTAAAGAAAATATCTGGGAAAAGTGCCGTTTGATCATTTTCCGCTGGCGTTTACCATGTAACAAAGCATTTCTTTTCCTTGGCGCAGATTTTTAGTCAGTTAGTTTTTGCAACCTGGCAGCTTCTCTTGGCAATTTCATACATGCTATTTCCCATATGTGCGACATGTAAATCCCACTCTTAATCTCCGATACTTGGTCTGGCGCACGGAGTGTATCTTGACACCACTAGGCTCCATACCACAACTGTACAAAGCAGAGGTTGGAAACTTCTCGATTGTGGTTCATTACATGTTGTCTGTGCTCAGGACCACCATCAGAAAGCCATTTTTTTCCCACTTGGGGCTACTTGTGCCATACTGAGCAGTAATACATAATATATATTTATTCATATATATCACTATTGTAGCAACATGGAGAACCCGAACAAAACATTGGCGGTATCACATCTCCAATTACTACAGCTGAAATTCACTCAAGTGCATCTCCAGGGTCCCAGAACCATCAACATACCTCCTGTACAGACCCATTTCTTGATGGCTGCCTGTATATACAATTTGCAGTACAGGTATGGGATCCGTTATCCAGAAAGCTCTGAATTACGGAAAGGCTGTTTCCCATGGACTCCATTTTATCCAAATAATTGAAGTTTTTAAAAATGATTTCCTTTTTCTCTGTAATAATAAAACAGTAGCTTGTACTTGATCCAAACTAAGATACAATTAATCCTTATTGGAAGCAAAACCAGCCTATTGGGTTTGTTTAATGTCTACATGGTTTTCTAGTAGAATTAATGTATGAAGATCCAAATGACGGAAAGATCCGTTATCCAGGTCCCGAGCATTCTGGTTTACAGGTCCCATACCTGTACTATTACAGAGATAGATGAGGGAATAGGGAGGCAAAAGAAGATCAGCTCCAGTTAAGCAAAATCTGTTGTGCCAAAGGGTATTTCATTTTCTGTGTTAAAATAAATATGATAATGAGTGAATATTATGATTTTCCTTTCTGCTACCCCTCCCCAGGGTGAAGTGGGCAACACAGGAAGATCTGGGAAGATCGGTGAACAGGTGTGGTATAGTAGCGCTTCCATGATTTCTAAGGGGAAGGCTTTTGGGATTGACCATGAATGTCCTGACGGAACAAGGCACTAGAGCAGGGATCCCCAACCTTTTGAACCCGTGAGCAACATTCAGAAGTAAAAGGAGTTGAGGAGCAACACAAGCATGAAAACAGTTCCAAAATAAGTGTGCCAAATAAGTGCTGTGGTTGGCCATTTGGTAGCCCCTATGTGGATTGTCAACCTACACTGAGACTCTGTTTGGCAGTGCACCTAGTTTTTATACAACCAAAACTTGCCTCCAAGCCTGGAATTCAAAAATAAGCTCCTGCTTTGAGGCCACTGGGAGCAACATCCAAGGGGTTGGAGAGCAACATGTTGCTCACGGGCTACTGGTTGGGGACCACTGCACTAGAGTGTGTTCATGGTTGACATTATATTGGTAGAGGAACACGGCAATGCCATTGTTCAGTTTTATGTGCCTAGATGCATGGGACACCCAATCTGATTGCTCTCTTTGTTTCCAACTGAATGGGGGGGGGTTGTTTTTATGGGGTTGTTTTTGGTAGTAACCTTTGAACTCATGATAATTCAAGCCTTCTTTTGGACCTTTGTAATAGTTTCTTCTTTATTAACAACATAAAGTTCTCATAGGACCTGCCACTGACACTTTTTAGTGTCTTTTCACTCAGCTCTTCTTCTAGAAACAATGGGTTCACACATAACTGCTACTTAATCAGTTTATTATCTGCATATATAGATTTAGATATAGATATCTTCACTTATTGTGGCTTTGTCTAAAGCTGGCCTCTGGATTTCTTACCTAGTTTGATTGGCTACCAGTAGGGTTTTATCAGCCTGGCCAGTGAAAATGATGATTGATCCCAATGTTATTAATTGGAAAGAAAGATAAATATAAAGGCCACTATTTATTTCCAGAAAAGGTGGCAGACCCAGTTACCAGTCAGTGTATAGTGCCTTAAAGGGAAACTAAAGTCTAAAATAAGCTAGAAATGCTGTATTTTGTATACTAAAAAGAAAAACACGAACTTACTGCACCACACGCCTAATCAAACAAATGATTTATGCTTTGGCCACAGGGGGTCAGCATCTTGTAACTTTGTTATACATCTTTGCAAGACTACGCACATGCTCATTGTGGTCTGGGCTGCTGTTGGGACATTTATGGATTGTCATAAATTATTAAAACAGCACAAGTCAAATAATATCTGCCAGAAACCGATACAGCGAGACTGATTAATAATCAGAATAAACAGACTGCACTGGGTCCTGTGTTGTCATGTAATCTAATGTGGATTTTATAGTTTTTTTTATTGTTTAATACAAGCTTTCTCCAACTCTCCAGAGCCAATGGCTGCAGCAAAATAATCCTCCAAATAGAATCTTTTTTAATCTGGCTCCATGATCTTTGTCCCTGCAGCTGGAGTTGGAATCAGAGGATTTAAAGGTAAAAATAAAATCCCATTTTTACTTTAATAACTGAAAAAGAAACCTATCCCCAATAATATATCTGTACAGTTTTTATAAGAAACCTGACTGTATGCAGTGAAATTCCCCCTTCATTTACTTGCTCTGACTTCTGCAGATATGAATCTCTACATGGTCGCCGGCTGCTCTACAGGGAAACAAACAAAGCTGCTCGAGTTCTGGGAAGTAAGTTGGGGGGCTCCCCCCTCGCTGTTTGAAAGGATGATTGTTTCCCTGCAGAGCAGTTAGGGGCTGTCTGAAGTTTCCTATCCCCAGCAATCAGAGCAAGTAAAACAAAGGGGGAATTTCACTGCATACAGTCAGGTTTATTTTAAAAACGGTACATGTTTTTTTATTCAAGTATATTGGAGATCGATTTCTTTTTCATTAAAGAAAGTAAAAATGGGATTTTATTTATTTTGCCTATCATACTTTGGTGTGCTTGCATCAAAACTGCTAAACCTAAATGCAAATCTGAGCCAATTCACAAGGGGTAAAATGGTAGGGGCACTTCTGGGTCTGATGCCTCCTGAGGAATTACAATTGTGGGTGTGCAGAGTGCTACAAATTCTGATTAAAAAGCTGTTCTTTACACTCCTAATTTACCAGGGCTGGAATGTTGGCACCTTTGCCACCTGAAGCAAAATCCTGGAACTGATGCACACTTAAATTCAAATACAGTCAACTTTATGATACAAGATATTGTATATTCAGATAAAACAACTTGAAAAAACAGACACGTCGACTAAATAAACTCTCTTACCGCTACAGGGGCTTCAAGGATTTATTGGTCCAGTGGGGGAGACAGGTCTCGCGGGGGAGAAGGTAAATATGATAACAAAACAACAGCATCGAATTGCTTTGTATCATAGGGATTTCGTAGTCCATTTTGTATTTAGGGAAATTGCACTAAAATGCTTTAAAAGTGTTTATTGTAGTGAATAAGCTGATGTGTGGTGCCATTGTTGCTGATGTGTTTGCCCTTGATTTTAGGGAGACCGTGGAGGGATTGGGAGTCCAGGCCCACCAGGGGAAAAGGGATCAATGGTAAGGAGTAAGTCTGCACTCTCACGCCTCTTTCTATTATCCCTTGTGCCCATCCACAGGTAACCTAAGGAGTCTGTTATAAAAGCAATAGAACTAATTCAAGAATAACACAAAGCTTAGTAAATAGGGCCGGCAGCTACAGAAGTCATGGCAATTCCTTTGTTCCTAAAGGTTGCCATATACGTGTAACAGGTGGATGGGTCAGGCTCTTCCTAAACCTTCCCTTTTGGTTACCATCCACTGGTTTCGGTACCTGGGCAAGGGGTCCAACTCCCAGCAACTCCCAGTAGGCACGATATAATTAGACTCTATCTTCAGGTGTTGCCTCCGCTTATGGTATGGAGGAAGGGATGACCACTTGGTATAAGCACACACAGTATTCACTCATGATCAAAAAAAATTTGGGCGCCAGTGGTTCTTTAAAACAGCAGAACGTTTATTGAACTTGTGGTACACTTCACAATATGTGCGCTCAGATTGTACACTCCATGAAGCAAGTAGTGGCAGCAGGTCATTTATACACAATTGTATTACTCACGGATACTGTCTGATCCTTTGTTAGTCAGCTTTGTGAATTGAGCCAACTTTGGTGCACAATCCCTATTGAAGGCAACCTCGCAGCTGGTTTTATATTCCAAGGATCTCTCTATCCCTGAGCCTAACCACTTAAGTCCCTAGCCTGGCGGCCTTGTCACCGCAGGGTGCTAACCCTTCACTAAACTCCTCGTTGGAGCCTTAGCTGCTCACTTACTTTCCTGAACTTATCTGCAGCGCTGGATTTCATTTCTGGGCGCCCCTAGGCCGCGCGGTCTGACCAGGCGGCCGCGCTGTCCTAGCGCCCGCCTTCTCAGGCTGGTGTAGTTGAACGGGGACGCGAACGTCCCCATAATGCGGCTGGGCGGCATGCTGCCCCTATTTTTTGCCACCCTAGGTCTGGGCCTATGCGGCCTTGCTGCAAATCCGGGCCTGCTTATCTGTCACTCCTATAGTGACCTATTACAGTTTTTGACCTGTCACTTGCTTCACCTATACTGAGGCCTACCTCCACCTCAGGCCCTAACAGCAACACCCCACTTGCAATGGGTGCACTGGACAGAGACAGAACACATGGCAACATCTCATTTTATAACCTCTGGGGAAATACTCACCCTCCCTTCTGGGAAAAAGGACCCAGCCCAGCTGGCTAACACATTCACTGGGGTATAGGAAAACCTTTATCCTTTTATATAGTGACATTTACTGGCCAGTCACTGAACTGCCAGCAGAAAACGTTCACATAGGAAAAAGGAAAACGAAGAACCTAAAGGTTAGCAAACCTACATAAACAATAGAATTCTACCTGTATCTGACGTTTCAGCACTAACAATGGCCAATGTTCGGGTGCCTTCAAAATCTCCCGATCGACGGGTCAACCAATTTCCAAGTTTCTGCTGATATCGGTCGACTAGTCTCCCACTATAAATCGTACAAAAATTACTTTTGTAATATATTATGACTGTGTCTATGGCCACCTTAAGCCTAATGTCGCTTGTGGAAAATTTACAGCCTTTCATTTTGAATGCAGGCAGTTCTCATCCCAAAATGTTCTAATGTATGTTTTTAGACCAATTACTGTATGTCCATTAAAGTAAATGGGTGGTTTTGGGCATTTATATGCCAGCCGTGAAACCACCCTGTGTGACATCAGCCTACAGATACTAAGTAACCTATTAATCAGTATTAATCAGTATGACAAGTATCTGTTCCATTTATTACAATCCTCTCTGGGTCTATTTGAACCACTAGTGGGTGCCATTAACATCATTAAGCAGTATCTGCGGACAATGATAGCTCAGCATTTCTCCTCCTACCCTAAACATCTGTCTATTTGGTTCTGCTGCTAGGCCCTTTTGGTGATAAATAGTCTATAATCATATATGCTTCCAGAGCTTCAGGTTGGAAAAAGTCATATTGGCCAGTTGCTTATTTTCTGTGCCAGGATCTTGTCCAGTTGAGTAGCTGCCTGTGTGTGTGAAGCTGGAACGCTTCTGTTTAGAGTCCAGTTTAGAATTCTGTTTTCATAGGAGAGTGTATTTTTTGAATGCGGTCAGGAGCCTATGTCCACTGACGTCTGACTTGCTGGAGATTTGTTTTGGAGTTTTGTTTACTGTAATTACCCATCATGTTTGTGTGTTTGGACCAGGTATTTCCTGCAAACGCAAGGCTGCCGCTGAATAGCTTCCTTTTAAAACTGTTTTAAAGGAGAACTAAAGCCTAAAAATTAATATGTCTAATTCTAGCATATTTTAGATACTTCACTTATTGCACCAGCCTAAAGTTTCAGCAATGATCCAGGACTTCAAACTTGTCACAGGGGGTCATTTTGGAAAGTCTCTGCGACACTCAGGGCTGCCATTAGAAATCATGGGGCCCGTACAACAAAATTTGCTGGGCCCCAGCCCCCAAGCCCCGTCCCAGATTGGCTTTGGCTCCTTTTGTGGCTTTAGGTCTTTTCGTGGCTTCAACTTAGGCTACTTTCGTGGCTTCAGGTCTTTCTGCAGCTTTGGGACTTCGTCTCTTCGGGACTTTGGCTCTTCAGGTCTTCAACTGTTCGGGACTTTGGCAGGTGCGCCACTTTTTCGTTGCTGTCAAGGGGTCCCAGCTATTTCAAAAAGTGCAGCAAAGCTGGGCCCCCCTTTTAGGACCAGGCCAGGTACAGCAGTAGCTCCCTGTACCCCCCTGATGGCCTTGGTGACAATCACATGGTCAGTGGGCTCTGAGCAGCTGTTGAGAAGCTAAGCTTAGGGGTTGTCACAAATTATCACGCAGAAAATAATGTTGTGCTGTAAAATTAGCTGATGCAATAGGGCTGATAGGGCTTAGATTCACATGTTAGTTGCACGGATTTCTGTGCTGCCATGTACAAATTATCTGTATTAATTAGCTTTATATTGTGAATTAGAGCTCACTCAAATAACTGATTCCAAAACAAATAAAATCTAACAAAATAACTGCATTTTGCACAAATCCTGCATGTAGAGAGACATGATGTCTGGTGATTTTAATAGGGTGAGCTCTAATACATATTCTAGGCAAAAGAAGCCCCACTATAAGCTATATTGGTTGTAACTGTCAATGAACATCTGACACCCAACTCCTGCGTGAATGAAGAGAAACAGATGCTGAGAAAGGCATAGTGAGGATAAACTTGATTATTTCAGAAACGGTACAGAATATTCAATGGATTATATTTAGAAAACTTCTTATTTCAGCATGCTGAAGCTAATATGACATTTTTATTATCTCGATAGCTTTTTTTTGTGTATTTTTATTGCCCAGGTTAAAGGCACCAGAAGGGCTTCATTAATAGGCATGGCACAGCAACATATACATAACTACATGATTACTAAAGGCCTGGGAAGTAACAGAATGACTAATTAAGCTTGTGAAGACTATTTAAAAATTGGATTTGATTTGATACAAAGCTATCATGATATTCGCCTATATATATATATATATATATATATATATATATATTTATTTAATTCCTGAAAAAATTAAAAGTATGTTGATTTTCCTAGTGAGCTTTCTCTGTACACCAAACCCTGTGAATGGGGGTAGATGCCAGAACACCGTAGCATTCCGTCATGCCTTCTTCTGATATTCTGAGTAGCCTGCGACTTATTTGAGTCTTAATTACAACTGATGTTAAAAATTAAGATCGGATGTTCCTTTCGTGTTGTTGATGAATAGGGATGGGCTATGCAGGGTACCAAATGGTCTATAAAGAATCCCATAACTTGAGGTTGTTTGAGGGAGTCCTGTCTTGTGTGACCTATAGGCAATGATAATAACAATCTCTCTCTGTTATATGAGCCACTACTTAATGTTCATTGGTCAGCCCAAGGTGCTTTTGATGTTTACACAGGTTAGGCAAGAAAATAATACACTTGTTTATATTGCAGGGTCATCCTGGAAACCCAGGACCACCAGGTTCTCCGGGCCCTCCTGGACCACCGGTAAGCTTGATTTTGGTACTGTTTGCTTTCTCGCCTTTAGCCTTAAGACTCAAACCAGCATGGCATTTTCAAAATGGCAGACATTCCCACTAGTGAGGTTTTCACACGTTTTAAGTTCAAAGTCCCAGTTGTTCAGAGGCCCATTTACCTTATCAGATTCCCATAAGCATTGGGGAGCTGCACTAAATGCTTGCAAGTGCCATGATCCTGTTAGTATTTTAACTCAACAAGTCATACATTGGGAACAATATACGAATGAAACCAGTGGGCAGAGTCCCATATTGTACATTTTATGATATACATGTCATGAATAAACTATCTGTATTCTATTTATCAGGGTTCGCTTGGGTCAAGGGGTTCTCCGGGAGTGCGTGGACCAAAAGGACGCAGGGTATGTAGAACTCACAACTATACTTCACCCAGTTGGTATAGAATTCATATCGGTTCAACATTTGTATGAGCACGGTACTTTTATCTGCCCTGAAAATGTTTGGGTATGACACCGGCTTGATGGGGTCTAGTCTAGAACACAGTTTTATCAGCCATCTTTAATGACTATGATGCAAAACCATTTTCTGATCTTCTGATCTTGTTTGTGCTGGAGTCACGCAGATAAGATAACTGCTCGGACTTCCCAAAAGCTGAAGTATTCAACATCATAACTAGAAAGTGCAAGGACATTGTAATTCTACTTGTCTTCATATTTCTTGTTTGACATGAGCACAAAAATGACCTGCATCCTGGAAGTGAAGGTGGATTTAATATGAAATAACGCGTGTGTGTGTGTATTAAGAAAAAATTCTGTGTGCTCCACAGGTTGTACTATGGACTGAGGTGATAATTTTTTATGCACATTGAGTTGTTTGTGTGTGTACTGGGGTGATTATTTGTATGCACATTGGGTTGTTTGTGTGTGTACTGGGGTGATTATTTGTGTGCACATTGGGTTGTTTGTGTGTGTACTGGGGTGATTATTTGTATGCACATTGGGTTGTTTGTGTGTGTACTGGGGTGATTATTTGTATGCACATTGGGTTGTTTGTGTGTACTGGGGTGATTATTTGTATGCACATTGGGTTGTTTGTGTGTGTACTGGGGTGATTATTTGTATGCACATTGGGTTGTTTGTGTGTGTACTGGGGTGATTATTTGTATGCACATTGGGTTGTTTGTGTGTACTGGGGTGATTATTTGTATGCACATTGGGTTGTTTGTGTGTGTACTGGGGTGATTATTTGTATGCACATTGGGTAGTTTGTGTACTGGGGTGATTATTTGTATGCACATTGGGTTGTTTGTGTGTGTACTGGGGTGATTATTTGTATGCACATTGGGTAGTTTGTGTACTGGGGTGATTATTTGTATGCACATTGGGTTGTTTGTGTGTGTACTGGGGTGATTATTTGTGTGCAGATGCAAGCAGATAAGAGGGAAAAACTTTTGACTCTATACATTTAGAAAACCAACCTTGTTTTGTATGGATGGCCTTGCTGAATATGAGGAAAGTATAACTGCATTCCAGCTTTTCCCTTGCAGTAACATTGCACATATTCCACAGTTGAATTATATGAAATAGTCGTTCATAGATGTTTGTGGAGCTCTTGAGCAGGTTGGGGGCCCTAAAATGCCCATAGAGAGCCACATTTGGCCTTCATATGGACAGCCCTGTGACATACAGTAGATCATGATAAAACCAAGTAGACCACTTTGAGGCATCCCTGCATCCCTGAAGGAAATCAACTTGCAGCAGCATAGAATGACTCCACTCATGAGCCTGAAGTCTTGAGAGGTGCATCCAGGTTCCTAGGCACCAGCCAGAGCACTCCACTCCAGATACTGTGCCCCATTGTTGCTCTCACTATGGGAATATAGAGGATGAAAGCATACCACAGGAATTGCAGTAGAAGGAAAAGATAACTGGCTCAGAAAGAAATGTCTGAAAGATTGATGACCGGCCAAGGATTAATCTCCAGGGGCTCAGGATCCTGAAGCTCAGATGGGACTTAATAATGAGACACAAGTAGAGAAATGGAATGCACTAGAGCTGAATGATATCTTTTATTGCACCTACGGATGCTTCCAATTACAGCCTTTAGCCTTTACTGGGTTCTTTTCAGGTAGCAAATTTGTACCTGAGGATGAACTGTACGAGATCTGACATTTTTTATCATATTTTGGTCATGCAGCATATAACAGGGATACTATTCTTGGTAGTTGCACAAGAGCTCTGCTTTTTCTTGCACCATTAGGCAGAATGGGACAGGACAGAACCACAAAATGTTAGTTGTTTTTTTTTTACGTTCTTTCCCATAGTGATGTCATTGCTTAAAGTGGACCCGTCATCCAGACATAAAAATCTGTATAATAAAAGTCCTTCTTAAATTAAATATGAAATCCAATTTCTTTTTTTTATTAAAGCATTCATAGCTGTTGTAAACTCATTTAAAAATATCAGCTGTCAATCATGTATTGCCTAGCCTAGGCATAGAGGCAGGGCAAGCAATTACTTTCACTTTCCATTCAGCACTTCTAGATGACACTGCTCTCCCCACATTCCCCCAGCTCTCTTAACCATGAAATTGTGTAACCAGGGTATGGGGATAGACATTGGGTCCCTGCCCCCTGGTGCACAAACAAGATTCTGAGATGATACAAGGCTTGCCTTCATAACAGTGTCCACAAAATGGCTCCTTCCTGGTTGTTATAATTATGAGTTCCCAGACTGATGGAAACAAGATTCAAATAATTTATACAGTGTAATTAAAGTTCATTTTGCTTGACTGACATGATAAAATAGGATTTGGATCATTTTGTTTGGGTGACGGGTCCCCTTTAAAGGGATGTCAGCATTTGCTCAAGGAAGTAATAATCACAGTAGGTCAGTGGCCTGTGGCCAATGAATGATGTTAGCTGGACGTCCCATCAAGGGGCGGATTAGATTTCATTCTGTGTGAGCGGTAATTCATTGCTGTGGCGGTTGAATTGGTGCTTTGGGAGTTGAATCATTTCTGAAAGAAAAAACGTGGAAAATGAGATGATTTCCATTAAAGCTCCATAATCTTGCATTTAGTGAGTTTATTCGCGTGCATTGCTTTGCAGATGAAATCAGGAGACATTTAAGTCGCTAGCCTCCTCCATATTGTCAGCGTTAAGCGCTAGCTCTTTTTACTTCTAAATATATTGTTTCCTTAAAGGAAAACTATACCCCCAAAATGAATATTTAAGCAACAGATAGTTTATATCAAATTAAGTGACATATTAAAGAATCTTACCAAACAGGTATATATATATATATATATATATATATATATATATATATATATATATATATATATATATATATTTAAGTAAATATTGCCCTTTTACATCTCTTGCCTTGAACCACCATTTCATGATGGTCTGTGTGCTGCCTCAGAGATCACCTGACCAGAAATACTGCAGCTCTAACTGTAACAGGAAGAAGTGTTGAAGCAAAAGACAGAACTCTGTCTGTTAATTGGCTCATGTGATCTAACATTTATGGTTTGTTTGGGATGTTTGTGTGCAACGTGAATCATACGAACCCAGGGACCGGCCCTTATTTTTTAAAATGGCAATTGGCACATACTACTAGAAAAGTATATTATTATGGAAATGGTTTATTTAAATGAAGCAGGGTTTTACATATGAACTGTTTATATATTTTTATAGAGACCAATGTTGTTTGGGGGTATAGTTTTCCTTTAAGGCTCATAGCCAGAAATAGTTATAAATGTCACACAAGTTTTGCCTTGCTTTGGTGTTGTGCTTGTGGACCCATCGAAACTGAACATCTTTATTAAAAGGTAATGTTTCTGGAGCAACATAAGAACGACTAGACAAAAGGAAAAGCCTTTTAAATAATGTGATTTAAAGGGGTTGTGCAACTTTAAATTAACGTTTCGTATGCTGTAGAGAGCGATATTTTTTTGTGGTTTTTGGGTTATTTAGCTTTTTATTCAGCAGCTCTCCAGTTTGCAGTTTCAGCAGTCTGGTTGCTAGGGTCTAAATTCCCCTAGTAACCATGCATTGATTTGAATGAGAGACTGGAATATGAATAGGCCTGAATAGCCGAGCAAGCTGAGCAAGAAAAAGTAGCATTAACAATACATTTGTAGTTTTACAAAGCATTTGTTTTTTTTTAGAAGGGGTCAATGACCCCCCATTTGAAAGCTGGGAAGAGTCAGAGGAAGGCAGAAAATAATTTAAAACATAAATAATGACAAACAGTTGAAAAGTTGCTTAGAATTGACAATTCTATAACATATATATGTATATATTGTAACAAAGCAGCTGTGTTAGTTGTAGATGGGCAATATATTGCTCCCAGGGTGTTCTATAATACAACACCCTGGAACATGGATTAATTAATACAGACCAGAGCTGCAAGGTAATTGCTGCAGCTGAAGTACCTGACTGAGCTTTTGAGGAGGGGCTTTCTTACTTCATAGAGAGGAGCCGCACTGCAATACAACAGAAAAGGTACTGGTTACCAATGATTGGCATAACTTTGGTTCTTTTGCTGTTAAGTTGGTGTTGGGAAAGCCACTCAACTGTAGCTAGGCTGCCGACTGGATTTAGCCAGCGCTCTGGTGCATGGGTTTATTTTTCCTTGTTTTTCATTTCTTTTGTGTGCTTCTTACTAATGACTGTGTAACAGAATTAACTGCAGGCAATTGCCTTTACGAGAGCGACTTCTGTGACTGCTTTGTCCCTAAAAGACATTGGAAAGCAGCCCCAAGACACTGACTCAGGTACCCTGAGATGCTAATGTGTCACTATATATATATATGTGTGTGTGTGTATATATATATATATATATATATATATATATATATATATATATATATATATATATATATATATAAATATATATTTATTTTGCCCTGTTTTCCGGCTATTTACCCTAAATGACTGTGAATAGTGGCCCCAAGACACTGACCCAGGTACCCCTATATATATATATATATATATATATATATATATATTTATTTATTTTTTCTTTGTTTTATTGCCTGGGGATTTAGCGACCCACTCTATAACCTTCCCTAAGTAGCTACTGTCTCACATGCACACGTGGCTATTTTACCCTAAAAGACTGTGGATAGTGGCCCCAACACACTGACCCAGGTACCCCTACAGGTCTAGGTGTCACAATAAATAAATATATATATATATATATATATATATACTGTGTGTGTATATATATATATATATATATATATATATATATATATATTATTTGTTTTATTGCCTGGGTATTTAGTGACCCGCTCTATAGCCTTGCCTAAGTAGCCACGTGTGGATGTGAGACAGTGGCTACTTAGGGAAGGCTATAGAGTGGGTCACTAAATACCCAGGCAATAAAACAAATAATTTTAAGACCTCGGTAGGCCCGGGGCAAAGGTCCAGTTTCTGGGCATAGACGATGCGGAGATGATGGAGGGGTTCACTATGCAGCAGATTGAAAGGGGGAGAGAAGGGCTGAAAGTCTGGGCTAGTGAGGTAGGATGAGCAGGGGCATAAGGGAAAGTGACTTACAGTATCAGTGGTCTCTTTTAAAGCTGCACTACTGGCACACTGGCCGGGGTTATTCCAGTGAGCGAAATGGAAGGGTGAGTCTCTACCGGCTCTTCTGTCTTCTCGGGCTGTGCATGCGCATTAGAGTGAAGCTTTAACTAAAAATTCGACTTTTTCATTCTACTGCGCATGCATCTGCCCCGGGAAATTTGAAGAAAGAAGAAGACCGTGGTGCTCACTGGAATAACCCCGGGCCGGTGCAGTTTTCGGCCCAGGGTTTCAGGTAAGTAAAAGCATTCACTTGGGGTGCCTAACATTTGGCACCCCCAAGTGGTTAAAGACTTTCCTTCTCCTTTAAAAGTGTGCTCCATCAGTGTCTGTCCATTCTCCGACAGCACAAGACTGCGGCCCTTTTAGAGTGACTTCTGGACAATGCTGGAGTGGTGTTTATTTGAGTCTCAAGCCTTTTACCTGGGGTATGGGTAATTTTATTTTATAGGCTTAGGAAGGACACTCATGCAGGAATATTAACGCTAATAACGGTGATTCCGGTGCCTAACAATCTGAATTTCTCTCCAAATGGAACCATCCAAAATTGCTGCACTCTACTGTATGGAGCTGTGTTAGTAGGAGAGGTATCATTACCCAATTAATGGAGAAGGAGAATATACTTGGTTTTATATTTTATGGGAAGACTGAAAAATTCAGAATTCTAATAAAGCGCAGAGTTCAAGGGTTGTAGAGCCTGCGTTGTCTTTTTGTGTTTGGCGGGGACATTGAAGCCCTAAGGTCATTGAACCTGGTTGATAGAAATGTATTTTTGGAGAAAAAAAATATATAAAAATAATATATATATATTATGGAATGGATGTCTCCCATAGACTCCATTATAATGAAATAATCCAAATTTGTAAAAATGATTTCCCTTTTCTCTGTAATAATAAAACAGTAGCTTGTACTTGATCCCAACTAAGATATAATTAATCCTTATTGGAAGCAAAACCAGCCTATTGGGTTTATTTAATGTTTACGTGATTTTCTATTAGACTTAAGGTATGAAGATCCAAATTATGGAAAGATCTGTTATCCGGAAAACCCCAGATCCCAGGCATTCTGGATAACAGATCCCATACCTGTATTGTGAATTAGTAGTTGTGCATTAGGATAGCATAGGGCAGAGACACACGGTCAGATTCAGGGAGTTTAGTCGCCGGTGATAAATCTCCTCTTCCAGGGGCGACTAATCTCCCCAAACTGCCTTCCCGCCGGAGATTTACATTCTAGCCAGCGGTAAGGCAGTTCGGGGAGATTAGTCGCCTCTAGAAGAGGTGATTTGTCACCGGGCACTCGTCAGAGCACTTTGTTTTGGTCGAGAAAACGAAGCGCTCCAAGTGCCATCCTGCTGGCGATTTGCATTCTAGCCGGCGGGAAGGCAGTTTGGGGAGATTAGTTGCCCCGCTGGAGGCAGTTGCCATTTTGTGTTGCCAGCAGATACTGTATTTTACATAGTATTATTTGTATTATTGTATACAGGGTGGGATTCTGCTTTCAAAGCTACACAAAAGCCATACAAAGCAAAATATAACGCTGGTATATATCAAATGATGGGCCATGACAAGCTAAGGACATATTCCCGAGGCCCGTTCCCGGTATAAAAGCAGGGTGCCAATGTTTCATTTCCATGAGTCACTTTAACTTCTTGTCTAAATATAGTCTGCCTTCCTCTGTTATTGTTAATGATTTTTTTTTTCCCCGTTTTGGCACTGGCCCAGAGGATAGTACTGACTCAATCCCACTGGAAACAAAAATAACTTAGTGAGTCAGAATCAGCAGAAATGCAGTAATAAAATCTTTTGCTGATCCCAGTAGGAATCAGGAGTCTTGTTAATGTCGACCGCACTGTGTCTTCCAGCGCCACCAGAGTTGGGTTTTTGTTGCCAGGCTGACGGGTAGATTGGTTTCCCAGTTTCCACCATTAAAGCCTTTGCCGCTGGAGCAGCATAAACAGGCACTGCCAAAGGCAACTGAATAGTCCGATGTCTTCTTTCACCCTGACTTGCCTTTCACTCTGGTGTTTATGGAGCAGAGGTGCCATATGTGCTGTAGACGAGGATCATGATGACAAAGAAGATTCTGACCTTTTAGGTGTTATTATGAGTATAGGTTTACACTAGGCTGCTTCTTCTGCATGAAACGTTGTTATTTCTGCTGTATAACATCACAACATTGTGCGTCTTCCTTGCCAGGCAGTGTGTGCAATCGTTTTGTAGACATATGTCGTCTGGAGAGCACAATGATCATATTTTGTAGGCTTTACAGTTGGTTCTTTTTTTTTTTGGGACTTATTCATAAGCGAATCACACAATCTGCTGCTGAAATCTTCCCAGTAGGTCGACCCCAGAGCCTTGATCACAGGCCTGATGAATCCTCACCCAGCAATGCAGCCGCTTCTCCTTAAAGGAGAACTAAAGCCTAACTAAAGAAGTAGCTAGAAATTTTGTACATGTTGTGCTTCTGTACCAGCCCAATGCAACCAGCAGGGAAGATCTGTCTCTCCAAAGATGCCCCAGTAACATTTTAAAATATTCATATGAAGGCCCCGTATTTAGCCCAGAGACGTCCCATTGAATCCGTATCAGGAAATTGCGTGAGAATCGATTTGATGGGATCAAAGTTTTTAATGTTTTAGAAAATGCAACTCTCTATATTATAATCTATTATACTCTAGACTGATCAATAAACTGGTTGTTCACCTTTACATTAACTTTTAGTATGATGTAATTCTGAGACAATTTCTAATTGGTTTTCATTTTTTATTGTTTGTGGTTTTTGAGTTATTTAGCTTTTTATTCTGCAGTCTGCAATTTGAACAATCTGGGTGCTAGGGTCCGAATTCCCCTAGCAACCATGCATTGATTTGAATAAGAAACTGGAATATGAATAGGAGAGGCCTGAATAGAAAGATGAATAATAAAAAAAATAGCAATAACAATACATTTGTAGCCTTTCAGAGCATTTTACTTTTAGATGGGGTCAGTGACCCCCATCTGAAAGCTGGAAAGCATTGGGAGAAGAAGGAAAATAATTAAAAACTAAAAAAAAGAAATAAACAATGAAGACCAACTGAAAAGTTTCTTAGAATTGGTCATTCTATAACATTCTTAAAGTTAACGTACACCCCTTTAAGCAGACAGACTGCTTCTGCAAGGTTTTCTCTAATAATGGTCACAGGACTCCTATAGATCCAGTAAAATACATTTATCCTGTAACAATGAGTTAATATTGTATATACAGGTTTGGGATCCGGTATCTGGAAACCCATTATCCAGAAAGCTCCAAATTACAGAAAGGAGATTTCCCATAGACTCCATTTTATCAAAATAATTTGTCTGGTCATTTTCCTATGGGACCAGACTGTAAATTTCACACCAAATGTACATTATAATGCATAACGTACCCCCTACTGAAATTTATAAAGATATTAGAAGTCACCTCGGAGTTATGTGACCTGTATAAAAGCACTCGGCCTTCGGCCTTGTGTATTTATATGGTCACATAACTCCTCGGTGACATAATATCTTTATAAATTACAGTAGGGGGTACATTATCCATTATATATATATATATATATATGTATGTATATATATATATATAAAAATACAGCTAGATCTAGAATGTGTTTCAGTGCAGTGAGTAGTTGAACACCATTCTGCTCTATGGGAGGTAGTGCTCAATGCAGTTCAGCAGCAGCCCAGAGCTCTATCACCATCCAGAGCCTCTCTCCCAGATGTGCATGCAGGGGAAAAAGGATTTGGGTAATTATATCCATGCGGAACAAATTGTTTCAGTGCAGAGTCATTATCTTTTTAAAGATCGGAAACAAAAAGTACGAGTGATTAATAAATCAGACCCCTCAGGACTAGGGACATACGGTAATATATGATAAGAGCGACCCCTAGAGGAAGGTCAGGTATAGAGTACAGTTACACTCTATAGAGACCGGCAGTGTTTTGAAGGCCAATGTGCCGGATGCATCCTACATATGATATTGTGTGTTTCCTTCAGGTGTCTATTTATATGGAAGTAGTGGTATCATGAATTACTGATGAATTACTGTACAGCAGCCAAATCAGAAGCTCACAGCTGAGTTAGTTCCTGCAAAGCTTTCACAAGCCCAAAGGCACAGGGTGTCCAGGCCAAAGCACCAGCTGGAGGTCACCAAGACATTCCGGTCATGTTTCCGACTTCAGACATCCCTACATTCCCCCCCAGGCTTCTGTTAGTGTAGGCCATGAAAACATTGACTTCTGGCAGCTCCTTCTCAAAGACTGCCCATGCTGAGGAACAACTGAGATCCCACAGGAAAAACTGTGCCTGGGACAGATCCACATAAGAGGAGGCATCACACGCACATACTGCTCTCACCATTAAATACGTGGCTCACCTTTGTGTTAATGTTTAGTATGTTATAGAATGGCCAATTCTAAGCAACTTTTCAATTAGTCTTCATTATTTATTTTGTATAGTTTTTTAATTATTTGCCTTCCGCTTCTGGCTCTCTACCAGCTTACAAATGAGGGTCACTGACCCCAATAAAATACAAATGCTCTGTAAGGCTACATTACATTAATTGTTATGGCTACTTTTTATTACTCATCTCTCTATTAAGTCCCTCTCTTATTCCTATTCCATGCTCTTATTTAACTCAATGCGTGGTTGCTAGGGTAATTTGTGCCCTAGCAACCAGATTGCTGAAATTGCAAACTGAAGAGCTGCTGAATAAAAAGCTAAATAACTCAAATAATAAAAGATGAAAACCAATTGCAAATTGTCTCACTTAAAGGTGAACAACTCATTTAACTGTATCTTATACATAGGCCATTCTTCTCACTCTTTATATTAAATTATTAGCCTCTCTCTTCTGCCTGTTTCCAGACTCATTGCAGATAATCTCACTAGCTGTCAAAATATGGATGCATATTCTCCCTGTTCATTTCTATTCTCTGCACTGCTGGTTGTAAGAAACATTAATATCTCTCTTGTTCTCTCTCTTGCTCACTCACTCTCTCTTGCTCTCACACACTCTCTTGCTCATTCACTCTCTCTTGCTCACTCTCTCACTCACTCTCTTGCTCACTCTCTCACTCACTCTCTTGCTCATTCACCCTCTCTTGCTCTCACTCTCTCTTGCTCTCTCCCTCGCTCTATCTTGCTCTCTCACTCACTCTCTCTTGCTCACTCACTCTCTCTTTCTCATTCACTCTCTCTTGCTCACTCACTTTCTCTTGCTCTCTCACTCACTCTCTTGCTCATTCACTCTCTCTTGTTCTCTCACTCACTCTCTCTTGCTCACCCACTCTCTTTTGCTCACTCACTCACTCTCTCTTGCTCTCTCACTCACTCTCTCTTGCTCTCTCACCCACTCTCTCTTGCTCACTCACTCTCTCTTGCTCATTCACTCTCTCTCTTGCTCTCTCACTCACTCTCTCTTGCTCACTCACTCTCTATTGCTCTCTCATTCTCTCTCTCTTGCTCTCTCATTGACTCTCTATTTCTCATTCACTCACTCTCTGTGGCTCTCTCACTCACTTAATCTCTCTTGCTTTCTCACTCATTTAATCTCTCTTGCTCTCTCACTTACTCTCACTCACTCTCTCTTGTGCTCTCACTCACTTAATCTCTCTTGCTCTTTCACTCACTCTCTTGCTCATTTACTCTTTCTTGCTCTTTCACTCACTCTCTATTGCTCGTTTACTCATTCTCTCTTGCTCTTTCACTCGATCTTTCTTGCTGTTTCACTCACTCTCTCTTGCTTTCTCACTCACGCTCACTCATTCCCTTGCTCTCTCATTCACTCTCTCTTGCTCTTTCTCTCTCTCTCTCTCTCTCTCGTGTCCTTTTACTCACTTCTACTTTCACTCACTTACTCTCTTGCTCATTTACTCTCTCTCTTGCTCTTTCACTCTCTCATTCTCTTGCTCTCTCACTCATTCTCTTGATGCCAAATAGTCTCCTCCCTGTCCCTATAGGCCAGTAGCAATTTGAACAGGGAGATTAGGGAACCTTAATGGTGGGATGATTTGGGATGATCTGGCTTTTGTCCAACAGTTCTTTTGAAATAAATATTGGAAATAAGTTAACTGGCTGCTGCCCTTAATTTCTATGTAAATGTGATACAAAGGCACAAGCCCAAGACGTAAGCAGACTGCACTCATTTAGTGCTAGTGATTGTTACAGGTCCATCATCCTCTGTTCAGCCTGGCTTTAAAGCTCCTGCAGGATCTACTCATTGTTAGAGCTGTGGTGGTTGTGCTATAGGCAAGAAGCATATCGGATAGACAGTCGGTGAGACTGTAACTATTTTGCTGCACAGGGAGGATGGCTTGGTAGTAACTCCAGAAACTCCTTGACCTCAGACTGTATGTTAAGCTTGATGTAAGTGTAAAGCCTTGTTCCCTTTTCTACACCAGCAACTCATACTTTCCATGCTGAATTATTATTCCATGCTGATTCTCCTGTAAACCGGCGCGTAACCCCCTACACTATTAGTGGCAAATACACTGAACTCATGACCCAGGTGCAAATAGGCTGTATATATCTGATCCTCTAATAAAGGTCATATAAAGCAGCTGGCTTTGGGACTGCCATTTAACCTGCAATAGGTCCTCTCCAGTAATGAGCAAAATGACCCAAAATCTGCTTGTTGCAGTGACAAAGATCAGAATAAAAACTGGAACCAAAGAATCTACACTGCTGTTATTTTTATGCTGGAACTATCGATTCTATGGCACTTCCCTCCTGGCATCCTGCAGTGAAAATATCGAAGGCAAGAAAAGAACTTAATTTAGCGTTAATGGGGTGTTAATGAACTACTCCCCCACCATCATTGTCTCAGGCGTAATAAATAAGAATTTGCCCCCTTCTGCACACCCCTCCATTCACTGCCTGTCAGACCACCCTGCTAAATGTGCTAAATGTGAACTCACAGTTGTGCTGCCTTTTATACAGGAGGTCAGGGAGCATTTTCTATGTGTGTATCTGGCAAGAGGCCAGGGATGGGTTAACACCTTGCCAAAAAAAAAAAAGGCAGTGGAAGGGTTAAGCTCTGCCAGCAGCAGCCTATTTTAAGTTTCACTTAACCTGTCATTTTAAGCCTGTGTAACATCCCCCTGTCCTCCATGCATGGATGAAGTGAACCCTTCTTTCTGCACCCTAAATCTCTCCCCTGGGCTCAGGTAACTAATCCCTCTCCAGCAGGGAAGGCTGCCCCAGTGTGAGCCAGGCAAAGGCCAGGAGCGGAGCAATCACAGGCTCCATTGTGAGCAGGGGCCGGCAAGAGGACGCAAGTAAAAGGACGCAGCTGTTTGTTTTCTTGAAAGCATTTTCTCCCCTCTATGAACATGAAGAGGGTGGTGTGTATGTGTGTGGGAGGACAAGGGGGCTTTTGACTTGGGCCATGTAGAAGGCCGCTTTGAGCAGCACAAGGGTGACATCTGCTGTTCAGTTTTTTTTATTCTATCTATCCTCTTGTGTTTTTCAGGGTGCTAGAGGCTCTGATGGACCAGCGGGAGAACCTGGACTTCCAGGTACTAAGGTAAGTGCCCAGACAGGTGGCAGCATTGTGGATGTCAGGAGCTGTAAATACAATGTATTTAGGGTGCAAACTCTCATGTGCCTGGGGATTTGCATCGTTGCCATTCCTGCTTGTTTAACCCTTTTGCCAATCTCTGTATTGAAATCTTGCTGCTCCATGACTTCCAGCCCTAATGTAACGATTGCCCCATAGCTAGTATTTAGCCCTACGTGCCCCCTGAGCTGGTATTTCGCCCTACGTTCCCCCTGAGCTGGTATTTAGCCCTACGTTCCCCCTGAGCTGGTATTTAACTCTATGTTCCCCCATAGCTGGTATTTAGCCCTACATTCCCCCTGAGCTGGTATTTAACTCTATGTTCCCCCTGAGCTGGTATTTAGCCCTACGTGCCCCCTGAGCTGGTATTTAGCCCTACGTTCCCCCTGAGCTGGTATTTAGCCCTACGTTCCCCCTGAGCTGGTATTTAGCCCTACGTTCCCCCTGAGCTGGTATTTAGCCCTACGTTCCCCCTGAGCTGGTATTTAACTCTATGTTCCCCCCGAGCTGATATTTAAATCTCTGTTCCCCCTGAGCTGGTATTTAGCCCTACGTTCCCCCTGAGCTGGTATTTAGCCCTACGTTCCCCCTGAGCTGGTATTTAGCCCTACGTTCCCCCTGAGCTGGTATTTAACTCTATGTTCCCCCCGAGCTGATATTTAAATCTCTGTTCCCCCTGAGCTGCTTTTAGCCCTGCGTTCCCCCTGAGCTGGTATTTAACTCTATGTTCCCCCTGAGCTGGTATTTAGCCCTGCGTTCCCCCTGAGCTGGTATTTAACTCTATGTTCCCCCTGAGCTGGTATTTAGCCCTGCGTTACCCCCTGACACAAGGAGCTGTTCACACGTCCCTAGCCCCCTGCCAGGAGAAAGTAAGAGTATTTAATTCAGTGCCTTTTATAAATATAATAATAACAAAAATATTTGTATAAGTTTCCTTTCATGTGAGCGAGTGAGCTCCCCTGAAGGTGTTGCACTGATGGAAATAAAGGGGGCTGCGTCGGCCCCTTTCCACTCATTTCTTGCATTAGTAAGCACACTCATTGATGAAATATTTTATATACAGTGCCTGGCATAAGTCTTCAGACCCTTGGTCATGTCTTTACTTTACTAAATAGCCCCAAAGCATGATCCTATAACCAACATTTTGCTTTCACTTGGTCTCATTTCACCTTTTCCAGCATCATAGTCACTCCCATGCCCAGCACACAGTTTCACATAGTTCTCTTTTGAGTAATATATATATATATGGAGACAGCACAATGCAGTGGGGCTACATTCCATCAGCGGGGTCTGGGCATCTTGTTATAAAACAGAAGGAAGAATTCAGTGCAAGGGAACCTGTGTCAGGCAACACAACGATCCCAAAGACGTGCCAAAATACCACTGGGAGTGAATATCCTGCAGTAGCCCAATCCCAGTCCTGATCCCAATCCCACTAAGAATTTGGGGCACTATTTGGACAAAATGGGCCGAAATGCCTCCCATCCATTTGCTAGAATGACTAGTACAAGTTAATATTACTGACACTGGGGATAGCTATGACTTGCTGTGCCAAGCAACCCCCGGTTTAGTGATCATTCCCACAATCTGCACAAATATTAGTGCAGAGTGGATTTACAATGCAGTAAATGAACGTTTTACTGATATTAGAGCAATGCACCAGAACCAGGGATAGCGCCAGGTACATGCAATGTGCACAGTACAAAAATGGACACAAATGTAATAGTATTCCACCCATCCATGTTCTTCTAACTTGTACTGCACCCCAATTCCATCCTTGTTTTGTGATGAAAAGTCACATGATTTCCCCTCTCGCCCTTATTTGCATATGCAAATTAAGATTCGGATTTGGCTCAGCCAGGCACAAGGATTCGGCCGAATCTGAATCCTGCTGAAAAAGGACAAATCTCGGCTGAATACTGAACCGAATTCGGTGCATCCCTAGTTTCTAGGTTGATTTGGACCCATAGCAACCACATCTAGACTATGGACATCACTATGTCATTTATAATAACAACCTTATAATAGTGGAGTGTGAACAGGTCTCTGTTAAAATCCACATTAACCCATTGGACCGTGCTATGTCTCTGGAAGGCTGCACCTCCTCTTCACATATGGATTTGCTCACACAGTGATATGTTCTACCCTTTAAGATTCCATTAAAGAGGTGGTTCAAATCAACATTTAGGGGCCGATTCAACTAAGGGTCGAATATCGAGGGTTAATTAACCCTCGATATTCGACTGGGAATTAAAATCCTTCGACTTCGAATAGCGAAGTCGAAGGATTTAGCGCAGATAGTACGATCGAACGATCGAAGGATTATTCCTTCGATCGTTGGATTAAATCCTTCGAATCGTTCGATTCGAAGGATTTAAATCCAACGATCGAAGGAATATCCTTCGATCAAAAAAAATTTAGGAAAGCCTATTGGGACCTTCCCCATTGGCTAACATTGAGTTCGGTAGGTTTTAGATGGCGAACTAGGGGGTCGAAGTTTTTTTTCAAAGAGACAGTACTTCGACTATCGAATGGTCGAATAGTCGAACGATTTTTGTTCGAATCCTTCGATTCGAAGTCGTAGTCGAAGGTCGAAGTAGCCCAAAAAACACTTCGAAATTTGAAGTTTTTTTACTTCGAATCCTTCACTCGAAGTTATTGAAACGGCCCCTTAGTGTGGTGTAGAGAGAGATATTCTGAGATAATTTGCAATTGGTTTTAAGTTTTTACTATTTGTGGTTTTCAAGTTATTTAGCTTTTTATTCAACAGCTCACCAATTTACCATTTCAGCAGTATGGTTGCTAGGGTCCAAACTACCCTAGCAACCATGCATTGACATGAATAAGAGACTGGAATATGAATAGGAGAGGCCTGAATAGAAAGATGTAGCAATAACAATACATTTGTAGCCTTACAAAGCATTTGTTTTTAAATGGGGTCAGTGACCCCCTTGTGAAACGGGAAAGACTCAGAAGAAGGCAAATAATTCAAAAACTATAGAAAAAAAATACTGTAGACCAAATGAAAAGTTGCTTAGAATTAGTCATTCTACATAACATACTGAAAGTTAACCTAAAGGTGAACCTCCTCTTTTTAAGGGGTTGTTTACCTTACAATTAACGTTTAGTAATATAAATCGGTGGTGGGATGGCACTCAGAGCGCTTTGTTTTCCAAAGTCGCCCAAAGTTTCCTCATGAGGCAACTTTGGGCAACGTCTGAAACAAAGCGCTCTGAGTGCCATCCCACCGCCGATTTATATTCTAGCAGGCGGGAAGGCAGGGTAGGCAGTTCGGGGAGTGTAGTCGCCCTGAAGAAATCTCCTCTTCTTTGGGGCGACTTATCTTCCCAAACTGCCTCCCGCCGGTTAGAATGTAAATCGTCGGCGGGGTGGCAATTGAATCGCTGCGACGTTCCAAAGTCGCCTAATGTTTCCTTGTGAGGCAACTTCGGGCAGCTTCGAAAATGAAGCGCTCTGAGTGCCAACCTGCCGACGATTGACATTCTAGCCAGCGGGGAGGCAGTTTGGGGAGCGTAGTCGCCCTGAAGAAATCTCCTCTTCTTCGGGGCGACTAATCTCCCCGAACTGCCTCCCGTTGGCTAGAATGTAAATGCCCGCAGGATGGTAATCAGTGTGCTTCGTTTTTCAAAGTCGCCCAAAGTTGCATCACAAGGAAACTGAGCCGGAAAAGGGAGCGCTCCAAGTGCCATCCCACTGGCGATTTTGATTCTACTCGGCGGGAGGCAGTTCAGGGAGATTAGTCGCCCCAAAGAAGAGGCAATTTATCGTCAGGCGACTAAATCTCCCTGTATCTGACCGTGTGTCTTAAAGGTTATCCAATGTTATGGCAGTTGGGACAAGTCCAGACTGTTGCAGTAAGTTGTGGAATACTATACAGTTCAAATGGGATAAACCACTGGCTGAATTGTAATTGTAAAGTTGCTGCGACTTATGCCCCCCCTGGATTTCAGAATGAGACGCACTGGCCATTGAAATTTCTCTTGTTAAAAAACGTCCCAGTGAATGAGGCACCTGTTAAACCAAAGGTGATCACTCGGATCGGCTGCCAGTTGGAATGGCACGTCCCATTCTTTCCCGCGTGTAATAGTATATGTAGCATTCCATGCCAGGTGGGAGGCAGCAGATCTACACTATCCATATCAAGCAGGAGCTGCATTAGGGAGGTATGAATGGAGGATAAGAATCTCCCAGCATTCCATCCCCACTGCGTTGCTGTTCTTTGTCATGGACAGACTGGATAAAGCTGAGAGAGTGTTTATATGTTATGAAGCTATTCCACTCATTTCTGCCTATTCAAAGCTCTTTGCGATTGGTCTTCATTATTTATTTTGTATAGTTTTTTTTAATGATTTGCCTTCTTCTGGCTCTTTCCAGCTTTCAAATCACGGACCCCATTTAAAAAACAAATGCTCTGTAAGGCTACAAATGTAGTGTTATTGATACTTTTTATTAATCGTCTTTCCATTGAAGTCCTCTGCTATTTATATTCCAGTCTCTTATGCAGTTCAATACAAGGATGCTAGTAGGGATGCACCGAATCCAGGATTCGTTTCGGGATTCGGCCTTTTTCAGCAGGATTCGGCCGAATCCTTCTGCCCGACCGAACCGAATCCATATCCTGATTTGCCTATGCAAATTAGGGACGGGGAGGGAAATTACGTGACTTTTTGTCAAAAAACAGGGAAGTAAAAAATGTTTTCCCCTTCCCACCCCTAATTTGCATATGCAAAATAGGGTTCGGATTCAGTTCAATATTTGCCCGAATCTTTCGCTAAGGATTCAGGGGTTCGGCTGAATCCAAAATAGTGGATTCGGTACATCCCTAGTTGCTAGGATATGTTTGAAGAGTCTCATTCATCCAGGCAGCACCGATTCTAATGAAGACGCCGTCTGAGGCGGCTCCTTAAATGTGGACTGCGGAGAGCGCAACTGTGCTCTCTCACACTAGTAAAGCCAAATTTCCGGTTTCAAAACCGGAAATTCGGCTCTTTAAAGTGACAGGAGCGGCTTTTTGCCGCCCCTGGAAACTTATCTGGCGCTGCCACCTGAGCGAGGGCCTCAGCTCGCCTCATTGGCGGAGCGCACCTGCATCCAGGTCATGGTATATCTAAAGAAATAAGTCAAAACAACTGGACTTGCTGTGTTTTTTTTCCTTGAAGACGTTTCACCAGTCAGCCAACTGGCTTTCTCAATTCAGAATAACTGATAGGATCTTGCTTTGCTATATATCCCCTGGAATGTTGCTCCAATCAGCATAATCTGTTTATCATAATCCACACTGATGTCATTCAATTAAATGATTGTATTAGCAAGATTGGAGTTTAGAGGTGTTAATAAACCTTCCAGGGAGAGGTGCCAAAACAGCATTGTATGTAGATGATAATGGGTTTTTTTTTTCTTTTCTTTTTATTGCATTTACATCCACTGGCTTAGTTAAATTTTATAGAAATAAAGTTAAATATATTTCTTCATTTAGGGGCCCATTTACTTAGCTCGAGTGAAGGAATAGAAGAAAAAAAACGTCGAATTTTGAATGTTTTTTTTGGCTACTTCGACCATCGAATTGGCTACTTCGACCTTCGACTTCGAATCAAATGATTCGAACTAAAAATCTTTGACTATTCAACCATTCGATAGTTGAAGTACTGTCTCTTTAAAAAAGACTTTAACCCCCTACTTCGCCACCTAAAACCTACCAAAGTGCAATGGGGAAGGTCCCCGTAGGTTTTCTAATGTTTTTTTAGGTCGAAGAAAAATCGTTCGATCGATGGATTAAAATCCTTTGGATCGAACGATTCGAAGGATTTAATCGTTCGATCGAATGATTTTTCGTTCGATCAAACTATTTGCGGTAAATCCTTCGACTTTGATATTCGAAGTCGAAGGATTTACATTCGACAGTCGAATATCGAGGGTAAATTAACCTTAATGTATACATTTATGATAATGTTGAATGCAGTATTTTTCTTTATCATACTAAATGTTAACTCAAAGGTGAATGGCTTCAGTTGAAACAATAACTGCTGTATTAAATGCTGCTTTTAATCTGCCTATTCTGTATTTATCATCACAGGGTCCCACTGGGATACAGGGCAAGCAAGGTCTGATTGGTGAGCAGGTAGGAGAATTAAATGACCTCTTATAGTTCATGCATGCGCCTTTGGAAATGTGGTGCTGGATCAGGAACGCTCTCTATATCTGATCTGTTCCTGCCAGAAAGTGAATGACCGCGGTGCCCCCCCCTCTCAAATTGATGGAACTCAATGTTAATGTTTTTGTGTGCAGGGCAAAATAGGAGAAAGAGGATTAATAGGATCGCGCGGTTTTCCAGTAAGTCCATGTAGATAATGACATCATTTTAGAGACAACATAAATCATGGATATCATTTTAAAAAGTGTTAATTTTACAGGGAATACCAGGACCCTCTGGCCCACCAGGAGAGAAGGGAATTCCAGGAAATCCAGCAAGTATCATCCAACTTTTCATTTTATCCCTAGCACTAAATACTCCTTTTTATTTCATCAACCCATATGCTTTCTGTTATGTGCTGATCCGTATCAGGCACTTACTTCAGTTTATCCGGCTGCCATTGGGTGGCTTGTTAATGTCCCAGCAACATTATTGAGTATTGATAGTGAGTCTATTCTGCCTAGAAGCTCTTTTTGTTCTAGACATCTAGAACACGTCATGAACGTTACTCACCAACCCCTTGAATGTTGCTCCCAATGGCCTCAAAGCAGGTGATTATTTTGGAATTCCTGACTTGGAGGCAAGTTTTGGTTGTATAAAAACCAGGAGTACTGTAAACAGAGCCTCCTGTAGACTGCCAGTCCATATTGGGGCTACCAAATAGCCAATAAAAGCCCTGATTTGGCACCACGGGGACTTTTTGCATGCTTGACTTGCTCCTCAATTCTTTTTATATTTGAATGTGACTCATAGATAAAAAAAGGTTGGGGACCCCTACAGTAATAAATCATAGAAATGTTTAGCACATTGCCCCATTTGTTTCCAGCATTAATATATATCAATTTTTTTTAAAAAAAGTCTTTCTGTTTCTAGGGCCCCGTTGGACCGCAGGGACCCCTAGGGGCTTTGGGAGAAATGGGACACAAGGTAGAGTACAAATTTTTGACAATAACATTTCAGATCAAGGAATAATTTCTCTTGAGTTGCCCCAGTGCCAAATATCTTCAGCCGAATCCCGAACTGAATCCGTATCCTAATTTGCATTTGCAAATTAGGGGCAGGGAAGGAAAAAGTGGTTTACTTCCTTGTTTTGTAACAAAAAGTCATGTGAAATCCCGCCCTGCCCATTATTTGCATATGCAAATTATGATTTGGTTCGGCCAGGCACAAGGATTCAGCCGAATCCCAATCCTGCGGAAAAATGCCGAATCTCGGACGAATCCCGAACCGAATCCTGGATTCGGTGCATCCCTACAAATATGTAATGCACGGGCCAAAGCGATGCCTCCCGTTTTCTCGTTAGACGTACACTGTTTGACCTAGTGCAGCCTCTGCGTTCTGTTGCTTATTTAAAACATCTGAACTTTACAAGGAAAATGGTAAACCCATTAAAAACTCATTTTTGTATCCTTATTTTGATAGAAAGGCATTTCAAGTAATTGAGGTAGAGAATATCTTGGCTTTAGACTCGTGCATATTTTTTACCTTTTCTTTAGCACCAGAATACTTAAGAACTTGGGAAATATTTATAGCAAGGTAATGCTTTGGTTCCATTGTTGGGCTAAAGCAGTGATCACCAACCAGTAGCTTGTCAACCTTTCCAACCCCTTGGATGTTGCTCCCAATGGCCTCAAAGCAGGAGCTTATTTTTGAATTCCAGGCTTGAAGGCAAGTTTTGGTTGTATAAAAACCAGCTGTGCTGCCAAACCAAGTCTCAATGTAGGTTGACCATCCACATAGGGGCTACCAAAAGGCCAATCACCACTCTTAGTTGGGACCCCAAAAACATTTTTCATGCTAGTGTTGCTTCTGAATGTTGCTCACGGGTTCAAAAGGTTGGTTATCCCTGGGCTAAAGCATACTAAAGCCTGTCATACACAAAGATCCAGTTTCACCCATTAGTTAACCTGCAGGTCCCAAAAATCAAGGCTACCCGTGTGCAGCATCAAGGACCAGTTAGGAGATATGCCCCAAGTTTAATGCCTGGGGACATGTGTGAATTGAATGGACCCTAAACCAAATGTTGCAGCGCAGGAGACCATAACTGAGCTCTAGACATCAGGACTAGGTGCTCCAGACAGTTTGTAGGCGCTGCCATGCCAACAAATATTGACTTCCAGCTGCCATTCAAAGTTCATTCTCCTCTCCATGAGAGCCCCGGCAGTACTGAGGTGAAGGAAGGAGAAGTAGGAATATATTATACAGAAAACCATATACCTTTTATATTGCACTTGGGGTGGCTTGACAAATAAAATCGCTCTCCTCCCACAGTGTCTCTGCAGATACTTAGAAGGAGTCTGTTTAAAGCGCAGACCTCCAGAAAAGATCTCTCTATGAGCTCAGACCGTATAAACCCTGCCAAACCTCAGAGATACTGATTAATCAACACATGATTCATTCTGGTATGTAAGCTGTAACACATCTGATTAACATTCAGCCATGTCCATCCAGCTATTGTAGGCTCAAGCCCCGTACCCCCACAAAACTCAAAACACAAGTACAGAGAGATTCTCTATGGAACAGAGTGTCTGCCTGAAGCATCACTGTCTCAACTATTATCAGAGCTGGCAAAAATAAATGCATGTTGCTACTTCCTTACTGTATATATTGTACTATTAGGGCAATATATAATATATATATAGGGCGTTGGATCCTTGTATGAATCTGGAATAAAAGCATATTCCATGTACTGGAGTGCCGTCCTTCTTTTTTGATGTCTAAGTGAGTTTCAGCAGTGGGGACACTGCGGACAGAGCACCCGATTGGAGCAGCGAATAGGGAGTGTGTGAACTTGGAGCAGTCCCCCTTTGCGAAGTCAAGTAAATATTGTACTATTAGCCTTGTAAAGCCTTCCATCAAAAGGAGCTAAAGCCCTATAATCAAACGTGGCTTCTTGGTACTTCTTTTTCAATTGTTTTTATTGAAGTGTTAACATAGACATTCAGATATTTCACAAAATACCAATATTATTGACAAGAGAATCAATACAGAAATTCAAAGCATTGCTTGAGAGCAAAAAATAAAACAAAAAACATAGTAACCATATTTAGTTAATTACTTGGATATTTAGTTTTTTGTACATTTTTAGTAGCACAGTATGGTATAGAGCTGCCTGTGCTGTTGCCACTGTCCCTATGCTTTTAAGGAACAGTAACAACACCACAAAAAGCTTTTAAAGTAATGAAAATATAATATACTGTTGGGCTGCGCTGGTGTGTTTGCTTCAGAAACTCTACTATAGTTTATATAAACAAGCTGATGTGTAGCCTCGGGGGCAGCCATTCAAGGATACACAGTAGATAACAGATAAGTACTAGTATAGTTTATATAAACAAGCTGTTGTGTGAGCATGGGGGCAGCCATTCAAAGCTGAAAAAGGAGAAAAGGCACAGGATACACAGCAGATAACAGATAAAGCTTTGTAGTATACAATGGGATTCTTCAGAATGTATCTGTTATCTACTGTGTATCCTGTGTTTGAATGGCTGCCCCCATGGCTACATAGCAGCTTGTTTATATAAACTATAGTAGTATTTCTATAGCAAACACGCCAGTTTTACTAGCTGAGGGCAACAGTACACTATATTGTCATTCCTTTAAAATGCTTTCATTTTTTGGTGTTACTGCTCCTTAAACATTCATTAAAAAAGCCAACTTGGTTCCCTTTTAAGCACCTGACGTTAATATCTTTCTAATGATTTTGACACCTTTTTTTTTATTCCAGGGACCTCAAGGAGCAAAGGGGGAGCCAGGACCTCCAGGTGAACCTGGATTAAAGGTGAGATCTTCTAAAATAAGATAATTATCAAAAACCATGCAATCATTTTTATACTTTGTGGTTCTACTTTTTTTTTTAAGTGTATGCAAATTGTCTCAGAATATAAACGTAACTGTAATGGCAATCACCCCTTACAGAATGAATGCATGATTGAAAAGAATAGTTTTATGCAGATTGTCCAGGATAGTTCTGCTTGGGACTAATGGTTTTATTGGTCAGTTTGAGCCCAGATGTTTGCTGCTGAATTAGCCATAGATTCCATCATTAGACCATCCAGTCAAAGGGCTGCTTTTGTCAGGACAGAATATGAGAAATTGCCACGAATGAGCCCTGAGAAGACTCTGCGATTCTGTGATAAGTATCTCCCGTTATTGGTATCGGTTTCTTTTAGGGATGCACCGAATCCAGGATCAGGCCAGGATTTAGCTTTTTTGAGCAGGATTTAGATTTGGCCTTCTACCTGGCCGAACCGAATCCTAATTTGCATATGCAAAGGAAGTAAAAAAAATTTCCCCTTCCCACCCTTAATTTGCATATTCAAATTATGCAAATTAGGGTTCGGTAAGGATTGGAGGGTTCGGCCAAATCCAAAATATCTTAGTTTATTTGGCATGTCTCCTTTTATAGTTGGCTGGGTAAGTGTCCGTGGCCCGTTTTCGCTTGCAGTATAGGGGGCTGTGAACGCGAAGTCTTTACTGCAATTTGGCCAGGAAATGTTAGAAAATAAGCATCCGAGTATAATGTCGAACTGGAGAATGTGTCTTCCACCAATGGTCCATCAAGCAGCAGCTGTGAGCGGGAGTAGATCTCCAAGAAAATAAGTGAGTGAAACAGTAGCGGCTCAACCGGGTAGGTCATCCTGTTTATTTTGGAAGGCACATAAGTCCCTCGACCCGCTCTCCTCTAAGTGACTCAGATCTTTGTATTGTTACTTTTCTTTTCGGCAAAATCCCCCTCCTCCTATCATAGGAGCTACTGTTCCCCCTTTTGTGAGAGAGATGAAATTCTAGCTTTCCCCCCTCCTGGGCCTTTTTCCATGAACAAAACCCCATTGACGTTTGCCGCCTTGCCATTCGGAAACCGGATGCTTATTACGGTAGTTTATTGCTGCGCGCAAGGCTCTAATCTCCGCTGGATAGAGGAGATCTATGCATGAGCTCTCTCCGTTTCTGTGTGTTTAGGATTTACATGAACTCCATAGCACAGGTTTGAGAGGTTGCCAGGTTAAACGCAGCTGCCTGGCCCGGCCTTGTTTTCACTATTTATCTGCAGCTTTTTTTTGTTCTTTTCAATCTTGCTTTTGGCTTTTTATTTGTATAGAGAGACTGAAAGATCGCAGATAATCTGGAATAATAAGACCCTCAGTTCCCTATAAAGGAGCTTGTATGACACTATACTGCCTGGCATGTGCCACCGGCGGTATGGCACTCAGATTGCTTTGTTTTCCAAAGTTGCCCGAAGTTATGTCACAACAAAACTTTGGGCGACATCCGAAAACAAAGTGCTCTGATCGATATCCCGCCGGAGATTTACATTCTAGCTGGCGAGAGACAGTTCGGGCAGATTAGTTGGCCCGAAGAAGAGGAGATTTGTCGCCAAGTGACTAATTTTCCCGAATCTGAGTGTGTGCCCTAACCCGAAACTGACCATACATGGGCCGTTAAAAGCTGCCGACAGACAGTCAGCAGCTTATTGGCCCGTTTGTGGGGCCCTCCGATCGCATCTGTTCGTTGATGTGGTCCCGTGATGCGACCACACGTTACGATCCGATTGTTGGGCCCTAGGTCCCACGATCGGATTAGCCCGATATCGCCCACCTCAAGGTGGGCGTATCGGGGAGATATCCAATCGTTTGGGCGAAGTCGCCAAACAAGCAGATCTCTGTGTATGTCCATTTTAACTCTTTGCATACAGCTACAGTGACATAAAGTTGTACACGAAACGCAGAAAGAAATTGCCATCGCTCTGTCTAACCCATATTCTGTTGATCAGATGCTATAAATGATAAAAAGCCAATATGTACACTTGCCAGCGCACAGTTTGCCTTTAAAGGAGAAGCAAACCCTAAAGTTAACCCTACCCTACATAGATCCCCTCCCTCCTCCCCCCAGCCTAACTGCTACCCCGGGGAAAAGCCCCAAAGTCTTTACTTACCCCTCCATGCAGATTCTGTCCAGCGGAGTTCACGGGCGACATCTTCAGCCTCTTTGGGATGAGACCGGCGCTTTGGCAATTTTTGTGCGTTTTGGAGCATGCGCAGTTGACGCAAAACAGAAAATTGCTTCAACTGCCCCTGCGCCACTATGCCTGTCTCGTTCCAAAGATTACAGAAGAGAAGAAGATGGCTGCTGTGAACTCCGCTGGACAGAATCTGCACGGAGGGGTAAGTAAAGACTTAGGGGCATTTGCCCAGGATAGAAGCTAGGTTAGGGGGAGGAGGGAGGGGGCCTATGTAGGGTATGGGTTATGTTTTTTCTTAACTTTAGGGTTTAGTTCTCCTTTAAAAGTAATTATTACAAAAAATGAGGTGCTAGTAGCACATTTTGACCAAACTTTGTAAACTCGTGTCACGTCAAGGCCACTCATTGTACTTGAGTCCTACACAATCCATTAGCATTCCAAGTAGGTAGTGCATTTAAAATCAGGTCCCCCAGCAAACAGTGTGACTGAGTAGTAAGATCAACAGTGCACTTCCCCTTAACTCAGAGGCTCTAGTGAGAAAGCAGGGAGTTTTTAAGCACCAGCCCAATAACATACACCTGTAAATCATTCCCTGTTTTAAAGGCTGAATGGCGGCTATAGGCAATATTTGGCTACAATTCGTACATGAAACCCAGAAAGAAATTGCCAGCGCTCGGTCTAATCCACATTCTTGAGTTGCTAGAAGCACCCTTGTGCCAGCGCTTAGTCTAACCTGAGTTGACCTGCTGCTAGAAATGATAAAAAGCCAATATTTGTACACAAAGAAAGAGAAAACTTGCCAGCGCACGGTTTTCCTTTAAAAGTAATTATTAGCATTCTAAAAATAATTAGTATACACTAACAAGGAAAGCCGTTTTTATGATTGCATCCTTGCCGAATGTCATTAGAAAGCTGGGGGGGGGGGGACAGGGTTGTTTGGCTGATATGCACAACACTGTTATAAAGTAGTACTGACTGATAACTAACAGGAGCAGTGGGATATACAATAAGGTAAGAGAGGTCCCTCAGAGATCCCCAACCTTTTGAACCCATGAGCAACATTCAGAAGTAAAAGGAGTTGGAGAGCAACACTATCATGAAAAATGTTCTTGGGGTGCCAAATAAGTGCTGTGATTGGCCATTTGGTAGCCCTTATGTGGATTGTCAACCTACATTGAGGCTCTGTTTGGCAGTACAACTGGTTTTTATGCAACCAAAACTTGTCTCCAAGCCTGGAATTCAAAAATAAGCTCCTGGGAGCAATATCCAAGGGGTTGGTGAGCTACATGTTGCTCACGAGCTACTGGTTGGGGATCACTGCGACAAAGATGCCTCCTGATATGAGCGCTGCTCTGTATTTGGGGCCATGTTTTAGTGAGATCTGTGTCCTTTAATTTCCTCTTGAGCTCTCCATGTCCAATGTAAGTTCTTCCCTCCTTGCCACCTCTGTTATAGATCCTACGCATGGCCTATATGATGCATGTGTCAGCAAGTAGCTGAAATCACTTGCATCGTTAGCAGCCGTTGCTTGGTTTAAGTAGCCAGTGTGATAGAAAGCTATGGGAAGGTTGCCTGTGACAATTTGATCCTTATCCTGCACTTTGTGACCAGCGATTAAATCTATCCGTGCAAGAGACGTACTCCGCCTGTCGCTATAACAAAACATTGTTTCTCTCATATTGGCACATGGTGTCCTTGCATTCAGGGGGGCTACGGTTGTTTTTGTATGTGGGCAATGCGAGGGTTTTGGTTGCTTTAGAGAAGTGTGAAATTATTTAGTAGCAATCAGATCATATTTTATTAACCCAGTAAGTGCATGTCTGTAACTACGTCTGCTTTGGTGCAGTTCAGCTTCTATAATAAATTACAGACCTACAAAAATACAATGTAAACATATTATTTTATATCTCTGAAAACTCAAGCCCCTACCTCCATGTGTTGTGCCAATACCAAACACATATAGTTTTATGGAAATATCTGATTTTTACGGATCCGAATCCCCACAGGAGTACAAATAGCAGCGCAACAGATATAACACACATGCCCTACACAACCTATACGTTGCACAAAGTACACATCCCAATGAATTCTAAGCGCTAACTTTAGAAATGATTATTTTATATTTCATGGAAGATGCTTTTGCCTCAAGACTAAAAAAAAAATGACACTGACCTGCTAGATATTCTGGAGAATCCCAGATGTGTTAATACATCTTTGTAGGGAAAACTCTATCCTTTCTCTAGTCACCATTTGTGTCAGAATGAGCCTAATACACATAGGGGCATATTTATTAACATTGGAGACAAACATCACCGGTAATGTCGTCCACAGCAACCGATTACATCTAATTTCTGATTGGTTGCCGTGTGTCGCAGATGTTTGTCACCAGTGTTAATAAATAGGTCCCTTAACACTCATCCATATGTAGTTATGTCGAATGTGTCTGCATATCCAAATGCACAGTACAAATAATCCAAGTGGCAAAAAGGTGCAAGGAGGTTATTACAGTATATCTCATAGTTTGGTTTCCAAATTGTATGGGGGTTTCGGTATCACTTTTACATCCAAGCTGCTGTCTGAAAATAAAGCAGAATGGGTTCGGGCTGACCTCGCTGCACCGCTTGCGGGTGGGTTGGGGTTGAGCTCTACTTCCTGCTTCCTCCATCGTGGCCTTAGACGGCCAGATTCCGAATTCCGGTTTTATAGGGTCTATAAGGAAGGTTGGGTCGAGATTTCCTTGATCCCCACATCACTAGTCCTTAACCATTCTCTATCTCTCTCTATCTCAGGGAGACCTCGGCCCAATAGGCATTCCAGGAGAACAAGGTCTTATCGGTCAAAGGGTACGTGTTTTGCTTGCATGTATAGTTACAGAATTCTATATTTACACTGGTGTTCTATATTTACACTTAAGTCCACAGTGGCCCCTTAGCCCTAAGTGGTCTCTGGTTATCTGATGACATTGTTCACTCCCAGCTATCAATAAGAAACTCCAAATGGTTCATTTATAAACACTGGGCAGATTTACACTCATAGCAACCAATCAGTGACTGGCTTTTTATAGGCAGCTGCAGGTTGAACAATGAAAGAAAGCATTTGATTGGTTGCTGTTGGCTACTAACCATCTGTAGATTTGCCTGGGGGTTTCTAAGTTAGCCCCAGAGTGTTTTTGAGGGTTGCCCCAAACCCCTTCCTTTCGGATTCAGATAAATAATAAATTCTCCTCAATTTATGAAGAATACTGAATTAGAACTGAATCCTAATTTGCATTTCATCTGTTCTGTATCTTCTGTTCACAAAACACTGTCACATTCAATGGTCCAAGGCTTTAAAGGGCTTTTATACAGGGCTTTTGTTTTATACAGGTCAGGGCTTTTATACAGCAACTCATATGCCTTGCACCTTATTTCTCTTATAAATGTGTATTTCTTTATCAAGAACCTTTTATAAATCTTAGTATGTGATGAACACTCACAAGTAACTAAAAAACGTATCCTCCTCATACAGGGAGAGACCGGAATGGAGGGGGAAAGCGGCTTACTCGGTCCTGATGGCATGAAGGTAAGAATGAGATGCAGCGTCAGACTGGGATGCCATGGGCCCACCAGAAAATCTTAGTTTGAGGGTCCACTTTCCGAACTATTATACCCCCTACCCTAACTCAACCTCTTTATTCTCCTACTCTCTTTTCTCTATATACTATACTTCCATTATTAAGCCTTTGTTCCCATAAAGGAATAGGGAATGACCATGAAATAGGCCAAATGGTTAGAAGCAAGAGGCCCACTAACACCTGGACCCACCGGAAGTTTTCCTGGTATCCCAGTGGGCCAGTCTAACACTGATGGGATGAGTCGATGATCTATTGAACAGGCGCTGTCCATATTTCCCCACGCACTGGGCCTGTTTGCTCCCATGCTCCCATGTTTCATCCAAGGGCCTACCGGAGGATCATATCTCCAGGGCCCCACCACCAGACAACCACCCCTTGCCCCACCACTGCCTCCCACCCACTGTGAACATACCTTCCACAATTCAGGAGCTGTGGCCCAACTGGGATTTCTCCCAGTCTTCTGTTGGGCCAGTCCTAAGCCAAGATGAACAGCTATCAGGTTCCGTAATGGGTCCGATGAAATAATAGCCTCCCCTATGCCTCTCACTGGAACTTAGAGCCTGAGTGGGGACAGGAATAAGTCCAGATGAAGAGTAACAGAGGTGCCGGTAATTAGAAGTTGGGTAGGCACTTGTAAGAAGTCGAGTCGAGGTAGCCAAACAGGGGGTGAGCGGAATCGTAGTCAAAGCCAGGCGTGGGTCAGGAACGGAATCAGCGGTACCAGGGGAAGTCCAAGAGAAGAGTCAAACAGGCCAATAATCAGGAAACCAATGGATCAGAAATGTAGAATTCACAAAACGCTTAGTGTCAGAGGCAAGATCACTTCGCAGTGATTTGCAGGCCTCGGCGTCCTTTTACGCGCTGTGCGCATGCGTCAAAAACGTGTGCGCGCCCGCTACCCTTCGGCCGCGCGCGCACGCACAACTCGACGCGACCACGTCGATGCGCGAACACGCCGCGATCTCTCGCCGGGGCGCAAGCCAGTCCCTTGGGACTGACAACAGCCTTGTGTTAGATAATGACATTTTGCAGCACAGAAAAAAAATAGTTGTCAGGTTGTAAAGTGAGATGATATGCGGTATGGTTGTCTATATGGTGGGCGAAATATTAGTAGAGTTCAGTCAGTCACATACAGTCCAAAAAACTGCTGCACACTGATAAAGTGAATCAGTTTTTCAGTTGTGCAATTTTATTGGCTCATGCAAAGTAGACAAGGCCTGGTCTACTTTGCACGAGCCAATAAAATTGCACAACTAAAGAATTGATTCACTTTATCAGTGTGCAGCAGCTTTTTGGACTGTTTGGGATTTTTACCAGACAACCCAATGGTGGTGTAACAGAAGCTATTTGTGAGATCTGTAAGATCACTTTTCCTCTTTCTGCTGGAAGAATTTCAATACTGTTTTATTAAAATGTGTCTTTTTCTTCTTCTGTTTATAGGGAGAAAAGGGACGGCCCGGACCTGATGGGGAAAATGGAGAGAAAGGATTGGAAGGGGCAAAAGGAAAGGATGGACCCCCTGGTCTTCCTGGACTCCCAGGTGTCAGAGTGAGTTGTGAATACTTGGCGCTGCTTGTATGATGGGTCACTGCATGATTCAGTTTGCTGCTAGCAACCATAGTCTACTCTACAGAGCCAATTGCAGTTCAGTCCATAAGGAGCAAAGCATTCATGTTAAAAGAGGACTCAATGGGAGATGGCCTTTCCCTAATTTGCAGCTTTTTGAATAACTGGGTTTCCAGATAAGATAACCCATACTGAGTTGGTTCAGTTATATCAACTAAAATGAGCCATTGATCTGCATTTGCATTCTGTACCATGGGGTGTTAGAGGCCAGAATCAGTGCTCGAACACCCGACTGAAACTTTAGGGCCAGAAAATGATTGTGCACGGCAAGTCAGTGGGGATTTTACCAAATCCGAAAAGCTCTTTTCTATGATGTTAAAGAATGAACATAACATCAAAGAAATGGGGCTTTGTTAATTGTACGATTCAGAAGTTTTTTGAGGCTGGTACGGCTAATAAACAATGCATCGGCCCCCAAGAGCAGGGATATTTTCACTTACTGTATTTGACAGATGATTTCCAGCTAAATATATACTTCCAATTAAATGTACAAATACAGAGACACAATAGAGCTGAGCACTTAAATATTTACTGGCAGTTTGGGGGACCATAAAAAAGAAGATAAAAATGATACCTATTAGGAAGGGCTTTATTTGCTGCTTAAGCATTTGGGGACACATTACGATCCTCAGGCCGTCATCCTCTATAAATTGTAACGTTTCAACTTTGCGATTGCTGGCAAGTAAGGTCCGGGAGTGCGAGCAGCTGTACTGATATTGCACAAGATCCGGGAGCAGCTGATCGCTTTCTTCTACCATCTGTATCTCTTAATATCCTTTTCTTTCCCCCCGGGTGCAGCCATCAGCATGCCTAGACTTTGTAAACTCTCACATTAACCCCTTGTGCGTATTGCTTGCCCCCCCCCCATCGAATGAGAAGCAGGCTCCTACTAAACCTTTGACTAATATTAGGATTGCTGCTGTTCTCCAGAATGTTGATTAATGGGTATGGTGGCTAATACAGTCTCCACTGTTTATGGCAATCGTTGAAGCATAGGTTGTGATCCCTTTATCTACTGTGTCAGAGAACAATTTAATTTCCGCTTTATGGTTCTCATGCTCACAGTAACATAGTGACAGATACTGCAAACGAATAATCCCTAATTCTACGCAAACGGAAACGTGTAATATATAAGGGCAAGGTAAGTGGTGCGTACTAAAGGAGCACAAGCTGCTATATTCATCATAAATATAAGTTGAAAACATTACTGTGTTTCCAAGGACGGCAATTAAAGGAAAACTAAAGGCACGATTAGCTCAGGGGTTAATGACCTTCTCCAATCTCCTGTCAGATCTTTGGGCCATGGTGTCCTGTGTGGTGCTCTTCAGTTGCAGTCAGAGCTCTGAGATTCACTTCTCCTATTATTCAAAGACCACTACAGCGAGGGCACCCTATGCAGGAGGCAAAATGTACAAATGTGAGTCTGGGGTGTCTCCATTTAGTGAGACCAGTGAAGGTCTCATCCTAAATGTAGCTTGTAGCTAAACACCATGACGGTCTTGCTTCCAAACAGGCATTTCATGCGTCAACATCTTCTTATCTCTTACATATCTCACTTTCCCTTCAGTAACAGATAATTTGAGGACCAGTGTCTCATGACAGTAGTTACTAAAAACCGAGTGCAAGAATAAAACCTCTTATGATGAACGTCAACTCTATTTGGAAAGCTCAGAGGATGCCTCACCCTGGACCGTGCCATGTTGGAATACCTGGTGCAGTGCATTTGGTAACGGATAACAGGCTTGTACATTATGTCGGATGTGTTCCTGAAGATGAAGCCGTCACCTTTTGATTACAAAGCTTTTAACAGACAAGTGAAATCTACTGTCTCAGGACAATATTGAGTGTACGTCATTGATCTGGACATCATGATTTCACTCCATGAATATCTACGGCTGTTGAATATATAGGCTTGTGCTCGACTGCAAAAAGAGAAATATTGCGTTCCCAAGCAAACATCTCTTAATAAGATCGGGAACAGTGTGCCTTTGCGGTATATGTTTACTAGCGAGGATTTTCTATACTATAGTGAATGGCTCCGCAGGCAGTTAAAGAGTCGAGTAGCAGTCCATCTCATTCCATGCCAGCTGGCTGTGAGGCCTTCACGCCATTCCAGCAGCTATTCTTCTTGATTTCTTGGGCCGTGGACAAGCCAGTGTATCGTTTTCCAGTACAGTCATTGTAGAGCATGTAAGAAACCCGAGCCCACTTCTTGGAATGGCTCACTGCAAGGGTTTTGGCACGGCAGATACTGTGATTGCTGCAATCTTCTCAGGAAAACACATGCAATGATGAAAATGCCTGAGACTGCCGGCAGACCATTTCCATTTATGGTGCATGGAAACAGTCTGTCTGGGGCTTTTCGGTCTATTACATCCAGCACTTACCAGAAGAGTTTACCAGTGTCACGTGGCCAGAGGGTACCAGATTAGTTTGTGTTTTATTTTGAATTTTTTTCTGAAGCCAAGAACCAATGGCTTATTAAAGAAGACCTCAAATCAAAATGAGCCTGAAACCAACTGGAAACAAAGCTGTAAGGGAGCCGTCTGATCTACGGAAAGCACACATCTGGGTTTTCTCTTCTGATGACAATGTTAGTTGAGGTGGCTTGCAAGGCATCATTATAGTAACCAAATTTCTATAGGATTTAGGCTGTCCAGCTGCTGAACTGCAACTTCCAGCATCCTTCAAAAGCCAACCACTTTTCATAGTCTTATTAAATCTCACATGCACTCACAGGCACATGACAGGGTTTGCTTCTCCTATTATGGAAGCAGCGGCGGATTTACTCAACAGGTACCCCTAGGTTCGCCTCTGCTTGTCGCCCCACCGCCCTCCCCTTGACACATGTGCAAATTTCCTTCTTGAGGTCCAGAACACTGACGATTGGTGCCTGGAGAAATTGAAAAAACTTATCAAAACTATCCCCAGTGTTATCAATGTGGGTGCAGCTAGGTGGTATCCTGCCCCTAAAATCCTGCCACCCTAGTCCCGGGCCACAAATCTGGGCCTCTACGGAAGGCTCTTTGCATACTGGTTTAGGCAGGGCTATATTGCGATCTGCTGACGTTCTGAAGAAATGCTTACAAGATTATCGCTCCTCCAATGAGAACGTTTTGTATTGGTTTCCCATTACATTGGATAGTAGACATCCTTGCTGTTGTCTTCCTGCCAATAATCCATGCACTTGGTACATTAGTTCATCCTTTATATGCATTCTACAGTCAGGGTCTACACCAGGGCTGCAAAACAAAGGACCCTCCTGGCAGTCCCCGGGGGCCCCCTCCCGACCTCCAAACATGCACCGCACTTATGTGCGAAAGACGTGCCACAACAGCTGATTGGGGGAGCAAATCTGAGCCAGTCCGACCCTGTCTACAGTACGATAGCCAACACCAAAGTGCCCGGCCTCTCCCTCTTCGGTATATATGGAAACCCACCTCAGAAAATAATGTGTTTCTAATAAATCTGCAGCAGTGTTTGGGGATCAGGGGCTGCCTGTTTAATCCGGCTAATTTCCTGTGCCACAGCTCCCTCGTGAGCAGAGCTACAATGTTTAATACACAAAGACATTTCCGTGTCTGTCGGAAAGAATGTGTTGTGGTTTTGCTCGGCATCTCTCTCTCTCTGTGTCTATGGCTGCCTCTCTTGAATTCATCACCCCTACTTTCCTTTCTCTGTGGGATGAGCATTGCTGAGAATTGAACCTGCGCCGGGGTTATCGGTTCGAACTATCCAACTATTTTGTGCTTTAAATAAACCTACATATTACAAGCCATTAAATGCACATTCTTACAAATGGTGGGGATGAGCCTTATTCTTGTATTCTGGCAATTAGAAGACAGCAACAATATAGTGAGACTAACAAACACTAAACCCTTTAAGCAAGAAATAGGCAAATATAGCCACTTTGTGCTGTATGCCTTCGACCAGATGGTGCCGGCGGTAGCAATGCCATCGGCCGGAGAGTCTCTCAGTAGAGAAATGCTCACGGTGATAGAACTGGCAGATTTCTTTAGCTGGAATATTATATTACAGGGCACAGATAAAGCATTGAGGTACATGTGCAAATGTGAACCCCGCATGAAATAACTGCTCTCTTTACCTTGCAGGGCGTGGAAGGAAAGCCTGGAAAACAAGGAGAAAAAGGAAAACCCGGCCAAAAGGTAATTCTTGAGACATCTTATTAAAGGGATTCTGTCGTGATTTGGGGTCCCCGGGTTATAATGACACTGTTTACATTGCAAATAATTCACTCTACCAGATATAATTTTATTCCTAAAGCTGTAATATTGGTGTGGGGCAGCCGTCTCAGGTCATTGTGCTTGTGCTTAAGAAAGAGCCGGCACTTCATGATGGAACTGCTTTCAGATAAGCTATTGTTTCTCCTATTCGAAGTAACTGGAGGAGTCACAGTGGGATTTCTACTTCTGAATGGTATTCCCATATCTACCGCTAAGTGGGGCATGGGTGCATTTTGGCAATGCAGTTGTCAGTTTGCCCAATGTTCTGTTCTGGGGAGGAAAGGCAGAGGAGTGATATTACTTTAACTTGCAGCACAGCAGTAAAGAGTGATTGAAGTTTATCAGAGCACAAGTCACGTGACTGAGGGCTCCTGGGAAACGAATAACACATCTAGCCTAGGGTTTCCACCTGTCCAGTTTTGACCCGGACAGCTCGGTTTTTCCCATGACAGAATCCCTTTAAGGTATCCAGAGAAAAATATTTTCAGTAACATATCTTAACTAAATGTTTTTGTTTTTTTTTTTCATTTCAGGGTAGCAAAGGCTTTGAGGGACATTTGGGAGAAACTGGTGTTCCAGGCGATCCAGGGCCCATTGGGAATCAAGGACCTAAGGGAAGCAGGGGCACACGTGGACCAGTTGTGAGTTGCATCTTATTTATTCCATCGTGTACTTTCTTCTCCACAGAAGATTTTGATGTGCAAAGGTTCCGAAACTGTGGGGCTATTAGGGGATACAACCCAAAGCATCAGAATATAGGCTGAACAAGATTATTTCAATGGGCGAATGCTTATTTCCTCTGCTAGATGATCTTTGCAGCACACCCTGAAGGCCAATTAGGGTGAGATTTTGAGAGAAAACATAAGTCCCTTCTCTTAATATGTGATTGACTGATATATAATGTTGCCCCACAATTTCGTCAATATAAATTTTTGGATGGAGTTCCCCTTTCAGGTAAGGAACCCATATTCAGACTATAATTTGTAAAAAGTAGATTTCATAAAGTAATCCAAATTTTTTTTTTTTTCAGGGATCCCCTGGAAGAATGGGCGCACAGGGTGAACCAGGAATGCCAGGCTATCAGGTAAATCTTACAAGAAACCTTAATACACAAACGTACAACTGCCAATACTTTACAGGGGTTAACTATGCCCGCACTGGACTTCATGTCATACACAGAAATGTTCCAGCAAATGCACAACGGTTGCACTATTAGTGATTCTGAATTAGATTTTTTTGGGGGTGGGGGGAGAGGTGTATCACCCCTTTCATCAGTACTGACAGCTCATGCCATACCTTTATGTACATTGACGCCTAACAGATCCAATGAGGGTTATTTTTATTTTCTTTTAAAGGGACATAAGGGACCCGCTGGTCCAATTGGACCGCCAGGAATAAAAGGCGAAAAGGTAAGTGCGAGCTTCTTTGCGTACATATAAAATATCTTGGTGCGCCCTAATAACGGGCCACGTTGTAATTAAAAGGGATAAATCCAAAAAGTGTTTTCGTATACTAAATGAAAATGCCACTTTCCATTATTTACGTAAACATTTTTTGAAGTGATTTATAAATGTTATTTCAATTGAAAGCAGTAATTGTTTGTTCCTTTCTGATCCCGACTTCCGACTCTCGAAACAAGCAGCAGCCCGCTGATTTACAGAAACGGCAGAACAACAAGAAAGGAATAAACACTGGTTTCAATAGAAATACAAATAACTTGAAAACCATGAAATATGTTTAAAGGAGAACAAGAGGCTGCTTCAAACCTTCTGCACCATTTGTGGTGGAGGAGGCTATAACGACCTAGTTTGTTGTACCTGGTTAGAAATAATGAAAGCGGCACAGCAGGTTTACTGTGCAACATGTTGAGCTTCTTTAGGTCCTCTTCTCTGTGGTCTCAAAGCTGATCTGGATGCTCTGCATGCTTTGGGTTGGCGATCTCAGAGAAGAGGGCACAAAGCGGTGTCTGTTAAAGTCTGCCAATCCCGCTCCATTACCCTGCTTTTATTTTGCCTGCACATGATCATGGAATGACACTCTTGATATTATTGGCTCTGTACCTTGTGCATTTGGAGGCTGTGCCCCTCTCACTTTAGATTGTCTCTTCTTGGCTTATCCAGCAATAAACCTGATAACCTGGTTTGGCTGGAGCCTGGAGAGCTGCGGGTTACAAGCGATACCAACCCTGGGTCGGATTTTGTTTATTCTCCCAGAACTGCAGAATAAGGAGTGGAAAAAGCATGACAAATAATTTTATAGAATGCTGATCTGTAATACAGATGCTGGGTGATTCATGGGATGGTTACTGCACTCAACCAAAGGAGGTCAGCCACTTTGAAGGCTCATCTGTTGTTGAGATGCCTACTCAGCATGAGGATAATCATGTTTCTTTTTGTTGCTCATATGCTGACTCAGCTCCACGATAACCAGTTCTGGCTGGAATATGACTCAAGTTTCTGGATGGCAGTCAGTTTGTCTCTCTATGAACTGCGCAGATGGATCCAGCTGGACCAAACTGTAGTCTTCATTGTTACAGAAGCCAGTCGCACGGGCTCATCCAGAAAGCAGAGGGGGGAAACTCCCATGTCTGAGAACAGTTATAACTCGGGGAAGAAGGAAAAAAAAAAGAGAATGTGTACCGAGTATGACAACAGTATGACTCTTCAGATGAGAGCCTCAGTAATGGAGGATACGGCAACCTCCTTAGACAATAGAACAAAGATACCGGCACACAAGGCTTTGGTTTAATTCAAAGTGCGGAACAGTCTGAATCTCACCAGAGGGGGAAACTCCACTGTCAGGAATGGCATAAACCAAATTATAAAGGGTACTGTTGGTTAGTCAATGGGTTGCTCCAAAATGGGTCATCTTCTCCATGTCAAACCCCACCCCACCACTGTTGATGACATTCTCATCTGCGGCACTGGGCGCCTTGACAACTGCCGCGCTACACCTGCACTGGGCTGCCGACACAAGGTTGTGGCTGGTGATTATACAGAGGAGGCAGAAAATGAGACGGCACAGGGCCGCTATCAACACTGCCTAGGCCAGTTTTCGTTTGGGACTAGCATTGGGTTATGTCAAAGACTGGAGTAGGGAACAGAGTGTATCCTTTTGCATTACCTATCGCCCTGAAACAAAGTAGAAGAAGACTAAGCATCTGCATTTATACAACAAACGAGTTAGAATAAGTGCACTATGGATTCCTCTCTGCTTGGAGCCTCCAGATGGGATGTTTTTGGATATGAACTTATCTGCGTGTGGGCCATCAGCCAGCGAGAACACTCCTAGCTCTGTCTGCATTTGGAGTTTCAGTGTTTATGCTTGGCTCTCTTTTCTGCATTTTTACTTGTCACATCCAAGTCTCATTCATATTATAGCCCAAACAAACCGAGAGGTTTTTTTATTCCCCCCTTTCTACTCTCCCTGACAAGATGACTGTACTACAATTTATATAGCTTACTTAATTGGGAAAAAATGGTGATAACTGTAACATTAAAGGGATCCTGTCATCGGAAAACATGTTTTTTTCAAAACGCATCAGTTAATAGAGCTGCTCCAACAGACTTCTGCTCTCAAATCTATTTCTCAAGAGAGCAAACAGATTAGTTTATATTCAATTTTGAAATCTGACATGGGGCTAGACATTTTGTCAATTTCCCAGCTGCCCCCAGTCATGTGACTTGTGCCTGCACTTTAGGAGAGAAATGCTTTCTGGCAGGCTGCTGTTTTTCCTTCTCAATGTAACTGAATGTGTCTCAGTGGGACATGGGTTTTTACTATTGAGTGTTGTTCTTAGATCTACCAGGCAGCTGTTATCTTGTGTTAGGGAGCTGCTATCTGGTTACCTCCCATTGTTCTTTTGTTTGGCTGCTGGGGGGGGGGAAGGGAGGGGGGTGATATCACTCCAACTTGCAGTACAGCAGTAAAGAGTGATTGAAGTTTATCAGAGCACAAGTCACATGACTTGGGGCAGCTGGGAAATTGACAATATAAGCATCAACAGGACGACAAACTGCAAAACAATTAACCGGCAAAACAACCGATCTTGGGAACATGGCCATTTCTCGGAGAAGATTAACATGGGGAAAGAGCTGCGATACGGACCTGTCCTGGACTAAAATAGCCCTTTACAAACTGATGGTGCACATCCTACAGGAGTTTAGCAGATATGTGAGACTGGGGCAATGGATGGCCATGACCCTGTATCAATGGCACAAGTAAAATGGCTGTTAATTCTGACAACACTCTTGGGTATCAGAGGCTCAGTTAACAATGTGCAGTTTCAGTCCTAGCAGTGGGAGTCCAAACCATAACAATTTTAGTGGCTACGAAGAGAAAACAGAAAATGATGGCAAAAGATTGAATCCAATTCCTCCCCCCCCCTAACACCACCTGAACCTCAAGACTACTCTACATTTCCTGCTTGTACAGTTCAGTAAAGCAGACACTGGGCATTTGAACTCCCCTTGGGTTTATTTCGCAATATTTCAGATGAGCAACCCCACCTCAAAGCCAGAACTGGCATTTCAGTAGTTGCTGTAGCACTTAGGCTTTTGAGGGCAGGGCTCCCCCAGTGCTGGTTTGCCGTATTGTTTATTCTCATTGTTCCTAGTCATGTTTTGTGAAAAATAAATATACTACTAATAAAATGTGTTTCCACAGGGGGAACAAGGGGACGATGGGAAGGCAGAAGGTGCCCCCGGAGCTCCTGGAGACAGAGTAAGTCGGCCTCGGACGAATGACACGATTGCGGCCATTATTTATATAAAACGTGACATTTGTCTCCTTTTAATATATTTCCAGCACATTCAATTATGGCGCTTTGTCTGTAGGATTCTTTCAGTTGGCACGTCATGGCACACCCTTCTACACAGCTTCTGTTTTTTGGACCCATAGTCCCGTGGCACGTGTCATTTCATAGGCACTATTTGTAGCAGAAATACAAATATCCACTACTATCTGATAAACACTTTCAGGTCTGGACTGAGATTCACAAAAGGCCCTGGCATTCCAATTAATCCAGCCCAAAGATATTGCTGGCATCTTGCAAACCTGTGCCCTGATCAAAACACAAGCATCTCCACCCATTTATTCGCTCTCATCGGCTCTAAAATTCCACTAAACAAATCACTTGTGTTCAGAACCAGACTGGAGATCTGTGAGTTATGGCAAATCCCGGAGGGGCTGTTGTAAGATGCCATGGACACTCACTATTTATTTGGGCTGGTGGGGGCTGTTTGGGCCATTGTGTACAGTCATGGGACCTGTTATCCAGAATGCTCGGGACCTGGGGTTTTCTGAATAAGGGATCTTTCCCTAATTTGAATTTTCTTAGCTTAAGTATCTTAAAAAAAACATGAAACCCAATCGGCTGGTTTTGCATCCAATTGAGATTCGTTGGGATCAAGTACAAGGTGTTGTTTTATTATTACAGAGAAAAAGGAAATCCTCTTTAAAAATGTGAATAATTTGATTATGATGGAGTCGATGGGAGAGGGCCTTTCCGTAATTTGGAGCTTTCCGGATAATGGGTTTCCCAATAATGGATCCTATACCTGTACTTGAAATACCAGGGCTTATTTTGATTCCCAGTCCAGACTTGCTTCTGTTTTTTTTTTAAACTTTAATTCTGACCTGTATACAAGTCACTTTTGGTAAAAGGAGCCTCGGGACAAAAAACAATTGCATAGCAGTAATGCAGCCTTTTTTTTATTGTGTCCAAGCAGTATGTCAGTGTATTGTATGTTATGGCGGGTGATAAATCTCTGCACCCCTCTCCATAAAACAAAAAGCAATTATTGAAGATGAAAGGATACCTACAGGTCATACTAGTATTGTGCAGATGTTGATATCCTACCGGGGGAGCAGGGGGTGCGAGCAGGCCAGGGGGCCGCACCCCCTCAGGGCCCCCCAGCAGTCCGTTCGCCGCAGAAAATTCGGCCGTACGGAGGGGGACGGGGCCCGGCTGCGCATCACGCACCAGGGCCCGCCCCCTCTAGGATCGCTTCTGCCTGATTTAGAAGTAAAAGTCAATGAAGACTGATCTTTGCAATGATTTTAATGTGTTTTAAAGGGTCCTGTCGGTGATCGCGGTGACAGAGGAGAGCCTGGAGACCCCGGATATTCTGTAAGTTGCGGACATAGATTATTAAAGTCGTCTGAGGCCCTAGAGCAGTGTTATTATCAATCTTCAACAAGACTAGCCTTGAGCAATTTTTGGTTGTAATTTGAATTTAATATGAGAACTGATATAGTTCCACAAGAGCCATGTATATTCTATAAAAAATAGGGATGCACCAAATCCAGGATTTGGCCGAATACCGAACCAAATCTTAATTTGCATATGCAAATTAGGGGCAGGAAAGGAAAAAGTGGGAAAAAAATCTTATTTTAGTGAAGAAAATTCATGTGATTTCCCTGTCCCCCTAATTTACATATGCAAATTAGGATTTGGATTTGGTTCGGCCAGGCACAAGGATTGGACCGAATCGGAATCCTGCCGAAAAAGGCCAAATCCTGGCCGAATCCCAAATTGAACCCTGGATTGTAATAATATATAATTGTGCCATCAGCTCTAACCGGATGTGGTTTGTCTCATAAGACTTGCTGAACCTTGCATATTGTCAACAACGTCTCTAAGGATATCTGGAGTCATATATATAGACGTGCATAAGCGCAGTTGCCCCTAGCTACAAATTGGTTGGGTGTTTTGATTAGCGTGCCCCCAGTTCAGCCTCAGAATCATTTGGTTAATGATACATTAGGCCTAGGCAATCATTTGGGCAATTACATGTAGGTGAATGCAGGGGCAATTCAATTTGCCAGAAATATGAACGTGGGAAGCACCTTCATTCTTGCATTTGCGTGTATGGCAGGGTGTCCCCAACCTTTTTTACCTTTGAGCCACATTCAGATTTAAAAAGAGTTGGGGAGCAACACAAGCATGAAAAATGTCAAAAGGCCTGTGATTGGGTATTGTAGCCCCTATGTGGACTGGCAGTCTATAGGAGGCTCTGTTTGGCAATACAACTGGTTTTTATGCAATTAAAACCTGCCTCCAAAAATATTCAAAAATAAGCGTCTGCTTTGAGGCCATTGGGAGCAACATCTAATGGGTTTGAGTGCCCCAAACAGCGCTCACTACTAGAAGCAGCCCTATGTCAGCTACTGATGAACACTTATGTATATGCCCGCACTTAAAAAAAAAAGAAGAAGCCAGGCCAATGCTTTGTGTACTTACCCTTACGCTCAACATTGTCCTTTGTGATGTAGCATACACAGGAGTAACGAGCACCCTACACTGTGGCTATTTTTGTGCTGCTGGGTGACTTTGAGCCTCAGAGGGAGAAGCTATAATTGAGATTACACTCACAACCGTGGCGTTTCACTGATTCTAAAAGATTTGTCATTGATAGCATCAGCGGTGTTTTTTCTAATATCTTTGTAGTTTATGGGCTCCTCACAGTTTGTAGCGCCCTCTTTCTAATAAATTCAGGGAGGAACCCATTAGGCTATGGGCACAAAGTCTGCGATCAGCCTGCATATTTCTGCAGTTTGTGAGAAGCAGATCTGCTCCATCGATTTAAATTTGGCCACACACTGAACTCAGCTTCAGCTCCACTGTGTCTGACCTCACACAAAGCAGGGGATGTGCGTCTCTCAGCCTGTAGAAATACACAACAGCCGCTGACAACTGTGTGCCCATAGTCTTACTAATACACAATTGTGTTTGCCTTCCACAATCATTGCATGCACTCATGGTGGCTGTATTAATTTGCCCAAAGGCAAGTGAAGGACAAACTGCAACAGGGTAAGGCCAAAGAAATAGAAAAGCAACAGGTTGCCAGGCAGGTGGGTCATCCTGTGTTGTGGAAAGCGTGTTTCTGGAATGGCCTTAGAGAGGTGGTTCAAGTGAACTTTTAGTACTGTATAAGCCGACCCGAGTATAAGCCAAGGTACCTAATTTTACCTATGAAAACTGGGAAAACTTATTGACTCTAGTATAAGCCTAGACACAACTACAGCCCTGTCTCCCAGCAGCGCACATTCTGCCAAAGAGACCCCCCAGCGATCAACCGGACTTCTTTGCAAAGTTGATGGTGACAGAGAATTGCCAAACGGATTACTGTGTGCATTGTCCCACTGTCCCACTACCATGTGCAGAGGGTGCTGTGTGATATTGCCATCACTGTTAATCTTTCATATAACCAACAGAGGGCGCTGTGTGATAGTGCCATCACTGTTAATCCTTCATATAACCAACATAGGGCGCTGTGTGATAGTGCCATCACTGTTAATCCTTCATATAACCAACATAGGGCGCTGTGTGATATTGCAGTCACTGTTATTCTTTCATATAACCAACAACGGGCGCACTGTTATTCTTTCATATAACCAACAGAGGGCGCTGTGTGATATTGCAGTCACTGTTATTCTTTAATATAACCAACAGGGGGCACTGTGTGATATTGCAGTCACTGTTATTCTTTCATATAACCAACAGATGGCGCTGTGTGATATTGCAGTCACTGTTATTTTTTCATATAACCAACAGATGGCGCTGTGTGATATTGCAGTCACTGTTATTCTTTCATATAACCAACAGAGGGCGCACTGTTATTCTTTCATATAACCAACAGAGGGCATTGTGGGATATTGCAGTCTCTCCCCAAGTGAACTGCTGGTATAGGAATGATTAAAAGTGACTGCAATCTCAGCTACTGCCCGCTGACCCGAGTATAAGCCGAGGTAGACTTTTTCAGCACATTTTGGATGCTGAAAGACTCGGCTTATACTCGAGTATATACGGTATGTTATAGAATGGCCATGTCTAAGCAACTTTTCAATTGGTCTTCATTAATTATTGTTTGTGACTTTCTCCAGCTTTCAAATGGGGATCACTGACCCCATTTAAACAACAAATACTCTGTAAGGCTACAAATATCTAGTTACTGCTACTTTTTATTACTCATCTTTCTATTCAGGCCTCTCCTATTCATATTCCAGTCTCTCATTTAGATCAAAGCATGGTTGGTAGGGTTATTTGGACGGCTGAAATTACAAACTGCAGAGCTGCTGAATAAAAAGCTAAATAACTGAAAAACTACAAATAATGAAACATGAAAACCAATTGTAAATTGTCTCAGAATATCAGACTAAAGTTATAGGTGACCAGCCCATCTCTTAAACAGCCTCAAAGTAATACACAATTATAGAGACACAAAGAGATGATGTCAAAAAAGATTGTGCTTTTAGCAGCTCAGATGAACTTACAGAACAAATACATATGTAAGTTACCGTTCCAAAAGGCCACTATAATCTTTAACGTCCGTTCTAATTTCACTTAAGGGTCAAGATGGACCAGAGGGACCTAGAGGAAATGCCGGGCAGCAGGGATCACTGGTAAGATCTCTAGTCCTGTCTCTTTTGTAAAATAAAGAACAATAGGGCACATTAAAAGTAGAATCAACACCAACAACCGTTCATTGTATTGTTTGCAGGGGCATCATGGGCCACGAGGTCTTCAGGGCTTAACGGGATCCAAAGGCGCAGTGGTACGTTCTGCCAATTTCTTCCAGAAAGGGAATAGCGGCCTTAGTAAGATGCTGCCTTCCCATCTCCTCGCATTGAGTCTCCACTGCTTATTGGGAAGAGGACAGAATTCTGCGAATCTCTTTGTCTTGTGTCTGTCTGGAATAAGCATATAAAGCATTACGGAGATTGTGCATGTACTATGCACTAAAGACTTACCCTTACAAATCACTACAATTCTTTATTTTTATGTCAAGAAAGGAAAAAATGGGGGGGAAAGTGTTTGTAGTCAAAACTGGCTGATTTAGCTGGAAATCCTTCCACTGGCAGCCTAACAGCACACTTACATTTTATAACAGAACTCGTTCTTTAGCATGAATAACATTTTGGCATTTGTGAAGAGAACATGTGGATAAGTGAATGCAGATTTAGAGTTTACGTATTCACCACAAAGCTAGAAATGGTATTGTCAGTTTTGCTGGACTTGTTTCACTTGATGATCAGTTTAGAGCAGATGCCACACAGAACCATGACCTGGTCATACGTAGGATCTGGATCACCCTTTGTATCTCCTCTTTTCTAGGGTTTGAAAGGAAAGGCTGGGAAACCAGGGGAGCCGGGAGGCCGGGGACAGCCCGTGAGTATTGTTCTGCGTGGTTTCTCCACACATCAAATAGACAGACCTCCAATGTGATTAGATTATTACAGAATTTCAGAAAGTGCAAACCAGAGGGGAACAGCCCAGTCAACCAAGCCCAACCTCAATGTTCTATACTGACAGCCCCCTATTAGGATTCTGTGTGAGGTCTCCATTTCATTTTAGTATATGCAAGCAATCTTTTCCCATGCGATGCACCTTAAAGGAGAAGGAAAGGCATCCTGCACTTGGGGGTGCCAAATGTTAAGCACCCCCAAGTAATTGTATTGACTTACCTGAAACCCCAGGGTTATACCAGTGAGCACCACAGAGCGATCCTCTTCTTGGTTTGGATTTCCCGGGGCAAACGCATGAACGAAATAGCTGATTTTTCAGTTAGTTCAGCTTTTCGTTCTACTGCGCATGCGCAGCCGCGCAAAGAAAGCGGAAGACGGAGGAGAGGATCACTCCATGGTGCTCACTGGTATAACCCTGGCCGGTGCAGTTTTCTGCTGATAGGAGCACCGACCCGGGGTTTCAGGTAAATCAATACAATCACTTGGGGGTGCCTAACATTTTGCCCTTCTTCTTTAAGGATCACTATTGTAAGCACATAATGCAATTTTTGTGCAGCATTTGCTGTTATCAAACACGCAAGCATTGGAAACGTTCACTCGTAAGTGTTCCCAGACCGTGGGACTGGCCAAATAGTCCAAAGTATAAGGAACAATTCTAATACTATTTTGGATTGAAGGCTCATTTGCTAGAAATCTAGCCTGATGGCCAATAGTCTTCGATATTATCGAAACCCAAGTGCAAGACGATATGACGTTCCGTGGTATGGTGCCCTAAAAGAATTGTGTGGGATTCAAGCTTTCGCTGCATCCTTGCTCCTGAGCACCACTGCATTTCTTTTTGTTGGTAGCAACTAAGAGACAAGAGGTTTTCTACAAGCGACAATGTTTTGATAGGATTCTTAAACTTATTTTGCTGAGCTTTTCATTGAAAGAAGAGAACAGGTCTTAATTGTTTTACCACTTCTTGTTTATATGATCATTTCTGAACATGGAACATGGATTTGCATAGATCTATCTGTATGATTGTCAAATTGTCAAGTCAATGTAGTTTATTGCAAAAGTCCATAAAAGAGAATTTAAAAAGAAAAGAAGCAGCAATGTGTGTCCTAGTGACCACCACCCTCAATCACTATAGTAACCAAAACCAAAGAACGCTTTTAAAGGACATGTAAAGGCAAAACAATAAAATCCCATTTTTACTTTCTTTAATGAAAAAGAAATCCATCTCCAATATACTTTAATTTAAAAATGTGTACCATTTTTTATAAAAAAAAACCTGACTGTATGCAGTGAAATTGTCCCTTCATTTACTGCTGTGGATAGGAATTGTCAGATGGTCCCTAACTGCTCTGCAGGGAAACAATCATACTTATGAACAGCACCTTACTTCCCAGCCATGCAGAACTCAAGCAGCTTTGTTTGTTTCCCTGTAGAGAAGTCGGTGACTATGTTGAGATTTGTATAGGATTTTATTTTTGCCTTTACATCCCCTCTTTCCAACTTCAGCTGCAGGGACAAAGATCATGGAGTGAGATGTAAACAGATAAACTGGATTCTATTTGGAGGATTATTTTGCTGCAGCCACTGGTTCTGCAGAGTTGTATTAAACAATACTATAAACTCCACATTAGATTACATGACAACACAGGACCCAGTGCAGTCTGTATATTCTGATTATTATCAGTCTTGCTGTATCGGCTTCTGGCAGATATTTGTGCTGTTTTGGTAATCTATGATGATCCCTAAGCAGCCCAGACCACACTGAGCATGCGCACGGTCTTGGTCTTGCAAAGTTACATGGTGGTGAACCCCTGTGGCCAACTTTGAAAGCATAAATCATTTGTTTGATTAGGCTTGTGGTGCAGTAAGTTCATGTTTAGTATACAAAATACAGCATTTGTAGCCTTATTCTATTTTAGACTTTACTTTTCCTTTAAATGTATAGTAAGTCATGAGTATGTGCTGGTTTCACCTGCAGGGAGCTATAGGTATGACTGGGCCAAGGGGAGTAGTAGGAAGACAGGGCCAGGAGGGCCCTGCCGGAGCTGATGGAATTCCAGGAAAGGATGGAAGTCCTGGACTTAAGGTAACTCAGTTCAGCTCGCTCTCGTTGATAATGGCTTAGCCATATAACCTGATTCAGAAAAGAAATGTAATTGTAACTTTTCTTATTAGGGAGAACAAGGAGAAGATGGGGAAATTGGCCTTACTGGAACATCAGGAAAACGAGGAAATACAGGCGTTCCCGGAATGGCAGGGGCTCAGGGACCACCAGGATTCAGGGTAAGGCCAATGCCATGCTAAAATAACGAATATGCTAAACTTGTTGGACCGTTTGCCTCGTTATCAACGGTATCGTGCCGGAACCCCCGTTATGTAAAGAGGAGAAGCCAGGCCTCTGCGTATACAAACTGCACAGCTGTGAGCGGGCACAGGGAATAGGCATGCCCTGACACTGCAGTGTTCTTTCTTTGTAAACATCCACTCGGCTCTTTCTACGAAGCGCCAGTTTCATTTTATACACCACATGTTGGCAGGTCAGATTACACAATCGATGTTATACAATGTCATAGAGATATTTGGCAGGGACAAGGGCCGTAAAAAATCAATGGAAGCGGTGCATCTGGCCCGTGCTCTTCCCATTGGCATAAACCGCATTGGTAAGGGATCTACTATCTGGCGCTGCTCCATCTACACAAATGTTCATTGTAGCTAGATTGTGTGGGTTCTGTAATTAACCAGGCAACGTATTGGATTTCAACACACCCCACACAAGGGCTGGCGGAAGAACAGTTCTGCACCTTTGTCCTCGTTTTACCCGTGAGTATGCCCCAAGGCCAGCTTGTGGGGAATGAGCTTACCCCATGGAGCTGGAGCAAGATGTAGCTTTACGTTATCCACGACTAATGTTGTGGTTTAAAATATGTATTATCAAGCAAGTAAAGTAGCTTATGAACTTGGTTATGGTTTTGTTCCAATTTGTGTGCTTAGGGCACGTTATTCCATTTAATGCCCCCGCTGCATCGGCTTCAGGAGATGAATTTGAGCGGCTCTGCCACCTGCTTTGTCAGTGGTTTTATTGGATATATATATATATATATATATATATATATATATATATATATAGTAGCATTTTCACATACTCTATAATGTAGCACTTCCCAGTCGATACTATACAGTATGTGGGAATAGTGCTTTGTGCGGCACAGATCACAACGGAACCTGCAATAGATGGAATGGACGGTGTTGGCAGTCAGGTAGACGATTGGCAAAGAGAAGCAGTTAAAGAGAATGATTCCGGCAGACAGGCCCGGATTTGTGGGAAGGCCACCTAGGCCCGGGTCTAGGGCGGCAGGATTTTAGGGGGGCGGCATGCTGCCCAACCACACCCACATTGGTTCAAAAACACTGGGGATGCACAGGAAATACAATCTCCATGAAAATTTGCACTAATAAAGGGGAGGGGACAGGGGCGACAAATGGCAGTGGGCCTAGGGGCGTCCGCTATGTAAATCCGGCCCTGCCGGCAGAACTCGTGTCAGTACTAAACCTGGCAGAGTTTCACTGTATCGCTGTACAGACTGTTGGCAAATGGAGGGTTTTTTCCTTGATAGCGTTGAACCTGATAAATTGTCAGATTCCAACTGTATAATCCGCTGTAAAAGTATTCTCCTCTCCCTGGCCTATAGCCTTGACTTCTTGTGGAAGAAGACGATACGGAAGCCTGTAGCCAGTGGCAATCATTTTCTAAGACTTGGCAAATCTGTCCTGTGCATTAACCTATAGCGACACAGTTGGTTCTTGGACCAGACTAAACGTAATGGCGTCAGGTCCACAGGCATTTGTAATGAGCACGGGGCTGTCGGAAGGCTAAATTCCACTTTAGCGATGGATATCCACAGCACTGATGTCTTTTTAGCAGTAGAGAGAAAAGTCAAGTTGTAGAAGTGAAGTGATAGGGGTGGAACTCGCTGTGTAGTTGGGACAATTGGCAGGGGTCAAGGCTTGGAGAGGTGCGTGTAGAGTAGAATGTGCAGAAGGGAGCTGGAGAATAACACAGAGACAAGGCTGGATTTCTAGCTTGCCTTACTGGCACTGGATCCGTTATCCACAATATCAAACCCACAGGGGCAAGGCTGGGCTGGATTTCTAGCTTGCCTTATTGGCACTGGATCCGTTATCCACAATATCAAACCCACAGGGGCAAGGCTGGGCTGGATTTCTAGCTTGCCTTACTGGCACTGGATCCGTTATCCACAATATCAAACCCACAGGGGCAAGGCTGGGCTGGATTTCTAGCTTGGGATCCATTCCAGCTTGCCCTACTGGCATGGGATCCATTATCCACAATATCAAACCCACAGAGGCAAGGCTGGGGCTGGATTTCTAGCTTGCCTTACTGGCACTTGATCCATTATCCACAATATCAAACCCACAGAGCCAGGCCTGGGCTGCATTTCTAGCTTGGGATCCATTATGAAGAATATCAAAGCCAATAGGTTTTACCATTTTTCTAAAATACACAGGGAACAGGAACAAAGAACATAATCTGCCATAATCTGTAATAGTTAATGTGAGTTGAAAAAAAGACAAAATGTCATTCTGTTCAGCCCTTCAAAATGAACCTCCAGTGCATATGCACACACCTATACCTGTACACTCTCCTATATAAACTATTAGGGATGCACCGAATCCAGGATTCAGTTTGGGATTTGGCCAGGATTCAGCCTTTCTCAGCAGGATTCAGACTCGGCCGAATCCTTCTGGCAGGCCGAACCAAATCCGAATGTGCATATGCAAATTAGGGACTGGGAGGAGAAATTGCATGACTTTTATCAGTTATATATGTTTTTTCCTTCCCACCTCTAATTTGCATATGCAGATTCGGACTCTGTTGGTATTCAGCCGAATCTCTCGCAAAGCATTTGGAGGTTCGGCCAAATCCAAAACAGTGGATTTGGTGCATCCCTATAAACGATATCTACGTATACTCGTATTAACTAGATAGATCTTAAGACAGCAATAGCCTTGGATATTATGCTTGTTTCATCCAATTCATCCAAGCATAGGCGGAGCGTAAATCTTTTGTTTGGGAAGGTTCCAGTTGACCATACAGCAGCTGACTTACAGCTAATGGCAGATTAGAGGATCTGATAGTGGCATAAACAATACCCCCTGACGATGGGAGCAACGTAACCTAAAATGCTCACAATTAGAAGTGCTGACATCTGCAATTTTCTAATACTGAATTTTTGCTTCTTATGTCTTTCTGAATCGGTTGGGGGGCGGGAGGGTATTGTCACTGTTCTTAATGATACATCCGTTTATACATTTCTTGTCTGTGGCAGAATCCCTGAGTTTCATTAAAGGAGACATAGGATAAATGAATAAAGCCTCGTTTTTGTAGGCAATTGAGCAGAATATGCAATGTCGGTGTCACATAGGGTTGCCACCTGGCCGGTAAAAATGATGGTTGATCCCAATGTTATTAATAGGGAAAAAAGATAAATATAGAGGAAGGCTGGTATTTTTTTCGAGAAAAGGTGGCAACCCTAGTGTCACATTGTGCTAAAAATGTATTTATTGGACCTCCCTATAGATGTTTTCCTTTCTCTGTCCATATTTCAAAAAAGGGGTGGGTGTGGCCTAACGATTTGTGCCAGAAGCACAGTAGGAGGAGGACAGCCAATCACAGCCCTGCAGAAACAGGCTTCAGTTCCCTATCAAGTCAGCCTAGCTGCTGATTGGCTCCTGTCCTACAGTGCAGTGTGTTGAGTGCCGGCAGCTCCCAAGCAGAAAATTCAGCCGACTGCAAGTGGAACAGACGGCGGGACTAGTGGGGATTTAGCGCAAATTGACAATAAATTAACCAGCTACACAACTTTAAAAAGCAGATTCCTTCTACATTGAAAAGAGTTTAATGCACTGATACATTTTTGTGTTTTTACACAAACTGTTTTTTTTTTTTTCTTTTTTTTTTTAAAGGAGGCTGATATACTGTATAGTTGATAAAACCCATTTTTAGATGTATGCTGCCAGGATGCCCTTTACTGTAACATTGTTATATTGGCATCCGACTTGGTGCTTTACATTGGGTAATAGAAGGAGTAATGGCAAGTGGCAGAGAGTCGTGGCTGCAGGAGAAGACTTTTCCTCGTGTCTCTATATGATTTCTGGTTTCCGATCTGTTCTGTAGAAAAGGGCAATCGCAGGCCATTCTATAGTGCTATGGGGAATGGCATTCGGTCCCTGTTTATTCTCTTGCGTAAGGAAACCCGTTGTATTCTACGAAGCTTGCGTGTTACCTGCTTTGTATATATTGCCCTATTTTCTTTGAATGGCCCGTCCATGGTTACACACCAGTGATTTTTCTAAATTAGCGCTGTCCAACTTATTACGTGCTGTGGGCCAATTATATGTCCTACGGCAAGTCAGAGGTTCATGAGGGGGTCAAAGATAAGGAATGTATCAGCTAAATGTATCCATTTAGAACAGTTTACAGGGTCGGCGACCCCCCCCCCCCAGGAAAGGTCAAAAATGAAAATTTACACTTCAATATTAGAAAAACGGTCACAGGTAGAGAATGGAAAGTCATTGAAAAATGTCGTTATTTCTGGTGATTTATCTGAAACCAATAGTTGTTTGAAGGCCAACCAACCCTTTAAGCAGAGGACAAACGTTATTGTTATTTGCTGCCCTCTGGTGGGCGACAAAAATGACTGCAAATGCACAAGAAACATTTGGTTTAGGGGATTGCTGGATGCAGTTTTCCAGAATGTCCACCTAAGCCACAAATGCAATATTCTATATATCCTATAGGGATTTGTACAGACAAGACGCACAGAAAAGCTAGAATTGATATAAAACAAACAGGTCCTTTTCTCCTAGATTCAGACAGGCCGTTTATTCTGATTGAAATGTTCTTTGTTCATTTTCTTAACATGAGAAGTCATTAGTATCAGAGGGAAGGCAGGAAATAAAAGGCAGAGACACACGGGAAGATTCAGGGAGATTTAGTCGCCGGTGACTGATCGACCCGAAAAGCCTTCCCACTGGCTATTATCTAAATTGGCGGTGGGATGGCACACGGAGCAATTTGTTTTCTGAAGTGGCCCAAACTTGCCCGACGAGGAAACTTTGGAAAATGAAGCGATACGACTGCCATCCGGCTGACGATTTAGATTTTGTCGGAAAGGATTTTCGGGGAGATTAGTCGCCCCGAAGAAGAGCCGTTTAGTCGCCTGCCAACTAAATGTCCCAAAATCTCTTCCCGTGTTTCACTGCCCTTAAAGAGGGATATTTTGAGACTGGTTTACATTTTTTTATTATTTGTGGTTTCTGAGTTTTTGATTCAGCAGTTCTCCAGTTTGCAATGTCAGCAATCTGGTTGCTAGGGACCAGTGACGTAACTATAGAGGAGGCAGACCCCACAGTCATGGTGGGGGGGGGGTTCGGGGGAAAAGCGCTCAAATCCCCCTCCCGCCGCTCTTTTTATTTATATTCTTATTGACGTGTTTGCTCCCATGCAAGCTTGCAGTGGGGATGGGGGGGGTTGTCATGGGGGGTGGGTTGCGGGCGGGCTCTCCAAAAGTATTTCTGGCGGGGGGTGGCCGGCCGCACATAGGGTCCAAATTACCCTAGCAACCATGCATTGATTGGAATACGAGTAGGAGAGGCCTGAATAGAAAGATGAGAAATAATAAGACATTTATTTCAATTGAGTGAACTAAGGGCGCTTGTGAAGAAACCCTGGGAGCCCTAAAGGCATTCGGTAAAATCAGTGCCTGCGCAACTCAACCGCATCAGGGTGGGAGCCAGAGCCATTTGAATGAATGAAATGTTGCAGCGGCAGCAAATGCTCTTTATCAGCTTCTATTTGTATTTCTCACATGATTTCAGTAGCCGTGTTACAGTTATACTACTGCTGTCGTTATCTGCAAATGATAAATGCATATTGTAACTGGAGGAAATATCTTACGTAAAAATAACCAGTCGCCTTCTCCTTTGCTACTTTTTTTTAGGGTGAAAGGGGATTACCTGGTGAAATGGGGCTGCCAGGAAAACGTGGTGTGGAAGGAGGAACGGGACTTCCGGGAGCCAAAGGGGAGCTTGGGACCAAAGGGCAGCCAGTAAGTACAAGGTTATTCCAAAATATTTGTTCAGCGGGTCTAAATAAACTGTTTGGAGACAAAAGCTATCCGTGAGGCTATGTATCTCCGCTAGCTAGGGTCGCCACCTGGCCGGTAAAAATGATGCTTGATGCCAATGTTATTAATAGGAAAAAACTGGGAGACTATAGGAAGGCCGGTATTTTTTCCAGAAAACGTGCAACCCTACCGCTAGCGCAGGCGACAAAATGTTTTGTTCCCGCTGATATTTATGTAAATCCTTATTGGGAAGATATGCCCTGCACAGTAGCATTTGGGCTGCTTCAGAAAGCGACGGTGTTGTCTGTTTTGCCATCTGCGATTTACATGAATGCTGGCGGGAACAAAACATGGGACTGGCGCGCACTATTGGAAAATTAGGTAACCGCGTGCCAGGGCCCTTTAGAAGAAATCTGCCCGTTACCAGGTTGTTTCACATGTAATTCGTTCTACTTTTATGACACATTTTACCTGGTTTGAAATGTATGTGTCAATTGAATTGCTGTTTTTGAACTTTGAAATACAGTGAAAGCTCGATTTTAAGTCCCCTGACTTTAAGTTATCCCGCATTTTACATTTCTTACTTGTGGTCCCACCAATTTATAATGCATTTCAATGGGTGCATTTTCCTCATTTTAAGTAATGTTTTCCCGGATTTTACATCCAAATCTTGTCCTGATGTTCCCAAAAACAGCTTGCGTTTTCCTCTAGGAATGTGAATTGTGAAATAAAGAGGTTTAAAATACTAAACAGATGTATATTTTGCCATGGTTCTGCCTGTAAATGGTCAATTCCAATGAGTCTGCCCATTAACACATTTTCCTGGATTTTACAACTTAAAATGGGGTTCTACTGTAGAAAATGTATGTGTTTCTTTCTGTTCTCTGGTTCCGATTCTTGAAATGATGTAGGAGAAGTCAGTGGTCCGGATCCGACAATGAGCTGGCTTCTGCTGCGATGTTTCCAGATTTCGAACCGAAAGAGAGGACTTCCGGTTTGGTGGCTGATAGGATGGAGACACGAGTTAGAGCTTCTGCTGTTTGGGGGTCTCAAGATCTGCATAATTAGGGTAAGGTCACACCTGGAGATTTGGGGAGATTTAGTTGCCCGGCGACTCACCTCTTCTTTAGGCCGATTAATTCCCCCGAACGGCTTCCCCCTGCCTTACGCTGGCTAACGTGAAAATCGTCTGGGGGCAGGCACTTGGAGCACTTAGTTTTCCAAAGTCGCCCGAAGTTCCCTCGTGTGGCAACTTTGAAAAAAGGAAGTGCCGCGAGTGCCATGCCGCAGGCGTTTTTTCATAATAGCAGGCGGAAGACAAGATCGAAACCGTTCGGGGAGATTAGTCGCCCAAAAGAAGAGGCAATTAGTCACCGGGCGAGTAAATCTCCCCGAATCTCCAGGTGTGACCTTACACTAAGTATACAGATCTTTAGACCCCGAACAGCAAGCGCTCTAACTCGCGCCTCCGGAGGTCAGCGGGGAGCCAGAGAAGGCGGTGGTATAGGCAGTTTTGCCAAAAGCTGACAGTTACTTGTTGTTTGGCGGCTGTGGTTTCCGGAGCTGCGTCGGCCATTGAATTGAGGCGGCGCCCTGGACTAACCGCGTCTCTCTACTTGGTGACGCTTGCTATATACTTGCTGCACGCTTGCTGGTTTCTTGTCTGGGGGGCGAAGCGGAATTGCGTTGGAGTCGATGCTGCGCGGAGAGGTTTTGCATTGCGCTTTCCCCGCCACGAGCTGGCACAAAATGTAAAACCTATGAAAAAAGTATAGAAAGTATGGTAAAGTTATGGAGTTACGAATGCAACCGGATGATCTGGAGAAGAGATGTCAAAGGAACAATCTCAGATTTATAGGGAGATCTGAAATCTTTTCCAAATGATTCTCCGACACAATCCGATCCTAAAAAAGATCCCTCCAAATCTCGGTCTCTCTTGCGATCGTGGCAATTTGAGGAAAGAATGACTTTACGGGATTGGTCCCTTGAAAGATTTTCAAACGCCAAGACTTAAGATTGACAACGGTAAGGTTCCTACACTATTTAGAGTAAAACAAATAATTTCAGGCGCACGAGAAATCAAAATCAGTAGAATTGGAGGGGAAAAAGATCCTCGTCTTTCAGGATCACCGCAATCTTTCATCAAGCCAAGATCAGCTCATCCTCCACAGGTGATTAATACTTTACACTCCAGCGAGGATGAGGTGATATTTGAAACCTAAATTGGCATGTTTCTTGAATCAAGAGTCAAATACGATCCAAGATATTGCCAGATAGGCTTTCTTTGATTTTCTCCTCGGTGAAATTTACAAATCATCATCTTTCTATGTCAAAAAATATAAGGTTCCATGCTCCGTAATTAACCCTTTAAGTGCCACAGATCGTAGAATCGACGTTCTGTGGCAAAGTAACTTGAAATGCCACAGATCTTAGATTCTAGGTTCTGCAGCATTTGCAGGTTTGGGAACGGAGGAGCGGCTCGTAAAGCCACTTGCTCAGTTCCTACTTGTTCCCCAGCTTATTTCTATCAATAAAACCTATTTGGCCATGCTAAAATAATCCAACTTTGATCTGCTGATTACATTCTGCAAAAAAAATTCTTGTGGTTTTGTTGGCTTTTAGTGATTTTATACGATTTTGCTCTATTCTTTGTTGCTTCGTTTTACCTATGGAAATTTTGTCTGCTGTATATTCATTTGGGGGTCTCTGTGTGCAAAATAGTTTGTTAAATCTATGCTTATCAGGCATCAAACTGTTCAGTAGACCCCTGGCATTCATATTTAGGATGCCTTTTGCTGGTACGTTACAAAATATGGGGTATATAATGGGGTAAAATGCAAGCTTTGTGATGATTTTCTGAAATTTCATAAAAACCGTTATGTTTAGCATTTCTTTGTGGTTTGGTAGTTTGCAGAAGAAAGATGTAACTACTTGCTTTAGATTCGTATGAATGTGCACTTTCGGAAAATATATGGTTTTTAGGGTCTCCATACTGTTAGGGGGTCTTATGGCGCATAATACACATACCGGGTGGTTATATTGTAGCAGTCAGATTGTCATAAGTGAAAATTCATATGTACTATTTTCATTTGGGGGTCTCTGTATGCCACCTAGTTTGGTCAATCTTTTCATATCAGGCATCAAACTGTTCAGTACATCCCTGGCATTCATATTTAGGATGATTTTTGCTGGTACATTACAAATGTGGGGTATATAATGGGTAAAATGCAAGCTTTGTGACTATTTTCAGAAATGTAAAAAAAAATCATAATGTTTAGCATAGCTTTGTGGTTTGGCAGTTTGCAGTAGAAAGATGTCATTACCTGCTTTAGATTTGTCAGAATGTGTACTTTCAGAAAATATATGGTTTTCTAGGGTCTCCATACTGTTAGGGGGTCTTATGGAACATAATACACCTACCTGGTTCTTATATTGTAGTAACCAGAGTCATACGTGTAAATTCATAAGCCCTATTTTGATTTGTGGGTCTCAGTATGCTACATAGTTTGGTAAATCATATTTAGGATGCTTTCTGCTGGTAATGATACATGGGCGATATGATGCTGGGAAGTTGAAGCTTTGAGGCAATTTTCAGATATTTCACCAAAACCGCCAATTTTGGGAAAGCCTTGCGACTCAGTAGTTTGGAGCAGAAAGGTATGGGTGCCCATTTTAGATTTGGTAGAATGTGTACTTTCCAAAATATATGGTTTTGTGGGGTAAACCTATTTTTTCTGTGTTTTTACCCCACAAAAAAAAAAATTCAATGTGTTGATTTTTCAGTAGCTAAAGTAAAGCCCTGGACAATTTGGATGCGCTAACTTCATAATGGGGGGGGGGGGGGTCACTAAATGCCAGATACTTTGGTAAACCTACTCACAATGGGCATCAAACTGTTCAGTGGACCGCTGGCAATCATGTTCAGGGTGCTTTTTTTTGGTTCCTAATACAGTTTGGAATATGCGGAGCAGCAAAATAAAACCTTTGTAATTTTCCCAAATTTTGATAAATTTGTCTAAAAACCTCTACGTTCAGACAAGCTTTTATGTTTGGTAGTTTGGAATAAAGAGACATAGTTACCCATTTTGAAATCAGCAGAATGTGTACTTTTCACCAATATATGGTTTTCTGGGGTAAACCTAATGTTTCTGGATATTTGGCTTTGGAATCTAAAGTATGCCATTTTCTGCCTTAGTGCTTTCAAAATTCGGTAATACACTGCCGGTAGATTTTGCTGTACGTAAGTCCTAGATCTCCCTAAAACTATACATATCTGGTATTGCCACGTTCGAGAGACATGGGGCTTTCCAAAACAGTTGGATTTTCATGCGTAAAATGAAATATGTTTCTGGTATAAATTCATATATTGTGAAAAATAGGAATTCTTCATGTTTTTTTTGTATTTAGAGCTGTGTTTAAACTAGGCAAGGACAGGTAAGATAAAGAATGATGGGGAAGCTAGGGTAGACGGGGCGGTGGGATTAGTAAGGAGTCATGGGGGAGGAGTGAGGGGAACATACAGTTTACCAGCTAAGGAGGTCCCTCTGTTACAAGGAAAACAGACTAATAGTAACTCAAGATGTCATTCTCCATTAAGTAATGTAAATTTCCAAAGGAAAAGTAGCCACCTCCGCTGAGTTTGTCGGGTAAAATTAGAGAGCTAGAATGAATTGCACGCTCTAAAAAGGATGATCTAATTGGTATCACCGAGACCCGGTGGGATGAACCATGTGACTGGGCTGCGAATTTAAATGGTTACACTCTTTTTAGGAGGGACAGGGGGATTAAAAAGGGTGGAGGAGTGTTGTTTGTACGTAAAGGTTGAATTCAAGTCGTGCACTAAAGACATATCCATGAATGGCACTGGGGAAGGTGTGGGATCCCTCTGGCTAAATATTTTGACTGTGCAAAAGGTTACAAAGAAAATGATCATTGGTGTATGCTGTAAACCACCGGGTATAAGTGCCGAGTATGAAGCCCAGCTACTCTTGCAAATAGAAGTTATTATTAAAGGCGACTTCAATTATCCAGACATTGACTGGGGTAATGGGGTTGGCAAATCAGAAAAAGCGAGTAGGTTTGTAAATATGCTGAACCCGCTAGGAATGATTCTCTTTTGGATCTTGTAATCACTAATAATACTGAGGTCATCTCTAACATTTGTGTGGGTGAGGGGCATTTAGGGAATAGTGCTCATAACACGGTCTCCTTTGAGATTCTGTTGCAGAAGCAATTCTATAAGGGAGTAACTAAAACACTCAATTTGAGACGTGCAAACTTTGACAGTATATGGGCAACATATTAAGTGGGAACAGCTTTTCACAGGGTTAAACACAGAACAAAACTGGGAAGTCATTAAAATGCTGCTTGATAAATATTCATGTCGGTATATTCCACTTGTAAACAAGGAACGCCGGTGCAAAACAAAAGCTTTGCGGTTCAACGGAACTGTCGGCGTAGAGGTGGGTAAGAAGAGATGCGCATTTAAGGCTTTCAAGTTGGCAAAAAGCTATCGGGCAAGCTGAAATCGATATGGAAAAGGGTATTGCGGCAAGCAGTAAAAAGAATCCAAATGTGTTTGTTTGAATTTTTTATAATATTTTGTACAACAGCATTATCAGTTATCACATCATATTGGTTAGAATACAAAAAGTAAAAAGGGCAGGGGGGCGTGTTGGGGGTACAGGAAGGGGAAATAAGGGGGGGTTAACAAGAACAACAGTAACATTCAGCCATTTGGACTAAGAGTCAAGTTTTCTACTTCCACGGCATCTTGTAAGTGGCGACTGTGATGTTAAGTTGACTTGTTAATTTGGGAGATGGGCTAGGGTTCATAGCGATACTCTATTTGGGGGGTTTTGGAAGGGGGCGTGGGTCTTCCTTCTGGGTCGTTTTCATGTGCCAGCCAGATTTGATACTAGGCTTCCATATCCTCTTGTCGGTTGCAATGTATATTCTTTTTGCTTTCAGAGTAGCGAGAGGCAATGGCATTTTTTTCCTGTGACTGGCTACCATTAATATATGTTGGCTCAGTCTATGCGCTGCGTTGGAGAACTTGTTAGGCTGTTTCCCTAATAATTATGTCGTGCACTTTGTCTCAAGACTGGACGCTGTGATAGTTTTATATTGACATTGTTGAGCTTGTTGGTTTACATTGTGTAATATTTGGTCAGCTTGATAGATCAAGGGACGGCGGTCGTCCATATCTGGTGAAAGCTATGAGCGTGGTCAATCCTTTGTTATCCGCCACGAGAGAGATTGTTTGTAAAGTCTCAGGGGGCGATGGAGAGGAGGATAAATAGTGTTGCATTTGTAATTGTAACTGTATCGATTCAAGAGTAAAAGGTGATGCGTCGCCCAAAAGGGGGGCTAGGGTGGTTTGCGTGGGCTAGGTGGTGTTTGTGACTGTAAAACCTATTTGGCCAAACTAAAATATTCAAACTGTGATTGTGACTGCTAAAAAGCAGCATTGATTTGTGTGGTTATTGTAGGATTTCAGCCATTTTATTGCATTTTGCTCTGTTCTTTATTTCATTTGGCAAATTTGAGGGGTCTCTGTGCACCAGCTAGTTTGGTAAATCTATGCATATTGGGCATCAAAGTGTTCAGTAGACCCCTGGCATTCAGATTTTGGATATTTTATGCTGGCGGGCTATAAATGGGGTAAAATGCAAGCTTTGTGAGGATTTTCCGAAAATGTCCTAAAAACCACCATGTTGTGCATAGTTTTACAGCTCGATAGTCTGTAGAAAGACCTATTTAGTGTTTTGGATTTCAGACGGTGTACTTTGAGAAAATACATGGTATTCTAGGGTCTCTGTACTGTTCTTGTGGCATAGGTTCTTATGGTACATAATATTCACACCGGGTGCTTATATTGCAGTAGTCAGTGCCAGCCGTGAAAATTCACAGGCACTGTTTTTATTTGGGGGGGGGGTCTGCGTGCGCCGCATCGTTTGGTAAATCTATGCATATTGGGCATCAATGTGTTCAGTAGAGCTGTTGCGACGTTCATGTTGCCAATGTTTTATATTGCTACATTCCGAAATGTGTTGCATATAATGGGGTAAAATGAAAGCTTTGCACATTTTTTTTAGCTTTGCAGTTTGGTAGTGTGCAGTAGAATGACTTGTCAGAATGTGTACTTTGGGAAAAAATATGGATTTGTAGAATCTCCATACCGTTAGGGGGGGTCTTATGGCACATAATACACATAGCGGGTGCTTATATTGCAGCAGCCAGAGTTTCAGTGGTGAAAATGTATATATACTACTTGAATTTGGGGGTGTCTGTATACCATATTGTTTGGCAAATATATGTATAGCGGGCATCAAAGTGTTCAGTAGACCTCTGGCGTTCCTATTATGGATGTTTTCTCTTTGTACCTTATGGTATGCGGATGGTAAGATGCTAGAAAGTTGAAGCAATTTTCAGGTATTTCATGAAAACTGACAATTTTGGGAAAGCATTGCGACTCAGTAGTTTGGAGTAGGAATACATGGTTACCCACTTTGGATTCGTCTGAATGTGTACTTTCCAAAGATATGGTTTTGGGGGGGTCAACTGATTTTTTTTGTGTTTTTACCCTGCAAAAACGGTAGTAAATGTGTTGCTTTTTTTCAACTGACCTCCAGGACAATTTGTATGCACTAACTTCATTTTGGGGTCTCTAAACACCAGATACTTTGGTAAACCTATGCACAATACACATCAAACTGTTCAGTGGAGCCTTGGCATTTATATTTCGGATGTTTTTCCGTGGTACCTTATGCTATGAGGGAGACAAGATGGTAAAAGTGAATTCTGTAGAAGCGATTTTGAGCTATTTCATCAAAACTGACAATTTTGGGAAAGCATTGCGAGCAGCAAGGCATGGGTACCCATTTTAGATTTGGTAGAATGTGTCCTTTCCAAAAATATATGGTTTTGGGGGGTAAACCTATATTTCTGTGTTTTTCCCCCACAAAAAATGCAGTCAATGTGTTGATTTTTCATTAGCTGAAGTTACCCACAGGACTATTTGTATGCGCTAACTTCACTTTGGGGCTTCTAAATGCCAGATACTTTGGTAAACCTATGAACAATGGCCACCAAACTGTTTGGAGGAACGTTGGCAATAATATTTAGGGTGCTTTTTCTTGGTACGTAATGATACATGGGCGATATGATGCTGGGAAGTTGAAGGTTTGAGGTGATTTTCAGATATTTCACCAAAACCGCCAATTTTGGGAAAGCCTTGCGACTCAGTAGTCTGGAGCAGAAAGGCATGGGTACCCATTTTAGATTCAGTAGAATGTGTACTTTCTAAAAATATATGGTTTTGGGGGTTAAACTGATATTTCTGTGTTTTTACCCCACAAAAAAGCAGTCAATGTGTTGATTTTTCAGTAGCTGAAGTAAAGTCCTGAACAATTTGGATGCGCTAACTTCATATTGGTGTCTCTAAATGGCAGATAATTAGGTAACCCTATGCATAATGGGGATCAAACTGTTCAGTGGACCCCTGTCAATCATATTCAGGGTGCTTTTTGTTGGTGTGATATGCAGAGCAGCAAAATGAAACATTTGAAATTATTTTTCACAATTTTGATACTTTTTTTTTTATAAAAACCGCTATGTTCAGACAAGCTTTGCTGTTTGGTAGTTGGGAGTAGAGAGACATAGTTATCCATTTTGGAATCAGCAGAATGTGTACTTTCCAAAAGATATGGTTTTCTGGGGTAAACCCACTGTTTCAGGGTTTTGTAGCCTTGGAATCTAAAGTATGCCGTGTTGTGCCTTCTGCTTTCAAAATTCAGTAATACACTGCTGGGAGTGTTTGCTGTACAGACAGTGGCGTAACTACCGGGGGAGCAGGGGGTGCGATTGGGCCAGGGCCCCCCAGGCATCTCACGCCCCACAATTCCCGGGCGTACGGAGGGGGGCGGGGTATGGCCCGGCAGCGCGTCCTGCGCCAGGGCCCGTCCCCCTCTAGTTACGTCACTGTGTACAGAAGTCCTAAATCTGCGTAAAACTATATCTGGTATTGGCATGTTCGAGAGACATGAGGCTTTCCAAATCAGTTGGATTTACATGCGTAAAAAGAAATATTTTTCTGGTATAAGTTAATATATTGTGAAAAATAGGAATTTGTCATTTTTTTTTGTTTTGTATTTAGCACTATAAATCTTTTTACAGAGATGGAAATACATGAAAACTCAGGCCGATTTAGAAAGCTCAGTTTCTCTGCAAAAAAACAATGTATAGTTTTCCTAGGTAAACTATAGGTTTCCCCCTCAGAAAACGTCCCTAAAGTGAGAGAGCACAAAATGTTTTCAAAATCTGCTTTTTTTTCTCGTAACCAAAATGGTCAATTCTGCTGGCACTTAAAGGGTTAAATACTGAATTCTATTTTGTGCTTGTTTCTGTCTTAATGGGTTTGCTAATAATCTGTCGGCTTTGTTCCCTTTGTTCTAGAATATATGTCTCAGGCGTTGCAGTCTATATGCTGTTTTAGCTGCGAGGATTGCATTTAGTTTACCCTTTTCTCATTTATTTGTTTAACCATATTTACATTCTAATTTTGGATGAGATTTTTGTTTTCTAGTTCTGATAACTGGGTCTCCAATTGCGATTGCTCTAATTCTCTTTGTTTTCTTATTTGTTTAGCATGGGGTATTCTCCCCTAATAAACGCTTTGTGTGCCAACCAAGTATTTTGCCAATTAGCATCCTGCGGATTATTTTCTCTGAAATATGGTGTTATTTCTTGTTCTATATATTGTCTACATTGTACTTTTTGCAACAAGATGCCTCCAGGGGAATTTCTCCGAGCATCTTTCCTGGGAGAGTTCTAGACCAATTGGGGCATGGTCAGACCAAGTACGTAGACCTATCCATGGATGATTAACTTGTGTAGTGGTCTGTATGTCTGTCAAAAAGATGTCAATCCTAGTGTGAGTGTGGAATCTTTGGCAGAAATCGGTTTACTCCTTTACAGTTGGGTTTTTTTTGCCTGGGCCAATTGGTTTTTGCTAGCCGCCCCTTGTAAATCCCTCTGTAAATATCTATGTGTGGCTTTACGGTCATATTAAAGTCGCCAGCTATTATACATTTTCCTTGTCTCTCAATGAGACAGAGGCCTGCAGGATCAGCAATGGACTGCAAGAGTTGAAAGGATACCCTAGCGGAAATTAAAATGGAGACACCTTTTGTCTTGTTTTGAGAATAAGAATGAAAAGTGTGGGGATAGGATCTGTTGGAGAATCTAGGCGGGTTTTTAAGACTAAAATGCGTTTCCTGAAAAAAATAGTACATCAGCCTTTGCTTGCTGGGCATCTCTAAGAGCCTGATTCCTTTTATGGGGGGAATTTAGTCCCCTTGCGTTGCATGAGTAAAAGCGTACCATTTCTCCTCTACAGTCCAATGCTTTACCCTCAGCCTCAATTTGCATTCCCTAAGGCAAACGTACTCAATTCTCCTTGTCCTTGCACATTTGTTCTCTGTACCAATAAGTAACGTATCCTGATATTTACATATTGCTTGTACCAAAAAGAGATGAAAGAAAAAAGCCGTAAAAAGAAACATATCCAACCGTATGACAAACATTTGGAAACTTTACAACTGCAAATGATGCAGATTTATTTCTCAAAAATGATGTTAAAATACTAGGTGCAAAGCTGAGGGCGAGGACTTCCAAGGTCATTTTCTCAGAGATATTACCTGAGCCACGAGCAACACAGCGGGAGCGTAGGGAGATTAATGCGTGGCTGAGAGATTGGTGTAGGGAGGAGGGTTTTTGGAGAACTGGGCTGATTTTTCAGTCGGCTACAGGCTCTTTGCTAGGGATGGGCTGCAACTCAATGATGATGGGGCAGATGTTTTGGGAGAGAAGATGGCTAGAGGGTTGGAGGATATTTGAAACTAGGTGTGGGGGGGAGGGTTCAGTAAAAGATTCAGTGGAAGACAGGTTAGATGAGATAGTGGGCAAAGAAAGGGAAAATGGGGGAGGAGATTTGGCTGGGGATACTGTTAAGTATGGGGAGGACCACATGTCATATGTTCAATATGGTGCCAGTATTAAATGTATGTTTACAAATGCAAGAAGTCTGACTGGTAAAATGGGAGAGCTGGAGCTGCTGGTGTTGGAAGGAAAATACGATGTGATTGGTGTGGCCTAAACATGGCTGAATGAGTCACATGACTGGGCAGTAAATATCAGTGGCTATACTTTGTTTCGGAGGGGCAGAGGCAATAGAAAAGGAGGAGGGGTATGTCTGTATGTTAGGCAGGATTTAAAAGCTCATATAAAGGAGGAGGTTATGTTAGAAAATGAGGGGGCAGAAGTCGTATGGGTGGAGTTCTTCACCATTTGTAAAGAATCCAGCAAATTAATTGTAGGCGAATGCTATAGACCCCCTAATGTAAGTGAGGAGGAAGAGACAAAGCTCCTAATGCAAATAGAAAAGGCTGTTAGTTTAGGTAAAGTAATGATAATGGTGGATTTTAATTACCCAGATATTGACTGGAGCAATGGTACTGCTAGATCAGTTAATGGGAACAAGTTTATAAACGTATTGCACGACAATTTTTTAGCACAGGTTGTTGAGGAGCCTACCAGAAAAATGACCCAGAACTTATAGCAAATGTGCAAGTCATTGAACCCCTGGGTAATAGTGACCATAATGTTATATCTTTTGATGTCTGGTGCAAAAAACAAAAATATACTGGGGCAACAAAAAACATGAATTTTGGAAAAGCTAATTTTAGTGCCTTGAGGGCTGCCCTACAGAGCATAGATTGGAGCATTAGGTTTTCAGCTAAAAACATAGAACAGAAATGGTTGTCCTTTAACATGATATTAAATCATTACTGTTCTCAATTTATTCCATTAAGGACTAAACGCTCTAAGAATCATCCTGTGTGGCTTAATATAGAAGTAAAGAAGTTAATGTGAAAGAAGAGAAAGGCATTTAAAAACTACAAATCTGTAGGGACAGAAGCTGCATTTAATGAATATAAACACTGTAATAAATGTTGTAAATCAGCAATCCGGAAGGCTAAGAAAAGAAATGAAGAGTTAATTGCGGTGGAGGTGAAAACTAACCCTAAAAAGTTTTTTAAATATATTAATAGTAAAAAGATGCAGGTTGAGAGTGTTGCTCCATTAAATAATGGTACCAGTATGGTTGTAACAGATACAGAAAAGGCAAATGTGTTAAATCAGTTCTTTTCTTCAGTATATACAATAGAGGAGTCTGGGTTCACAGGCTCACTTTATAACTGCACGAATGGTTCAGCTCAATCTAGTCAGTGGCTGACTCAGGATATGATTCAAAAAGCTTTAATACAAATTAATATAAACAAGGCTCCAGGGCCTGATGGCATACACCCCCGGGTTCTAAGAGAGCTTAGTTCAGTTTTAGACCAGCCCTTATTTCTGATTTTCTCAGATTCACTGTCATCTGGTATGGTACCTATGGATTGAAGAAAAGATGATGTTATTCCAATATTTAAAAAGGGATTACGATCTCAGCCTGGCAATTATAGGCCAGTAAGCTTGACATCTGTGGTGGGCAAACTATTTGAAAGCTTGTTAAGGGATCACATTCATAATTTTGTCCTAATGAATGGCATTATGAGCAACAATCAGCATGGCTTTATGAAGGATAGGTCATGACAGACGAATTTGATTGCATTTTATGATGTGGTAAGTAAGATTCTGGACAGTGGGGGGGGGCAGTAGATGTGATCTATTTTGATTTTGCCAAAGCGTTTGATACTGTGCCCCACAATCGACTGCTTTCTAAACTAAGGTCTGTTGGGCTTAATGAAGTTGTTTGCACATGGATAGGAAACTGGCTACAGGATCGGATACAGAGGGCGGTTGTTAATGGGACATTCTCTACTTGGAGTAAGGTTCTTAGTGGGGTCCCTCAGGGCTCAGTATTGGGTCCACTTTTATTTAACTTGTTCATTAATGACTTAGGGGAGGATATTATAAGTAATGTATCAGTGTTTGCAGATGACACTAAATTATCCTGCCCAATTAATTCCATCCAGGATGTGGCATCCTTGCAACATGATCTTGACAAACTGGCAATCTGGGCAGCTAAGTGGCAAATGAGATTCAATGTTGATAAATGTAAAGTCATGCACCTGGGATGTAAAAATATCCACTTATACCCTTAATGGGACTGCACTAGGCAAATCCATTATGGAAAAGGACCTTGGAGTCCTTGTAGATGATAAACTTGGCTGTAGCAAGCAATGCCAGTCAGCAGCATCAAGGGCAAATAAGGTCTTGAGCTGTATTAAAAGGGGCATAGAGGAGGGGGTCATTCTTCCACTGTATAGAGCACTGGTAAGGCCCCATCTAGAATATGCCGTACAGTTTTGGTCTCCATCACTCAAACAGGACATTATTGTATTAGAGAGGGTACAGAGAAGGGCAACTGAGCTGGTAATAGGTATTGAAAATCTTAGATATCAGGAAAGACTGGCCAAATTGGGGATGTTCACTAAGGAGAAGAGGCGCTTAGGGGGTGATATGATGACTATGTATAAATATATAAGGGGATCATATAATAATCTATCTAATGCTTTATTTACCAGTAGGTCTTTCCAGCTGACACGAGGTCAGCCATTTCGATTAGAAGAAAAGTGGTTCCGCCTAAATATCCGGAAGGGTTTTTTACAGTGAGAGCTGTGAAGATGTGGAATTGTCTCCCTAAATCAGTGGTACAGGCAGATACATTAGATAGCTTTAAGAAGGGGTTGGATAGCTTTTTAGCAAGTGAGGGATTACAGGGTTATGGGAGATAACTCATAGTACAAGTTGATCCAGGGACTAGTCCGATTGCCATTTTGGAGTCAGGAAGGAATTTTTCCCCCTCTGAGGTAAATTGGAGAGGCTTCAGCTGGCAAATAGGTAGTTAATAAAAAGAAAAAAATAAAGGTTGAACTCGATGGACATGTGTCTTTTTTCAACCTTACTTACTATGTTACTATGTTACTTCTCACCAAAACTTGAGTCAGCAGGGGCTCCGGAGGTTTTTCATCTCTTTTTGGTCAGGGGAGCTTCAATATTACCTTAAAGTAGGCGCAAAGCTAACCAGCCCACAAGATGGAGGCAAAGTAACTGCGCTCCGACAAACCGAGGCTGATCCTCAGCAATTGAGAAAGGAACATTAGCAAGAGGGTGAGAATCTTTAACACCTCAGTTCTCTGAAGGGATGGGGCAGACGCGGAACCCGAAAAAAAGATCAAAAACGAGTCACTGCATTCTTCCAGCACGAGACTCGCCCTCCGCCACCTTAGACCAGACACAACAAGAGTCCCTAGCAGAGCTCCCAGATATGTCGGCGCCAGATGCGGCCCCGGCCCAACAGCTGCGGGACCCGCTGGCGGAACTCCGCACTACACTCCAGGCCGACTTCAGACAACCGGCATCTGACCTCCACAGAGAATTGCAAGAGGTTGGCGAACGGACGGCCCATGTCGAAGAGAAGATGGAGGAATTTGCTGACGCACATAAACTTACCGACACAAGCTCCAAAGTGCAATCGGAGAATGACATCCTTAGAGACAAGGTGAGCAACCTAGAAGACAGGGCCCGCAGGAATAACCTCAGAGTCCGGGGCATACCTGAGGCGGTCCCGGCAGCAGAGTTAGAGGCCTACCTACTAGAACTGCTGCAAACCACAATGCCGGGGGCCCAGGCCCTAGAAATTAGAGTGGACCGCATCCATCGATTACCGAAACCAAAGGCCGCCCCCGAAAAAGCCCCTAGAGATGTCATACTGCGACTACTGTTCTTCCAAACCAAAGAACAGTTACTAGCGTCGGCTCGCAAAAAGGAGGGCCGGCCACCTTCAGCATTTGGAAATATATACCGACCTCCTGAAATGCAAAGCCTTCCATGAGGGCATAGCTACACCCAATATGGCTGGGGCTAGCCGGTAAAACTGATCGTATTACTAAATGGTAAGCCTGTTAACCTTGTGACCCCCCGGAAGAGGCCAAGAAGGCGGTAAGTAAATGGAACATCAAGCTGACACATCCTGAACGAAGATGCCAACCGCTTTCCTCCCCACCTTTAACGTCCAACAAGTTCCTGTTCCCCGAACAAAACTAGGGGTATCTCAATACTCATAGGGTCTAAGGTGCCATTGCAGGCATCCAAGGTGATCGCTGACCCCCAGGGAAGATACTTACCGTTGCTATGTAAAGTGGGAACCACAGATTTTTACCCTTATCGATATTTATGTCCTTAACGACAACCAAACTCAATACCTAGCCAAAACGCTACCAAAATGACTGAAGTATAAACAGGGAAGGAGACTTCAATGCAGTCCTAGACCCCGCACTAGATGTCCTTAAATTAAGCCCAACTGCCAGCGGAAGCCCGTCAAATGGCCCAGCACAGAAGTCCAAAGATCTAAATGCCCTGATAGATGTCTGGAGAGCTAAACATCCGAGAGAAAGAGGCCATACGTACTTCTCTCCCAGACACCACACTCGAATAGACCTATTCCTTGCAGACCCACAAACCACATCTCAAATCTCTAAGACCTGGATCGGCCTCCGTAAACGGTCAGATCATGCCCCTGTGAATATAGAGCTATGGCCCACCCATCACGCACAAAGCAAAGGGAAATGGAGAACCAACGAGTCACTCTTAACAAACTTGGAACATCAGAAATTTCTAGATGAAAAAATGAAGCAATATTTTACAGACAATAACCAACCGTCCACAGACCCGCACATTCTATGGCTAACCCATAAGGCGGTCATACGGGGGGAACTGATCTCCCTAGCCAACAGGTCTAAAACGTTAGCAGCCAACCAAAGCCATCAACTAGAACTTAAGCTCTCCAAACTGGAAAAAAAAAACTTGCTCAAACCCACCCCTAAAACGCAACTAGACATAACAGAAACTAACAAAGTATCCTATGCTAAAACACAGCATAGACTCCAACTTTTCAAACAATTTTACTACACGATGGGGAATAAAGCCAACAAACTCTTCGTGTCACAACTCAAACAACAACAAGCCAAATCCAGGATAGCCTACCTCTCCACCCCCACGGCTAAGCGGACAGACCCCAAACAGATGACTTTGCCAACTATTCTGCTAAACTGTACAATTTGAATAAAGACCCCACGGAGTTCCAACCCACAGAAGAGCTAATACATCAATACTTCCAAGAACTACAGCTCCCTCACCCCACCCCCCAGCAGATAGAAAACTTGAACAAAGACATCACACGGGAAGAGGTAGAACATATAATAACGAATCTTAAACCTAACAAATCACCAGGAGAAGATGGATTTACTAATACATGTTATCCACAATTTAAACATATTTTGATCCCACACCTCACCTCACTATACGATAACATTAAAGACACGGGAGTGTCACGATCGCCGCCCGGAGCAAGGACGCCAATGACGTCACAATGGCGCCAAATTGAAATATAAAAACGCTACCAAGATGCCAGAATGGCGCCCAAGTATAGGAAACTTTCCCTGAGTGTATCCTGGGTTCCCTGTGAGCTACTATTGCTAAAATCTTGTTCCTGATTATTATCCTGACCCTTGCCTGGACTTTGGACTTTGCTGTTATCCGCCTGCCTGTGAACTCTTGCCTGGATTCTGACTACTCCTTTGATTAACCCTTTGGACACCGCGACCTTGCTCCCTCAAGAGGGCTTCCTCCTCGATCCTGACTACCTCCCTGGAGGGAGCTCCCGGCTCCCTGACATTATACTTGGGCCATGGATCCTACTGAGGAAGCTACGCCTGATGTCGAACGAGCGCTCCGCGAACTGGCATCCCGCATGGAGGAATATGAAGCCCAGCAGTACCGCATAGGACAGGCACTCGATACCCATCTCTCTCGAGTGCCTCCAGCGCCTCCTGCTTCCCAAGCTGCTGTAAATCCTCCCATGGCGGTCGTCTCATCTACCACAGGTTTCTCATCTGGTGAGCCTCGTATTCCCCTTCCTCCTCGCTTCAATGGGGACCCACAGGCCTGCAGAGGTTTCGCTACACAGTGCCAGATCCAGTTTGAGTTTCAACCCTCGCACTTCTCCAATGAACGTTCCAAGGTGGGCTATGTGATGTCTCGTTTGGTGGGCAAACCGCTTGAGTGAGCAACATCTCGTTGGGAGAAGAATTCTCCACTGACTTTTGATGCCAAGCATTTCGTACTGTGTTTGATGCCCCGGGTCGGGTCACTAATGCCCCGTCTGGTCTTCTGCAACTCCGGCAGGGGAACCGCAGTGTCAGTGACTATGCTATTGACTTTAGAACTTTGATGGCTGAGACTTCCTGGAATGACGATGCCTATAAGGCCGTATTCTATCAAGGTCTGTCTATTCGCATTCGTCAGTGACTATGCTATCAAGTAGAGAAGGAGCATTGTAAAAGATTTCAGCCCTTGTTGGCACCCCGCTTCCAAAGACCTCTCTTGCATACTCCAGCTACTCAAGCTTCTACTCCTCCGGAGGAACCGATGCAAGTTGGAAGAGCTCGTCTCTCTGAACAAGAAAGGCTCCATAGACGAATGGCTGGCCTATGTCTGTATTGTGGCGGACAGTCTCATTTTGCAAACTCTTGTCCGGTAACTCATGTAGGGGGCACTACTCCGAAGTCTCAAGAGAACACTCACAGGTTTCTCCTTCCTTTACAGATTCGTCTACCCACTAAGACCATTGTCGGCTCACCTTTCATTGACTCTGGAGCTGCTGGGAACTTCATGGACGCTCTTTTTGCCAAACACATGGAAGTTCCCTTATTCCCATTGTCTACTCCTCTTCGTGTCACTGCCATTGACCCCTGGAGGCTGAATTTATCTCTATGACGGCTGGGGAATTGCCTGTGCAGGTTGGGACGCTGCATAAAGAAAGACTATCGTTTTTAATTATTTCCTGCCCATCCGTTCCAGTTGTTTTGGGTCTCCCTTGGCTGCGCCTGCATAATCCCACCATTGATTGGTCCGCAGGACAGATTTCCCGTTGGAGCCCATTTTGCCAGCAGCACTGTCTTCCTGCTGAACCCCTCCAGAGGGTGAATATCTCTAGGTCTGATCTGAAGACTCTACCCTCCTTTTACAGGGAATTCTCTGATGTATTCTGTAAGAAGTCTGCAGAATTCCTTCCTCCACATCGACCATACGATTGTCCTATCGATCTCCTGCCAGGAACCATGCCCCCTAGGGGTCGCACCTATCCTCTTTCTCCAGCTGAGACTTCCGCTACGAAAGACTATATTCAGGAGAATCTCCAGCGGGGGTTTATCCGCCCCTCTACTTCTCCTGCCGGGCCGGTTTCTTCTTCTTCGTGGAAAAAAAAGATGGAGGCCTACGTCCTTGCATTGACTACCGGGGCCTTAATAAGATCACAGTTAAAAACCGGTACCCCTTGCCTCTGATTGCTGAACTCTTTGACCAATTGAAAGGGGCTAAGATTTTCACTAAATTAGATCTCCGTGGGGCGTACAACCTCATCCGCATCCGCGAAGGGGACGAATGGAAGACGGCATTCAACCCTCGAGATGGGCACTATGAATATCTCGTGATGCCCTTTGGCCTCTGCAATGCGCTCGCTGTCTTTCAAGAGCTCGTGAATGACATCTTCCGGGATCTTTTGGGAAAGTCTGCGGTCGTGTACCTGGATGACATCCTGATCTTCTCGAAAGACCTTGTATCTCATCGCTCCCAGGTGAAAGAAGTACTCTCTCGTTTGAGGAAGAACTCTCTCTTCGCCAAGTTGGAGAAATGTGTCTTTGAGGTGTCTAAGATTCCTTTCTTGGGTTATATCATCTCCCCAGAAGGTTTCGAGATGGATCCCGTTAAGGTGTCAGCAATCCAAGAGTGGCCCCTTCCCTTAAGCACCAAGGCTATTCAAAGGTTCATCGGATTTGCCAACTACTACCGGCAATTCATCAGGGGGTTCTCATCCCGCATTGCACCTATCCTTACTCTCATCCGAAAAGGGGGTAATCCCAGTTCTTGGCCTCCAGTTGCTGTAGAAGCTTTTCAGTCCCTAACGGACGCATTTTCCTCTGCCCCAGTCCTCCGTCATCCGGATCCTAAGCTACCCTTTTGCATTGAGGTGGATGCATCAGAAGTAGGTGCTGGGGCTATCCTATCCCAGAGACATTCTGCCGATGGGAAGTTGCACCCTTGTGCCTTTTTCTCCAGAAAGTTTTCTCCTGCAGAACAGAATTACGATATAGGGAATCGAGAACTTCTGGCAGTCAAGCTTGCTCTTGAAGAGTGGCGTCACCTCCTAGAGGCTTCTTCAATTTCGGTCACGATTTATACTGATCATAAGAACTTGGAGTTCATACACTCTCTCGAGACTGAATCCTTGTCAGGCCAGGTGGGCTCTGTTCTTCTCCCGCTTTAACTTTGTTCTGACCTATCGTCCTGGCTCCAAGAATCGGAAGGCCGACGCGCTTTCCAGAAGTTTCACTCCAGGTGATCGTCTTCCAGAAAGACTTGAATCAATTATTCCCCCCGCCAAGATTATTGCATCTCTGTTTCCCCAATTTGCCAAACAAATCTTGGCTGGACAGTCTTCTGCTCCTCCGGATACCCCCCATTGGGATGGCTTTCGTTCCCTCCGAGTTACGTCTTTCTATTCTTCAACAAACCCACTGCTCCAAGCAAGCAGGACACCCTGGTCCTGAAAAGACTCTTGAACTCCTTAGACGTTTAGTCTGGTGGCCGAGTATTCGTAAAGATGTCAAAGACTTTGTTGCTGCCTGTACCGTTTGTGCCACATCCAAGCCTAGCCATTCTCGCCCCAGTGGGTTATTACAACCATTGCCTATCCCCTCTCATCCATGGACTCATTTAGCAATGGACTTTATCGTTGAACTTCCCCCCTCTAGTGGAAACACGGTGATCTGGGTTGCGATTGACCGCTTTAGCAAGATGGCCCATTTCATTCCCCTGCGGAAGCTTCCCTCTGCTGTGGAGTTGTCTCAGCTCTTCATCCAGTATATTTTCCGTCTGCGTGGTTTTCCTGTGGAAGTTGTCTCTGACAGAGGTTCTCAGTTTACTGCTAAGTTTTGGCGTTCCCTGTGCAAAGATCTGGGTATTACTCTCCAGTTCTCCTCCGCTTATCATCCCCAGACAAATGGAGCAGCTGAACGAGTAAACCAAGCTTTGGAACAGTTCTTGAGGAATCACGTCTCCCTTTGTCAAGATGACTGGTCTGATCTCCTCCCATGGGCGGAATTTGCTCATAACAATGCATGCCACACTTCCACTGGAAGGTCTCCGTTCATGTCGGTGTATGGTCAGCATCCTCAAGCCTTCCCCCAGGACTTTGTGTTGTCTGACGTCCCGGCCGCTGATGACCGTGCAGCCCACATGTCTGCTATTTGGGCTGCAACCAAGTCGAACTTGGAGAAGAGCGCTCTGGTTCACAAGACGTTTGCAGATCGTAGACGTAGATCCTCTCCTCCCTATAAGGTCGGTGATAAAGTCTGGTTGTCTTCCAGGAACATTCGGTTGAAGGTGCCATCTCCTAAGTTGGGTCCGAAGTTCGTGGGTCCATTCTCCATCTCGGAGGTGATCAATCCTGTGGCTGTCAGACTTCAGCTTCCCCCTGAGATGCGAATTCCCAACGTCTTTCATGTCTCTTTGGTGAAACCCGCTACCTCCAACTGCTTTTCTGTGAACCAGTCTCCCCCTCCTACTATCTCTGTGGATGGTCAACAAGAATATGAGGTGGAAAAGATCCTTGATCTCCAGGGGCTCTCTTCAGTACCTCATCAAGTGGAAGGGCTTTGGCCCTGAAGAATGCTCCTGGGAAGGACACTCTGATGTTCATGCTCCTCGTCTTGTGAGGGATTTCCCCTCCAAATTTCCCCAGAAGCCAAGTCCTGGTGGTCCAGAGGCCCCCCGTGAGGGGGGGGGTACTGTCACAATTGCCACCCGGAGCAGTTCCAGGAGCTCCGGGCGGCGCGTCCTCCCCTGCCGGCGTCGCTCCCAAAATGGCGGCGCCCATGGCCGCCACGTGGGCGCAAGGACGCCATTGACGTCACAATGGCGCCAAATTCAAATATAAAAACGCTACCAAGGCGCCAGAATGGTGCCCAAGTATAGGAAACTTTCCCTGAGTGTATCCTGGGTTCCCTGTGAGCTACTATTGCTAAAATCTTGTTCCTGATTATTATCCTGACCCTTGCCTGGACTTTGGACTTTGTTGTTATCCGCCTGCCCGTGAACTCTTGCCTGGATTCTGACTACTCCTTTGATTAACCCTTTGGACACCGCGACCTTGCTCCCTCAAGAGGGCTTCCTCCTCGATCCTGACTACCTCCCTGGAGGAGGTAGACCAAAATTGTCACGATCCCGAAACCAAATAAACCCTCTGACCTATGCCAAAACTACCGCCCAATCGCACTGCTCAACACAGACCTGAAAATCTACTCTAAAATATTAGCAGAAAGACTGAATGACCTACTTCCCACTTTGATCAGCAATGACCAGGTTGGATTTATTTTGGGCAGGCAGGGGCCCGATAGCACCCGGAGATTCCACAATTTACTACACATAATCAAACAAACTGGGCAACCTTCTGTATTTCTGTCACTAGACGCTGAGAAGGCGTTTGACAGGGTTAATTGGATGTACATGACTAAAACACTCCAGCAATTTGCCCTTGGCCCTACTTTCATAAAAGCAATACAGCCTTTGTACTCCCAAGGTGAGTGTGTCCGGGAGCCCGTCGGACGCCTTCCCCATCACTAACGGGACCCGCCAGGGCTGCCCACTCTCCCCCTTCATCTTCTCATCTTCGCTCTGATGGTAGAACCGCTGGCCCAAAAGATCAGGGATGACACAGATATTGGAGGTCTAGCAACAAAAGCAGGGCCTCTGAAAAGAGGGCTTTTTGCAGACGACATCCTGCTCACCTTAACCAATCCTACCATATCCATCCCGAATCTCCTGAAGAGACTCCTAGGGGGGAATTCACAAAAGTGTCGGTAAAAAAAATAACCCAGAAGTGGCGGTCGACAAATTTGTAAAATGTCGTATGAAGGGCAAATTCACAAAGGCAGATGTTACCATCTCTGAATGTCTCGTAAGTCTGACAATTTTCTAAAATGTCGTATATCTTTTCATCGTACAAACGACATTTACCAAGACTTTTTAAACGACAATTTGTCTGACATTTTCATCTTGGAGAGCCTAAAGCGTCTGAAAAATTGTCGGTAAAAAAAAATGAGTTTACGAGTAATTCATAAAAATGTCAGGAAAAGTGGGGCCGAAAAAACCACGCCCACTTTTAACGACACTAATTTAAAAGTGTCGCACATGTCGGAAAATTGGCGGAGAAATGCTCTGTGAATTTGTCGGCTGTTGCTACGACACTTTCTACGACATTTTAAAGACATTTTTCCGTTCCCGACACTTTTTTGAATTCCCCCCCCTAGAGTTCCAAAAAATTTCCTGGTATAAGATTAACACTGCTAAGACCCATGCTCTCTCCATTAAGGTCCCACAAGTGTCCCTAGCCGCCCTTACTTCTGCATTTCAGTTTGAGTGGAGAGAGAAATTAGTCTATCTAGGGCAGTGCTGTTCAACTTCTATGGTACCGAGGGCCGGAATTTTTCTAATCGACACGGTGGAAGCCAGTGTTAGCCGCTCCATGTTTTTAGACCATGCCCACTTTAAACCGCACCCATGTTACCTCAAGACCATGTCCACATTAATAGCACGCCAAAAAAAAAAAACAGATGGTTGGTGCTCACTGCAGGGATAAGGGCCGGAACTAGGGGTAGGCCGAGTAAACGGCTGTCTAGGACGCCATCATTGAGGGGCGCACTTTTAATGGGGTTTTTTTTTCTTCAAGCGTTTATTTAATCATTTGTTTCAGTAATGATGGTCGCTCATTCGGGTGGTATCCTTCTCCCTCTTGCCAGCAAGTATTAGCTCCTTCTGTGCGGTGGGGCTTTGCAGCGTGACGTGCGTACGTGTCAATGACGTCACTGATGCGGTTGTGTGACAGAGAGAGGCAGAGAGCTGGGGGGCTGCTTGGTGTGGCTCTCGCTGCTCTCAGCCTTGCACAGTTGCACTGAACTCAAGACTTTCTTTCTATTACTGAAAAGTGTGAAGCTTCCTGCTGGCACAGCCAGGTACAGATTTGGGGGCCATATGTTTGCTGTTGCTGCTGGGCTGGCCGTTGGCACAGGTACATAAATACTTTGGGGCAATATGATGGCTGCTGAAGGGCTGTATGATGGATGGCTGCTGGGCTTGCTGGTACAGGTATGGGGGATAGTATTATGGATGTCTGCTGGACTTGCTGATACAGGTACAGGGGGCAGTAATGTAAATGAAAAAGTGTTGTACATGTTCTTGCTTTCTTTTTTTAAAAACCATCATGGTAAGGAGGGAAATGGTAATGCTGGACTGATTGAAGCTCTTGCCTAGGGTGTAGAACTACCTTGGCCCGGCACCGGCAGGGATGTCACTCATATGTCAAAAAAGTGAAGTCATATTAAGACATATCCTTAAATCCATATGCCTCCTCCTCCCCTGTGTATAATACAGTACCCCAGCATATGATTGAACATCTTAGGGACCCATAACAATAATTTTCAAATGCTAACAAACCCCCAGAACAAATACCAGGCTTGTGTTCCATAGGGAGAGTATGGCAAACACAGGGTGCATAGGGAAGGCAGAACAGAGCAGGAGACAAGAATCAGGACCTGACTAATATGTACTACATCCAGTGACAGTGCTGGTGTCCCATTAGCATTTTGTATAAAGTGTGAACAGGTGAACAATGTGGGCAGTTTCAGTTTGGGTCTCAGGTGTGAACAGTACAGGCCTTTAGGGGAGTCAACAATAGAGGTGTCACAAGTTTGAACAATACAGGGGGATCGCAGGTGTGAACAATGCAGGGGATGACAGTGTGAATTTGAGGTTTAAACAATGCAGGGTGCAGTTAATCTCTATAGTGATACCTTTTAAAGGTTACACAAGGTAAACAGGCAGATTTTGAAATGGAGGGCCACACAATGGGGGTTGCGGGCCACCAGTTGGACAGCCCTGATCTAGGGGTTAAACTACCTAAAGACCCCGAGAATATTTTTAAATTAAACAACCAACCCCTGCTGCGCAAAATATCCAAAGATATCTTGCTTAGGCTGAATTGTGGCTGTTAAAATGAACTTTCTACCTCAGATATTGTACCTATTTAGGACCCTCCAGATCTCGCTGCCGCCCTCCTACTGCAAGACTCTACAGAGGACACCTGCTACCTACCACCAGGTTTACGCTACAAACATGGCATGAAATGCCATTGAAACATAACTTTGGCTCGTTTCCCTCACCACTGTTCCGGCTAGCGGCGCTGCCTAGAATCATTCCCCACATCCAAATCACATCTTGGTGCCAAAAAGGGATACGTATAGTAGCCGATCTATACCCACTCAACTCCCTCGCAACGTTGGAGAGCTTGGCTGAGAAGTATAACCTTGCGCAGACTGACCAATATGCTTACCTACAAATTATCCACTGGCTTTGCACTGCTGTTAAGAACTCCAAGACTATTAGGGCCAAAACATTTATGGAATACCTCTGCAAACAGGGCTGGAATGGGAAAAAAAACTCATTTCAAACTGCTACAAGCCCAAGACCCTAATGATAAACTCTCATATATGAGCAAGTGGGAACAAGATCTCCAAAACACCTTTACCCCACAACAATGGCAAAGGATATTAGCAGCACCGCAGGGAGCAACAGAATGCACAAATCAGAAGGAGGCCTACATCAAACTTATTTACAGATGGCACGTATCCCCCAATACGTTTATCCCAGTCTTTGACCTCATAACCCAACTATTACTCCAGCAAATTCCTATGACCCCTGAAGTGGCTTTACTGCAACTTTACCCAGTGAAACTCCCCAAACCCACAAGACAACAACTTTTTCATAATGCTTAATGCTACGACCACCATGATGGAAAAATATTGGAAATCCCCCCACATCACCGTGTTTGCAGGAATGCAAAAATCGAATCGATGCAGAGAGAGAAGGCTCCTTGGACAATTACTTACCTTAAAATGTGGGGAAAATGTTCTAACTATAAAACAATGCAAACTACCCCTACATAAACATCTAAGAACTTAGATGATGTTTAGGCATGATGGCTGATCTGATTAAATTTGTTTATCTTTTTTTTTTTTTTTTGTTATAATTATTATTAGTTGTACGTACTATATATTATAAGCACTCTAGATGGTATAGTTTTCATCCTCAACAAATGTACTGGATACTGTATTGTCACATTGTTGTGTACTATATATCACACCACTTGACTGCAGCTTTTACTTGTCTGTTGACAAGTAAAACTGAAGTTACCAAAAAATATTACCTTGAAGTTCTGTAACTTCTGTATCCTTAGGGGGGTTGAAGGCTCATGTGAAGTTTTTTTTTCTCTCTAACCAACTCTATGCTTTGAATCATTCTCTCCTCAGTCTACGTGGTGAAGTTGGAGGTTTGTGCGGAGACAAAAGCACTATATCTTTCTCTGAAGTGATGACGTTCCATCTAATAAGAGCTTTTGTTGCTTCTTCAGCGGAAGACAGTGTGGTGGGCACTCCATTCCTTTGACTTATGAGCTTGACTGGATAGCCCCATCTATAGGGAATGCTGTGTTGACTGACGTAGCAGCTTAGTTGTTTTCGCGACAGTCTCTCTCTTAAGGAGTGTAGCCAACGACAAATCTGTGAAGAGCTCTAGACCTTTATATTACTGTGGCCATCCCTCCTTCTTTCTGGCAAGCGATAATAGTCTATCTTTGGTTTTTTTAGAAAACAAATTGCGCTAAAACATCCCTTGGTGGTGCTTCCGGGGCTGCTTTTGGTTTGGGTACCCTGTGTATATGCGGTCTAACGCCCTTTCCAATTGGTGCGTATCAGCCATTATTGCATCTGTAAGCTGCAACATATATTGCTCAAAGTCTTGTGGGCCTACCGACTCAGGGATCCCCCTTAACCGCAAGTTGTTGCGGCGTGACCGGTCTTCCAGATCTGTTACCTTGTCCAGTAGACGGTCTGCTTCCGATTGTAGTTTACTATGGGCGTCCGCAAATTCCCTCAATTGTTCCTCCAAATGTGCGGTCCTTTCTCCGACATCCTGAATATCTTTGCGGAGTTCCTCCGACATTTGTTTAACATGTTTTTGGAGCACGCCTTTCACCTTTTGCAGCATTTGGTGGATTTGTGCCGCCGTAGGAGGAGCGCACTCTTTCTGCGAGTCCGGCATTGGTTTTTGCTGTTCTTTATCTGGGCATCGTAGCGTTTCCAATATGGCGGCCGAGGCCCTTGCGGAGCCGGGGTAAAATAGGTAGAGACCGTTTTCTGAGATTTCTTCAGGTTTCTCCTTTGGCCCATCATACTCCGGAGGCTTTCTGCTGTCTTTCTAGGATGTTTTGAGCCCAGTAAATGTACCCCTTGAGGATGCTTGCTCCCCTGATCCACCGAGCTTGTTCTTTAAGCGTCCGTCTTGGTGGCTTGGCAAACTCGGCCTCTCGGGCCTGGTGTTTTTGATGCGGGGAAGGAGGCGATAGCGCCTTCAATCTCGTCAAGGGGGAAGTCAGCATCTAGTTAGGTGCCTTGAAACTAAAGCGGGGAGCGTTACCAACCGCGGGCATTGTTTACTATCCATTTTAGTTTTGTTTAGCTCGGATGTGTACCGTCGAGTGTGTTAATGTAACCGGCAGATCTTCAGCGGGTCAGCGATGTTTGTGCTTTCTGCTGTAGTCAAAAGGGCAATTGGGGCGAGGGGTGTAGCTCTGTAAAGAGATACGTTTTGCATTTTTGTCTGGGCTCTCGTATCGTTGAGATATTTTTGCAGTATCTAGAAGTCCATGTTTTAGGCCTGTTTGTGTTTTTTCCAGACGAGCTTGCGTGTCGGGGTGGGGCATTTGGCATTGACTCGTTTGGCTTGGAGAGGGTCCACCTTTGCCTTTCCTAGGTTGCGCTCTCGGAGGGCATTAATGCGTGACCCTCTAGTACAGGGGTAGGCAACCCGCGGCTCTTCATTCTGCTTGCCGCGGCTTGGTCTTCAGGGCCGGATTTACATAGCAAGCACCCCTAGGCTCGCTGTTGTTCGTTGCCCTGTCCCCTTCCTTTTATTCAATAAAATTTTCATCGGGACCAGAGCAATGGGGATTGGCGTACAGGAAATTTTTAAAACTCATATCTCCTGCGCCCCCCCCCCCCCCCCCAGTGTATCTGAACCAATGTGGGTGTGGTTGGGCAGCATGCCTGCCTCTAAAATCCTGCCACCTTAGGCACAGGCCTTGTGGCTTCTCTACAAAGCCGGGCCTGTCGGTCTTGCCTGTCACGTTATCTATACAGCCCTCGCACCTGCTGGTGGCTTCTTGAGTGTGTGACCGGTCTTAACGTGGGGGCGGGAGGAATTCCACCTCTGCCACTTTAGTTAGGAGATAATCCGTGGAGTAGGTCAGGTCGATTTGGTACATGGCTTAGCTGGGGTGAAGCATGATTATTGGAACTCTCTGGGATGTCTCCAGGTCTGTCAGGCCTAGGGCTTCTGTCCAACCTTGGACGGTCACCTTCTGTCTGGTGGAGGAAAGTCTATGTTTTTGTCTGGTACTGCATTGAAGTCGCCTGCTATATGAACGGGTGTAAGTTTATCAGATGTCTGATGTAGCAGGTCTAGGCTGAAGGGGGGGGGGAGCGTTGTAGACACATACTACGGTTATGAGGCAGCGAGCTAGGACAGTATAAGGAAGTGACCTTTTTGGTCTGATTGTAGCACTTCTAGGGGGGAATGGGATTCCCTTCCTTATTAAAATAGCTACACCAGAAGAGTAGGATGAGTAGCGCGAGTGATAAGCGGAGTGCTTTCCGTGGTTTTTCGAGGGACATGATTTTGCTGCCTGTAAGAGCTGTCTCTTGCAAAAGTCTAATTGTTTGTTTAACTCATTTATCCCTCTTACGTTCCAGGACGTCAGTCTAATTTTCCTTTCAAATGGTGGGTGTTTGGGGCGCACGGTCAGCGTTGCCGTCGCTGTCGGTGTTTTCCGCGCAAACCATTCGAGTACGAATGTATGGTTAGTAAAACATAACACGAGGTAACCCAAACAAACCCCATGCCACCCGGTATCATCTTAAGTTAGAAAATACTACCCAAAAAATGGACAGATAGTCCATTGAATCTAACGGGAAGAATAGCATTATTTAAAATGCCAATTTTTCCCAAAATGGCATTTCCTATCCGGAACCTTCCGTTATTGCTAACGCATCTCGATGTGCAGAAGTTAGACCGAATCCTAAGCGATTTTATTTGGCACAACAAAAAAACTTTATCTAAACTTAGGAAACCTAAATGTTTAGGAGGACTTCATGTCCCAGACTTTAGAAAGTGTAATATTGCTGCTAATACTAGATACAGTGTCGGACTGGGGCACCTGGGGCCCACCAGAGAACCTGATCTGAAGGGCCCCTCCATTTACTCACGAAAGCCCACAAGGGGAAAAAAAAGAAATGCATACTTAAGTGTACATTTTTATTTATATACTATTAAACAACATTAAGTTGCCATAAATATTAAATAACCTTATTACCGAAAAAGAACAATGTTGTTTTATAAGAAATATAATTAAAGCACTGCACATGTAGTATAAATGAGTATAAATCTTAGTCACCTAAAAAAATACGTAATCACACAGAACAGAGCAATCAATCTCAAATGAGTAATTTTTGCAAGAGAGAAGATGATTTTGCAAAGTTATCAATTATATCATCAGAAATTAAATTATTTGCAATGTCCCTCTCAATGTTAAGCAGCAGAAATGATTCTAGTAACTCCTGTCCAATCATAGATCTTAAACGGGTTTTGACTATTTTCAGCTTAGAGAACACTCTTTCACATGACACCTGAGCGCAAGCCAAAGTGAGTAGTGTTTTATACACAGCAAAGAGGTTGGTGTATGCAGAAGAGTGTAAGTTGTGGTCGTAGAGAAGCCTGTAGCAACAGCTCAGACAGTTTTCACACACACTCTTTTTTAAGTCACTGGCTATTTCCTCCTCCTCATCACTTTCCCCTATAGTGACAGTGGCTGTTTGAGGAAGGCTGGGTTTTTTTTAGCAGTGGGTAGTTGTCTTTAAAGTTCAAAAGCTCAGATTTTAACTGAACAGTATCCACACCAGCCAAATCAACAACTGTATGTAAGGATTCTCCTGGAATGTCCTCTTCCCTGATGTTGCTAAACTGCCTAGGAAATGTCTAGAAATGCAAGATCTTGTATGAGCTTTTCATTTTTAGAGAATTTTTGGTCAATGCTGTTGATCTATGACTGCATAGTATGTCTGGACCTCAAATCCTTTCAGAGGATCCACAAGAGGCTCATCTGCAGCCAACTCCCCAGGCATCCTTTTTTTCCTTGCTATTCTTTTATGTGGGAGACTCTTCTCTAGCTCAGCACTGGCAGACATCTCATCGAGGGAATGGTCTATCTTTTCGATAAAAGCATTTGCCAGACTCACAAGCTTCGGAAATGATGGTCTCAGTTTCTGAAATTGGCTTTTAGCCATTTCAACCATTCTCCAAGCTTGCAGGATGTCCAGCCCGCTAGTCTGAAGGTAATCTGATACAGGTGTGGCTATTTCAAAAATGTGCACGAAGAGAAAAGAAACAAGCAATGTTTCATATCTTGTCCAACCATGAATTAGATATTTTGCCTCACTGACCACTTTGCTGTCAAACTGGGTGGAAAAAGAAATGTGCTCTAGACAGTAAATCAGTGTACTGTCCAACTCTTTTGACTGATCAGTGCAGGACCCCAAAATAGTACTGAGTGCTCTCGGCTTACTCCACCATCGGGTGGCACCAATTCTTTTTAGTCTGGAAAGTTTTTCCTGCCCTTGACGCAGGGAAGAAACTTGTTCTGTCCACACGGACATCCTCTTGTACGACTCTGAGAAAAAATAAGCAGTCTTCTCTAAAAGGCCAAACAGTGATTTTACAGGGATTACACACTGGGTAATATCCACAATTACCAGATTCAGTATATGAGCAGTACACCATGTATAAACAGAACTGCAGCTCACATTTCTTAGATGGGCCTGAACGCCATTGTAACACCCACTCATGTTTGCAGCACCATCAAAAGAGCAACCAATGATGTTACTGACACTCAAAGATACCTTTTCCAGCTGATCTTTGAGAGATAGGTAAAGTGCTTCTCCTGTTGTGCTCTTAACATTTATGAGAGCAATAAGTCTTTCATGTACATCTCTCTCTCTCTCTCACATATCTCAGAATGATGCTGCATTGTTCCATCACACCAACCTCCTGGGTGCTGTCCATTTCCACACTAAATTTCACTGCATCTTTAACTTCCTGGCTAATTATTTGCTTTACCATCATTCCCATTACAATTATCAAGTTATTTATTGTAGTTTTACTTAGGAAAGTAACTAGGCCTCCTCTCCCTTTGCTCTCAGGATGGCGCTTTTTCCTTTCCTCGCTCATTGCCACTACCTCTTTAACATGATTTTGTAGAACACTGTCATATTTACTAAGAAGTAAAACCAACTCGAGGAAGTTACCATGGTTCAAGTCACTGTTAAGTAAGGCAAGTGCAGCTTCATCCTTTCCTCCTGTAATAATGTCAATTAACCTCATTATGACTAAACGATGATGCCTTATTTTTTCCTTTTGTTTGTTAACTAAATTTACATGGATTATTGTTTCAATGTCGCTTTTCCTTTCTGCTGTCAAATAAGATGTTACAGATGCCTGATGTAGGATAGATTCCTCGTGTTCCTTGACTCTTTCATTGACATGCAGTCTATTAACTGGCCAGCCACTAATAAATATACTTCTCCTGTTAGTACAGAAAGCCATGCAGGTTGAGCAGTAAAGTTTTTGGTCATCAACACAAAAAGAAAGCCATTTTCTCTGAATTGCTCTTCCACCAGGCACTGATCGGAAATATACTTTGTGTGCTTGGAAAGGAAGTGTGTGTGAGAAGCATCTGAAAGTGGCTGAACTGGGTGTGCTTCCATAAAATGTAATTTAACAGAAAGATTGCAGGTTTGGTCTGGTGCCTTAAATGGATTACACTGAGCATATGTGGAAGTAACTGGGGAGAGAACATTAGGCTCAGCTGAACTTTCTGAATCTGAGTCTTTATCAGATTCTACAGGGATGGTAGATGAGTCTTATAAGCCAACAGGGCCCTTCACATTCCTCCTCAACCCTAGATGATGATGATGCAGCGATTGCTATTGGTAGAGGGGCATCTTCATGGGTTAAGACCTGAAGCTCTGCAGAGCTCTGACATGGCTGGCCTTTTGGTTGCCATAGCTTTTGTTGCCCTGGTGCAGACCCTGCATCCGCTAGCCCTTTTCTAGAAGCCTGTAACCTTTTTTCTGAACCTGTTTTATACTTCTTTTTAGGGATGGCTTCCTTGCTTTGATCTTTTGAATCAGTAGCTCTTTTAGAAGACATTGCAGATCTCCTATCAATAAAGAGTGCATTCTGTGTATTAGTATCCCTAACCCTAAATAAACCTAAACTTGTAAGTTTGTGCACCATGCCCACGCTGAAAAACTGTGATACGAGCAAGAGAACATTGAGCTTCAAACGGACACACCATGCACCAAAAAACATGCCATCATGCGGCGGCATCATGCTTAAAAACATTTCTTTCTTTCCCTGATAACGTCAGGGTCCAATCTGTCTGCCTATCATTGAATAACTTTTTTCACACCAACCAGTCTTACTTACACCAAGCAACTCAATGATTTCAGAATTCTGCAACAAGAATATGTTCTATTTCAAAACACAAATCTGTAATTGTATCATCAAGCATAATCAGTAGGAAGCATGCAATTGGCCAAATAAATGTTTCTCGGTCGTCCCTAGGCAGCACAGGGTACCAATGGGTTAATACAGCAATCCCTCTAGGAGGCAGGATGGAACGAAAACTTCAATCCCTCATAGGGGATCCTTCTCTTCCCTGTATTGACCCCGCCTACTTTAGTTTTTTTCCATCCTGCTTGAAGGAGGTAGGATGTGTGGGGAGTGAGCTCCCTTACATCTTATATTATTTTCTTATTTTCTTATCTTTTGAAATACATTTGGATTGGAGTTGGTATGCTGGAGCGCTGCCACGCATTATACTGCATGTAATGCATATCCATTGCAAGGCAAGCTTCAGCGCTGGCAAAACAGAATGAAAGGTATGCTTTAGCGCTGCCAGAGTATCGTTCCCCTAAACACTTTTCGTATGACTATTGACTGTTTCAGTCAAGCACTGCGCGGATAACGACAGAGTTTGTCGTTTGCGCCAAAACAGTTCCGACCGCCATTTTGGATACAAGCGCACAGACGACGGAAGCGCATACTTGTTCCAAACGTGCTCATTACATCGTCGCTGACGGTACAAACAGGCGGTCTGAACTTAGCGGAAGGTATTGTCTACGCCAAGTTACTACTAGTACAGCTTATTTCCTTCTACTACACTATATCGCTGATTCTTAGCATACTTCTGATTTCTCTTATTTGCTTAAGCTATATCTTTAGCCTAACATGGCCTCAGACCCTACCAAAACACATGTGTCCTCACAAGACAAACTAGACACGTTATCAGGCTCTGATACAGCATCAGTGTCAGCTAAAAAGAGACCGAAAGAAAAGGAAATGGCAGCAGTACCACAAAAAGCGCAAAACCAATACAGAAAGTAAAACTGATTCTACTGCAGAGGACAAACAAATTCCTGAATGCTTCCAACCTTTTCAATCATCTCTGTTATCAATGTCATCAGCAATAGAAAAGCAGTTGTTCAAGATGATGACTCTGACTGGGAAGATTCAGAACAAACTTTTTCTCATTCGGAAACCACACACAAATCACAAGCTGAAGCTATGCACTCACTTTTAGCAGACATGTTTCTGACATTAGGTTTACAAGAGGAACACAAAGAGGCTAATCCTCTAGATAAAATGTTTGGACCGACTCAAAGGAAACCAAAGTTTTTCCCAGTACATGAAACAGTACAGGAGGCCATTTCAAAAGAATGGAAAAATCCTGATGGCAGAGCAGTGAAAGACAAAAGAATGGATATAATGTACCCATTCAACCAGACTCATAAAGACAAATGGGAAACCATACCCAAAGTTGACGCACCGATTGGCAGATTAGCTAAGCGTACCACTATACCGCTAGAAGATGGCACAGCCTTCAAAGATCCTATGGACAGGAAGGCCAAAAATCTATTAAAGGGCGCATTTGCTTCCTCCACAGCTGCTTTTAAACCATCAATTGCATCAGCATGTGTTTCTCGTACCATGGTCTTATGGTTAGAAGAAGCTTTATCAGCTGACATTTGACATGCAAGGTCATCTCTCAAAGGTGCTCAATGCAGCACACTTTTTATGTGATGCGTCCATGGATATACTCCAATTACAAGCTAGGGCATCAGCCCTTTCGGTAGGCGCAAGACGAGCACTGTGGCTCAAATCTTGGAGTGCGGATCCGGCTTCTAAGAAAAGTCTGGTTTCTCTTCCTTTTTCAGGGTCCTCACTTTTTGGCCCAGAACGAGATGCTCTAATAAGTAAAATTACCGGTGGTAAGAGCAACTTTCTACCTCTTGACAAAAGAACCAGACCTGCAAATACACAAACAAGACGACCTTTCCGGTCTTCCAACTTTGGAAGGCGGTCTCCACCACACTCCAGACAACAGTCATACTCCAACCAATGGAAGAGCAATTTTCGTCACCCCAAGAAATCATCTTGGAATTTTCAAAGGCGTACACCTAGGGGTACGCCAGACAAACCTCAAGATGCATGAAGAACTAGCCTCTCCCGAAATATCAAAGGAGTTAGGAGGGCGCCTCCTATGGTTCAGGGAGATGTGGCTATCAACAACTTCAGACGCCTGGGTTCACAATCTAATAACAGTGGGTTACACCCTTCAATTTCGGAGGACTCCTCCACAAAGATTTCTCCGTTCATCCGTGCCATCTCTTCCAAGCAAGAGGCTGGCCTTACATTCAGCTATACGAGACATGCTAAAAAAGAAGTCCATAATAGCAGTACCAACAGATCAACGTCATCAGGGTTTTTATTCAAATCTTTTTCTGATCCCCAAAAAAGACGGTTCACTGAGACCAGTGCTAGATTTGAAGTTCTTAAACAAGTTCCTTCATGTTCCATCATTCAAAATGGAGTCCCTGCGCTCAGTAATGGCAACGTAGAGCAGGGAGATTTTTTCACAGCCATAGACTTAAAGGACGCTTATCTACACGTACCAATTCATGTAGAGTCTCAACAGTATCTGCGATTCGCCATACAGAGGGAACATTTCCAATTCCGTGCACTACCCTTCGGTCTCGCTACTGCACCCAGGGTTTTCACCAAAATATTGGCGACCCTAGTGGCACACATGAGACAGTTGGATATTTGCGTTCTTCCATATCTAGACGATCTATTAATCCGGGCACCATCCTACACAGCTGCAGTCTCTCACACCAACCTCTGCAAGGGAACTTTAGAAGCTCATGGTTGGATGATCAGCACGGCAAAAAGCACACTGATTCCAACTCAAACCATCATTTTTTTGCGAGTCAAATTCGACTCATCTCAACACAAAGTTTTTCTCACTCCACAAAAACAACTCATCTTACAAACAGCAGCAAAGCAAGCGATATTGCAAAAATCAATCTCAGCCAGAGATGGCATGAGACTGCTAGGACTCATGTCCTCTACCATAGAGGTCGTACCATTTGCACAGGCTCACATGCGGGAAGTCCAATTAGATTTTCTTTGGAAATGGCGCAAAACTGCCAACAACCTAGACTACCCGGTATTCCTTTCAGAAGTCACAAAATCCTCCCTTCATTGGTGGCTTCAATCAAACGACCTATTAAAGGGGAAACTTTGCTCAGTGACAAACTGGGAAATCATCACCACAGATGCCAGTCTTTGGGGTTGGGGAGGTGTTTTCAACCACAGAACTGTTGAGGGTCAGTGGTCACGAGAAGAAACCTCACTACACATCAATGTGTTGGAGCTACGAGCAATCTACCTAGCTCTATCACACTGGTCAGATCTTTTGAAGGGATCCCCGTTAAAAGTCAAGACCGACAACGCCACCGCCGTGGCATATATAAATCATCAAGGAGGTGCACACAGCAAAGCTGCTTGGAAGGAGACGGCTCGCATCTTGCAATGGGCGGAAATCAATTTGAGCCGTTTAGCGGCTGTTTATATCCCAGGACAACTGAATTGGGAAGCAGACTTCCTGAGCAGAACCACTCTAGATCCAGGAGAGTGGATGTTACACAAGGATGTGTTCCAACAGCTTACAATCAGATGGGGGATACCACAAACAGACCTAATGGCAAGCAAATTCAACCATCAACTGACATGCTACTGTTCCAGATACCAAGATTCGGAAGCATGGTCAATAGACGCAATGACAACTCCCTGGGACTTTCATCTCGTATCTATTTTTCCACCCATTCCGATGATTCATCCAATTCTCCGAAGACTTTATCTCTTTCACACAACTGCCATAATGATAACACCGTTTTGGCCCAGGAGGGCATGGTTTTCGGATCTCCGAAAACTATCAATTGCCCCTCCATGGCCCCTACCCCTCAGACCAGACCTTCTCTTGCAAGGCTTTAAGTTGCAAACCTCCATATTGTATCTTTCATGCAGATAAGGTGGTATTAAGAACAGTTCCAGCATTTCAGCCTAAGGTGACAACAGAGTTTCACCTCAATCAGGACATTGTGTTGCCTTCATTGTGTCCTAAACCAGTCTCCAAAGCGGAACACCGTTGACATAGTTTAGATGTGGTACGAGCACTCAAATTCTAGCTTCACAGAACGGAAGGATTTCGGAAGGCGGATGCTCTTTTTGTGCTGTAGGGATTGGCTCACAAGGGTGACAAGGCTTCAAAAGCGTCCATTGCGAGATGGATTAAGAACCTCATAATATTCATTTACAAGCTTAAAAAGCTACCGACACCTCTGAAGGTAAGGGCTCATTCCACGCGAGGTTTAAGTGCTTCATGGGCACTCTACAATCAGGCGTCCATGGAACAAATTTGTAAGGCGGCTACTTGGTCGTCCTTACCCACTTTTACAAAATGCTACAAATTCAATGTTTTCGCATCAGCTGATGCCAGTTTTGGCAGAAAAGTTCTTCAAACTGTTGTTTAATAATATAGAATCTGTTGGCCATGTTAGTGCCTTTTTTCTTCTTTATGTTTCCAATACATTTTTCTAACTTCTACGCTCGACCTAATACCTTACTTCTTCCCACCCTTTCTGCTGGCTTTGGGACTCACCCATTGGTACCCTGTGCTGCCTAGGGAGGACCGAGAAAAGAGAATTTGTTAGCATACTTACCGATAAATCTCTTTCTCGTAGTCCCGTAAAGGCAGCACAGGGAGTTTCCCACCCCTAGTCTTGCTATATTCCTACTTATAAGCTGTGCTAGTGGAAACTAAAGTAGGCGGGGTCAATACAGGGAAGAGGAGGATCCCCTATGAGGGATTGAAGTTTTAGTTCCATCCTGCCTCCTAGAGGGATTGCTGTATTAACCCATTGGTACCCTGTGCTGCCTTTACGGGACTACGAGAAAGAGATTTATCGGTAAGTATGATAGCAAATTCTCTTATATTTAATATACAGGTATGGGACCTGTTATCCAGAATGCTCGGGACCTGGGGTTTTCCGGATAATGGATCTTTCCGTAATTTGGGTCTTCATGCCTTAAGTCTGCTAAAAATGTATTTAAACATTAAATAACCCCAATAGGCTGGTTTTGCTTCCAATAAGGATTCATTATATCTTAGTTGGGATCAAGTACAAGCTACTGTTTTATTATTACAGAGAAAAAGGAAATCATTTTTAGAAATGTGGATTATTTGGATCAAATGGAGTCTATGGGAGACAGCCATTTCGTAATTCGGAGCTTTCTGGATATCGGGTCTCCGGATAAGGGATCCTATACCTGTATACAAGTTTCGGCATAAACAGATAAATACATAAACATACAACTAGGGATGCCCCGAATCCACTATTTAAATTAGGGGTAAGAAAGGAAAAACAGCTTAGATGTCCTTGTTTTGGTACAAAGTCACCCTCCCCACCCCTAATTTTTCGGTTCTGCCGGGAAGAAGGATTCGGCCAAATCTGTCCTACATACAACTATAGATTACAGTAGCCTTGGATATTTTTATTGTCCAAGAAACTATCCAAGCCCCTCTTAACCCTTTAAATGCCACAGAACGTAGAATCTACGTTCTGTAGAAAAGTAACTTGAAATGCCACAGATTGTAGATTCTACGTTCTGCAGCATTTGCAGACTTGGGAACGGAGGAGCGGCTTCGAGCCTAGGCGGGGAACAAGTGGCCCCTGGGTCGCAATCGCCCAGGGGCCCCAAGGCAGCAGCAGGCAGGCAGGCAAAATATACGTGCTTTGCTGCTGTCTGCCTGCTGCCTGCATTTTCTGAACGGAGGAGCGGCTAAAAAAGCCGCTCGCTCCGTTCAAACTTGTCCCCCAGCCAACGAGCAGAAGCGGGGAACGAGTGGCCCCTGAGGCGCGATCGCCCAGGGGCCCCAAGGCAGCAGCAGGCACAATGAAATCTAGGTGCCCTGCTGCTGCCTGTGCTTCCTAGCCCTACAGCACCGCCCACTCACCAGATCCAGCAATGAAGACGATTCCAGCTCTTCATGCAGCCCTCCTGGACGACCTACAGCCTGCCACCCCAGGTTAGTGCCCCCCCCCCACACACACAAACACACACACACACACACACACCTATTGTACTAATACACTTACATTCCCACTTATATTCCCACTTACACACACATACATTCAATTTTGGGGGATCAGGGGGGGTCACATATATTCACAGCCCTTACACATGCTTGCACACACTTGCACATGCAAACAACACGCATACAACACACAATTTGCCTGTTGTACACACACATACGCTATTTTGTGTGTTTTTCTTTTCTTTTATCGCATCGTCTGTATTTTTGCCTGTAAAAACTGTTTTATTGCCATTGTGAATAGCGTATTTGCTAATTGCACTGCGCAATACCTTTTGTATGTTATTTTGGTGATGATATTGCAATTTCAGTGATATTTGTACATTTTTAGCCATTTTATTGCATGTTTAGCCATTTTATTTCATTTTCAGCTCTGCGTAGGTGTTGTTTGCTTATTTCTATCTGTAAAACCTATTTAGCTATGCTAAAATAATCAAACTTTGATTCTGACCGTTAATTACATTAGGCTAAAAAAAAAAAAGCCATTGATTGTTGTGGTTTTGTTGGATTTTACTGATTTTATACCATTTGGCTCAGTTCTAGGTTACTTTGTTTTGCCCATGGAAATTTTGTCTGCTATAGATTCATTTGGGGGTCTCTGTGCGCGACATACTTTGGTTTATCTATGCATATCAGGCATCAATCTGTTCAGTAGACCCCTGGCGTTCATATTTAGGATGCCCTTTGCTGGTACGTTACAAAATGTGGGGTATATAATGGGGTAAAATGCACGCTTTGTGATGATTTGCAGAAATTTCCTAAAAACCGTTATGTTTAGCATAGCTTGGCAGTTTGGTACTTTGCAGTAGAAAGATGTCATTACCTGTTTTAGATTCATCAGAATGTGTACGAAAATATATGGTTTTCTAGGGTCTCCATACTGTTAGGGGTCTTATAGTGCATAATACACATACCGGGTGCTTGTATTGTAGCAGTCAGAGTGTCATAGGTGAAAATTCATATGTACTATTTTCATTTGGGGGTCTCTGTATGCCACCTAGTTTGGTCAATCTTTTCATATCAGGCATCAAACTGTTCAGTACACCCCTGGCATTCATATTTAGGATGCTTTTTGCTGGTACGTTACAAAATGTGGGGTATATAATGGGGTAAAATGCAAACTTTGTGGCTATTTTCAGAAATTTCAAAAAGAGGCGTTATGTTTAGCATAGCTTTGCGGTTTGGTAGTTTGCGGTCGAAAGATGTCATTGCCTGCTTTCGATTCGTCAGAATGTGTACTTTGGGAAAATCTATGGTTTTCTAGGGTCTCCATACTGTTAGGGGGTCTTATAGTGCATAATACACATACCTGGTGCTTGTATTATAGCAGTCAGAGTGTCATACGTGAAAATTTCGTATGTATTATTTTCATTTGGGGGTCTCTGTATGCCACCTAGTTTGGTAAATCTTTTCATATCAGGCATCAACCTGTTCAGTAGACCCCTGGCGTTCATATTTAGGATGCCTTTTGCTGGTACGTTACAAAATGTGGGGTATATAATGGGGTAAAATGCAAACTTTGTAGCTATTTTCAGAAATTTCAAAAAAAGGCGTTATGTTTAGCATAGCATTGCGGTTTGGTAGTTTGCAGTATAAAGATGTCATCATTACCTGCTTTAGATTCGTCAGAATGTATACTTTTGGAAAATATATGATTTTCTAGGGTCTCCATACTGTTAGAGGGTCTTATCGCACATAATACACATACCAGGTGCTTATATTGTAGTAGTCAGTGTGTCATACATGAAAATTCATATGCCCTATTTGGGTTTGGGGGGTCTCTGTATGCAACATAGTTTGGTAAATCTATGCATATTGGGCATCAAACTGTTTAGTAGACCCCCCCCCCCCCATTCATATTTAGGATGCTGGTAATGATACATGCACGATACAATGCTGGAAAGTTGAAGCTTTGAGGCAATTTTCAGGTATTTCACCAAACCCGCCAATTTTGGGGAAGTCTTGCGACTCAGTAGTTTGGAGCAGAAAGGCATGGGTACCCATTTTAGATACGGTAGAATGTGTACTTTCCAAAAATATATGGCTTTGGGGGGGGTAAACCTATATTTCTGTGTTTTTACCCCACAAAAAATGCAGTCAATGTGTTGATTTTTCATTAGCTGATATATTATTCAAATTGCAGGTGAGTGATTGCTCACCAAAGTTAATCACATCTCAAAGGAGATAATTAACTGATTAAAATACAACTGTCACTTAAATTAAAGTGCACTTAAATATGGAGTGTGAGAATTGTCTGAACAGAAACCAGGTCTGGGGATACTGAGCAAAGCACCCCATCTATTGCCCACTGGTCAGCAAATTCTTTCAACCGACCAGTAAACACTGCTTGGGTGTACTCTGCTCGGATTCGGGAACGCACCAGCACTCGGAACAAGACCTCTGCTGGCAGAGGATTCCCACCTTCCAAACATTGCTTTCTAGATTTATGGATGACTAATTTAGCTAAAGCCAGGAGCAAGTTGGAGAGAAGGTCTTTCTCTTTATTGTCCCGGGATACTGGGCGTCCAAAAATATAAACATGAGGGGAAAAGTGTAACCAGAACTGCAGGTAAAGCTTCCTCAAAAGAGCCAATAGAGGTTGCAGTCTGGCACACGTAAAATAAGCATGAAACACAGACTCTCCTTTGCCACAGAATGGACAAGCAGCTGGGGAGTGTGTAAAACGAGCTAAATACTCTCCCGTGCTCAATGCACCATGCAGCACTTTCCAACTCAAGTCTCCAGTTGGTCTAGGCACCAAACTGGAATAAAGAGCTCGCCACTGAGGTCTTTCACCCTCATTAAGCACACGTCTCCAGATGGTATCATATCGGGAGATGAGGGCAAGGAAATGTACAGTGTGAAGCATTAGAGAGTACAACAACTTTCTTGTTATATCATGAAAGCGTGTCAATGGAAAATTCTCCAACTGGCTCAAGTTGGGAGAAGGAGGTGCTTGGGGGGATTGACGGATTTTAGGTGCTATTTTTATGTCTGGAGGTGAGGAGTTCCAAGGTGGATGTGGCTCTCCAGCATGTAAAACCCCATCAATGAAGGTGTGAGAATCAGGAGAGATTGTGTCCTTGATTTCCTTGAGAAGACGGTGTGGAACCCTAGTGGTGAGGAATCCCATGCGTTGCATAACTGCTTGAGAGTCCACCCAATCTGATTTCTCAAAATCCAGGAGATCTCCAACTCTGGTTAACCGAGCCTGGCAAAGGCGACGTCGGATGCTGATGGATTCTAACATCCTAGTCTTAAAAGATGGATTGTAAAGTAGGGCCTCATTTAGAATGTCTTCCTCTTCAATGGCTCCTTGCCTTAACACGGATACCATGCTCCAGGTCTTTAGCGTGTCTTGGTAGTAAGCCGGCAGGGTTGAAAGGTTTCTTAGGAAACCCTCAGGTTCAATTATAAACAATTGCCGGTCATATCCCATATTTCGTACCTGGCGATAAAAACTCGATGCTAGAGTACACCACTGTGGAGAAGGATCTGCATACAAGTATCTCTGTATTTGCTGGAGACGGAAGGTGTGCACTTGAGAACGTATGCACACGACTCCCTGCCCTCCCTCTTTCAACGGGAGGCTTGAGACACCTGCAGAAACCCAATGCTTTCCTATCCAGAGAAAGTCCAGTAACCTTCTCTGGATCTTAGCAATGAATTCTTGGGTTGGGCTAAGACATATCAGCCGGTACCAGATCTGAGAGGCCACCAGCTGATTAATCACCAAAGCTCTCCCTCTCATAGAAAGTACTTTAGCAAAACCCTTCCACTTTCCAAGGCGCGTTAGAACACACTCCTCAAGTTCAATGAAATTCTGTGAGACAGGATTCTCCTCAGCTGATAGGTAGACGCCTAAATATTGAATGATTTTACTCTCCCACGAGATGTCACGAAAAACAGGAGGCAGGAAATCTACCTTTAGAGAACCCTCCAGAAGGCCTGAGCTCTTGGACCAGTTGATCCGGGCAGATGAGGCAGCAGCGTAGACTTCTTGACACTCTTGTGCCCGCTCAAGATCATCTAGGTCCTGGGCCACAAGAATGACATCATCAGCATAGGCTGAGAGAAGCACCCTCATTTTGGGTTCTTTGAGCACCAGTCCCGTGAGCCTTTTCCTTAAGAGACACAGGAAGGGCTCAATGGCCAGCGAGTACAGTTGTCCCGACAAGGGGCATCCTTGCCGAACTCCTCGTCCAAAGGCCAGAGGTGCAGTCAGAGACCAGTTGATTTTAACTAAACACTCTGCAGAGGCATACATTGTTTTCAGGTAGCCCACAAACTGTGGGCCAAAGCTATAGGCTTGCAGAGTGCCTATAAGATATTGGTGATCCACCCTGTCAAATGCCTTCTCTTGATCCAGAGAGAGAAAAGCAAGAGATAGACCAGTCCTTCTCGCAAAATGTAGTAAGTCTCGGATTAAAAAGACATTATCAAAAATTGTCCGACCGGGGACTGTATAGGACTGGTCAGGATGAATCACCTCAGCCAGCACAGATTTGAGCCTAAGTGAGATAGCTTTGGCCACGATCTTATAGTCTGTGCTAAGCAGTGAGACTGGTCTCCAGTTCTTAATAAGACGGAGATCCCCCTTCTTAGGAAGTAGTGATAACACTGCTCGACGACACAAAAGTGGCAACTCACCTTTCTTGAAGGCCTCAGTTAGGACGCTATGGAAATCAGGGCCCAGAGTATCCCAGAAGAACTGGAAGAACTCTATGGTCAGTCCGTCAAGCCCAGGAGATTTATTGTGGGCCATTAAACGGAGTGCTTGAGAGAGTTCATCTAGAGTGATTGGTGTTTCCAACCTCTCTTTTCTCCTCTCACTGACCACTGGGAGCCCATCCCATAGCTCCTCACAGGCATCTGGAGAGATGGGATCTGGAGAAAAAAGGTTTTGATCGAAGGACCGGGCTCTGTCCCGGATAGCCTCCGGATCCTCAAGGGGGGTTCCATCCTCCGCTAAAAAGGCATGTGATTTGTTTTCGGTTCCCCTTCTTCTTCTCCAGAGCATAGAAGAATCGCGAACCACGATCCATATCACAAAGTAACTGCATCCGGCTTCGCACAAAGGCACCACGAGCCTGTCGCTGTTCCATGTTACGCAGCGCTTCTTTCCTTTCTAGATATTCACACTGAAGGGCTTGGTCTTCAGAGCCTGATAGCCTTTGCTCAAGATCAAGCACCTCCCCATTCAGTGCCTCAATCTCTGCATTGCGCTGCCCGCTCACACTTTTGGTATACTCTGTCAAGATGGTGCGATTGACATTCTCAGGGATACACAATTGTGGTCTGAGAATGGTGCCAATGTAATGGTGCTCGACTGGGCTCGTGACATGAGATGGCTCGTTATATATATCCTATCAATCCGGGATTGAGAAACATGACCATCTCTCACCCTGACATAGGTAAAGGCAACCGTCTCTGGGTTCTGTTCTCTCCAGACATCAACCAAGGAGAAATGAGCAATTAGTTCTCGCAAAACGGACTCAGACGCGTCTCTTTTCTTGGGTACATTGCGATCTCGAGCATCAAGGGTGTAATTAAAATCACCCCCTATAATCAAGGCTTCATCAGAGTCAATTGTCTCCATGTAGGCTGACAAACTTTCAAAGAACCGTGCCCTCTCTGGTCCGGTAGTAGGAGCATACACATTCATTAGATCATATGTTCTACCTGACTCCCGGACCCGAAGATGCAATAGACGGCCAGGGATGACAGAGGTAGCACTCAGGACCTCTGGCTGGAAGGAATCTGAGAAAAGGGTCACCACCCCGCATGATGTCCAAGTGAGGTGATTAAAAAAGACCCTTCCCTTCCACTCCAGATTCCAGCTTGCTTCAAGCTCTGGAGTGGTGTGGGTCTCTTGGAGGAAAAAGAAAGACTAAAAAGAAAGACTTACACTCGCACACCCTGGCCGTCCAGACTTCAGCGACTCCCAGGTGCTCGATGTCAGAGGGAATAGGCAACCTCAAAAACATATGGGTATGCTTGAGAAAGGGGTCACGCCCCGAAACGTTGCATCCGCAATAAATGAGCAAGGTTTAACCTGCTGAACTTACCCATGCTGTGCCGGTGTGTCCTGTTCTCTTGGAGGAAACTCACAGAGTACCCTCCTTGACGAAGAAAGGAGAGTACCTGAAACATTGGGAAAGGATTCCGACAGCCATTAGTATTAAGTGTGCTTATACTCAAGGCCATTACTGAGTCTTAGGAAGTGCTTTAACCTTCATCAAGGTCTGATGAGACAAACATTTTTTGTGAAACTTCATTATACGGAGATATTCCGCTGTTCCATAGTTCTTGGCCTCTTTTATGACCTTAATGTACTGTCTCACAGAATTGATAACTAAAGGCAAATCATGCCACTTCTCCAGAGCCATGTGCATCTTCTTCTCTAATTTAACACCAAGGGTGCTCTCAAGAAACTTTTTGAGTTCCTCAGCAGGGATGATTGGGGTAGAAGGATTTGCCACTCCTATGTCAACCTCCTCTTCGATGTTCCCCTCATCCATGAGCTCTTCCTGGCTAAGGGATTGATAATCTCCCCTCTCCACTAGAGCTTTGAGAATCTCTCCACAAGTTGTTACAGGAAAAGTATCAGAATCACTTTTCTGGAGACCCTGCAATGGCTCAGGTGTTCCCTCAACTTCACTTGAAACACATTTGGAAGCAACAGAACTAATTAGCTCCCCAGCAACAGGTAGAGCTTTGGAGGCTCGATGGTTAGCCTCTGCCCTCTCTACTACCTCCTGTGCTTTCTGGATGGCAATAACATTTGGGTCAGTTGAAGACAAGGGAGGAGAGATTTTAGCATGAACAGTAGAGGTTGTCTGGCTACCCTCTTCCGTATTTACAACTCCACCCTCACCATCCTTCCCAGCAGTTTTATCTGCAGGGTCCTGTATGGGGGGGTTAGCCCAATATTGTCCCCCTCCTGGAGTGAAATACCCTGAGGCACTAAAAACGGAGGCTGGTTGCCGTTGCCAAATCTCAGCACTTCAGGAACACTGACTGCCCACTCTGCAGGAGTCTCATTAGGTGTCTCTTTACACTCCAAGGGAAGATCTTCCAAATGATTTTGAGGCAGATACTGCACCCCTGACTCTGTGGGGAAACCAACACTGCCATGTTCAAGGCCATGCAGACCATTAACCTCATTATTCCCCACCTGGTCTGGAGGCAAGAGTGCATGGTCTGACACCGGTTGATTGTGACCAACAGTTGGGCCAGACAATGTCACCACATGAGGAGCAGAAGTTTTGCTGCCCTTTTTACCCTTGGATGGGGGGTGCCCCATCATTAACCACTGATGCCCATTCCTCAGGTACCAGCCAGTTTGATTTAAATTTCCTCTTTTTCTTGGCATCTGAAGAGGAAAGGCCACTATCTGCCCCAACCCCAACAGGTGTTGCAATCATGGGTACCTTCAGGGGTGCCCATAACAGGGGTACACCCCTTTGTGGTAGGAACAACTGTGACCCTGGGGGAAGCTTTGACATGTTTTCCCCCCTTCTCTTTTGCCGCAGACATGCTGCAGCCTTAGATGTCTTCAGTGAAGAAGGAGGAGGTTTGGATGTTGTAGAGGTGGGTTGTGTAACAGCCACCTTGAGGTTCTTTAGTGAAGGAGATATCCCCTTTGAGGACCCTGCTGAAATAGTCCCAGCAGGATAAGATGTTTTATTTGAGGCACTGGGAGCAGGAACAGGGGCTGTGGTCTTAATTTGCCCTTTGGGGCAACTCTGGCGAGTGTGCCCCAGGTTCTTGCAAAGGAAGCACCTCACTTCCTCTGTGCTGTAAAAAATTTTATACAGCACCCCTTCAAATGGAACCCCAAAAGACCCCTCAATAGTGTCTTGCCCCCGAGGTAAAAGTAGTTGCACCTGCCTTTTAAAGGAAAGGACATGCCTCAGTCTGCTCTCCTTACATCCCAGGGGAATTCTAGACATATTTGATTTTAACTCCCCAAGGGCTTGCAGGTGGGGGTACAATAAGTGGTCTTGCAGGAAGGGGGGCACATTAGATAAAACCACCCTTGTGCCCAATCCTTCTAGGGGTTCTACAGGGACATAACTCCCTCCCACTGTGATACCCCTCTGTACCAGAGCATGCACTGCAGTTAGAGTACGGGCAAAGATTATGGCTTTCCCATACATTTTACTTGCTGCCACTACTGCAGAGTGGCCCACCACTTCAGCTGCAGCCTTTATATAAGCCTCTATGCCAGGAGTGCTTGACATTAGGCATCTGACCCCATGCTTCCTTGTAAGCTGCTCTACCCCAGCGGTGACTTGGCTTGGGTTGCTGCCAGTAGCTACCGCCTGTGCAAATGTTTTAGCAGGGGTCACATTGGCTGCAGCAGCAGAAGTAGAGGCAATGGGGCTTTTTGACATGGGCTCTGACTGGTGTTTCCTTGCAGAGCTACAGCTGGGTTTTTCAGGTCCTTTTGCTTTAGAACCAAGAGATGTTTTTTTATAACTTTCCTTTTTATTCCCTCCCATTATTTTACACAACACCACACAAAAAGAAAGCTTTATACTATTGATTAACAAAAAAACAAGTTTTAAGTTGAGAAGCTGTGGCAGGGAGAGGGTTAATGTGAGCAGGTGCCTGGGAGCTGCACTGCTGCTGCTGCTGGAAAAGATTTTATATTTATACTTATATTAAATCCTTCTCCCTTTAGCTTTCTCTCCTCACAGAACTGAGTGCAAAATCAAAATATCCGCTCAATCTGTACAAAAATTAAACAATTTGTGCTGAAACCAGAGAAAAATGCAAATGAAACTGACACCCAGGTGAGGGGTAGGGGATCTAACAGTGAGTTTGTAGCCCAGAGCAAGTGAAAGGAACTGGGCTAGGAATCACGCACCTTCAGGGTCAAAAGAAAAATCGATTTTTAGTAAAGAAAATCAACTCAAAACTTCCCAAATTTCACCCACCAAGTGGACAACACATTCACACACCAAGTGATAACAAAAAATCCTGTCTCAAACAGGAATTTCAATGCTTAATTCAGCACTAAACAGAGAGCTTTCTCCTGCGTGTTGACCTTTCATTAGCTGAAGTTACCCACGGGACTGTTTGTATGCGCTAACTTCATTTTGGGGCCTCTAAATGCCAGATCCTTTGGTAAACCTATCCACAATGGGCACCAAACTGTTCAGTGGACCCCTGGCAATCATATTTAGGCTGGTTTTTCTTGGTACGTAATGATTCATGGGCGATATGGTGCTGGGAAGTTGAAGCTTTGAAGCAATTTTTAGATATTTCATCAAGACCGACAATTTCTGGAAAGCCTTGCGACTCTGTAGTTTGGAGCAGAAAAGGCATGGGTACCCATTTTAGATGTGGTAGAATGTGTACTTTCTAAAAACATATGGTTTTGGGGGGTAAACCTATATTTCTGTGTTTTACCCCACAAAAATGCAGTCAATGTGTTGATTTTTCATTAGCTGTAGTTACCCACGGGACTGTTTGTATGCGCTAACTTCATTTTGGGGCCTCTAAATGCCAGATCCTTTGGTAAACCTATCCACAATGGGCACCAAACTGTTCAGTGGACCCCTGGCAATAATATTTAGACTGTTTTTTCTTGGTACGTAATGATTCATGGGCGATATGGTGCTGGAAAGTTGAAGCTTTGAAGCAATTTTCAGATATTTCATCAAAACCGACAATTTTAGGAAAGCCTTACGACTCAGTCGTTTGTAGTAGAAAGGCACGGGTACCCATTTTAGATTCGGTAGACTGTGTACTTTCCAAAAATATATGGTTTTGGGGGGTAAACCTATATTTCTGTGTTTTTACCCCACAAAAAATGCAGTCAATGTGTTGATTTTTCAGTAGCTGAAGTAAAGTCCTGGCCAATTTGGATGTGCTAACTTCATATTTGGCTCACTAAATGCCAGGTACTTTGGTAAACCTATGCACAATGGGCACCAAATTGTTCAGTGGACCCCTGGCAATCATATTTAGGGTGCTTTTTCTTGGTACATAATGATTCATGGGCGATATGGTTCTGGAAAGTTGAAGCTTTGAGGCAATTTTCATATATTTCACCAAAACCGTCAATTTCTGGAAAGCCTTACGACTCTGTCGTTTGGAGCAGAAAGGCATGGGTACCCATTTTAGATTTGGTAGAATGTGTACTTTCTAAAAAACATATGGTTTTGGGGGGTAAACCTATATTTCTGTGTTTTTACCCCACAAAAATGCAGTCAATGTGTTGATTTTTCATTAGCTGAAGTTACCCACGGGACTGTTTGTATGCGCTAACTTCATTTTGGGGCCTCTAAATGCCAGATCTTTTGGTAAACCTATCCACAATGGGCACCAAACTGTTCAGTGGACCCCTGGCAATCATATTTAGGCTGGTTTTTCTTGGTACGCAATGATTCATGGGCGATATGGTGCTGGAAAGTTGAAGCTTTGAGGCGATTCTCAGATATTTCACCAAAACCGACCTTTTTGGGAAAGCCTTGCGAGCAGAAAGTTTGGAGCAGAAAGGCATGGGTACCCATTTTCGATTCAGTAGAATGTGTACTTTCCAAAAATAGATGGTTTTGGGGGGGGGGGGTAAACCTATTTTTCTGTGTTTTTACCCCTCAAAAAATGCAGTCAATGTGTTGATTGTTCAGTAGCTGAAGTAAAGTCCTGGCTAATTTGGATGCGCTAACTTCATATTGTGGTCTCTAAATGCCAGGTACTTTGATAAACCTATGCATAATGGGCATCAAAGTGTTCAGTGGACCCCTGGCAATCATATTCAGGGTGCTTTTTCTTGGTACCTAATACAATGTGGGATATGCGGAGCAGCAAAATAAAACCTTTGAATTGATTTTTCCGAATTTTGATACATTTTTATAAAAACCACTAAGTTCAGACAAGCTTTGATGTTTGGTAGTTAGGAGTAGAGAGACATAGTTACCATTTTGGAATCAGTAGAATGTGTACTTTTCAAAAGTATACGGTTTTCTGGGGTAAACCTAATGATTCAGGATGTTTTGGCCTTGGAATCTAAAGCATGCCGTTTTCTGCCTTGATGTTTTCGAAATTCGGTAATATACTGCCGGGAGTTTTTGCTGCCCAGAAGTCCTAAATCTGCCTAAAACTATACATATTTGGTATTGGCACGTTCGAGAGACATTAGGCTTTCCAAATCAGTTGGATTTTCATGTGTAAAATGAATAATTTTTCTGGTATAAATTCATATATTGTGAAAAATAGGAATTTTTCATTTTTTTTTTCGTATTTAGCGCTGTAAATCTTTTTCCAGAGGTGGAAATACATGAAAACTCAGGCAGATTTCGAAAGCTCAGTTTCTCCCGGAAAAAAACAAAGTATAGTTTTCCTAGGTAAACTATAGGTTTCCCCTCAGAAAATGCCCCTAAAGTGAGAGAGCACAAATGTTTCAAAAACGGCTGGCATTTTGCGTAACCAAAATGTGAAATTCTGCTGGCACTTAAAGGCATTAATACAATCAGCACAAAATCACAACATCTTCTGACATTCCCCAACATCTTCTGACATTCCCCAACCTCACTGTCTACACTGCGAAGAACCATATGCACTGCTGCAGGTTAAAATTCGGATGGTCAGTTCAGTATTTAGTAATGACTAACTTGCTTGACTGATGGGAATGTGATAGGGCCTACTGATAGTAAGCTCCACTGGGGCAGTTACTTGCGGGAATTTGAGAGGGACCTTAGATTGTAAGCTCTAATTGGGCAGGGAGTGATGGGAATGTGATAGGGCCTTCTGATGGTAAGATCCACTGGGGCAGGGACTTGTGGGAATGTGATAGTGACCTTAGATAGTAAGCTCCATGGGGCAGGGAGTGATGGTAATGTGATAGGGCCTTCTGATAGTAAGCTCCACTGGGGCAGGGACTGGTAGGAGGAATGTGATAGGGACCTTACACTGTAAGCTCACTGAGGCAGGAACTGATGTGAATAAGATAAGGACTTTAGATTGTAAGCTCCAGGGACTGATCAAAATGTGATAATACCTGCAAAACACAACTGAAGCTTGAAAGGCAGCTCATGTCCACACATTTTATAAACACCAGTTCTCCATCAGCTTTATGAATTGCATTCCATTTAATCAAATAGTAATTCATTAATTGATTCCAAATTTATGTTATATTGCATTAATCAAGTAAAAAAAATTATTAAGCATTTCCTTTATTTTATCGTTTTTATTTCCTTTATTTTATCGTTTTTATTTCATTTATTTTATCACTTTTATTTTAACCATTCTCATCCCAGTCAAATAATAATACATATCTCAGATTAAGCAACTACTGGTGAAGACTGGAGATGGTCAGATTAAAAAAATCAAAAAGGCAATGTGGGTTATGAGTCTTATTAAGGCCAACATAGTTCATAGTCCAAAGTCCATACACCTCCCTCCAACCCCCCAGGGTGGTTAAGGGCAGGCCTGCATAGTCCATTCCCCCCTCCCTTCCCCTTAAATTATTTGCTCACCGTCACCAGCACTGCCACGGTAGTATATATATTCTTCGATAAATGGCTAGCAGAACAGGGAGAAGAGGACTGCAATAATAGTCATCACCAGCCACTGGCAGCCAGCCCAACTTGCCCAGCGAAAGTGAATGATGCAGCCAGAGCCAGGAATCCAGGATCGACCAAAGCAGCAGCAGCAGCAGCATAATATAAGGCAGCAGACAGCAGTACTGTACCCCTCACTCCCTCCCTGTCACACTGGAGACACGGCCGCGTCTCTCTCCCCCCCCCCCCACGTGAAGGACGTTCAGTGACATCATCATCAGGAGCGGTCGCACAGCCACACAGATCAGACAGCAACACACACACACGTACCGGACGGCACAAGCAGGCAGGATCCGAGTCAGTGCCTCAGTGAGCAGGTTTGACAGCTCAGTAGGAGTAGCGTCAGGCAGCAGAGCTGCAGGGCCATTGATCCGGAAAAAAAAAAACAGAGCGCCGACAAAATAATAATAATAATAAAAAAAAAAAATAGAGCGTGGTCGTGGGGGCCCACAAGGACTGGGGCCCGCCGGGATATCTCCCGGTGTCCCGGTGGGCCAGTCCGGTGCGGACTAGATACATTGTGGAATGGTTATCTGGTAAAGAGAAATTGACTAATCTGGATCGGGTATTATTTCTGGACTCCAAAGAACATATTATTTCTTCTTTGCATCAAAATTGGTCTGAGCGGCATATAGATATTTAGAGCGAGCCAATTTTTAGAGATACAACCAGTCTTTGGGAAATTTTCGGCAAACACAATAATCTAAATTTCAATGTCTCACCTTTTTTTTCTCTCCATTCTTTTTGAGAGGTTTTCCTATGAAGCAAATTAGACAAGGTTTCCAATGAATTGATAATGGAACAAAAGCACAACTACGTCATCATCAGTTTTCTAAATCTTTATTACAATTAACTGAAGATATTAAACTAAATAGTATTTCATGGATCTCAGGACATCTTTTAAATTCAGTTTCCAAAGATATAGGTCCACTTGAGAAGTCGAGTAAAAAATGGTCTTCATTTTTGGGAACTAATATTTCTTCCAGGGAACTCGTGAATTCTTTTCCAAATTTCTGCAAGAATATATGCTCTGAGTGTTGGTGGGATCAGCCATTTGGGCTCATTCACTTAGGTTACGGATGATTGTTCCAAAATAGCCATGGCTCTCAGAAGGTTTCTTTTTGTCCGAAAGGCAAAGAGCAAAAGGTTGATTTCTTTCCTTATATTTGGGGTTGGCCGTTTATAAGAAACCTGTGGGAGAAAATGATAGGTTTTAGGAAAAAATCAATTGATTTCGATGTTTCTGATTTGAAATTTTTGATTTGGTTTTCACCATAAACCCTAAAAATCAATATGATAACAAACGGTATGCAGAATAAGAAGATTAATACAATGACATATTATACAGAATGTCTAACTTACAATGAAGTAATACGTAAAAGAAAATAGAAACGAACAAGGACTAACTATCGCTAACTAAGCCAGTGGACGCATAGACATTCTTAAGAGAAAAAGAAGAAAGAAAAAGCCCATTGTCTTGGGAATGTCTGATAACCCCGCCCTCTGAACATTTTACAATTGAAGAAGTCTTTTTGTTGGTTGGTTACGGCAGCTGCTGGAAAATGCATATTTTTGTATTGGATAAAAGAGAATCCCCCTTCTGTGAAAGATCTGCTCTCCTATCTATTTATCTTATGTACTCAAGAGGTCATTTGATTTAGAATGGATGATCTTCTCCAAAGAAATACAATTAAGAATAGGTGGTCCCTTTATATTTTAGAGGCTGATAGAAAGTCATTTCTCCTTAATCTTATGGGACAAAATTTATGCAAATGAAACGTTAGAGGAACTGTTTAGTGCCTTCATTCACACGAGTGTTACTTTATTTCTATTTGCATTGGCAGGTTTTAATTTGTAAGGAAAAAAAGAACAGGTCTATTTCTTTTATTTTCCTTTATTATTATTATTATTTTAATATTTGATGTTAATTGTTTATTGTTTTCATGACCAATTTTGTGACCTTTATTGGGATGTCATTTTTCTTTTGCTCTTTGTTGAAACATTGTATGATGAACCTATTGTATATTGTATCCTTGTATTTGAATGAAAATCTCAATAAATCGAATTTCCAAAGAAAAGAAAATACTAGCCTAAACCGCGAACAAGCATTACGGTAGAGACCAGTCGTGGCTGGGCTCTGTGAGAGATATCCTCAAGGTCAATTGAAGGAAGAGGCACGTTGAAGCGCGGGGCACGTACCCACTTGTGCCTCGTTTATGGCGTTATGTGCCGCGGTGTAGCCGACGCGGTGGCGGCACCCTTACTTTATGCCTTTACCGGGCAATTGTTTATTTCTGGTGGGTCAGTGAAAAATAGGCGCTTGCCATCCGATTGTATCTTTAGCTTGGCTGGTTCTAACATTGCGTGCGTTACGTTGCCTTCTTTTTTGTATTCCAGTTGACAAGCGTGGATAAAGCCTTGGTATATGAAGTCCCCTCTGCACCTTGCGGCATGCTAAGGCTAAATTAGGGTCCTTACAGTTTAGGAGCGTAGGCAGGAATGGGCGCGCGGAGGAGCTCCTTGAGGCGCTGGGTTGGTTGGGATTCTCATCTCCTCCAGGCGTTGTTTTAGCCACTGTGAAGAAGTCTTTGGGTCTCTCCCTTCCACTCCCTCCGGTAGGCCCAATATGACATTGTTTGGCTTTTTTGCGAAGCTGCTGGCCGGGAGCCGGGGGTTCGCAGGCGTCCTCCAGTTGCTGATGCGGGATGATGCCGAGGCGGTCCGCTCCCTGATGTTTTGAGCGTCCTGCCCCAGAATTGATAGTTCTGTGCGGAGTTCATTGATTTTACGAGTAAAGGGGGACTTGGCCCGTTAACGGGCAGGTCTCGCGCGGGAGGTTGCGGAATATGCTGCGACGTGTTGGGGATAGAGGGCGGCGCCGCCATCTTGGCCCATTTCTCTGGCATATATCCGCTGAACTTGTGGGCTATTTCAGCTTTGTTGAATGGGTCGTTGTTGCCTCCCATTGGCTCCCGTGGGTGTTGTGTAAGTCTGCTGTCAACACGTCTGCTCTCCTGGGCTGTCGTGCCACGCCCACAAAGATTTAGTAAATGCTTGAAAAATGGTTTTGTTTTAACTGATGGGTGAGTGTGGGCCCATCCAATGTCTAGCCATGTTCTTTCTTGAGTAAAATAGGAGGGATCCAAATCGATCCCTGGCGTAGCTGGAAGCCAGAATGTCTGCCATAAGCCCCGGGAGGCAAATTAGCGGCGAGACAGCACTGGAAAATTGTACAGAGTCCGCTAGAAGCTGGAGGATGTCAGACCTATATCGGGACAAGTCCAGATCGTATGGAAGAATGTGGCAAGCGGCATCTGGTCTTCTGCCTGCGGCACAGAGTCTCACGGGGTCACGCGGAGTGGGTGAATTATCTTGTAGTAGATAAGCGGGTCTTCTAGTTGGGATGAAGAAACAGTCGTGGCTTGTTTCCTCCCAGTCCCCTTGAGGAATATCGGCGAGCCGGCGGTGTTTGGCTGTTTGGGGCCTGTGGCTTGGACAAACGGGAAATGCTTTATATTTCAATTGATATCTTAGATGTTCTTCTTGTCCAGTTCAGCTAAGAGAGAAACAATGGTCCATTTTTTGTTTTTCTTTTGATTCCATTTGAAATGCAATTTGAATGTTATTTGGATGATGGGGAATTCAGTGTACTTTGTTAACCTATTTTTGTTGGCTCGTGGTAAGGAAGAATGACCTTCCGCATCCAGGCCGACGCTGCTCTGCTATTCGAGATGCCGGCGCCCAGTCCTTCCACCAGGTTCTTCCCGGGCGCGGCTTTGTGACGCCAGCGCCCGAATGGACGCCTGCGCAATGACGTCATTACGTTCATCTTTTGCCGCCAAAGGAGAGCTATTTAAGGAGCCTGACGGTCTGCAAACGTCGGCCCGTTATAGGTTCTACTTTGTGCGGTACCAAAGTGCGTTAGTGTGTATCGATTCCTGTTCTTGACCTTGACTCATTGTCTGTTTATCGTTATTGAACTCCTGACGCCTGGAATTTGACCATTCTTTTGCCTAAGATTAGGAATCAGCAGCTAGGCACGCACTCAGCAGGACTCCAGGTAGCGGTAAAAAACTCTTTACTTTATTGCACAAACATGTATTGTCCTAACGCGTTTCGTGTGTTACCACACGTAATCATAGGCATTCTTTTGCCTAATCCCATAGTACCGCGAACAGTGCTGGACTTTGGCTTCCTCTTTGGTCCGCTACTCCCGATTGAGTCTTTGGGCCCTTACATTCTAATTGGGCCGTGGACCCTTCGGAGGAAGGCCAGACCGATTTTGGCAGAGCTTTTTGCGGATCGGTTGCCCGCATGGAGTCTTAGGAGGCTCAGCAGTCTCATTTCGGACCACGTATCCCGGCACCTCCTCTCTACGGTGGAGATCCCCAAGCGTGCAGAGGAGTCGTAAATCGGCGTCAGATCCAATTTGTCCTGCAACCTGCTCAATTTGGATCTGAGCGTGCCAAGGTGGGGTTTGTCATCACGCGTCTGGCAGGAAAAACACTCGAATGGGCGTCTCTGCTGAAGGAGAAGAAGGAATTTCCTTGAATTGACGACGCTAAGGCTTTCCTGCAGGAGTTCCGGACCGTCTTTGACGCTCCCGGCCGGGTTGCGTCTGCTTCATGGCTGCTATTTCATGGGATTGATGGGATTGATCCTTTTGCCCACAATTCTTCTCACAGATTTCTTCTTCCAGTACAGATTGTATTTTCCACCAAGACCATCCGCTCTCAGGCGTTCCTTGATTCTGGCGCGGCAGGGAACTTTACCGATCGAGTCTTCTCTGAACGACGTGCCGTACCACGCCGACCCTTATCTGTTCCGCTTCAAGTCTTGGCCATCGACGACAAACCTTTATCCTCTGCTTTCATTTCCAAGTCCACTGTTGAACTTTCCTTCATGGTCGGCTCCCTACATTCTGAGAGACTTTCCTTTTTTATCATTGACTGTCCCTCCGCAGCTGTGGTTGTAGGGTTGCCTTGGCTTCATATAGACTGGGCAACCTCTCAAATCTCTCCTTGGAGTTGTTTCTGCCAGCAGAACTGTATTCCTAGCAACCCTCTCCTGAAATGATCCTCAATTTTCTCCTCTCTGCCTTCTGCTTATCAAGACTTCTCTGAAGTCTTTTGCAAGCAATCTGCCGAGACCCTTCCACCTCACCGGCCGTATGACTGTCCTATTGAACTGCTTCCTGGTACCGTGCCTCCTCGAGGACGTACTTATCCACTCTCCCCTTCTGAGAAAAAAAGGCATGAAAGACTACATGCAGGAAAATCTCCTAAGAGGCTTCATTTGTCCCTCTTTGTCTCCAGCCGGCGCAGGATTTTTCTTTGTCCGCAAGAAAGACGGCCGTTTACGACCCTGTATCGACTACCGGGGTCTGAACAAGATTACTTGTGAGAACCGCTATCCCCTTCCCCTCATCTCATCGAGGGCTTTTCTTCCAAGATTGCACCAATTCGATCCCTCATCCGTCAAGGCGGAAAACCTAATTGTTGGCCTTCTTGTTCACTGGAAGACTTTAAAGGACTCCCCGATCTTCTTCTGCTGTTCTTTCTTGAAGTTGATGCCTCAGATGTTGGGGCAGGGGAAGTTCTTTCTCGGAGGCTTCCGTCCGACGGAAAATGACATCGGCGCGCCTTCTTTTCCAACAAATTCTCCCCTCCTGAACAGAACTACGATGTGGGGAATGGTGAACTTTTAGCTGTGAAACTAGCCCTGGAGGAATGGAGGCATTTATTCGAGGGTGCTACGGTTCCTGTAACAAGAAGCTGGAGTATATTCAAACCCTTAAATGTCTGAATCCCAGACAGGCTCGGCGGGCACTCTTGTTTTGCAGGTTCAATTTGGTCTTGACTTTTCGTCCTGGTTCCAGAAATAAGAAGGCCGATGCTCTGTCCAGAAGTTTTCTTCCTGAAGAGCCTAGTATTTTTGGACGCTGAACCCAGCGTAAGAGCCTCTACCAAAATGTCGGCGGCTCTTAGTCCTTCCTTGGCTTCCAAATTCTTATTTGCGCAGTCTTTGGCACCAGTGAATACACCCTCAGGGGTAGCCTTTTTTCCCTCAGAATTAGTCCAGTCCATTGTCAAACAGTCCCATTGTTCCAAGCAGGCTGGTCATCCTGGGATTCGTAAGACAATGGACCCGATTTCCCGTCTAAATCTGGTCATTCCCCTCCCAAGGGACTTGTTTTGCCTCTATCTCGACTTTCTCGTCCTTGGACTCATCTGGCCGTGGACTTTATTGTTGACCTTCCTGTTTCCCTGGGACACACGGTCATCTGGGTGGTAGTGGACAGATTCAGTAAGATGGCTCGCTTTTTTTCCTCTTTGCAAGTTGCCCTCTACTCCGGAGCTCTCTAAACTCTTCATTCCACACATTTTTCGCCTTTGTGGATTTCCGGCTGAGATTGTGTCCGACGGAGGGCCCCAGTTTGTTTCCAAATGTTGGAGAGGTTTGTGCAAGGCGCTTCACGTTTCTCTTCAGTTTTCTCTTCAGAGTCCAATGGTGCCGCAGAGCTCGTCAACCGAGCTCTAGAACAATTCCTACGTTGTCGCGTTTCCTTACGCCCAGACGACCGGGCAGATCTCCTTCCCTGGGCCGAGTTTGCCCGCGACAATGTTTTGCTGGCCTCCTCTGAGAGATCTCCTTTTTTCGGCGTCTTTAGACAGCATCCCGTGGCCTTTCCTCGAGACCTTCTTCTCAGCAACGTTCCTGCAGCAATGACCTAGTTGCCCGCATGTCGGCTATGTGGAGAAGAGCTCTATTTGTCGGAAATATTTTGCAGACAAGAGAAGAGCTCCTACTCCGCAGTGTTCCCTGGGAGATCAAGTTTGGCTTTCCGCCAGGAATATCCATCTTAAGATTCCTACTCCCAAACTTGGTCCCAAGTTCATTGATCCTTATCCTGTCATTGAGGTGATCAACCCAGCGGCAGTCCGGCTTCAACTTCCTCCAGAGAGGCGGATCCCCAGCGTATTCCGCGTCTCCCTTCTCAAGTCAGCCTCTTCTTCGGAGTCATCTTCCCCTCCTGTCATTGGCCATGGTCTTTAGGAGTTTGAAGAAGTAAGTAGAATCTTGGACTCCTGGGTTTCAAGAGGTTCCCTACAGTACCTTGTGGAACAGAAGGGTTTGGGTCTGGAAGAATGTTTCTGGGCGAAAGATTGAGACGCGCATGCAATGACGCCAGCGCAGGGACGTCATCGCGTCCATCTTTGGGCGCCGAAGGAGGCCTATTTAAGGAGCCTGAAGGTTTGCAAACCTCGGACAATTCTAGGTTCTACTTTGTGTGTTACCTGGGTGCGTTAGTGCGTATTGATTGCTGTTCTTGAGCCGTTATTGAAGTCTTGTCGCCTGAAGGGACCCATTTGCCTGGACTGTGACCATTCTTTTGCCTAATCCCATTGTACCGGGAACAGTGCTGGACTTGGGCTTCCTGTTTGTTCCGCTACTCCAGATTGAGCCTTTGGGCCTTTACGCTCGTTCATTCAACGTTGACTCTACGTTGACTTTTGCTACCATTCCTACTTGTGGAAAGGGGTCAACTTGCGATTGTGCTTGTTTTTGTGTTAAATCTGCAATCAAATGTTGACTACAGAAGGGGCGTAGTAGTATGTATAATACGACGTGGCATTTTCATTAGCCAGTTAGAAGCTGCTTATAGTTGCAAAACCAACACGTGCATTATTTGAATAAATAAACGTTGAGGTGCAAATGGATGGATTGGCTCCCCTCGAGTTGCCCTATAATACTTGCCCTTCATTTATTTGATACCTCGCTCTCTTTGTGTTATCCTCCCTTCAGCTGCAATGTTATATGCGCCCATCGCACCTGACCGGTATTCATCAAAGAGCACGGCCGAGCCGACGGCCTCCCTTCCGTTTGCACCATTAAAGAGAAGGAAAGCGACGGAGGTATTTTATTGCCAATAGATTAGCCGCAATAGTGCAAGCTCGAATGCCATATTTATCGTGTCGAATGTTTTACCGTACCTGAGTAAAAAGCGGCAGAAACTCTGTTTGTTTAGAATTGGAGCTGCAGTATTGTGTTTAAAGTTTTTATTTTATTTTCAAAGACAAATAGCATTATTTAAAGCCGAGAAACTGTACATAGTATTGTATGTTGGTTATGACAGAACGGGTATACAAATATCATGATTCCATGAGTTTGTCAATCATATTCAATCACTTTCAACAAGGTTTCTTGATATCTGTATAACACAATAAAATTTGAGAATAGACAGTTGGGGTAGGAGACGGAATAGAAAGAAAGATGGGAAGGGGAAAGGGTAAGAAACATTGGAGAGGGGGAAAGGAGGGGGGTAGAGGGAGCTTCTTTATCATGTCATTTGCGACAGGAGGTAGTTGTCATCAATGCAGATATATGAGTTGGGGAGAGAGAGAAGGAGGAGGGGGCGAGTATCTTTTTCTTTTTTCATTTTGCCTTCTTGCTCTGGAGGTGCTAGCTAAGTTCTCCTCTGAGAGCGTTTTCTGCCCACCATTTAGTACATCTGAAGGGGGCCAGTCATTTTTGCTGTTTTTGTCCTTCCAATGTGTCTAGGTATTTGCTCCAAATATCAAAGAAAAGTGAGCCTTTGAGTTCCTTGTCTTGTAATGGCAAGAGCCATTGGAGTTGCATTGTATCCAGTCATTTGCGGTCCCAAAGTTGTTTTGGAGGTGGTTGCGCGTTAGTCCAATATTCCAAGATGGTCTTAACTGCGGTTAGTACCGTTCTATCTGCGAGTCTGAGGTTACCTTTGAAGGTGTTGTCAGTGGGTGTGGGACACAATCCCAACAGTATTTGTGGGTTTGCTCGAGTTACTATGATTCGGCACCAACTTGCAATATGTGATCGAACTGTACTCCATAAAGCATTAAATTTAGTACACGACCACAATGCATGTTCTAAAGTGGCGTCCGCGTGATTGCACTTGGGTGTCTGTGTTAGGGCAATTTTGTGTGCTATTTTGGGTGACACATATGCTCTATGGAGGAGTCTAAGGGCCACGTCTTGGAAGTATACCGCTGATAAGGCTTTTGTGCGTTTCATATATGCCGTAGTAATTTGGGTTATTGTTGTGTTTGGTATTATATTTGGCCATCTAGATATTCCTTCTGTACGTAAGTTGTAGTCTATAATTGGTCTAATGATAGCATATACTCCAGATGTTGTAAGAAGCCGTCCCTTATTTGCTTTTATTAAGACATCCAATGGATTATTTGTTAATTGTGCTTTTATACCCCGAATCACTAGCTCGGCGTAGCTTTTTACTTGCAGGTATGCAAAGATATGGTTGTTAGGGAGGTCATACTTGGATTGTAGTTCTGGGAATTTATAAATGGTGCTCGTGCTGGGGTTAAGGAGTGAACCAATCATGGTTAAGCCTTTGGAATGCCATCGTTTGAAACGGGGGTCTGCTTTAGCGTCTTGGAAGCGACGATGGCTTAATAGTGGCAGGAAAAGTGACAGTTTGTATGTACCGAATAATTTGGTTCTGATTTTTTGCCATGCTTCAATTGTGGTGTGCGAACAGGAGGACGGCACTCCGGTAAAAAGCAGGTTTTTATTGTGGAGAACTGCAAGAATACATAAACCTTACGCGTTTCGGGAACACCTTCCCTTAATCATAGGCATACAAAATGGATCAAACACATGCATTATATACTATCAATGTCTAGCGACCTCTGTTGGTAGTCAGAGTGCTTGCAGCTAAAAAGTATATACATATATTTTTTCTCTTATGCTTTATTATGTTTTGCAAATCAATAAAATCAATCACACTCTGTTCAAATAGGTAAAACCAAAAAGGGGGAAAGAAGGGGAATTGTCTAGCCTTGGAAGTTGCATATAGTTATCAATTGGAGTTAAAATGTAGCAATATAATAACTTAAATCCTTACTATAGGATTCATCCTAAAGCAAATCAACTTCTATATAACTATATATGCTTTAGATCTTATTATTTTGATTTTTTCTATATGCTATATTTATATTTGAATGTGCTAAAAGATATAAATCTATAAATACATTAGTGTATGCACACTCATGTGGGAATGTCAAGGGGAGAAAAAGGAAAAAGGAGAAAGAAGGGGGGGGGTTTTCTTATATTTATGATGTTTTGTATCTATATTTTTAGATTGATCTTAAGGAAATCTTTAATCAGTACGTGCGAATACAGTCAGATTCGATCGTAAGCTGTCGGTTGGGCTTCCATTGACTTATATAGTAGTTGTATGATCAGGCTTAGATATCCTAGTGGGTTACCCTTTTACTCGACCCAAATCTAAATAGGTGTCTGCATATTCAACTGATACAACCTATAGTTCACCTTTGTCAGTATAGGTAAGTGATATCATATCTAGTATTTAAGCCCTTTGGTGTTCTCGTTTCTAATTTTAAGATCCAGAAGGCTTCCCTTAAATTGATTATATGTAATAGATCACCCCCTCTGAATGGCACCTTTACCTGTTCAACGACTTTAACAGGCAGGTCCTGGATACCTCTCAAGGAACATAGGGCAAAATGTTTACCGACAGGAGAACCTTCATCCTTCTTCTCAATTGCCCTGATATGCTCCCTCCCGGTTGTTGGAGCTGAAGGGGGCTTCTCTTCCCCCTCCTGCGGGCTGTCGGCTGTGCGAGAAGTGCGGCCATTTAGGAGCAGCTGGAGCCGAAACAGCGACGCTTCCAGGACGAGTGAGCAGCGGCCTTTCCCCTATATGGATTCGGTGTGACAGGCGCGCTACAGGGGAGTGGGGAGAGGACGCGTCTCTCCACAGCAGACCGGCTGCACGCAACTCTCCAGCGCTAGATGCAGTCGGATCTACCGGCGCTACCTACACGCTGAGTGAACTGTGGCTCAGAGGCCCTCAGCATTGCGGGAAGGACTGGCCCATCAACGCTGCACGGATACAGCGCATCCCAGCACACACAGATGCACACTGCATGGATCTTGGGTCTGACAAGTAAGGACCCTTCTATACGGCGAATCCGGTAAAGTGCCATTTTTTATCTGTGTTATAAAGCCCATGAATGTTTTGATACACTGGTCAGACTTTCCGCAAATGCTCTGCCGCCCTGCTTCTCTATATATGCACTATACATCCCACACACTGTGCCTGTCCAGGTGTTTGTAGGATTGTTATAGACTATGTGCTTTTTACCAACGAGTTAACAACTACCTTTGAACTTATCATACTATAATATTATGCTCTATTTTTGTGGCAATTAGCCATATTTTTTACATAGCTGCTCCTTGAATACGGGTGAAAACAAGAACTTTTCCTGCATAATAATTGTAGCAGTGTTTTGACCCAATCATGGCAGGATGTGGGACTGCAGAAATGGGGGAAGTTGCTGGATTATGTGCCTTGGAATCTTTGGAGGATCGTGTGCACAGGTTTAATAGATATGAAATCATGCTAGGGGATATGGAGGTTGATGATGACGGGACTAATATGGTGTCCAATCTATTTAAAACTTTGGAGAAACAGATGTCATATGAACTGTTAACATGTTGGGATATTTTAACCCTTGAAAAGTACATTTCCCTAAAGTGGATACCCAGGGGGTTAAGATTGAGAAAATATCCCACATTTGCTAGGGGGGACCAGGATTTCGCTAACAGGTGGAATGATGCACTAAATCTAAATGTTGTATGGAGCTGATGGGTCTCATAATTGATTACAAACGACAGGAACTTTCGAATATCAGAGAGGGGATCAAAGAATCACAAATACAGTTAACAGCCCTTGAGAAATCTCCTGATTTCGACAGATTGGACACGAAACTGCAGGAACATCTCTCTAAACTGGAAACTTCAGTCAGTACTCGTAAGAAACGTAAGTTGAAAAGAGACAAGAGAGATTATGATAATGAGATGGTCTACCTGTGGAATAAATCGAAGTCTATTTTTCTATTTTAAGGAGAAAGCAGAACAAGTATAACAACCAAAAATCAGTATCTTTCTCAAGTAGCCCTAGTGATTCAGGAGAGGAAACCTCCTTCTGTACTGAGGATGTCGAGCCTACTTCCTTACGTACTATTAGGGCTAATCCGACTGAATTGGACCTAGATGACTTGGATGCATTAGAAACATCTTGAAAGGCAAAAAACTACAGCGGCCAGGATACGTTTCCAAAACGCAAAAAAGCGAACAAGAAAGATTGGCCCAAATGGAATCATCAGGCGGAAAGAAGACAAGAAGAGGAGGAGGAGGAAGATTCCGTAGGGGGGCACTACCGGTTGAGGATAAATTCGAAAAAGAAGAACAGGACTCACTGAATGTGGTTAACATTTCCTCATTGCCCTTGACCCCATCTCAAGAGAGAGTCCTTAGTAATGGGCTGTCATTTGCACCTACACATCACTTTAGCCTGTTCAATACTCGATTAGATGTTAATAGGTTTGTCAGAAAACTTCCCCTACGCAGACACTTTGGCCCATGTGGAATAGGGACAGCCAGTGACAACAGTCAACAGTTTGAGGTTGGCAGTGAGTGTATTGGGGTAAATCAGAAGGGGTCCCCCAATTTTGATTCCTTTCGAGAATATTGTTGCCTTACGGATTTAAGCTCTTTACAGAGGGGAAAATACAATAGAGTCCCAAGGTCAAAGTAATTACATAGGTCATGTTTTTTTGTCTAAGAAATTACCCTCTAACTTTTATCCTCTACATTCCAGATGCCCCTCTATGGACACGTTCCAAGAATTGGTGGAGGGAGACTTAACCAAATTGAGTTTAGACAGGTCCAGGAGGACCCTTGAAAACATCTCTAGTGAAGAAAGAGCAGCCATAAAATGCTTGAGAGATAACGCAGCTCTCACAATTAGACAAGCAGATAAAGGGGGATGTGTTGTGGTGATGAACACCACGGATTATATATCCGAAGCCGAAAGACAGCTTAGTGATTCCGATACCTACCAAAGGTTACACTCCAATCCACAAAATGAATATATGAGAATCATTGAGCAACTGGTTTCCTATGGGGTGTCTTTGGGGGTGGTGGATCCTCGGGACAAGGAATATTTGGTGAGAACACAACCTATTGTCCCGATCTTCCACCACCTCCCTAAGATACACAAATCTTTGTCTTCCCCAGAGGGTAGACCCATTGTGGCTAGTATAGGGTCAGTCAATGAAGGCCTTTCTGATTGGGTGGATGCTTGCTTGAACCCCCTGGTACCTCAATTGGCATCTTTTATTAGGGATTCCGTGTTGTCTACCGTGAAATGGTTAGACACATACACATGGGTCACTATGGACGTGAAGTCATTGTATTCAATGATACCACATACATTAGGCGTAACTGCCGTCACAGAGATATTGAGGGACGCACAACAATATATGGATGATTTAATTCACTTCACACTTTTAGTTTTCGAATATTTGTTAACACACAATTTCTTTTATTTTGACGGGGGTTTCTACCTTCAGAGACGGGGGACCGCTATGGGGGGCCTCATTTGCCCCTTCCTATGCCAACCTCTATATGGGGTGGTGGGAGCGGTCCCGCGTCTATGGAAGGGAAAACCCCTTTGGTCATCACATAATATGGTATGGCCGCTATATAGACGACCTTCTATTTATATGGGGTGGTCCACAAGAGTTGATTGGTGATTTTCATTCTTATTTAAATGACAATCAACACAATTTAATTTTTTCACTTGAGCACAATAATCTGGAAATTAATTTTCTGGATCTTAATTTAAGAGGTAACCATGTAAGGGGAGACATCGAATCCAATATTTTTCGGAAACCAACGGCAGGCAATACGATACTAAAAGCCAATAGCTGTCATCCTAAGCACACTATTCATAGTATCCCCTATAGCCAGTTTGTCAGGTATAGAAGGAATTGCAGCCAAGATGATACCTTTAACGAACAGTCTCGAATGCTGGGAGATAGACTCCGTAGGCGGGGCTACTCTAAGGAGATTGTAACTACATCATTTGATAAAGCAGGGAGTTCCATAAATAAAAATGGTTCCCGCTCTTACTCTAAACCCAAGCCTAGGACATACGCTACCAAAGAGGAGAATCAAATCCACTTTGTAACGGAATATAGTGAGGAATATAATAAAATCTGTAGCATCATCAGGAAGCATATTCCAGTTTTATACAATGATGCCAAGTTAGCAGAGACTCTGAAGTCGATAGACATCAGATAGGTCTCCAAAAAAGCCCCTACGCTGGGAAAAATCTTGGCACCCAGTTTGGTGACTAAAGGTTCAACTAACATCAACAGCACTTGGCTTTCGGTTAGAGGCACATATAGATGTGGGACAATTCCATGCAAAACATGCACGGTTATCTCCACAGGACCTGACTTTAAATCTAATGTTACTGGGAGAACCTTTCAAAACTATGGCTTTTATAACTGTAACACCAAGCGAGTCATTTATTTACTGGAATGTACATGTTGCGGGAAACAATATGTGGGACGCACATATGCGTGGATCTTAAAATTAGAAACGAGAACACCAAAGGGCTTAAATACTAGATATGATATCACTTACCTATACTGACAAAGGTGAACTATAGGTTGTATCAGTTGAATATGCAGACACCTATTTAGATTTGGGTCGAGTAAAAGGGTAACCCACTAGGATATCTAAGCCTGATCATACAACTACTATATAAGTCAATGGAAGCCCAACCGACAGCTTACGATCGAATCTGACTGTATTCGCACGTACTGATTAAAGATTTCCTTAAGATCAATCTAAAAATATATATACAAAACATCATAAATATAAGAAAACCCCCCCCCTTCTTTCTCCTTTTTCTCCCCTTGACATTCCCACATGAGTGTGCATACACTAATGTATTTATAGATTTATATCTTTTAGCACATTCAAATATAAATATAGCATATAGAAAAAATCTAAATAATAAGATCTAAAGCAAACGATATAGAAGTTGATTTGCTTTAGGATGAATCCTATAGTAAGGATTTAAGTTATTATATTGCTACATTTTAACTCCAATTGATAACTATATGCGACTTCCAAGGCTAGACAATTCCCCTTCTTTCCCCCTTTTTGGTTTTACATATTTGAACAGAGTGTGATTGATTTTATTGATTTGCAAAACATAATAAAGCATAAGAGAAAAAATATATGTATATACTTTTTAGCTGCAAGCACTCTGACTACCAACAGAGGTCGCTAGACGTTGATAGTATATAATGCAGGTGTTTGATCCATTTTGTATGCCTATGATTAAGGGAAGGTGTTCCCGAAACGCGTAAGGTTTATGTATTCTTGCAGTTCTCCACAATAAAAACCTGCTTTTTACCGGAGTGCCGTCCTCCTGTTGGTATGTTACTGTTGGCAGTGGGGACACTGCGGACTGAGCACCCGGCACTACAAAGGAACAGCTAAGTGGTGGTGAGTTGAAGCGGTCCTTTTCGTTTATGAGAGATTTCAATTGTGGTGTGTATCAGTGGATTCGTTTGGCGGTGGTCTGGAATTTCCGAGGGTAGGGCACGTAGCAGATATTTGGTGTGAAATTTTGATCTCTTTGAGTATCGGTGTACGTACTCTCTTGGTTGATCCAGTCTTTGGCTATTTGCATAAGACTAGCCAAGTTGTAATATTTGAATAATGGTAGGTTAAGTCCACCGTTGCTTTTAGGTTGTGCCAGTTTCATGAATGATATCCTGGGTCTTTTACGCTTCCATAGGAAGGCTTGTAGTTTTTTGTTGAGTTTAGTTATGTCGGAGGGTTTTATTATAAGTGGTAACACTTGGACCTTGTAATATAGCCTAGGAAAGGTAATCATTTTGTATAGATTCATTTTGCCAATATAATTGATGGCTAGATTTTCCCAGCTCTTCAGGTCTTGTATTACTTTTTCTATGGTTTCTGTTCTGTTTAGGTTGTACAGCTGCGTTCTATCCGCTGGTATCTTTACTCTCAGATATTTGAAATAGGAAGCGGTCTGTTGGAACATATTAGCTGCCAGTTTTGTATTATTATCAGGAGGGGCTTCCAGCCAGAGTAGTTCCGATTAGTCTAAATTGGCTCTGAAGCCTGAAATGGCCCCAAATTCTCTTATGCGTGGGATGGCTTTGGCCGGATTAGCGACAAATAACCTTATGTCATCCGCGTACGCCGATAGTTTCATTTCTGCAGTGCCTATATTAACACCATTGAAAGTTTGTAATTGATTTAAATTTCGTAGCCATGAGTCCATTGGCAGATTAAAAAGCAACGGAGACAAGGGGCAGCCTTGTTTTGTACCTTTATATATTATGAATGGTTCAGAGTTTATCCCTTGCGTTAAGATAATAGCTTGCGGGGCCTTGGATATTGTTGGAATGAAATTGATGAAGCCGAGGCCGATTTTTGGATTTGATCGAGTCCTGAGCAAGTGCGGCCAGGTGACTCGATCAAAAGCCTTCTCCGCATCTAGGCTAATTGCTGCAGCTGTGTGGCTCGGGAAGTGTCTCTATTTTACCACTGTTGCTATAAGGTTTCTGATGTTTTGAACAGAGTATCTGCCCTGAACAAAGCCGGTTTGCCCAGGGGAGATGACTTTAGGTAAGATCAATTTGAGCCTCTCTGCAAATACTTTGCTCGGGGCTTTGTAGTCCGTGTTTAGCAACGAGATGGGCCTATAAGAAGCAACATTAGTGAGGTCCCTGCCTGGCTTTGGTAATAATATTATTCTGGCCATTTTAAAGTCCTTGGGCATATCTGAAGTGTGAAGCATAGTTTTAAGTGCTTGTGTTAGATGCGGGGTTATTTCCGATCCCTCGGATTTTATAGAACTCGGAGGGAAGTCCCATCAGGGCCCCGGTGCTTTGCCGTTTGCCAGTTTTCTGAGAACCTGATCTATCTCCTCTGGTGTGATGTCTGCGTCTAAGTTTTGTTGGTCAGTTTCGCAAAGTTTAGGAAGGTCTGCCCTCTGTATGAATGTTAGTCCCTGATCCGGGTGATCTTCCTCGGCCGAGTATAGTTTTTGATAGTATTTTGCGAAAGTTGTGTTTATTAATGTGTGATTTGTAGTTAGGCCATTAGGGCCTTGTATCGCCATCCCTCCCATATTTGCATTTCTTTTAGCTTTGCTAAGGGTTGCCAATAGCCTGCCCTGTTTGTTACCTTCTATATAGTATTTTGCTGATGTTATATTAATTCTATGTTGTATTGCCTCCTGCAGCGCTAATTCATAGCTTTCTCTTGTTGTTTGTAATTTCATTTTATTGGGGGCAGTTGGTGTTTTATGATACCTTTTATATGCTTTGGTTGCTTCTCGCTGTAGTGTTGCTAGATGTTGTGTGATTTCCCGTTTACCTTTAGCCATGTATGATATCATATGACCACGTAAAGTTGCCTTGGCCGCCTGCCAGAATAATATGGGAGTTTCAGTGTGTGCTTTATTATCCTCTTTATATTGTGTCCAGGATTCTAGGAGGCTGTCTTTAAATTTCTGAGAATCGGCTAGGAAATTTGGCATTCGCCAGCAGGAGCTGCAGTATTAACGTGGTGTGACATCGCTTCCCGCCTGAGTCTCTCCCTGCTCTGGGCTCAGATGACGGTAGAGAAGGGGGGGGGGGGTGGAAAGAGGAGCAAACTGAGCATGCTCATGCGCGGAGCAAGGAGGTTTAAGCTGAAGGCAGGAAGTCTGATACAGAAGCCCATGAGTACGCAATAGAAGGAAAGAAATGCTGTGATTGTCTTGACAGGGGACTCTGAGCAGCATTACAGGCTTACTTAGTTTGAACCATTCCTTCTCCTTTAAACAGTGCTGTAAAAGGAGCTGTATATTTTGATTCTGCCTATTCTTCTAGTTCCAAAATAGATGATCTTAGTTAGACCTAGGTTTAATAGACACCTGATCATCTACTTATGTTCCACGCGAGAACCAAGAAGGTATACTGTCCCATTTCACGCGCTACACCATAACTAAACGGCTTCGATTTGTTTGCCAAAGAAATAGTCGTCGGTACCGTATCCGCTTTACGCTAGCCCGCGGATCGTACGGCTCAAACTTCTTTTTTCTTTTCTTTTTAAGGGGGACGCCGGGGAGATGGGGTATCCGGGCATCGACGGACTCTTTGGACCCAAGGTATCTAGATTTCTGCTGTCCAGTTAGCGCATTCCAAACTGTTTTGATTTTCTCCAAACAAAGCAGCAAAGTAGTTTGTTTGGAGAAGTCGAAAAAGACCGCCATGGCGGTCAGTTGTGAGGCTAAAAGTTGTTTGTTTATTTCATCGGTGTTTTTTCTTTTTTACAGGGCCCTCCGGGCGATGTCGGATTTAAGGGCATTCAGGGACCAAAAGGACCTTTAGGATTAACGGTGAGTGCGGGTGTCTTTCGATCTGGCTACTTGTAATATGCGGCGGCGATAATACGGCGACCATTGGGCAGTTAGGAGACATTCACCTACAAAACCCAAAGGCATCTTGTTGTAAAATGCAAGCGAATATTGGCCAAAATTGGTTGCTATGGACAACATGGCAGGTGAGGTTGGTGTTCAATGCTAAAGGGGTTGTTGACCTTCTGACACTTTATTCCGTTGAGTTGGTTTCAGATCATTCACCAGAAAGAAAGACTTTTTACAATGACTTTTTATTGACTATGTGTGACTGTTTTCCTTATACTGAAGAGTAAAGTGTGCATTTTTCATCTTCTAAAGCAGCTCTGGGAAATGGGGGGGGGGGGGGTTGGCGACCTTCTAAATTGATCTCAAGTCATTGAGTGGCTACATTTCTTACGTCAGTCCCTGAGCAGAATACCTGGGTTTCATTAAAGAGCATATATTTTCTCAATGGATCAAACCCTGTTAAATAATGTAAAATGTTTAGAGTCCCCCCCCCCCAAGGATAAGGTCTATTTTATCACAATTAAAGCATTAAAAATGTGGAAGGATAATGGAAAATGGAAGAAATACCTACCTCCCAACTGTGCCGTTTTTTTGGCGGGACAGTCCCGATTTTGACAGCTCAACCCGCAGTCCTGGGTTTGTTACTGAAATGTGCCGACTTTCTCTTTGATCTTCTGCACTGAACAGCCAGAAAAAAATAGAAGGTTTCTAACTGAATAGATACTTAGATTCTTTTGTAACAGTTGAAGCTAAGCAGGTTTAAAGGAGAAGGAAATGTGAAAAATGAATAGGACTAAAACTGCCATGTTTTATATACTGAACATAATGCACGAGGCTAAAGTTTCAGCTTGTCAATAGCAGCAATGATTCAGGACTTCAAACTTGTCACAGGGGGTCACCATCTTGGAAAGTGTCTGTGACACTCACATGCTCGGCGGGCTCTGAGCAGCTGTTGAGAAGCTAAGCTTAGGGCTCGTCACTAATTATCCAGCAGAAAATGAGGTTGGTCTGTTCTATAAACTGATGCTACAGGGCTGATGATTCATTTCTGATGCTAATTGCACTGGTTTCTCTGTATTAATTAGTCTTATATGGAGACATTTCTATTCTATGTGTACTGTATATTGTGAGTGGGCTCCTAAGCTCAGTAAGTGATGGCAGCACAGAGCATGTGCAGTGAATCAGCAGAAAAGAAGATGGGGAGCTACTGGGGCATCTTTGGAGACAGATCTTTACTGCTAAAGGGCTGCGGTTGCCTTGGCTGGTCCAGAAGCACAAACCATAATGTGCAACATTTCTAGCTACTTCTTTAGTTTAAATGTCCCTGTCCTTTAAAGGCCAATTCACCTTCATTAGGAATACTGTCATAACACATAAAAAGTGTGGAAATGTGTTGAAAATGTCATAACTGACAAATGGTCTAAAATGGACATGGTAATTGAGGGGGGGGGGGGTGTGGTCCAAACTTTTTGTCCCTCTTTTGATTTGGCAAATTTTGGGAGGTCTGGAAATGTTTTTTTTTGTTTTTTTTTTAATCCTTTTTGGGTGAAAAACATCTGTATTAGTTTGAAAACTGTGCTCAGCCCTCTCCCTTTATAACTGCCTGTGCGGGAGTTTTTGGTATTAGGGCAGGACTCCACGGAGATTCTGGCGCAATCCGAGGCGCCGCTGAACAACTCGGGCGTCACGTCGGATGGGACCGAAATAAGGTAAGTCCTTCTATTGTCGGATCGTGCGGCATTGTTGACGCGACACGACCGTCGGATGCAGATGCAGCGTGCGGTAGACGATAGAATGACTTACTTTATTTCCTTCACAACGCCTGAGTTTTTGCGCGGCGTGTTGGATTGGGCCGGAATTGTCCGCGGAGTCCTGCCCTTAGGCTCTGGAGCTGCCGGCACCCCCCTGCCTAAATGACAGAGCAGCAGCCAATGAGGGAGGAGTGGGTGTGTTTGTGATGTCCCAGTCAGTCCTTCCTGCAAAACTGGGATGACCCTTCCTGCTTGTTTTCCCTTCCCTGAACCCCCCTTCACTTTTTGTTTGTTTTTTTTTCTCTGCTCTGTTCTCCTGCTCCCTTCACTGTTTGATCCTTCAAAATTGTTGGCTAAATCAAACAATCTGCTCCTAAAAGTATAGTATTTATTTTCTGGGGGGGGGGGGCAATGTATATTATGAGTTTTGGTAAATCTCATAGTCATTTTCTATCCAGCATTATGTTGTATTCCAAAAAGCAATCGCCAGCTTTTGGTTTTTCTTTGTCACTTCCCACATCTTTTGTTATTATATGTTACTCAATTGCAGAACATTGGCTGCATTTATTCCTTTGCAACTCCCTGCACCTGATTGTAAATTTAGAATAGCTGAAATGATTCATTTGCAACTCACTGCAATTAAACTGAAACGGTTGGCTTTATTCCCTGGCAAGTCCCTGCGCCCCATCCTGTTTGGTTATGTGGGAAACTCACCTACAGAGTAAATCTAATTGTGTTGTTGTGTCATTGAATGGAGATACAGGGAGTTGCACAGTGTAGAAGAATGTAGCATGGGGTATTGATTGTGTCCATTTGTGACCGATGCCTGTTTGCTTTTGAAAACAGGATTATACTTTAGGGGTTTAAATGTAAGAAAAGACAAGTTTCATTTTTTACACTTTGTATTAACCTTGACATTTATGAAAGATTTGAATCTTTCAAGTCTATTGTTATAAGCGAATGATGGGGCGGCGGCATAAGACGGCTATGTGCAGCCTGGGAACCCGCAGGACAGAGGGGAGGGAGTTCAGCCTGTCAGTCAGTGCTGTGATCACTTCCTGCGAGACATTGAATAGACACGCCCACTCTTCATTTCAGCCCAAACTCAAAGCACAAAGGATCTCTCTGAAGCTCTAAACAGTTGAAGGAGGTAAAAAGCTTTTCCAAGTTTCTTCTTTGTGTGTCATGGTTTGGGTCGCCATCTCATCTCTTTAAACCCTGACACATATGGAATCCACAGCCTGCAAGGTTAACGAGTCATCGATGTAGACGCATGCTGCAGACTCAAGGGATTTCTTTGCAGCCGTGCATCTCAATGAATTGCTAACGAGTGTCGCAGCTTGTAGATTCCATGTGCGTTGGGTTTTGAAAGGGGTGAGGCGGCAGCCTTAATCATGACAAGGAATGAGGAGTAAAACCAAAGGGGAAAAAAAAATGAGGGAGTTGGCAGACTTAAACAACAGAGATAGGGATATTGTTTTTTAAAAGTTTTTGAAAAGTTGATTTTGGTGAAAAAGACTAAAAATGTCAAGCCATTGTAAAGGGTCTTTATTTTTGTTCAATTGTTTGAAAACAATTGAACTGAAAAAAAAGTGTTTGGAAGGTGAAGAAACCCTTTAAATGAACGTGTCTTTATAGTCCACAGAGGGAGAAGGTTTTTTATGTGTCTAAAAATAATAGAATGAAAAAAAAAAAGGCTAATGTGTCATCTGATCAATTTGCCTTCCATTTTTTTGGCCCCAGGGTATGTAAAGTGTCAATTATTTAGTTTGTAAAGAAACGTTTCTCGATTGTGTTATTTTTGCAAGGGTTAAGGTGACTCACGTGTGTCTCGTTGAATTGAGGGGGTTTGCTGGCAGCAGCTGTGTTTTTCACAGCGGGAAGCAGTTTTGGTTAACGATTTTGTTTGCAACTTGTAGGGAAAAGAAGGCGCTGCAGGATTTACGGGTATGGTGGGACCCACTGGAAAGCCTGTAAGTATTGTGCTGACGGAGTTTGGGCTATTTTGTATTTGTAAATAAATAGCTAATGGATGATTCATAGGATGCATGTATGGAAGGGGATTGGAGGTTGTCATTGGATTGAAGGTGACTTTAGTTAGCCTTTGAAAAATGTCACATCTAAACTGGTGTAAAGTGATTTTGATGTAACTGCTTCTAGGACTTTCTGATGTGGTTTTTTTTTTAACATGGGGGGGAAGGCAAAAGGGAAGTGGTGACGGTGGTTGTTGCTTGGTGGGGAATAGTTGGGCGGGCTGCTAGTCTGACTAACATTGACTAGTTTTTTTCTCAATTGTACTTTTGGGTTGAAGTTGCTTCAAGGAGGTAGTATTTGGAAAAAGCAAATTGAATGTAAGCTTTTGCCTACTGAAGTCACTCTTTAAAAGTCAATTCATTATCTATTTTTTGAGTGTTTGTAAAAAATGTTTATGTTGACTATCCATCTCCTTTTTATTTTGTCTTCCTGCAGAGTTGGTGTCGGATAGTCACGTTGGATGTCGGGCGTGAGATTGACGGTTGGATCCAATATATCTTTGAGTTAGAGTTTCATTTTGCCAATAAGATGTATTTGAGGTGGCTTGATTAAAATGCACCTTTCTGCATGTGGGATTTGTGTCGTTTTGATTTTGTTTGTAGCTGAATCAGTTAATGGAGTGCGTTGTCATCTAGTTGGTAGGAAAGGAAGAGGCTCCCTCTAAGATATATTGGATCTAAGTGTGAATGATTATCTGACAACCAACTGCCGCATGAAGACAGAATGAAGAGAAACAGATGGGGAGGGTGGGATAGTGAACATCAACTTGGCGGCTGGTGCGTGATTGTTTCCTCGTAAGGGAGGCGTTTGTACACGATGCCGTCTAGTTGGCTTCATAGGGATGTCATGGTTTGTGCGTAACAGGCTTCTTGTGTTTGTTTTAGGGGCCGGTGGGAGACAGAGGAAGTCAAGGGGACGATGTAAGTTGATCTGTCTTTGTATTTGATGGTTGAAGAATTGGTTAAGTGGGTTGAATTTGAGCATTTCTTTATTTGTCCCTTTTCCCTCTAGGGAATGTCGGGTCCTCGGGTAAGTCTTCATTTGAAATGTCTTGTGGGACTTGCTGATAATGTAAGATGGGATGGTTGCGATGATATGTTATTGATTTGTTTTGTTTGTTTGTTTGTAGGGTCCTCCCGGTCCAAGGGGAAAGGCTGGTCCGCCGGTAGGAATAATTCTACTTGAAGCTTCTACAAATGAGTGTTGCTTGCAGATTCCAATGAAAGGGATTGAGTTATGGGAGAAAATGGATCTGACTTTTTGCTTTTTTTTTAAAGATGAAGTTGATTTTTGTATATTTAATTTTGATGTGTGATGTGTGGGTAGATTTATACATTAGTAATAAAATATGGGGTTGAATTTTTGTATTAAATCTGTTTGAGTTTGTACGAGTCTTGAAGCTTGGTGAGCACCAATCAAATATTTGGTCATTATTTGATGCTTTTTTGTTGTTTGAAATAAAGACTATTTTGCTTTTCTGAAACATTGGCTAGTGAAATTTGTGAATGATTTTCTTGAGAATGCAGATGATTTAACTCCTATGGGTTGTTGTGAAAGAAGTCAAAACCTAGTGTTAAATGAGTGTAAGAAATGTGGATCTTTACAGAGTGCAATGATTTGTTGCCAAATCATTGGATTTATGAGTCCATTGAATCTAAGTAGTAGGTGTGGGAAAAGTGAAGGTCCAACACTTTGAATTTGGCTCCGTCTGGGTTATGGGAAATAGATGTTAAAGATTTGGGGCTTGGTTTGTTAGTCTTTTTCTTCAAAATGGATCAGAGAAAATGTGAATTGGTTCAAGTTCCTTTGGTTTTCCTGGGAGGAGTAAGTTCTTTTCCAAATCAAACTTTAAATGAAATGAAGGGTGAAAGTTTGATTTTTTGGTGAAGTGAAATCTAGTTTACAGCTGCTAATAGGAAATTTGTGTTGTTAATTTGTCTGTAGTCTTTGACTAGCAGATGTTTTGTCTTTTTGAAGTTCATTTTGTTGGCAAGAAGCAATAATAGTGATCATTGACTAGAACTTGGTCATTCTTGTGGGATGATCCAGTTGATTGTAGTTTTCCAAATCATGTTGTTTGGGTTTGTTCTATGTTTTGTTTAGCGGTTCATCTGGCATGGCAACAAATAGGAATCATCGGTGAGTGTTATTTGGTTGAACCTGTTTAATTGTTTAGGTGGAGTCATCAATGAAAGATTCAAATGTCCAAAAAAGAAATTCAGTTTTTTTTGGGGGATTCTATAGTGATGTGATGATCTTGAATGGAGTGATATCATCTTTCTTGATCTTGGCAATCCAGCAGCAGAACAATGGGGAGGGAACCGTAGAACTTGTGTGTGTTGTAAGAAGAGTTTGGATTAGTAAAGAAGACCTGGTTTATTGTGACAAGAATCTCATTTTTGGTTGATGTCTAAATACTGCACCCTATTGATTGTAAGTGAATTGATAGAGGAAAAGGAGTATGTGGTCTATCATGTGAACACAGAGCGGTGGAACTTTGGTTGAGCTGATGGTATTCTTTTGTAAGCTGTTCATTGATTTTGCCATGAGACCAATGTAACATTCTTTGTGTATGCGTGTGGTCTTGTTCAAAGGTCTGACTTTTCCAGAGGGAAGTCAAACAATTCACTTGTTTTGCTTGATGGATTGAAGATAAGGTTGAGTTGTTTTCCACTTTTCAAGTGTCATTTTTTGTGAAAGTAAAGTCAGAGACAAGTTTGTTTTTGTAATCAAGTTGGATTTCTTTATTGGCTGTGAAAAAAAGGCTTTGTTAACAAATGTAACATGTCAAGGTTTTAATAGTCAAATGTAAGGGTAAAAATCAAATGGATTGTTTCTGTGTTTGGTGTATGTGATGTTTCAAAACACAGGAGTTAAGTTGGATGGAAAAGAAGGTAAGGACTTCAAATGTGGCACTGTGTTGTAGTGTTTATCCAACACAAAATGATTGTCAGATGCAGACATTTTGTCTGCATCTGACGGTCATGTTGGATAAATGCTACAACGTTGTGCTACATTTGGATTTCTTACCTTTTTTGACATTTAACTTTGTCTTACCTTTGTGTGGGTGGGTTGTGTAGAAGTGTGCAGGTGTTTTGAATTTAAAGGAACAGTAAGTTTAAAAAGTGAAAGGTTTGAAAGGAATGCAAACTTGATGTATTGTTGCTTTGTTTAAATAGATAGATGTAGAAGTTTGGAAATGTGTTGTTGTTGAAATGTTTTGTAATATGGTGTTAACAAGACTTTTTCAATGACTTTTCTTTGTTTCCAGGGCCCTTTGGTGATCCTCGATTCCTACGTAAGTAAAAGTTGTTTGTTGTGTTGAAGGGTTTGTGTGAAATGAGAGGAGTGAATTGGAAATGGTTGGAAAGTGTGTGCAAAGTAGAACCACACCCAGAGTGTTTGAAGGGTTACGAGTGAAGATTTCTTACCTTTGAAGATAGCGGGGTGGCCTGCTGGTCTTCCTGCCTGTGTCTAACTGCCTTGTGGTAACTGCCCGGCACTTGGCCAACCGTGGCACTTAGACCCACACCTGACACGTGCCTACACCCCTGACACAAGTGCCTTCCCCACAGCTCCATTTATAGCAACATGATTGTCAACAGCTGAGTACTCTTCAAACAATTAACCAATAGACAAACAAGACACTTGGCGGTGCAACTTGCTAACCAATCCAAACATGTCTTCTTGAAAAGAGGTGGCTTGAACTCAAGTCCAACCCAGCAAGCTTATTTAATTGCAAAATTGAAACCAACCCCACCCTCATTGACTTGAACTCATCTCCAAAATCATACTACAACTTAACCAAGCCTCCCAAATCTTTGTCTTTCAGAAACAACAAGACTTTGCTGCATCTTACCAAGCCATCATGGACTCAAGTCAAACAGTATGTCTTGAAGAAATCAATCCTATTCCGCTATTCCTCCCACCCTACCAAAACAATTGTTGCACAGCATAATTCAAACAAATAACCTCCTCACACACACCTCTTGAACAATTCACTAACAAGTTTGAACATTTAATGTTTCCAATGAAATCCATTGAAACATTTCAAGCAAACCCCAAATAAAGCAATCACTTGCAATCATTCCAATCCAACCATTTGAACCCAAAATGAATAGCAACTAAATGACCAACTAAATGAATCAAATTGTCCTGCAATTCAACAACATATCCCCAACATTGACAATTGACTTTTAAACTCCCTTTCTCCACCAATCCAAAAAGATCTATTAACTTGTAAGAGCGATCTAATTAACAATTTCAACAATCTAATTAACAAAAGATTCTTTCAACTCTACCAAACACACAATAACAACAATACAAACTATCATGACACCAATAACAAAGCATACAAAAAACAAAAGCTAATTTGCCTAAATAACCTTGAAATTCAACAATCCAACTAGTCCAAGCAAAAGGGTGTTAACAATTGAACCAGCAATCTCTATTTAACAATCAACAATTAACAAAGGAAGCCCCAATTTTGCACATGCAATGATTCCATTGCATTCCATACAACTCAATACTACTTCACTCCAAATCTTTGTGCAAAAAACACAACAATACTCCAATACTCGTAAATAAATGCAACCATACCACTGTTCTGTTTTGAGTCAATGATTCTGCAAACTAACAAACAAATCCACACTTATGTATAAAACTCAAAGTCAAAATAATTACATATAAACCATCTTAAATTCTAACTACACCTTACAAACACAATATCCCTAAGATATTATTATCACCTATTAAATCATCCAGAATACAACAAACAATCTCAAACAAAGAAATAGCAACTCGAAAATAATGACACTACACACAATATCATCAAACAACAAAGAAGAAGCTTGCCAATATCTGCAATCAGAAATACCCATAGAATAGACAAAAACAAGGAATATCTTAATGAATTCTGCTGTCATTTCTATCACAGAACTCACTAAAACTTGGGTACTATAATAAACAAAGTACTCACTGTTGCAAAATAGGAGGAAATTAGAAGTGACCTCAGAGTTGCATGACCTGTATAAAAACACGAGGCCTTCGGCCTCGTGTTTGTAGATAGTCCCGAAAGTCATCAGTAACTTAGAATAGCCTTGTATTTTACAATATTATTAGATCGACATTCCTTAGCTGCACATTATAATAGAAGACACAATCAAATGAAACCCCAAATCAATAGCAAAATGGTCAACTACCATCCATACTTCTGGGATGCTCCAACCATGATACCAAAGAAAAAGAAACACAAATCAATGACCAAAGAAAAAGAAGTCAAAACCATACTCCACTACAGAAGACACTGTAGAAACTATTTCTCCAAAAGAACCTAACCCTATCACAAAGACCAAACAAATGGAAGAATCCAAAAACAATGCACAAAATCAAATCCAAGCTAAAGTCCAACCATTGCATCTTCCAACTCCATTCTACTAATCCTCAAAAACACTTTGGCATTTTTGCTGTTAAAAAGAGTGAGTCCAGTCAGAGCAACATCAGCAGCAAATTTTGAGCTCAAACCCCCATCATAGTAGCACCATTCAGCAAGTTATGCTCACACAGCAATAACAGTCATCCAGGCAAACCAATTCAACACACTATCTTTTGCAAAGTCACAAAAGCATATTTGAATGGAGAAGAAAAGATTCCAGTTGAGCAGGAAAGATAACATACATGACACATGGTAGACAAATTGAGAAAGTATGGAATTGGCCAATTAGGAAAAGAAACAGATCAGAATCATGTCTTAGTTGAAGAATCAGACATCCCTTAAGATTTACAAAACACAAAAATTGGCACAGCACACAACTTTACAAAGAATCAAATCAACAGCCTAAAAAGTAGATCCACTTACTCGCCACTCCCAAAGGATAGAAAGCACACAAAAGCCTGCAAAGGATAGTCAATAGGTCATCCATTGAAAGAGTGTCTTGACACTTCTTTTCTTTGGGAAATGACCAACAACATTTGGAGCACAAACAGTTGTGCACAAAGGGAGCAGACAAAGTCAAACAAAATTGTTAAGAAGAAAAGCAAACTAGAGTCCCACATTGGTACTGAGACCCACACAATAGCCTCCAGTTGGACAACTTTTGGGCACTCAAAAGCCAAAAGGTCCACATAGTCCACAGGTAACCTCTCTGGATACCAGACTAGGTTGCGCAACAATTCACTCCTGAATTTATCCTATAGGGTCACTTCCAATGAAAAGTGACAGCACTTGCCACTTGTCTGAGTGGCGGAGCATAGCAGGGTGGCGGCTGCCAGTCTGCAGGTCCAGGTCAAGTACGCATCTGCCCGACAAAACCAAACGAGAGCTCCGCAAGTCCCATTCCAAGTGCAATCGACAGCACTAACCATCAAGCGCACGTTGGCCCATCTTTGGAAAACTTTTGGAGGAGCAGTAGGCCAAGGTTAAAGCACTTTGGCTGCGCCGCATTTCATTAGGTCAGAAACCAGCACGCCGTCGTACACAAAGGTCGCCACATTAGCACAGGGATGGCCCAAAATCGGACAAGAAAGACAAACAAAGAAAGGAAGATGTTTAACAAATCAAACGCTTGCAAGCCACAGTAACAACGTATTTGGAAAGAACAGGAGGCAAGGAGACAAATACTTGAAGTTGAGAAGATTGCAATCGTAGAGGTGAAACCAAGACATCATCCAATTGAGGATTGCGCACCATCCCCTAAATAGAAAATGCAGACACTTACGCTTAATATGATAGGGGACAATCTTGGTGCAAACAAACCCCAAAAATGAATAGACCCAACTTGAGAGACAGCAGGGTTGACATAGAGGTTGTGCAACTTTGACATCACTTTTAGTATCATGTAGAAAGTGACATTCTAAGACAAGTTGCAAACAGTTTTCTTTTTTTCAAAGTCAACGTCTTAGAGTTATTTCGCCCTTTATTCAGCATCTCTTCAATTTGCATCTTAACCAATCTGCTAAGTAGAATCCAAATGAGGCCAGCAACCATACATTGATTGAAATAAAACACTGGAATAGGAATAGGAGACACTTTGAGTCCTTCAAAGGAACAACACATTTGGAGCCTTAGAGAGCATTTGTTTTTTAAGAAAGGAGTCGGTGGTATCCGTTTGAAAGCTGCAACAAGTCAGAAGAAAAAAGCAAACCACTAGAAAAAGAATGAAAAACAACTGAAAAGTGTGAACCGCACCTTTAAAATGAACAGGTGGATTAAAGTCCCCTAATACGACAGATAGGCCATCAAAGAAAATGAAATAAGTTTGCCAAGCGGCAAAGTTGTTCCAGAAGAGGAGTCCGGGAGGTCCAAATATCATAGCAACGAAAAGCCGGACAGGAGAAAAGAGACTAATGAAGAGAGCCTCCAATAAGGACAATCGCACAAAAAGATCAAGTGTAACCACTTTAAAAAGGACAGCAGAGATAAAAACGTCATCCTACCCCAGCTCAGTTTCCAGGTCTCTGGAAGTAGAAGTAAGGCGTAGACCCCCGTAAGGACAGGGCGACGCGTGAAGCTGTTTTCGGTCAAAGCAAACCAGCTTTCGCCAAATAGGCCACGCAGGGGTGCAGGGACCAAGAAAGTTTGCCAATACTTATTTGAAACACAATAAGCTACCAGTGTTCTATTTTGGTTTCAAAGCTTGCAGTAAACGCCATTCAACAGAAAGAATTGCTCACTTCTCTCGGTAAGATTGTTGCAAACAAATGAGGCCATTCCAGAGAGCGCACGCAAGAACCGCTTGCTTCTTGGCTAGAAACAAAAGAGAATCCAATCAAACTGCCGCCTTTCATGAAACTGGCACATCCTGCTCAGCCAGGCCAAAGTTAGGAAATATATCCCACCAATAAATCCATTTAGCACCGTTAAAAACTATTTACAAACTCACCCACCACTTGCTTTACAAAAGAGAAAAATGAAAACTTTGATAAAAAAGATAAAATAAGATAAAAAAAAGGACATTTTACACGTCATTAGGAACAAAAAAATCACACGTAAAAAATACAGTCATTGGAAAAAGTCTTTATTTGTAATGAAAAGAAATCAACAGAAAACAGTGTGGCAAAATCAACAAACCCTTTCAGCCCAGCAACAGACCAAAAAAAGAAACAAAACCAAAGAAAAATGACATTATTGAACAAAATCCCCATCGACATGATGCAAAAGTGAATTTTCAAGTCACGTACCCCATCAAATGGAAGACGTCGATTGGATTGCAAAATTGTTCCAATAAACTTACATTTCTACCAACCCAAACCATTCCAATTCACTTCTACCCTCGACATTTCCCATCCTATCAAAAGAGGTCAACCGCACACTAGACATTATCTACTTACGTAGTAAAATGGCCAGAGTCCGCCATTGTTAGCTTTCGGCATTTGCTGACATCGACCTTTACGATCACACGCAATCGTCTACTTTATACATCTTTTCAAAGGGCTTGTTCACCTTCCAAAATCTTCTTTTACTACAATGGCTTTCAGACCTGGAAATAAACACTTGAAGGAATCGCTTTCCATTTTTGAACACTTTTCAAAAATCTAAGTTGGACTGTCTCCAGTGTTTGACAATTTAACAACATTTACTGGATGCAGGATCTAAGGCAGAGGTCAGCAACCTGTACTATCAAAAGAGCCATTTTGCCCCCTCTTCCACTAAAGAAAAAGAGTCTAGAGCCACAAAACAGAACACAGCTTAGAAACTTTGAAAAGTGCAACCTTTTTTTCAACGTTGGCTGTAACAACAATAGAATACAACAAACAGAAGTGCAGTGTGTAGGCGTAGGCCTACTTTGAAATCAATAAAACCCTAAATAGCCCTATTAAATGCTAGTCTTGTAATCTGTTTAATGTGACTTCAGCTTGTGAAACTCCATGGCCATCTTCCCTCTCTTGTCTTGAGCATGTGACTGCCGTAAGGTTCAACCAGGGAGATCCCCTTGCACGTTTCTTTGCAGAAATGCAACGTTTCAGCCTATACCCCTTTGTCTGCAAAGAAACAGGCAAGGGGATCTCCCTGCTTGAACCTGCCATGAGTGCCAGAGTATTCTTGTCATTGATTGCTTGGGAAGTCGCCATATTATTCAATGACTGTGGTAAGTCTTACTGCGGCACGGTCTCGCCTGTCACTCCTGAGACGTCTATACACCCCTTGCGCCCGCTGGCGGCTACGTGAGGTTTGCCACCAAAGTAAGCTAACCGTTAACTTACCGCGGTCACATGCTCAAGAAGCCACCGAACATGCGCCAGGGCCGTATTGAAGAAATAACAAGCAAAGCCAAAAGACTGTGCCGCAGCAATCGGGACAAAGAGCCGCCGATGGCCTACCCCTGATCTAAGGTATATTAGCAACAATTGCATCCATTCAAACAGCTACCATAAAGAAACCCAAGAATTCTGCTCAGTAAACCTTAAAAGATAAAAAATGCATCAACTAAATAGACCCATTTCAAACACTTCTGTCCTCCCCCCCCCTCCAAAAACTGCTTTCGAAAGGTCCAAAATTAGACTTTAGAAACCAGCTAAACTACAAAAATAGGTGCCCCTTTAAGCCAGCAATAAACAAACCCCAAAAAAATCAAGACAAAGAACATTTTATTTTACAACACCGCTGTCAAAATGATGCAAATAGTTACATTTCAAGTAAAGTATACACAAAAGCCATCCATCTCTTCCAAATGATATCCTTAGAAACGGTGAGTAGCGATGTCGTTCTTGTCACAAGACTCGCTGAAAAGTGTGTTTCATCATAAATCAAATAGCCCCTGTTGACAAATAGGAGGAGATTCAAATGAACTTCAAAATTCCATGACCTAGATAAAGACACCCAGCCTGCGGCCTCGTGTTTTTCCATAGTCACCAAATTCCTCGGTAACTTACAATATCCTTAGCGTTTACAAGAGGGGGTACTTTAACCGCTATCTAAAACACTAGAGCCATCAATATCCTGTAAATGATAGAGTGAATAAAGTACCCCCTCTTGTAAAATAGAAGGATGTCAGAAGTTACCGAGGAGTTTCGCAACCGTACAAAAACTCAAGGCCAAAGGCCCAGCGTTTTTAGACAGGTCGCGGAACTCCCAGCTAACTTCTAACATCGTCCCATTTTGCAACAACTCGCCCTTTATAACTGATGACATCAGAACTCAGTGTTTAGAAATGAGATCATTTATAAGATATTCCTGCCTTTTGGGTATCAGAAGGATATTAGAAGTTACCGAGGAGTTTCGTGACCGTAGAAAAACACAAGGCCAAAGGCCAAGCGTTTTTAGACAGGTCGCAGAACTCCGAGGTCACTTGTAACATCCTTTGATTTTGCAACTGGGGGTACTTGATTTATTAGAATACACAAGTTTCAGTGAGTCATGGGACAGAAATGACATCACAACTCGCCTTTTCTAACAGATGACATCACAACTCACCCTATCATTCACAGGATACGAAGGACTTTTGTGTATTCTAGGCTTACAAACTTTGCTTAGCCATGTCATCGGTTAGAACGGCAGCTTAGCGACGTCATTTCGGTCACAGGACTCGCTTCAACTTGTGCATTAGAATAAAGAAAGTGAGAAGATCAGAAGGAACCTCAGAGTTCCGCCACCTGGATAAAAACACGCGTAACTCCTCCGTCACTTAGAATCTCCTTTACCCTACACTAGAGCCCTCGATATCTCGTCAATGATATCCTTCGAAACGGTCACTAGCGATGTCATCCGTTCAAAAAAAAAAGGACCAATGTCCTTTTTAGCACATGACTCTACAAAACTGGTGTCCTGGAAGAAAGTACCCCTTGATGCAAAATAGAAGGAGATTCCAAGTCACCTCAAAGTTCCACCATCTGTAGAAAAACACTCGGCCTCGGGTGTTTCTACGGTCACGGAACTCCTCGCCGACTTCAAATATCCTTATCGTTTACAATACAGGCCACTTTATTCACTCAATATTGGACAAGAGAGAGTACTTTATTCACTGTATAATACAATGATCTATCTATATTCCAAGATTTTATTCCCCCTCCAAACACTTTTTTTTGCACTTCCCTTGATTTCACAAACGTTCCATTTTTTCAATACTTTTTCCAAAACCAAACTTTACCTGGTCAAGAACTGGTCTCTGGTGTTTCCAGTCTGGCGGCTCAATCATTCAGATGCACGTTCCAAACGGTTCCAGTTTTGAAACATTTAGTGCATTTTTTTCAAAGCATCTCTGAAATAGGAGCAACTATTGGAAGGAAATTCATGGATTCAAAACAGTCGCCCAGAGAAATTCACTGGAAAAAGTCTGTCTTTCAAAAAATGTGGAAAGTCAACAACCCCTTGAAGCCCAGCAATAAACCAACAAAAATGACACGGGAAGCGTAGACAGCACAAAGTTAAGACTCAAGTCAAATAACAGACGCAAATTGTACGGAGGTGGAGAGAAAAGGCCGCAGCTGATTTATTGTTCAAATTCCCAATTAAATGACATTTACTTGAAGATGCTGTTAGCTAACCAAAAAGAATGCTAACAGGAGCTTCATACACTAGCCATAAAAAACAGAGCTGCCACAGCTCTTTTTTAGTCATTTAAAGCATTTGTTTTAATTCATTTATTTATTTAGACTTCATTTCACATAAATAAAATAATAAGGGAGGGAGGGTGGGTGGGTTGGTTCCGACACCTCTAAACACACAGGCTGTCCAACGCAGAATGCCGGAGACCTGCTCCTTTGATACCCACACAGCCAGGGCCGGACTGGGAGTAAAAAGCAGCCCTGGCAACAACAAAAAAAAAACCAGCCCACACATAAATGCGTGATAGTCTTTTACTTATACACATTCATATTTTTTTATAGATATATATATATCTCCACACATACATTGGGTTAAAACTGCAATAAATGATATGGTCCAAAAACAACTCGTCAGTGACTAATATCATTATCATTTATAGTAGGGGGTACATTATTCCTTAGAATACATGAGTGATACTCAGAGTTCCCTGTAGAACTCAGCCTGCAGCCTTGTGCCTTTATACGGTCACAGATCCCCTCGGTGACTTCGAATATCCTTATCTTTTACAGTAGGGGGTACATTATCCCTTAGAATCCAAGAGTTCCATGTTCCAGGCCAGCATCCTTAATTGAACCAGTAACCAGTAAGTCAAAGTAGATCACATTCACTGCCATCCCAGAATTGAGCTCCCTGCTCTGTGCTGCACTTACCTACACTATCCCCCTGTACCCTGATATATACCTCCCATCCCCCCATATACACTCTGTGCTGCACTTACCTACACTATCCCCCCTTTCCTTGTGCTAGTGCTGCAAATCCACTTTCTCAAACGTCCCTTGGCAGCACAGGTACCAAAGGGTTAATGTCCTCTTCCCTCTAGGAGGCAGGATGACAGGAAAAAAAACGGCAGGGCTGCTCCTCCTCCTCTTCCCGACATTAGCCCATCCCACTTTAGTTTTTTGTCATCCTGCTTCCAAGGAGGTAGCTAATATATTTTTGGCCTTTCTTTTTCAAGAAATATCACTTGGACGGGGTATGCTATTGCGCTACCCTCACTATTTCTACACGTTTGGTTTGGTGTGCGAGTGGAGCAGGCTTTTACGCTGCCATACACTTGTGTGTCAGGCCTCACTAAACTCAGGGAGGCGAGCGCTTACAGACACAGCACACACCAGGGCAAGGTATGCGGGGGCCCTACCATATTCCCTATGGAGTGACACGATCCTCTTTCCAACGGCATGCTTCTGCGCTGCTACAGTCAAAATCACGGGAAGGCATGCTTTCGCGCTGTTCTAGGCACAGGCAGTACAGGCATGCTCTTGCGCTGCCACAGTCAAGCAAACGGTCGCATGGTTAGACCGATGGTTACAAGAGGAAGTCAAGGGGACTTGCGCACGCATTGCGTGACGACGTCACGGCCAAACGGTTTTGCACTTTTTCCATTGTCGCATAGCGCATTGCTGCGCAACAAAGAGGGCTCTGTTTTCAGCTCTACTCTCTGCCAACATTACCCTGACCCTCCTGACTAACAAGGTAATCTTTTCTGCTTTACCTCTGGGGCTTTTTGGTTGCAATCTCCTTCTTGCCTAGTGCCTTTACTAACATAGTGCCTTGCCATTATGGAAGGGGAGACTAATTCCTCACTGGGTCCCAGCCAAATGGGGGAACCAATTCAGCTGCCCTACAAAAAGACCCAGAATAAACTCTTCTCCTCCAGAAAGTAGTCCACCGCCACCAGAAATGCCAGACTGCCTCAAGGACTTTCAAAAATCTTTTTTGGGGATGACTTCATCCATTGAAAAGCTGCCGACCGCTGCTATGCAAAAGCAAAAGCCTTCTAATACTGCTTTACATACGGCTCACCCGAGTACTTCAGAAACATGTCCCGAGTCTTCGGAAGAGGATCCATCCTTAGATCCTAATGATTCGGATTCGGATCAGTTAGACACAGCACTGTTGGCTGATAGGTTTGTCACTTTAGACTTACAAGAGGAAACAAAGGAGGTTAAAACCCTGGACAAACTTTTGGCCTCAGTTTCTAAGCCACAGAGACATTTCCCTGTCCACAAAACAGTTCAACAAGTGAATGGAAATACAATCTCACGTGTCCGTGATATGAAATGAATGGAAGAAATGACAGCCAAACATCACGGATCCTTACCTAAACACGACAAGGTTTGGTCAAAATGGGCCTATTATGTGTCTCAAGCACATGTGCAGGAAGGGGGGGGGAGTTGCTTGTATGATTAAAGGAAAACTATACCCCCCAAACAATGTAGGTCTCTATAGAAAGATATTGCATAAGATAGCTCATATGTAAAACCCTGCTTCATGTAAATAAACCATTTTCATAATAATATACTTTTCTAGTAGTATGTGCCATTGGGTAATTCTAAATAGAAAATTGCCATTTTAAAAAAGAAGGGCCGCCCCCTGGGATCGTAGGATTCGCTATACTCACAAACATACCAACAAACCATACATGTTAGGTCACATGAGCCAATTAACAGACAGAGTTGTGTCTTTTGCTTCAAGACTTCTTCCTGTTACAGTTAGAGTTGAAGTATTTCTGGTCAGGTGATCTCTGAGGCAGCACACAGACCATCACAAAATGGTGGCTCAAGGCAAGAGATGTAAAAGGACAATATTTACTTAAATATATATTCCAGTTTGGTAAGATTCTTTAAGATGCCACTTAATATGATATGAACTATCTGTTGCTTAAATGTTCATTTTGGGGGTATAGTTTTCCTTTAAGACTAAGACTGTTTGTTGCCTTGTTATCGCCTACATATAGCCCTCTGGTCGTCCAATATTTTCAAACCATTTTTGTAACTCGGTATATTCCCTCTGACATCCATGTATACACCCACTTCCCTTCTGTTTATTCTATCAGCAGAGAATTATGTATCAATGCCATACATGACTTGTCTTCCTGTTATGTCTGTATCTTGTGCTTTTATTATGCATGGAAACTTAAATGCTAAACCAAATAAAATTTAAGTTACCAAAAAAAAAAAAGAAAGAATGGAAATTTCCAGACCCAAAACTATCCAGAGATAAACGATTGGATATTCTCTACCCTTTTCAACAACAATATCAAGAGAAATGAGATCAAGTTCCCAACGTAGATGCCCCGGTGGCGCGACTAGCGAAACAAACAACCCCATCCCACTGGAAGATGGCACTTCTTTCAAAGATCCTATGGATCGAAAGACCGAAAATCGGAAAATATTTTCACTTCCGCCGCATCAGCCTTCAAACCTACCATAGCCATGGCTTGTGTAGCACAAACACTTACACTGTGGGCCCAGGAAGCCATTCAGGAAGCTTCTGAGGAAGAATTCGACATGTCATCTCACCTTTCCAAGATGCTGAACGCTATTCGCTACTTATGTGATGCGTCAATGGATTCACTTCATCTTCTTGCTAAATCATCAGCACTAGCAAAAAAAGCCATGGAGCGCAGATCCGGCCTCCAAAAAGAATCTAGTGTCACTTCCATTTACAGGAACTACGCTCTTCGGCAGTGAGCTGGACGCGATCATTTTGAAGATTTCAGGGGTGGAAGAGCAATTTCTTAACCCAGGACAAGAGATCCAGGCCTCCGCAGAATTCACAACGCACGTTTCGATATTCCTACAACAAGCGTTTTCAACAGAAATTTTCAAGGAATTCGAGATCTACCGCCCGTGCCAACTCTAAGGGCTTCCGGGTTTCTGGCAAGTCAACGTGGAACCCACAACGTCGTCAAACCAAGGCGACCACGGATCAACAAGATTCCTGATGCTTTAGCCGCCTCTATTCCTCAGGAGACGGTAGGGGGACGAGTCCGTTTTTTCAAAGAGGCGTGGCTATCAAACACTTCAGACACGTGGGTCCACAAAGTAATTACATACGGTTACGGACCTTTTTTCCAACAACTTCCACCAACCAGATTCTTGATATCCACAATACCAAACAACCCGGACAAGAAGTCCGATTTCTTTCGCCCCATCCAGGGGATGCGAAAAAAGGAGGTCATCGTTCCAGTTCCTACACCCCAACGCAATCAAGGTTTTTATTCAAACCTTTTCATGGTTCCCAAAAAGGATGGCTCTCTTCGACCCGTCTTAGATCTAAAGAAACTGAATCGCTTTCTTCAGGTGCCTACTTTCAAGATGGAATCTCTGAGAGCAGTCATCGCCAATGTAGAACAGGGCGATTCTTTCAATAGATTTAAAGGATGCCTATCTACACATCCCCATCCATCCAAGCTATCAAAGATTTCTGCCGTTTGCACGACCCAACAAACATTTTCAGTTTCAACCTCCGAGAATTTTCACCAAGGTCATGGATTGGCCAGTCTAGTGGCCTACATGAGGGAACAGCATCTTATCGTTATTCCGTATCTGGACGACCTTCTTCTCCGGGCTCCATCCAAAGAGATCGCACAAGGACACGCAGTTACTTGCCAATTAATACTGCAGCAACATGGGTGGATAATTCACCCAGCAAAGAGCTCTTTGTCACCAAAACACAGGGTGTTCCTCACTCAAGAAAAAATTCAAAAGCTTATCAAAGCAACTTTGTCGACCATTCACAAGTCACATATTTCCAGAAGAAATGGAATGCATCTCTTGGGATTCACCACAGCCTCGATAGATCTGGTACCTTACGCACAATTCCACATGAGACTGCTTCAACTGGAACTGATCGCCAACTGCACTCGACGCCAACATTTGTCTGTCGCAAAACACCAAACAGTCCTTGCTTTGGTGGACGCAGAAACAAAACCTGCCAGCGGGACGTGCATGTTCAGTAAAAAACTCTCTCATGCTTACCAGAGATGCGAGTCTAGTGGGTTGGGGAGGAGTTTTCCAGGACAAGACGGTACAGGGAAAATGGTCACCAGCACAGGCACAGCTGCCAATCAACGTCCTCGAACTTCGAGCTATCCGACACGCTCTAGTGCACTGGAGCACGGTTCTTCACGCTTTTCCCGTAAAGATACAAACAGACAATGCTACCGCTGTAGCCTATCGAAATCAGCAAGGCGGCACACACAGTCAGACAGTCTGCGAAGAAGCAGCCAAGATACTTACCTGGGCACAACAACCAGTTCCACAAATTTCAGCCATCTACATTCCAGGCCAGGACAACTGGGAAGCAGACTTTCTCAGTCGGCACACTTTGGACCCAGGGGAATGGAAGCTGAACCGTCAGATATTCCTTCAAATTGCCAACAAATGGGGATGGCCCCAAATCAATCTCATGGCATCGACCTTCAATCACCAGCTACCGATGTACTGCGCACGGTACCGACATCGCAGAGCCACAGCAATAGATGCACTGACTATCAACTGGAACTTCCATCTGGTTTCCAAGGAAACTGAAATGACACCATACCACAGCCATTGTAATAGCACCATATTGGCCCAGGAGGGCATGCTTTTCGCACTTGAAGAACATGTCCATAGTCGACCCCTGGAGACCACCACTGTGGCCGGACCTGTTGACCCAGGGTCCGTACCGACACCACAATCTCGGCACGCTTGCCCCGACGGCTTGCCTATTGAAACCGCAATATGGTCGCCAAAAGGTTTCTCTCACTCGGTAGTGCAGACTCTACTACAGGCCAGAAAGAAATCCACCAAACGGTCATATCACAGGATCTGGAAGATATTCCTGAATTGGTGCAGTCGCAATCCCTTAAATCACACATCTCTACCTATCTCGGATTTATTGGATTTTCGACAACAGGGCCTCGACAAGGGCCTTGCCACAAGTTCTCTCAAGGTCCAGGTATCTGCTCTCTCAATTTTGCTTCAACAACCTTTAGCTGAGCAAAAAGACAAAGACTTTTCGACAAGCCGCGCAACGTATCCCTCCCCGTTGGCGTGCACCTACACCTCCGTGGGACCTCGCTCTGGTCTTAAACGCGCTACAAAAGCCGCCATTTGAACCTATGCATTCCATCCGTATCAAAATGTGGTCTCTAAAAGTGGTGTTCCTAGTAGCCATAGCATCCGCAAGGCGGGTTGCAGAACTGGCAGCTCTGTCTTGTCAAACGCCCTTATGTGTGATACACAAGGATAAAGTGGTACTTTGCACTCAACCAGAATTCATACCAAAGGTGTAGTATCTGACTACCACATAAATCAGGATATTGTCTTACCGTCGTTGTGCCCGAAGCCCAAAAATTCTAAAGAGAAGGCACTCCACACATTAGATGTCGTAAGGGCAATCAAGTACTACCTGCATCCAACTCAGGATTTCCGAAAATCCCAGGCTCTCTTTGTCCTATTTGGAGCACATCGGCAAGGTAACAAAGCCAGTTCCGCTTCTCTCAGCAGCTGGATCCGAGAGACAATTTTACTGGCTTACGCAGAAAAGGGAAAGCCGGCTCCTTTCACAGTGACTGCACACTCTACAAGAGCGCTGAGTACATCCTGGGCTCAAGCAAATCAGGCATCCGCAGATCACATTTCTCGTGCGGCCACATGGTCCTCGGTACACACGTTCACAAAATTGGATCAATTCGATGTTTATGCCTCATCACAGGCAAGTTTTGGCCGCAAAGTTCTGCAAGCGGCGGTTTTGTAAGAGCTTCCACCTACTAGAATGGAAGGCTTTCTATTCTGTTTTTCAAATGAATCGTTTGCTTCGCTTTCCTTTTCTTGTTTTCGCTGCCCACCCTTCTGCTTTAGAACATAACCCTTTGGTACCTGTGCTGCCAAGGGACGTTTGAGAAAACGAGATTTGTGTACTCACAGATAAATCGGTTTCTCTAAGTCCCCAACAGGCAGCACAGGATGTTCCCACCCTTTGCTATATTAATTCCTTTTCATCTATGCTTGATAACAACATCTAAAGTGGGATGGGCTAATGTCGAGAAGAGGAGGAGCAGCCCTGCCGTTTTTTTCCTGTCATCCTGCCTCCTAGAGGGAAGAGGACATTAACCCTTTGGTACCTGTGCTGCCTGTTTGGGACTTAGAGAAACCGATTTATCGGTGAGTACACAAATCTCGTTTTCCCCAAGATGCATTGCTTGTGCATCCCAATAAACTGAGCCCTGTGTTACCCTGGTATATCCTACTTATATGCTCCCTCCTTAATAGATAGCAGTGAGACAGGAGGAGGTTGCATGAACTTAATGCCAGAGAGTGGGGGAGGATTCAAACACAGAGGGATGACAGAACGATGTGGAAAACCAGCATTTTAGGACAGCATCAGGAGTAGGATGCAGGCTCGCAGCATGTGATATTCGCATATCGGAAGAGGCTGCATTCAGATCTCTCTGATGCCCGCAAAACTTCTTTCAATCTCAGCCCTCGTCGCTCAGTCCCCACCCCCGGTCTGCCTCTTCAGCCCTCCCTCCTCCCTCTGTCCGTACATGCTTGCCGTATACGTAAAGCAGACGGCGTGTCAGGAATTCGGAAAGATAAGCTAATTAGGTGGCATAGCAGACAGGAGTAGTGACGCATCTAATAAGGCAGCGGGCGGCCCACTTGAACACAGAATAGAGCGGCCCCCTCTGGCATTTGCCCCAAAGGGTAAATGACCAGTCCGGGCCTGCACACAGCCAGGTAAGACCGTTATCTGTCCAATATCCCACCGATCGCACCATTTTAACCAAAACCAACGCAAACCCAACAGAAACATTTCAACCCAACGGCTGTCGCTTTCCCGTGCTCCCGTGGGCCTATATTCCCCCATAAAACATGGGAAGCGTAGACAGCACAAAGTTAAGACTCAAGTCAAATAACAACAGACGCAAATTGTACGGAGGTGGAGAGAAAAGGCCACAGCTCATTTATTGTTCAAATTCCCAATCAAATGACATTTACTTGAAGATGCTGTTAGCTAACCAAAAAGAATGCTAACAGGAGCTTCATACACTAGCCATCAAAAACATAGCTGCCACACAAAAAAAAAAAAATTGCACAAAACATTCAAAAGCCCAATGTCTTTTTTTTTTTTTTCATTTAAATTATTTGTTTTCATTTTTTATTTATTTATTTATCTATACTTCATTTAAACATAAATAAAATAATAAGGGAGGGAGGGTGGATGGGTGGGTTGAGACACCTCTAAACACACAGGCTGTCCAACGCAGAATGCCGGAGACCTGCTCCTTAGATATGTGAAGAAAGAGTAGTCAGCACACGGATTCTCAAGATTCTTTAGGGATGGTGCACATTCTGCAATGGCCACTTTCCATTGGCAAACAGTATAATGCAAAGATTGAACAGCACCATCAACTCTTGAGTCGTTTAAAAAGCCTTTATTTGTGCTTTTGTGGGCATCACCGCAACGTTTCAGGCCATGCGGCCTTTTATGAAGCTTCAACCTGCTCCTTAGATACCCACACAGCCAGGTAAGACCGTTATCTGTCCAATATCCCACCAATCGCACCATTTAAACCAAAACCACTGCAAACCCAACAGAAACATTTCAACCCAATGGCTATCGCTTTCCCGTGCTCCTGTGGGCCTATATTCCCCCATAAAACATGGGAAGCATAGACAGCACAAAGTTAAGGCTCAAGTCACATAACAACAGACGCAAATTGTTTGGAGGTGGAGAGAAAAGGCCGCAGCTGATTTATTGTTCAAATTCCCAATCAAATGACATTTACTTTAAGATGCTGTTAGCTAACCAAAAAGAATGCTAACAGGAGCTTCATACACTAGCCATAAAAAACATAGCTGCCACACTAAAAAATAAATTGCACAAAACATTCAAAATCTCAAAATGTCTTTTTTTTTTTAATTTTGTATTAATTTAAATTATTTGTTTGAATTTCTAATTTATTTATTTATACTTCATTTAAACATAAATCAAATAACAAGGGAGGGAGGGTGGGTGGTTTGCGACACCTCTAAACACACAGGCTGTCCAACGCAGAATGCCGGAGACCTGCTCCTTAGATATGTGAAGAAAGAGTAGACAGCACACGGATTCTCTATATTCTTTAGGGATGGTGCACGTTCTGCAGTGGCCACTTTCCATTGGCAAACAGTATAATGCAAGGATTGAACAGCACCATCAACTCTTGAGTCGTTTAAAAAGCCTTTATTTGTGCTTTGGTGGGCATCACCGCAACGTTTCAGGCCATGCGGCCTTTTATCAAGCTTCAACCTGCTCCTTAGATACCCACACAGCCAGGTAAGACCGTTATCTGTCCAATATCCCACCGATCGCACCATTTAAACCAAAACCAACGCAAACCCAACAGAAACATTTCAACCCAACGGCTGTCGCTTTCCCGTGCTCCCGTGGGCTTATATTCCCCAGTCAAACATGGGAAGCGTACACAGCACAAAGTTAAGACTCGAGTCAAATAACAACAGACGCAAATTGTACGGAGGTGGAGAGAAAAGGCCGCAGCTCATTTATTGTTCAAATTCCCAATCAAATGACATTTACTTGAAGATGCTGTTAGCTAACCAAAAAGAATGCTAACAGGAGCTTCATACACTAGCCAGAAAAAACAGAGCTGCCACACTAAAAAATTAATTGCACAAAACATTCAAAATCCCAACATGTCTTTTTTTTTTTTTTAATTAATTTAAATATGTTTTAATTTATTTATTTATACTTCATTTCAACATAAATAAAATAATAAGGAAGGGAGGGAGGGAGGGTGGGTGGGATGGGTGGGTTCCAACACCTCTAAACACACAGGCTGGCCAACGCAGAATGCCGGAGACCTGCTCCTTAGATACCCACACAGCCAGGTAAGACCGTTATCTGTCCAATATCCCACCGATCGCACCATTTTAACCAAAACCACTGCAAACCCAACAGAAACATTTCAACCCAACGGTTGTCGCTTTCCCGTGCTCCCGTGGGCCTATATTCCCCCATAAAACATAGCAAGCGTAGACAGCACAAAGTTAAGACTCAAGTCAAATAACAACAGACGCAAATTGTATGGAGGTGGAGAGAAAAGGCCACAGCTTATTTATTGTTCAAATTCACAATCACATGACATTTACTTTAAGATGCTTAAGAATGCTAACGGGAGCTTAATACACTAGCCAGCCTCTGCTTAAATACCCAACAGGCCGCTTTTACGCAAAGCCATGCCTCCGAGCCAACGCCAATTAACCCATTCCATTGGGCTTGGCCATACCCCGCCAAGACAAGGCTCTTTCGAGGGCATCTCGAATGCCCATATTGAATACGTCCATCCCGATGTCAGACAAATGAACCCTGTCGGCTGCGTAAAGGCCCGCTCCGCCGTCACCCGACTCACGGTGTCTATGAACCAAAATATGGAGACTTCGGGAAAACTTGGCCAAAGCAAAATGACGCTTTTTACGACACTTTTGGAAAGGTCGAAAGTACATGTCCTGCAACCGCACCAGTCTGGGTATCGCCTCAGACCAAACCAAGACCGTAGGTGGAAACCTAAAATGGACCTGGACGAGATCCCGCTTCATGGCCCAAATTAAATCAATAGTTCTACCCTTACCCATATCATTGCCACCTAGATGGACAAAGATAACAGCTGGGAATCCCCATTTTGCCTTCATCTGCAGAGTGACAGATAGAAAATCAGCCCATCGTAAACCTTGAATCCCCATCCAAACCTTTTGAACATGGGAGTTGCAGACAGCATTACTTGCTTACAAAACCCCAATTATAACAACCAATCATAGACACGGACACTTGCATGGTGGAGAATGGCCGCAGCTGTTGTTTATTAAATATCATATCAATCACAACATTAATATTGCTAATGATACTAATACCTGTTCATACATATCTTCCCAGCCAGCCTCTGCATCAGATCTCTGCAGCGGACCGCCTTAAAGCTTGACCACAAATATCCTTAAGCCCCGCCAATTTTTTTACCTAGCCAGGAGCATACCTCCACATGAAACTTCACTATAAACAACAATTAACTGCTGCGACAATATTTTTTTTTTTTTTTTTTTTTTTTTTTTTTTATTTATGCATTCATATATTATATACCATAACAGGGTGGGTGGGTGGGTGGGTGGGATTTCCAAGACGATCCTCTCACTTCGGCTGCCGGCGAAGAATGAAGAGTGTTTGCCGGTTCGTCCTTTTATAGCCGGTCTTCGCGGCTTTTCCTGCGAAGCCACGCCCCTTTTTTGAATCGACCAATCAGAAGGCTTGGGATTGAAAATTGACCAATCGGAAGAGAGGTAAGTTTTTTCCACAGAACTACACGAGGTAAGTAAAAATAAATCAAACAGGGGGGAGGGGAGCTGCCGCACTCCCATGTTAGGGGAGGTTAAGTCACTCCCCGTTCATTCTCCAAACCCAAATTGATGTTGGAAACACGGGATTCGGCTCTGCTCTGCTTTGCTCGACAAAGGAAAGAGTGACCGATCGGCCAAATAAGAGGAGGGGAAACTGAAAAGACAAAAATTCAACCTCAACTAATGCAGGGCCGACATAAGACAAAAAACGCTTAGAACTCCACCTGCCTCATTTTGGAATAGACCTATCGCTGAAACCCAAAATAGAAGCCTGACTAGCAGCACCGATACGAAAAGAGTGCGTTTTGGAATCATTTGGAGAAAAACCCAGCCGCGCAATATAATCGTGTCAAACTTTCCTGAAATGAGATTTCAAAAGGTAAGAACCGTCGGCGAGAAGAAAAAATGGGCCGCAGACTGACGGACGAATGGCGACAAATGCTTCCAAGAATTGAATTGGACGTAGACTAGGAATGGCACTATTACCCAACCACAAAACCCCCACCTTTGCCAGACTGATTGGTTTTGGAGGTCCTAATGAAGAAACAAAGCTTTCCATTCGCTAAAGTAACATCATCCCATTGGAGACCACCTGGAATTGACTCGCTACTTGACAACGCCTCGCTAATCCGTAGAGCGGCGATAAACAAACCATGAACAAAACCCGGAATAAAACTTGCTCATACAGCGAAAAGCACACTTGAGCCAGAGCTGCCAATAGCTTGTTAAGAATCAGTAAAGTAACGGCCTTCCCGCTATCGCTAAAACGTCCGACTCTGCCGATTTCTTTTCAAATTTGCTTCGCCAAAAAGGATTCGGTAACATCGTCCGGACCCAGTAACTTCATCCAAAATGAAATACCAGCTAAATGCTTTGGAATAGAACTGGCTGAATACTTGGCCTGACCCTGTTCCAGAATAAACCATCATATCAATTCCCTATCGCCAAGGCCAGTCTCCCGAGGAAGACTGTCCTTAAAGGCAATCCATTTGCGCCAGTGCTGAACACTGCCAGCGCAAGATCCCAGAAAGAACTCGGGCAAGGTGTCCCTTGAAGATCCAGCTGACTGTTGAACTCCCAGAGCCTGTGAAACTGAAATCCAGAGGCAACCTAGTTTGATCTACCAGAAATAGGCTTAGCTTTTAGCCAAATATTCCACTTAAGAGCTCGAAAAACAACTTGTCTCAATAAACGTAATACAGGCGGGGAATCAGAGGAAAGATTGTTAGCCGCATAAACCACACCCCTATTATCGCAATGCCAAAGAATCCTCACATTCCCCAACTGTTCCCCCCCAAACTTCCAAAACCACCAATAAAGGAAAAAACTCCAATACAACTCAATTTTTGAAAAGCCCCAAATCTACCCAATCATTAGGCCAACTATCTGCACACCATCGGTTACTCCAAACCGCACCAAAACCCCACGTAGCCGCTGCGTCCGTATACAATTGTAAAGCCGTACTATCCCCAAAATAACCTTGCCAATAAGTACAACCATTAAAGTCAACTAAAAACTGTTCCCATATCCTAAGGTCCTCTTTGACCGCCACTGGAATTCTAATGTGCCAGTTGGGGTTCATGAAACCGCGACCAATCGGAATAACTCGAGATGTCAAATTCAGATGACCAATTAGAGACTGAATGTGCTTCAATTAAACCTTTTTGGCCACCATAGTAGTCCAAATCAAGCTTCTCAACTTCTTAACCTTCGAAAATTGCTAAACCCTCTGAACTGAATCCATTTCAATTCCCAACACATTTTTGGGTTAACCGCATCAAACTAGGGAAAAGAAGAGGACAAGAATCCGTATTCGCAGGGCCAACAAAGAAAAAATCATCTAAATAATGCACTACTCAAATACCACCCGTTTCTAACTCAACGACCCGCTGCAAAAAACTAGCAAAAGCTTCAAAAAAAAAAAAACAACATAAACAACACCCCATAGGGAGGCGGCGGTCATCGTAAAAAAAGCCATCGTAGTGGAAACCCAGCAAATTAGAACATTCGGGGGGAACGGCCAATAGCCTAAAAGCGGACTCAATATCGCTCTTAGCCATTAATGCCCCTTGACCGCAACAACTGCATTATCAAAAGATGCATAAGAAAACGATGACAACTCACGACCAATGCCATCATTAACAGATTCACCTGAAGGGAATGACAGATGCTGAATGAGTCTACAAGACCCTGGATCCTTTTTAAGGACTAATCCAAGAGGAGAAACCCAAAAATGATCAAATGGTGGGTCAACAAAAGGGCCCTGAACCCTACCAAGGGCTAACTCTTTATCAATCTTCTCAACTACAATTGGTGGGTTAGACCTAATAAACTAGGATAGGGAAGGGGAAAAACATAGGAACATCCTTTGAAGGAATCCAAAATCCAAACTCAAACCCCCTCTCTAACAAGACTGCCATCTCCTGTTTTGGATACAACCTTAGATGAGGCAACGTTGCCATCTAACAGGATGCCCACCGCCAAAATAAGCACGCTCGGCCTTAAACCTGCAATTAACTTGCCGACAACAATCAGATTCATTAAAAGCCCAACAAGCATTTTGTTTTACACAAACCTTGGTCCCTGAGGCTGAAACCTAGGAATCAACATGCCCATCCAAAGGCCAATGTCCTTAGTTCCCCAAGGAATTGACCTCTGAATAGACATTTTTGGACCAAATCTGTCTTTGGAATACCGCCGTTTACACCATACTAAAAGTTGACTTTCGACTCAAGCACTCATTCGTATGAAAAACCAAACCGGTCCGGCGCTTGGTACCGCACGTGCGTCTGCCCCGGGAATTTGGAACAAAAACAAAAAGAAGCCAGAAGCCCGTCGCTTTCCTCCCTAAAGGAGCACCGGCCCAGGCTTGAAAATAAAATCACTTGGAGTGCCTGACTTTTAGCACCCGCAAATAAATAGGCCTTCCTTCTCCTTCGAGCCATCTTTGCACATCCAAAAAGTGGCAACAAAAGGGGGACAGACTGTGGAAGACCATTCCAGAGGAGGTGCAACCCTTGCAAAGTCTTTTGGGCAAACGCGTGAGAAGGTCACAAGGGGAGAGCGGAGGAGCAGCTCAGTAAAGCAGAGTAGGAAGTGGTTGGATTAGAATCTAGAGATGACTTCAGAGACGTTGAGTCTGCCAAAGTGTTCATTGTGGAATGAAGAGGTGACAGTCTGTTGCAGGGAAAGCCAATTCAAAGAGAGTTACCGTTTTGGGGGCATTTGGCCCATAAAGGAAACGTATTTTGGATACGCCTTTAGGTCGAATTGACGGCGTTTCATAAGTGGCCGACAATAAGGATCAAAGGACGAGCCCCAATCTACCGTCGCCTCAAAGCATCTAGCCCGGGGAGACCAGAGCCAAATTGTTAACTGCCGTCCATACTTCGGGGATGGAATGGGTGTTAGTCGGGTGGGGGAAAGACAACCGTTATCGAGCGTCGTCGCCTCAGAGGCCCTATTAAAGACCTACCGCTCCCTTCGTTGGCCGAGGGAGCGAGAGGACAAAGACCTAAGAAACACCGACAGAGAGAGGTAGGAGAGAAAATGATACTCAAAAGCAACAATTAGTGAGGTAAGAAGAGAGCCAGGACAGGGCCGTGTCACAAAGGCCAAGCCAATGGAGGGAGCGGAGGAGGAGAATCCACATTGTCCGCACTCGTCGTCATTAGAAATTCATTCGTTAGGGCAGTTTCAGCAGAGTCTTGTTGCCTAAAACCCCATTGTAGGGGGTCCAGCAGATTCGGGTCAAAGAGGAACGGTCAAAAAAGATTTCAAGGCTCCGATTAGACAGAGTTTGGCGCGGCAGACGCGTTCGCAAGGAACGGCATCAAGTGGGCAGGTGGTAAATTAGCCAGATTAGAGGGATCCGGAAAGGTTGGATTTTCAGAATGGGGGCGACAAGAGCAGGTTGGAGTTGAGAAACCAAAAAAAAACGGTCATGGTTTCATCCATACCGTCATTTCTGTTTCCCGGTCGCTTCCTCGGCAGCATTCGCCAATGGGTTCGCTTCCCCCTGCAGGCCAGCAGACAGGACCTCCCGCTATCCATTCAAAGTTCCACCTCCTCCCTTACCCCCTAGTCTCGGTATTAAAGCTGCCCCTTCTAAAGGGTGGGAAACAGAAATGACGGGATTTCCCTATACATTTCCTCTTTTCCCCAAGTCGAAGGCGGTCAGCATTCACCCACGGGACATACCCCAGCTAAAAAAGAGGGCGGGACACAATGCATTTAACCAAACTTGCCATTTGTGGACAACATTACAGACTGTAAAACTTTGATCCCAAATTTCCCTTCTCGGGAAGACCGTACATCCAATTTGTAACGTTTAACAAATGGATTTCTTGCCCACTCGCAGATGCTCTCTGGCGACTCCCAGGAACTTGCCAATGCCCTGGTAGAACGAGCCTTCGACCCTTTAGGTACTTTCCTTCCAGCCACCTTGTATGCCTTCGCTACGGCCGCCGCCGTCCAGGAACCGATAGTTCTCTTGGTCGGAGCTTGACCTTTCCTATACCCCTTAGGTATTAGGAACAAACGCTCTGACCTTCTCCATGCTTTTGATCTCTCCCCATAGCTTTTAATAGCTCTTACTAAATCAAGAGCACGCCGCATCTTTTCCTCTGCACGTGTCGGGTCTGGAAAGAAAGCAGGCGGGATGACTTCCAAGCCCATGTGGAATTTGGACATAAGCTTCGGAAGGAACCCAAATTCAAGTTTAACGCTACTCGGTCTTCAAACATCGCTTTATGTGGCTCAGAAACCGCCAGAGCTGCCAACTCTCCCACTCTACAGACTGATGTTACCGCCACCAAAAGAATGGCCTTTAACGTCCTATTCCGTACGGAGGACTCCTTCGACGGCTCAAATGGAGACTCGGTCAAGATCCCACGGAGGAAGACAACGTCTCTTCGTAGGTCTGACTCTCATTAGGGCATTAAAGAATCTTTTCACCGACCGTTCTTCTGCCCAATTCTTCCCCGTTAATGGCGGAATTGCCGACACCTCTCCCCGTGTTACGATGCAATCTCTTCTCGTATCCCGAAAACAAAAATTCAACCGGCACTGGAGCTGATGGAGACAAAGGGTCTTCTTTTCTTTCAGGAACAAATTCCACAAACTTTCCCCATACTCTATAGTATTGCTGGGAAGTGCTTGGTTTCCTTGACTTCAATAAGAAAATACATGACTTCCTCCTTTTCAAAAAACGGTCTTTATTTCTTCCTCTCAACCGCCAAGCCATCAAAGATAGACGACTGTGCCTCTGGATTTGAATTGACCTTTGCGTCTGGCCCAGAAAAGGATTACTGCAATGGCCTCTGCTCCGTCTTTCCTTATCTTCTTCGAGACACACAAATTATGCCTTCTGACCAAAACCCTGAAAAGAACCGGCGACACTTCCGGTTCTGCGGGGACGCCTTCTCGCCGTCTCTTCCAAAATCCAGTCGGGTAGACTCCACTCTCCTGGGTCCAACGCTGCCCGACCGAGGAAGTCGGCCTTCCAATTTTCTTTCCCCGGGAGATGGATTGCGGTCAACCCTTCTGGCCAATCTTCTGCCCGCCGGAATAGCGGTTCCGCTTCTTCCAGCTAAGACCCGCTTCCGGTGCCCCCCTGCTTTACTAAACAAGCGACTGCCGTAGTATCGTCCGACGTGACTTTTACTTGTTTTCCTTTCGGTAGATGGGAAAAAGATAGGAGGGCTTCTCTTATCGCTCTCAACTCTAGAAGATTTGACGACACATTTTCTCCTTTCCGTGCGCCCTGTACAACTTCTTCGCCTAGGCGGCCTCCCCGTCCCACGATGGAGGCGTCGGCGGTTACCGCCACCCGCTCTGGTTCTTCCGGCGGCATTCCCCTTTGCCAGATTCTCCTGTCTGCACCGCCGTGATAGGGTTTTCTTGACCTCTTGCCGTACAAACAGTCTCCTCTGTAAATGGAGATGAGGCTGATTTACATTTCTTAGAAGAAAAATCTGCAAATGCCATCTTGCCCATCTCACTATCTGTATTGTTGCCGACACGGATCCCAGCATTTTCGCACAATGAGGCGCGCAAACTGTTTTTCTATCCTTGAAATCTTTGACCAAGTCGACAACCTTTAAGGGAAGACTGACTACATTTCTTTCCGTTTGAAACCACGCCCCGAAATATTGTAGGGTCTGAGCGGGAATTCAATTGCTTTTCTCCAGGTTTACTATCCAACCGTGATCTAGCAAAATCTCCTTTACTCTGCCAGTATGAATCTCTGCTTCTGCCTTTGAGTTTGCTACCGCCGGGATGTCGTCCAGATAACGTTACGCTACACGGTAGGCATTTGAACTGTACGTGTACATCCTCTATTGAAAATCTTAGATACTTTCTGTGCGCCTGTGCGATCGGAACATGAAAGTACGCATCTTTGAAATCTATGCTCGTCGGCCAATCTGACCACATTAAGGATTCCGTCCGAAATGTCCTCACTTGCAGGAACTTGTTCAGTATACTCCTATCCAGCACCGGTCTTAAAGGAATTGTTCAGTGTCAAAATAAAAACTGGGTAAATAGATAGCCTGTGCAAAATAGAAAAAGGTTTCGAATATAGTTAGGAAGCCAAAAATGTAATCAGAGACTTGAAGGGGGGCCACATGGGTCATATTTTGAATCTGAGCTGAATGCTGAGAATCAATTGCAAACTCACTGAACAGAAATGTACCATGTGGCCCCCCTTCAAGTCTCTGACTAACTCAGAGTTAGAGAGCTGAAAAGCAGGAAGTTAGATTCTGGCTGTTTTATTAGACATCTGTTTACTCTAGCCTTTATATATTACATTTTTGGCTAACTAACTATATTAGAAACATTTTTGATTTTGCACAGCCTATCTATTTACACACTTTTTATTTTCACACTGAACTGTTCCTTTAATGCGCCTGATGCCTTTTTTACGAAAAAAAGTTTGGAATAAAAGCCTGCGTGAGGAGTGACCGTCTCTATTGCCCCCGACAACTGCTTCAAGTACTCCTGGGCTATTCTTTTGCTTGACTCGGTCCCCATGACCACAGACTCTAGAAAAAAAAACTCTTCCGGGTACACACTTGAATTCTAGAACAAAACCTGATTCCGCCACATTTCGTACCCGTGCGTCTCGTACAGTTGTGGCTAGGGATGCACCGAATCCACTTTTTTGGATTCGGCCGAACCCCCGAATCCTTCATGAAGGATTCGGCCAAATACCAAACCGAATCCAAACCCTAATTTGCATATGCAAATTAGGGGTGGGAAGGGGAAAACATTTTTTAATTCCTTGTTGTCTGACAAAAAGTCACGCAATTCCCCTCCCTGCCCCTAATTTGCATATGCAAATTAGGATTCGGATTCAGTTCGGCCGGGCAGAAGGATTCGGCCGAATCCGAATCCTGCTGAAAAAGGCCGAATCCTGGCCGAATCCCGAACCAAATCCTGGATTCGGTGCATCCCTAGTTGTGGCCCAGACGTGAGAGAAATCGGCTAACCTGCCGCCCGCCATGCTCTGGGCCCTGCCACCTTCATTGCTGACCGGATGTAGACGGGGCTGAGGAAAAAAAGCCAGGTCTTTTCGCTGCCCCTCTGGAACATGGACGTCCCGATCTCCCAGAAGATTGCCTGGAATACTCTCTACCAGGCTCGTATCGTTTACACATCCTGTTGTGTGTTGTAGTTTGTCTCAAAGCGTGGTCTCTTTGCTTGACTTTCTTGTGGTAGGAACGCACTTTTTCCACCTGAAACCTGCTTTAGAATTGCCTCAAGCTTTTCTCCAAACAACATCTCAACTGACGCAAATTCTTTTTTTAAAGCTGTGTCGGCTGCCCGCGTCTTCAGCCGTAAGGCTCTTCTGGCTGCCGCCGACAGCGCCATAGATCTTGCCGACAAATGCACTAGGTCTGTCAAAGCCTCGGATCTAAATTCTGTTGCCATTTTACAATCTGTCAACGTCTCCAAAAGTCTCGGTCTCTTCACATTATAACAGATTGCTTCCTCAAGTTCCGACAACCGCACCTTCAAAGCTCTAGACGCTGAAGTCGGTGCAACTGCTGGTTTACAGGCTACCCCTGCGGCACCAAAAGCTTTCCTTAGATTCAATCTTTTTCTCCGTCGGCTCTCTAAAGACTGCCTCGTCGTCTACCGGAAGCGTCATTTTCTTAGCCGGCCTCACCACGGCCTCATCCACTTTAGGTGCTGAATCCCAGGTCTTAGAATCTTGTTTGTCAAAAGGATACTTTTTGGGGAGTTTTCCTGTTGTCTGAGCCCTTTTTTCAGTCTTCTTCCATTCCCACGCAATCATCTCTTTGATACAGGAAAGCATGCGGATTTCTTTTTGGATGACGGAAAGAGTTTATCTGCCGACCATAACTTTGTCAACTCTGTCGGAAAAGTTAGAGTCTGTCTGACTGCTTAGAGTCTGTCTAATCAATCCAAATCAATTCCACCCTCCTCTGATCCTGCCTCAGACAGGACAGCTGAATCAAATGACAGATCTCACTCTGACACCTCAGAAAAAGACTCCCCTTGTCTTCCATGTTGGTGTCTTGGTCTTTTCTTAGTGCCGGATACCTCCTGGAATCCTTGAAGAACTGCCTGTTTTATCGCTGAGGCTAACGACTCCCATTGGTTTTCTTGCGATACAGAGGATCCGGCCTGTACAAGTTCTTTTCTCTGGAGACTTGTCTTTTCTTACATCTGTGGCGGGAAGGCTGCCTAAAATAACGACACTGTTAGAAATGGAGCCCTCTATCCCTGCCATATTCTCTTTGACATCATACATGACCTTTTCCCTTTAGGGTGAGAGGCTTTTCCCGTCATACCAGCTTCCATTGGAAAAACTGGTTAAGAGAAGAGATCAAATAAAAGTCATCGGCCACCGATCCTTAGAAATCACAAAGGAAACTCGAGCGGATATCCCCCACGTACCTGTGTGCATAAATGCTCAGCTTAACGGATGGCAAAATGGCACCCACAGGAAGTGTGTACTGCATAAATCAAATTTTACTGTTTTTTTCTGACTGCCTCACATATCTCTTCTGCCTTCTTCAGGCTAGGACGCTGGCGTTTTGGCGCCAAACTTTGCCTCCGTAACTTCCTCTTGCCATCTTAGAATTTTTGGCATTTTGCCCTCATCCAAGATGGCCGCCGCGTCATTTCCAAGCCCCGCAGTAAGCGGCGCGCAGCTCCTGGAGCACCTACACTCGCCTATCACAGCCAAGCTTCCTCCTCATCCGCCTAACCGCAACCCAGGAGGAGAGACACGGGCATGTAAGGAAGCCCCTGCTGACTCCTCTCTGGGGAGCTAGTTTTAGGCCCTTACAGTCGTCCATTCCTAGTAGCCACCTTTTCACCTTGCCCAAACAGGCTATCCTCTCCCTGGCCCAGACAGGACAAAAAAGACTAGGGGGTAAGGGAGGAGGTGCAACTTTTAATCGATAGTGGGAGGTCCTGTCCGCTGGCCTGCAGGGGGAAATTAACCCATTGGTGAATGCTGACCATGGGTGACTTGGGGAAAAAAAAATCTAGTTGGGACATTCAAGAGATGAGATAAGGCTTGGATTAGACAGGGATTGGCAAGGAATGGAATCAAACAGGCAGCTCATAAAGTGAGAAGAAGCCAGAAGGTTGGAGACTTTCTCGTCACTCACAGGGGACAAAGGGCACGCAAGACAATGGGAAGTGTGGAGCCGGGGCGGTGGCCATGAATAACATCTTCTGATCCAATCCATCTGGTTTTTGAAGCGCCGACCGATAGCTTGAGCCGACATAGATGTGCGCCGAGGAAGTGGCGAGAGGAAAGAAGAGCGTTCAGTGTAGAGAAAAGGAGTCGAGTGTGGTAGAATACATTGGTTGGGCTAAGGAAAGGCTCGTTTGAAATGACCGCACGTTAGAGTCCCACGGCGGCTCCGGCACCACCCGCAAAAAACCCGCGCCGAGCTCGAGTGGCCGATTGTGCCGGTAGTCCCCGATGAACCCATCTGGGTAGGATTACCCAACTAGGAGCGTGCTGCGGTAGACAAAAGTAGCCACGTTAAGACCGGAGGTGGTTGAAATCTTAGAGTGATTGCGATCAGAGAGAGGAAACGGCGAGTTACGAAAATTGGGGATTGAACACAGTCTGACTACATGGAGAAGCCTAGGGAGGATGTTAGCAAAACAAGTTTACAGACGGCAGGCTTGTTAAAGTTCACCTAATTGGGCGGATGGGGCGTCAGAGGAAAGGAAATAAGGAAGACAAGCGGCAAAGTAGTTCCGGGAGATTGTTCCTGGAGGTTGATAGATCTCAGCCATGCAAAGAACAACAATGACAGAGAAGAAACAGTGCAACAACTTGAAAAGGACAGCAGGGAGACAAAACTCATCCTATCCTAGCCCCAGCTCGGTTTCCGGGTCTGGGAGTACAAACGAGGCGTAGACTCCCGTAGGACAGGGCAGCGGGTGAAGCCGTTTCGGTTGGAGAAAGCCAGGTATCGGTAAGCTCCGAAGGAACGGATGATGAAATGATCACGTGTCAGCCGTGAATTTGCTGCAAACAGATCAAGAATTCCAGAGAACACAGGAAAGATTCACAGAGTTCTTGGTTATAGGAATAACAATACCCATTTTAACACCCGCTTTTAATAATAGCAATGACTTTGCTCAGCGGGGCCAAAGATAAGCTAGGGATCAACTAGGATTGCCACCTTTTCGGCAAAAAAAGGCCGGCCTTCCTATATATTTTTCTTTTTTCCCGATTAATAACATTGACATCAACCGTGGCTACCCTAGGATCGACTAAATAGATCCATTTACAACTAGACACCAAATCCAATATTTTGGATTCGGCCTAACCCCCAAATCCTTTGTAAAAGATTCTGCCAAATCCAAATTTCCAGATGCAAATTAGGGGTAGCAAGGGGAAAACAAAAGTCACGCAATTTCCCTCCCTGCCCCTAATTTGCCTATGCCAATTCGGATTCGGTTTGGCGGGGCAGAAGGATTCCGCCAAAGCCAAATCCTGGCCAAATCCACAACCATATCCTGGATTCGGTGCATCCCTATTGACAACAGTTTACAGTCGGCTACCCCCCCCCCCCCCAAACTGCTTTAGAAAGGTTACAAATAACATTTTACACTTTTATATTAAATAAACAATTACACATAAAAAATAAAAAGGTCATTGGAAAAAGTATTTATATCTAGTAAACAAAGAAACTGAAAAAGTGTTGGGACATTAACAATCCCTCTAATGAAACCCAAGGATTCTGCTTAGTGGGGGAAAAAGATAAATGTATCCGCTAAATGTAGCAATTCACAATAGTTTACAGAGTCACCCCCCCCCCCCAAAGCTGCTTTAGAAGCTCGAAAATTAAACTTTACCCTTCAATAGGACAAAAATAATCACACACAGAAAATCATGGGAAAAACTCTTTATTTTAAGTAAACAATGTGAAAGCAACTGAACTGCAAAAGTGTGTTGGAAGATGCACAACCCCTTTCAGCCCATTATTAAACACAAAAAAGATATGAAGAAAAATGACCATTTTTTGGACAATACCGCCATCTAAATGATGCAAAAGGTTCATGTGCAGTGTCGGACTGAGATGTCAGGGGCCCACCAGAAAACCTTAGACCGTGGGCCCACTTTCCAAACTATTATTCCTCCTCTCCTCATTCAACCTCTTTATTCTCCTAGTCTTTTATCTCTACTTACTCTATGCTTCCATTATTAAGCATTTTTTCCCCATAAAGAAATAGGGAATGACCACCAAATATGATAAATGCTTAGAAGGAAGAGACCCGCTGACACCTGAGCCCACCGGGACTTTTCCCGGTATCCGAGTTGGCCAGTCCGGCACTGTCCGTGTCAATCGCACCTTCAAATGTATAACATTGACTAGTTACAAAATTGTTCCCAAATACTTGGATTTGTGCAAATCAACTCCAAACATAACTTATTAACTGCTACCCTCTCTATTTCCCATCCCGTCAAATGATGCAACCCACACAGTAGACTTTACTTACGTATCCGCACATTAGAAACATCCGCCATTGTCGTCTTTCTGTATCCGGTGACGTTTACCTTTATTATCAGATAAAACGCAAGAGTCAGGAATATCCTGGAAATGATTAGCCTTCTAAATGGTGCTTAGTCATGTCATCTGTTGCCATTGGAACTTGGCTATGTCATTTCTGTCACAAAACTCACACAAACTTAGGTATTACACCATTTTGCAACATTTAGTTGATCCATTTCTCAGCAGCATCTCTGGAGTATTAGCAACTATGGCGTCCAATGAAACTGCTGCCTTTAAGGGCAGAGACGCGCGTGGAGATTTGGGGAGATTAGTCGCCCCTCAACAAATTGCCTCTTCTGCGGCCGACTCATCTTTCCGCCGGCTAGAATCGAAATTGCCGGCAGCAGGGCACTCTTAGCGCTAAGTTTTCTGAGGTCGCCCACGAAAAAGCTTTGGGTGACTTTGGAAAACAAATCGCTCCCAGTGCCATCCCGCCCCCAATTTAGATTCTAGCCGGCGGGAAGATTAGACGGCCGAAGAAGAGGCAATTTGTCGCCAGACAACTCATCTCCTCAAATCTCCACGCGCGTCTCTGCCCAGGGATTTGGCTCAGCGGGGACAAATAAGAAATGGATCGACTTAATGTATCGGTTAAGAGGGTCAGCAAGCAACCCGCCCTCCAAAAAAACTGATTTCGAAAGATGAAAAATGACTTCACCATCAATTAGACAAAAACCATCACACCTACTAAATCATTGTAAAAAGTCTGGATTTCTGCCAAACAATCTGAAACCCACTGAACTGGGAAAAAAAAGTGCTTGAAAATAAACAACCGCTTTAATGAAACTCAGGAATTCTCCTCAGCAGGGATAAAGACAACTAAATGGATCTTTTTTAATCAGTTAAGAGAGTCTGCAAATCATAAATACGACTTTACGCTTCAGTATTGACAAAACGGTCACGCGTACAAAGTCGTTAGAAAATAAGGATGCAAAAAATCCAATTTTTTGGATTCGGCCAAACCCCCGAATCCTTCGTGAAAGATTCGGCCGAATACCGAACCCTAATTTGCATATGCAAATTAGGGGTGGAAAGGGGAAAACATTGTTTTACTTCCTTGTTTTCAGACAAAAAGTCATGCAATTTCCCTCCCGCCCCTAATTTGCATATGCAAATTAGGATTCGGATTGGCTGGGCAGAAGGATTCGGCCAAATCCAAATCCTGCTGAAAAAGGCCGAATCCTGGCCAAATCCCAAACCAAATCCTGGATTTGGTGCATCCCTATTAGAAAAAAGTCTGGATTTCGACTGAACCGATTCTGAACTGAAAAAAAAGTATTGAAAGGCGGACAAGCCCTTGGAGCCCAGCAAGAAACAAAATAAAATGGAGAAAAATGACATTTTACAATACAAAAATGGACAATCTACACAATGCCAAAGGTTCACTTTTAACTCAACTACCCCGTCAAATATATAAGATTGATTTACAAATTGTTCATAGAAACTCGGATTTCTGCCATTCAAGTAAAAACAGGTCCAAATAACTCTTACGCTCTCAATTTCCCATCGTATCCAATGATGTGAAGCACTTTAGTAGACTTTAGGCACTTACGTATCCGCAGAATAGAAACATCCACGATTGTCGTCTTTCTGTATCCGGTGACGTTACCTTTATTATCAGATAAAACACAAGAGTCAGGAATATCCTGGAAATGATTAGCCTTCTAAATGGTGCTTAGTCATGTCATCTGTTGCCATTGGAGCTTGAGTAGGTCATTTCTGTCCCAAGACTCGCTGAAACGTATCTATTATACCACTTTGCAAAAAGTCACACCATTTCCCTCCCTCCCCCTAATTTGCATATACCAATTCAGATTCGGTTTGGCCGGGCAGAAGGATTCGGCCAAAGCCAAATCCTGTCTAAATCCACAACCAAATCTGGGATTCGGTGCATCCCCCCCCCCCCCCAGAGCTGCTTTACAAAGGTTACACATAACATTTTACACTTTAATATTAAATAAACAAAAACACATAAAAAAATAAAAAGGTCATTGAAAAAAAGACTTTATATCTAGTAAACAAAGAAACGGACAAAAGTGCTGGGACATTAACAATCCCTCTAATGAAACCCAAGGATTCTGCTTAGCGGGGGAAAAAGATAACAAATGTATCCGCTAAATGTAGCAATTCACAATAGTTTACAGAGTCACCGACCCCCCCCCCCCCAAAGCTGCTTTAGAAGCTCAAAAATTAAACTTTACCCTTCAATTTGACAAAAAATAGTCACACACTGAAAATCATGGGAAAAACTCTTTATTTTAAGAAAAACAATGTGAAAGCAACTGAACTGCAAAATTGTGTTGGAAGATGAACAAGCCCTTTCAGCCCAGCATTAAACACAAAAAAGATATGAAGAAAAATGACCATTTTTTGGACAATACCGCCATCTAAATGATGCAAGAAGTTCATGTGCAGTGTCGGACTGGGATGCCAGGGGCCCACCAGAAAGCCTTAGACCGCGGGCCCACTTTCCAAACTATTATTCCTCCTCTCCTCATTCAACCTCTTTATTCTCCTAGTCTTTTATATCTACTTACTCTATGCTTCCATTATTAAGCATTTTTTCCCCATAAAGAAATAGGGAATGACCACAAAATATGATAAATGCTTAGAAGGAAGAGACCCGCTGACACCTGGACCCACCGGGACTTTTCCCGGTATCCGAGTTGGTCAGTCCGGCACTGTCCGTGTCAATCGCACCTTCAAATGTATAACATCGACTAGTTACAAAATTGTTCAGAAAAACTTGGATTTGTGCAAATCATCTCGAAACGTAACTTATTAACTGCTACCCTCTCTATTTCCCATCCCGTCAAATGATGCAACCCACACAGTAGACTTTACTTACGTATCCGCACATTAGAAACATCCGCCATTGCCTTCTTTCTGTATCCGGTGACGCTTACCTTTATTATCAGATAAAACACAAGAGTTATGAATATCCTGGAAATGATTAGCCTTCTAAATGGTGCTTAGCGATCTGTCACAAAACTCACACAAACTTAGGTATTATACCATTTTGCAACATTTAGTGGACCCATTTCTCAGCAGCATCTCTGGAGTATTAGCAACTATGGCGTCCAATCAAACCGCTGCCTTTAAGGGCAGAGACGCACATGGAGAGACAGAGACGCGCGTGGAGATTTAGGGAGATTAGTCGCCCGTCAACAAATTGCCTCTTCTTCGCCCAACTAATCTTTCCGCCAGCTACAATCTAAATTGCCGGCAGGAGGGCACTCTTAGCGCTATGTTTTCGGAGGTCGTCCACGAAAACAAATCGCTCCCACTCTAATTTAGATTCTAGCCGGAGGGAAGATTAGTCTTCCGAAGAAGAGGCAATTTGTCGCCAGCCAACTCATCTCCTCAAATCTCCACGTGCGTCTCAGCCCTTAGGAAAAGCAGGGATTCGGCTCAGCGGAGACAAATAAGAAATGGATCGACTAAATGTATCCGTTAAGAGGGTCAGCAAGCAACCCGCCCTCCAAAAAAACTGCTTTAGAAAGATGAAAAATTACACTTATACGTCAATGAGACAAAAAGGGTCACACGTACTAAATCATTGTAAAAAGTCTTGATTTCTGCCAAACAATCGGAAACCCACTGAACTGAAAAAAAAGTGCTTCCATTATTAAGCCTTTTTTCCCCATAAAGAAATAGGGAATGACCACGAAATATGATAAATGCTTAGAAGGAAGAGACCCGCTGACACCTGGACCCACCGGGACTTTTCCCGGTATCCGAGTTGGCCAGTCCGGCACTGTCCGTGTCAATCGCACCTTCAAATGTATAACATCGACTAGTTACAAAATTGTTCCCAAATACTTGTGCATATCAACTCGAAACATAACTTATTAACTGCTACCCTCTCTATTTCCCATCCCGTCAAATGATGCAAACCACACAGTAGACTTTACTTACGTATCCGCACATTAGAAACATCCGCCATTGCCTTCTTTCTGTATCCGGTGACGTTACCTTTATTATCAGATAAAACACAAGAGTTATAAATATCCTGGAAATGATTAGCCTTCTAAATGGTGCTTAGTGATCTGTCACAAAACTCACACAAACTTAGGTATTATACCATTTTGCAACATTTAGTGGACCCATTTCTCAGCAGCATCTCTGGAGTATTAGCAACTATGGCATCCAATCAAACCGCTGCCTTTAAGGGCAGAGACGCACGTGGAGATTCGGGCGACTCAGTCACCCGCTGACAGAGACGCGCGTGGAGATTTAGGGAGATTAGTCTTCTTCGCCCAACTAAGCTTTCCGCCGGCTAGAATCGAAATTGCCGGCAGGAGGGCACTCTTAGCGCTATGTTTTCTGAGGTCGCTCACGAAAACAAATCGCTCCCACTGCAATTTAAATTCTAGCAGGCGGGAAGATTAGACGCCCCAAGAAGAGGCAATTTGTCGCCAGCCAACTCATCTCCTCAAATCTCCACGTGCGTCTCTGCCCTTATGAAACCCAGGGATTCGGCTCAGCGGAGACAAAAAATAAAATGGATCGACTAAAAAATTAGACTTATACCTCAATGTGACAAAAACGGTCACACGTACTAAATCACTGTAAAAACTCTTGATTTCTGCCAAACAATCCCAAACCCACTTAACTGAAAAAAAAAAAAAGTGCTGGAAAGTAAACAACCCCTTTAATGAAACTCAGCAATTCTCCTCAGCAGGGATAAAGAGAACCAAAAGGATCGATTTTAATCAGTTAAGAGAGTCTGCGAATCATAAATACGACTTTACCCTTCAGTATTGACAAAACGATCACGCGTACAAAGTCCTTAGAAAAAGTCTGGATTTCGACTGAACCAATTCAGAACTGAAAAAAAAGGGTTGAAAGGAGGACAGGAGCCTTGGAGCCCAGCAAGAAACAAAATGGAGAAAAATGACATTTTACAATACAAAAATGGACAATCTACACGATGCCAAAGGTTCACTTTAAATTCAACTACCCCGTCAAATGTATAAGATTGATTACCAAGTTGTTCCTAGAAACTCGGATTTCTGCCATTCAAGTAAAAACAGGTCCAAATAACTCTTACGCTCTCAATTTCCCATCGTATCCAATGATGTGAAGCACTTTAGTAGACTTTAGGCACTTCCGTATCCGCAGCTTAGAAACATCCGCCATTGTCGTCTTTCTGGATCCGGTGACGTTTACCTTTATTATCAGATAAAACACAAGAGTCAGGAATATCCTGGAAATGATTAGCCTTCTAAATGGTGCTTAGTCATGTCATCTGTTGCCATTGGAGCTTGGGTAGGTCATTTCTTGCCCATGACTTGCCAAAATGTATCTATTATACCATTTTGCAAAAAGTCACGCAATTTCCCTCCCTCCTCCTAATTTGCATACACCAATTCAGATTCGTTTTGGCCCGGCAGAAGGATTCGGCCAAAGCCAAATCCTGCCTAAATCCACAATCAAATCCGGGATTCGGTGTATCCCCCCCCCCAGAGCTGCTTTAGTAAAGTTGCACATGACATTTTACACTTTAATATTAAATAAACAATTACGCATAAAAATAAAAAGGGCATTGAAAAAAAGTCTTTCTATCTAGTAAACAAAGAAACTGACAAAAGTGTTGGGACATTAACAATCCCTCTAATGAAACCCAAGGATTCTGCTTAGCGGGGGAAAAAGATAAATGTATCCGATAAATGTAGCCATTCACAATAGTTTACAGAGTCACCGACCCCCCCCCCCCCCCAAAGCTGCTTTAGAAGCTCAAAAATTAAACTTTACCCTTCAATTTGACAAAAAATAGTCACACACAGAAAATCATGGGAAAAACTCTTTATTTTAAGTAAACAATGTGAAAGCAACTGAACTGCAGAAGTGTGTTGGAAGATGAACAAGCCCTTTCAGCCCATTATTAAACACAAAAAAGATATGAAGAAAAATGACCATTTTTTGGACAATACCGCCATCTAAATGGTCGGACTGGGATGCCAGGGGCCCACCAGAAAACCTTAGACCGCGGGCCCACTTTCCAAACTATTATTCCTCCTCTCCTCATTCAACCTCTTTATTCTCCTAGTCTTTTATATCTACTTACTCTATGCTTCCATTATTAAGCATTTTTTCCCCATAAAGAAATAGGGAATGACCACGAAATATGATTAATGCTTAGAAGGAAGAGACCCGCTGACACCTGGGCCCACCGGGACTTTTCCCGGTATCCGAGTTGGCCAGTCCGACACTGTCCGTGTCAATCGCACCTTCAAATGTATAACATTGACTCGTTACAAAATTGTTCAGAAAAACTTGGATTTGTGCAAATCAACTCGAAACGTAACTTATTAACTGCTACCCTCTCTATTTCCCATCCCCTCAAATGATGCAAACCACACAGTAGACTTTACTTACGTATCCGCACATTAGAAACATCCGCCATTGCCTTCTTTCTGTATCCGGTGACGTTTACCTTTATTATCAGATAAAACGCAAGAGTCAGGAATATCCTGGAAATGATTAGCCTTCTAAATGGTGCTTAGTGATCTGTCACAAAACTCACACAAACTTAGGTATTACACCATTTTGCAACATTTAGTGGATCCATTTCTCAGCAGCATCTCTGGAGTATTAGCAACTATGGCGTCCAATCAAACCGCTGCCTAAGGGCAGAGACGCACGTGGAGATTCGGGTGATTCAGTCGCCCGCTGACAGAGACGCGCGTGGAGATTTAGGGAGATTAGTCGCCCGTCGACAAATTGCCTCTTCTTCGCCCAACTAATCTTTCCGCCGGCTAGAATCTAAATTGCCGCCAGGAGGGCACTCTTAGCGCTATGTTTTCCGAGGTCACCCACGAAAACAAATCGATTAGTCTTCCGAAGAAGAGGCAATTTGAAACCCAGGGATTCGGCTCAGCGGAGACAAATAAGAAATGGATCGACTAAATGTATCGGTAAAGAGGGTCAGCAAGCAACCCGCCCTCCAAAAAAACTGCTTTCGAAAGATGAAAAATTAGACTTATACGTCAATGAGAAAAAAAGGGTCACACGTACTAAATCATTGTAAAAAGTCTTGATTTCTGCCAAACAATCGGAAACCCACTGAACTAAAAAAAAAAGTGCTGGAAAGTAAACAACCCCTTTAATGAAACTCAGGCATTCTCCTCAGCAGGGATAAAGAGAACTAAACGGATCTATTTTAATCAGTTAAGAGAGTCTGCGAATCATAAATACGACTTAACGCTTCAGTATTGACAAAACGGTCACGCGTACAAAGTCGTTGATTTGGACTGAACCGATTCTGAACAGAAAAAAAAGGGTTGAAAGGCGGACAAGCCCTTGGAGCCCAGCAAGAAACAAAATCAAATGGAGAAAAATGACATTTTACAATACAAAAATTAAAGTGTCAAATGTAGAAGATTAATTAACAAATTGTTCCTAGAAACGCGGTTTTCTGGCATTCAAGTAAAAACAGGTCGAAATAACGTCTACGCTCTCTATTTCCCATTGTATCGAATGATGTGAAGCACTTTAGTAGACTTTAAAGTCAATGGACACTGGTATATTTACCCTTCTTTGTATTGTTCAGGTATCAAGAACCCTTGCCTCCATCCAGGGCAATGTAGTCAATAATTCAGTCATTGGGTAATGATACCACTAGGCGCAGTGATTCTGCTGCCTGGTGCCTTTATTAGCCAAACGACATGTTTCAAGCTCAACGGCTCTTTATCAAGTGTGATACAACTCCATCATGGTATACAATTTCAATACAAAAACACCTCCCACCATACTTTGAATTGGTTAATCAGCAATTGCTGGAAGGATTTACCAGCCTAGCGGATCAAATAAAATTCAAGTCCACATGAAGCCCATAAAATCAGCCCAACAATATATCCACAATCCATTGTATGCTTTCTTTGCGTAGTAGTGTTATTCATCCGCTTCCGCGTAGTTCCCCGCTCCAAACTTTTTACTACTAAGGTTAAAAAAATCAATAAAATCGTTAACCACTTGAACCTCAGCACTACCTTCAATTAGGTCTACTTAAGAGATTGTCAGTCCATACAATGTACATATATATTGCCTTAACTTTTACTAAAGCCTTAGCTCAGGGATCCCCAACCTTTAGAACCCGTGAGCAACATTCAGAAGTAAAAGTAGTTGGGGAGCAACACAAGCAGGAAAAATGTTCCTGGGGTGCCAAATAAGGGCTGTGATTGGCCATTTGGTAGCCCCTATGTGGATTGTCAACCTACATTGAGACTCTGTTTGGCAGTACACCTGGTTTCAGTGTCGGACTGGGACACCAGGGGTCCACCCAAAAACCTTAGACATTGGGCCCACCAAAAGCCCTTAGATCAGGGGCCCACTCAGCACTATTATAATTCCTCTCCTCACTTAACCTCTATTCTCCTTGTCTCTTTTCTTTACATACTATAATCTATTATTCAGTCTATTTAGTCTCTTTGTTCTCATAGAAATAGGGAATGGCCATGAAATATGCCAAAAGTTTTGAAGCAGGAAGGCCCACTGACACCTAGGCCCACCGGGAGTTTTCCTGGTATCCCTGTGGGCCAGTCCGACACTGCCTGGTTTTTATGCAGCCAAAACTTGCCTCCAAGCCTGGAAATCAAAAATCAGCTCCTGCTTTGAGGCCACTGAGAGCAACATCCAAGGGGTTGGAGAGCAACATGTTGCTCACGAGCTACTGGTTGGGGATCACTGCCTTAGCTTGTTACAAAGTAATACTTTTGCTGCCCTCTTTATTTGTAACAATATATTACTAGAAGGTATCTTACCATAACGAAGAATTCCATTCAAATTCATATTCATTAGCAGCACGATCTGGGTAAGAAAGAAAGGCATTATTCACCATTTTAGAAAAAAACAGGCTATGCTCCATTTGTCATTCAGACCTAATGGGTCCAAGGCACAAAGTTTCTTTATCCAAAGCGCTTCCTTTTGCAGAAGTATTGTCTTAACATCCCCACCTCTTTGAATCACTTCTAATACCAGCCATTTCATTGTGACATGCTGTGTCTGTTCTGGCTAAAATGGCGTGATACTGGAGTGTCAGGACCCAGCTTTAAAGTTTTTAATGTCTCCTCTGTGTTCTTTGATTCTAGTTTTTATTTGTCTACATGTCTGCCCTACATAGACTTTCCCACATGGGCATTTTAACATGTACACCACCCCTTCTGTATTGCATGTCGCATAGTGTTTTAGATTGATGTGATAGCCTTTAGTTGGGTGTTGTACAACACTTCCTTTTATTATGGAATGGCAGCACACACAGTTCAGGCATGGGAAGGTGCCTACGGTTGGTGCACTTTTAAATATTTTTGCCATTTTCCATTTGTTTTAGTCGACACGTATCCGCAGATTAGAAACATCCGCGATTGTCGTCTTTCTGTATCCGGTGACGTTTACCTTTATTATTAGATAAAACGCAACAGTTATGAATATCCTGGAAATGATTAGCCTTCAAAATGGTGCTTAGTTATGTCATCTGTTGCCATTGGAGATTGAGTAGGTCATTTCTGTCCCAAGACTCGCCAAAACGTATCTATTATACCATTTTGCAACATTTAGTGGATCCGTTTCTCAGCAGCATCTCTGGAGTATTAGCAACTATGGTATCAAATCAAACAGCTGCGTTTAAGGGCAGAGACGCACGTGGAGATTTGGGGAGATTAGTCGCCCGTCGACAAATTGCCTCTCCTTCGGCCGACTAATCTTCCCGCAATGCCTTCCTGCCGGCTAGAATCTAAATCGGCGGCGGGATGGCACTCCGAGCGCTTTGTTTTCTGAGGCCGCCCAAAGTTGTCTCGTAAACTTCGGATGACTTTGGATAACAAAGCGTTCCGAGTGCCATCCCGCCGCCAATTTAGATTCTAGCCGGCGGCAAGTCATTGCGGGAACATTAGTCACCCGAAGAAGAGGCATTTTGTCGCCGGCCGACTAATCTCCCCAAATCTCCACGTGTGACTCTGCCCTTATGAAACCCAGGGATTCGGCTCAGCGGGGACAAAGCTAAGAAATGGATCGACTAAATGTATCGGTTAAGAGGGTCGGCAACCCCCCCTCCCAAAACACCTTTAGAAAGGTCAAAAATTAGACTTAATACTGAATATTACAAAAAGGGTCACACCTACAAAATCCTTTCAAAAAGTCTTTATTTCTGCCAAACAATCGGTGAACTGAAAAAAAAAGTGCCGCAAAGTAAACAAGCCCTTTAATAAAATATAGGAATTCTCAATGGAGAGAACTCAATGGATCGATTTTAAACAGTTAAGAGAGTCTGCCATTCATGAATGAAACTTTACGCTTCAGTATTGACAAAACGGTCACGCGTACAACGTCGGTAGAAAAATTTGTGATTTCGTCTGAACTGATTCTGAACTGAAAAAAAAGCGTTGAAAGGCGGATAAAATAAAATGGAGAAAAATGACATTTTACGATACAAAAATTGACACCATCTACACGGTGCCAAAGGTTCATTTTCAACTCAACTACCCCGTCAAATGTCTAAGATTGATTTACTAATTGTTCCTAGAAACTCGGATTTCTGCCATTCAAGTAAAAACATAGTTCCATAGTTCAATTGGTTTGAAAAAAGACAAAGTCCATCAAGTTCAACCCCTCCAAATGAAAACCCAGCATCCATACACACACCCCTCCATACCTGCACATAAACAAAAAGAACACCAAGAGCCCCAATAGTGTAATATGTATTGGTAAGGGATAATGAAATAAGAGTAGATAACATATAGTCACAAACCAGGGTTACCAATAGGCAACCACTGTAAAGGCAGGTGGGGAGATTGTCCTGACCCCACTCAGGATTAAGAAGTCGCTCTCTGTAGATAGAAAAAGGGTATCAACCCTCCACCCAGGGTGGACTTAGTATTGTATAAAAAGAACAGAGGCGCCAAAAGAATAAAAGGATATAAACGAGTGAAAAAACAAAAACTTGGTAATCAGAGGAGGCAGTAGCGGACTTACCTCCTCCAAGCAGACACAAAACGACTGTAATTAAGCAGTCCAAATTTATTAACGAACTCCAATCAGTACAACGCGTTTCACGGGCTCTGACTCGCTTCTTCAGGCAATAAACATAGGAGTTACAGCATCTGCCAGTAGTATACACAATTTAACAGAGGCTCGAAGTGTGTATACTACTGCCAGATGCTGTAACTCCTATGTTTATTGCCTGAAGAAGCGGGTCTGAGCCCGTGAAATGCGTTGTACTGATTGGAGTTCGTTAATAAATTTGGACTGCTTAATTACAGTCGTTTTGTGTCTGCTTGGAGGAGGTAAGTCCACTACTGCCTCCTCCAAGTTTTTGTTTTTTAACTCATTAAGATCCTTTTATTCTTTTGGCGCCTCTGTTCTTTTTATACAATACTTTCACATAAATTCTACAGTATATACCCATACCTATACTAACTATAGAGTTTAGTATCACAATAGCCTTTGATATTATGTCTGTCCAAAAAATCATCCAAGTCCCTCTTATAGTCATTAACTGAATCAGCATCACAACATCACCCGGCAGTGCATTCCACAACCTCGCTGTCCTGACTGTGAAGAATTTAGTTGTACTTGGTCTCTGCACTCTCTCCAGCTCATTTATATCCCTCTTAAGGACTGGAGTCCAAAACTGCCCTACATACTCTAGATGAGGCCTCACCAGGGACCTATAAAGAGGCAGAATTAGGTTTTCATCCCTTGAGTTGATGTCCTTTTTTTATGCAAGACAGAACTTTATTTGCTTTAGTGGCCACAGAATGACACTGCCCAGAATTAGACAACATGTTATCTACAAAGACCCCTAGCTCCTTCTCATTTAAGGAAACTCCCAACACACTGCCATTTAGTGTATAATTGCATTTATATTATTTTTGTCAAAGTGCATAACCTGCATTTATCAACGTTGAACCTCATTTTCCAGTTTGCTGCCCAGTTTTCCAGCTTAAGGTGGCCATACACGGGCCGATAAAAGCTGCCGACAGACCGTGTCGGCAGCTTATTGGCCCGTGTATGGGGGCCCCCGACGGGCTTCCCCGATCGAGATCTGGCCGAAAGTCGGCCAGATCTCGATCGGATGGGGTTAAAAACCCCGTCGGATCGCGGCCGCATCTGTTCGTTGATGCGGTCCCGCGATCCGACCGCCCGTTTGTGAGAGCTAGGATCCCATCGTTGGGCCCTAGGGCCCACGATCGGATCTGCCCGATATTGCCCACCTTGAAGGTGGGCATATCGGAGGGAGATCCGCTCGTTTGGCGACATCGCCAAACGAGCGGATCTATCAGTGTATGGCCACCTTTAGACAAATCACTCTGCAAAGTGGCAGCATCCTGCATGGAACCTATAGTTCTGCACAATTTAATATCATCTGCAAAAATAGAAAAAGTACTTTCAATGCCCACCTCCAGGTCATTAATAAACAAGTTGAAAAACAAGGGACCTAGTACAGAGCCCTGCGGTACTCCACTAACAACACTGGTCCAATTAGAAAACGTTCCATTTACCACCACTCTTTGTAGTCTATCTTTTAGCCAGTTCTCTATCCAGGTACAAATACTATGTTCCAGGCCGACAGTCCTTCATTTAACCAGTAACCTTTTGTGTGGCACTGTATCAAATGCTTTAGCAAAGTCTAAGTAAATCACATCCACTGCCATCCCAGAATCGAGGTCTCTGCTCACCTTCTCATAAAAAGAAATTAAGTTAATCTGGCAAGATCTATTACGCATAAAACCATGCTGTCACAAACTCATAGTATTATGATTTGCTATAAAGTCCAGTTTCTTATCCTTTATTAACCCTTCGAAAAGCTTTCCTACCACTGACGTCAGACTAACTGGCCTATAGTTTTGAGGCTGAGAACGGGATTCTTTTTTGAATAGAGGCACCACGTTAGCAATTCGCCGGTCTCTCTGCACTATGCCAGATCTCAATCAATTCTGAAAAATGAAGTAAAGAGGTTTGGCAATCACAGAGCTAAGCTCGCCAAGTACCCTGGGATGAATACCATCTGGCCCCGGACCTTTGTTAATCTAAACATGTTCTAGTCTCTTTTGAATTTCATCATGTGTGAACCATGCATCATTAGTTGTATTACTAGAATTGGGACTATCAAGAAGGAAACCTTCACTTACTGGTTCCTCATTTGTGTAGACAGATGAAAAATAGGAGTTCAGAATCTGCGCTTTTATTTGGTTTTCATCAACCAGCTGACCCTCCTCTGATAGTAAGGGTCCCACTATTAAAATAATTTGGGATTTTTTTTACTGCTTGCTGCAATATCCTTTTCTAGATCAATTATAGCTTGCCTTATAGCTTCTTTCAACGATTTATTGGCCTCCTTGTAGCTTATAAATGATTCCATTGAACCAAAAAGGTTTCGCTTTGCAACGTCGTTCCTTGCTTACAAGTGGAATATACGGACACGTATATTTATTTAGCAGCATTTTAAAGACTTGCCATTTTTGTTCTGTGTTTAACCCTGTGAAACGCATTTCCCAATTAATATGTTGCAGAGATGCCCTTATACTGTCAAAGTTTGCACGTCTGAAATGGAGTGTTTTAGTTACTCCCTTATAGAATTGATTCTGCAACAGAATCTCAAATCAGACCATGTTATGATCACTATTCCCTAAATGCCCCTCACCCACACAAATGTTAAGAGATGAGTTCAGTATTGTTAGTTATTACAAGGTCCAAAAGAGAGTTACTCCTAGTAGGTTCTTGAATGAGCTGGAATAAAAAGTTGTCATTCAGCATATTTACAAACCTACTAGCTTTTTCTGTCTTAGCAACCCCATTACCCCAGTCAATGGCTGGATAATTGAAGTCATCCATACCAACAACTTGAACCAGCTGTGAAGCTGCTTGTATCTGCAAAAGTAGCTGGGCTTCATACCCACCAGGTCTCAGTGATGCCAATTATATCATAATTATTAGAGCATGCAAATAATTCTAGGTCTCTCATTTTACCACACAAGCTCCGTGCATTTGCCAGCATACAGCGGAGGTTACTACTTTTACTTTTGAAATTTGCATTACTTAGTGGAGAATTATACGTTAAGTTAGTATGATTCTTTTACTTGTAACAGAGGGACCTCCTTAACTGGTAAACTGTATGCCCCCCTCACTCCTCCCCCATGACCCCTTACTAACCCCACTGCCCCGTCTACCCTAGCTTCCCCATCATTCTTTAGCTCACCCCCCCCTTGCCTAGTTTAAACACTCCTCCAACCTCTTAGACATTCTTTCCCCTAGCACCGCAGACCCCCTTCTATTGAGGTGCACGACTGTATAGGTTGTACCCCAAGGAAAAATCAGCCCAGTGCTCTAGGAACCCAAACCCTTCCTTCCTACACCAAGACTTGATTGGAAGGCCTTTCCTTGATCTTAGAGCCTAGATCCCTGAAATCACTCTTTAAAGTCTTCCAGCTACCATTTATTTTGTCATTAGTACCTAAATGACAGGTCTAAATAACTTCTACGCTCTCCATTTCCCGTCGTATCGAATGATGTGAATCGCTTTAGTAGACTTTAGGCACTTACGTATCCGCATATTAGAAATGTCCACCATTGTTGTCTTTCTGTATCCGCCGACATTTACCTTCATTATCAGAAAAAAAGAGTCATGAATATCCTGTAATATAAGATCTTTAGAAATGTTGCTTCGTGATGTCGTCGGTTCAAATCGCAGCTTAGCGATGTCATTTCTGTCACGTGACTCACTGAAACTTGGGTATTCCAATCAATCAAGTAGGGATGCACCGAATTCAGGATTCGGACAGGTTTTGGCCTTTTTCAGCAGGATTTGAATTCAGCCAAATCCTTCTGCCTGGCCAAACCAAATCCAAATCATAATTTGCACATGCAAATTAGGGGCGGGGAGGGAAATTGCATGACTTTATATCAGAAAGCAAGGAAGTAAAAAATGTTTTCCCCTTCCCACCCCTAATTTGCATATGCAAATTAGGCTTTGGTTCGGTATTCGGCCAAATCATTCACAATGGATTCAGGGCTTCGGCCAAATCCAAAATAGTGGATTCGGTGCATCCCTACAATCAAGTACCCTCTGTTGCAAAATATGCAGATAGCACCTCAGACTTCCAAGACCTATAGAAAAAGCTTCAACCTTCGGCCTCGTACGGTCATGAAACTCCTCGGTAACTTATTATATCCTTTTATTTGACAAGACGGACTTCGATATTCACTAGATCAGTGCTGTTCAACTTCTATGGTACCGAGGGCCAGAATTTTTCCAGTCTACATGGTGGAGGGCCAATAACGGAAGCCAGTGCTAGCCGCTCCCTGTTTTTAGACCACACCCACTTTAAACCACACCCACTTTAAACCACACCCACTTTACTGCAAGACCATGTCCACATTAATAGCACACAAAAAAAATACAAATGGTTGGTGCTGACTGCAGGGATCAGGGACTAGGGGTAGGCAGAGTAGGCGGCTGTCTAGGGAGCCATCATTGAGGGGCGCACATTTTTCAAGCGTTTATTTAATAATTTGTTTCAGTAATCATGGTCACCCAGTTGGGTGGAATCCATCTCCTTCCCCTTCTCCCTCTTGCCGGCATGTGATAGCTCCTTCTGTGCGGTGCACCGCGGTGTGCGTAAACGCGTCAATGACGTGTTGGGTGACAGAGAGAGGCAGAGAGCTGGGGGGCTGCTTGGTGTGGCTCTCGCTGCTCTCAGCCTGGCAAAGTTGCACTGAACTCAAGACTTTCTTTCTATTACTGAAAAGTGTGAAGCTTCCTGCTGGCACAGCCAGGTACAGATTTGGGGGCCATATATTTGCTGTTGCTGCTGGGCTGGCCGTTGGCACAGGTACATAAATACTTGGGGGTAATATGATGTCATCAGATTTATTTTTGGCTGCTGCTGACACAGGTAAAGATTGGGGGCAATATGGTGGCTGCTGGAGGGCTGTATGATGGCTGGCTGCTGAGCTTACAGGTACAGGGGGCAGTAATATAAATGAAAAAGTGTTGTACATTTTCTTGCTTTCTTTATTTAAAAAAACATCATGGAAAGGAGGGAAATGGTAAGGGGGGCACTGAGTGAAGCTCTTGCCTAGGGTGCCAAACTACCTTGTGCCTGCCCTGGCAAGAATGTCACTCATATGTGAAAAAAGCTAAGTCATATAAGACATACCTTAGTGGCCACTAACAAACCCCCAGAACAAATACCAAAGTATGACACACACAGGGAGCATAGAGAAGGCAGAACAGAGCAGGAGACAGGAATCAGGACCAGTCTAATATGTACTACATCCAGTGACACAGTGCTGGTGCCCCATTAGCATTTTGAATAAAGTGTGAACAGGTGAACAATGTGGGCAGTTTCAGTCTGGGTCTCAGGTAGAACAGTACAGGACTTTAGGATATAAACAATAGAGATGTCACAAGTGTGAACAATACAGGGGGATCACAGGTGTTAACAATGCAGGGGATTAGTCTGAATTTGAGGTTTAGACAATGCAGGGGCCAGTTAATCTCTGTTGTGATACCTTTAAACAGACACAGCAGGCAGATTTTTATGTGGAGGGCCACATGAGGGGGGGGTCACGGGCTGCCAGTTGGACAGCCCTGCACTAGATCATACAATGATCTACAATATACATTCAAAAGGGGCTTCACCTTCCAAACACTTTTTGCACTTCAATTGTTTTCAGATTGTTCCCAGATAATAGACACTTTGGACAATCACTTTCCATTTTTTAACGTTTTTTTTTCAAAATCAAACTTTACAGTTTACGGTCTCTAGTGTTACAGTCTGGCAGCTCAATCATTGAGAAGCAGACAACGTTTACCATTTTCCAGCATTGAGTTGACACATTTCTCAGCAGAGGCTGTGGAATATTAGCAACTATTGTGTCAATTCCAACAAAATCATGAAATTCAGGGATTCTGCTCCGCAGGGACAAAGATAAGAAATGGATCCACTAGATCAGGGCTGTCCAACTGGCAGCCCCCGACCCCTTTAATGTGGCCCTCCATATCAAAGTCTGCCTGCTGTGTCTGCTTACTATATGTAAGGTTTAAAAATTATCACTACAGAGATTAATTGGCCCCTGCATTGTTTAAACATCAAATCCAGACTAATCCCCTGTACTGTTCACACCTGAGACCCAGACTGAAACTGCCCACATTGTTCTCCTGTTCACACTTTCTACAAAATGCTAATGGGGCACCAACACTGTGTCACTGGATGTTGTACATATTAGACTGGTCCTGATTCCTGGCTCCTGCTCTGTTCTGTTTTCCCTATACTCCGTGTGTGTGTCATACTTTGCCTGCTCTTTGCACCCTGTGTTTGCCATACTCTGCCTGACCTATGGTCCCTATGGAACGTAAGTCTGGTATTTGTTCTGGGGGTTTGTTAACATTTGAAAATTATTGTTAGGGGCCCCTAAATTGTTTAATTATATGCTGGGGAAATGTATTATACACAGGGGAGGAGGAGGGATATGGATTTAAGGGTATGTCTTATATGACTTAACTTTTTTCACATACGGGTGGCATCCCTGCTAGTGCCGGGCCAAGGTAGTTTGGCACCCTAAGCAAGAGCTTCAATCAGCGCCCCCCTGTCCTGCATTACCATTTCCCTCTTTACCATGATGGTTTTTAAATAAAGAGAGCAAGAAAATGTACAACACTCTTTTCATTTATATAACTGCCCCTGTACCAGCAAGTCCAGCAGCCATCCATAATACACCCCCGCAGAAAGTGCGAGCCCCACCGAGCAGGACGCCAGCTGTCTGCCTCTCTCTGCCACCCAACCGCATCAGTGACGTCATTGACTTGTATACACACGACGCGCTGCACTGCCGCACCGCACAGAAGGAGCTATTATTTGCTGGCAAGAGGAGAAGGTGAAGGAGGGGGATTCCACCCGACTCAATGACCATCTTTACTGAAACAAATTATTAAATAAACGCTTGAAAAAAAAAAAAGGAAAAAAAAACTCCCATTAAAAGTGTGCCCCTCAAAGATGGCGTCCTAGACAGCCGCCTACTCTGCCTACCCCTAGTTCCGACCCTAATCCCTGCAGTGAGCACCAACCATCTAGATTTTTGGCGTGCTATTAATGTGGGCATGGTCTTGCGCTAACATGGCTGTAGTTTAAAGTGGGTGTGGTCAAAAACAGGGAGTGGCTAACACTGGCTTCCATTATCAGCCCTCCACCATGTAGATTAGAAAAAATCCGGCCCTCTGTACCATATAAATTGGACAGCACTGCACTAGATGTATCCATTTGCAACGGTTGAGAGAGTCAGCGACCCCCCTCCCAGAGCATCTTTAGAAAGGTACAAAATTAAACTTACCATTCGATGCTAGAAAAACGGCCACACGTAGAATGTAAACGCAAATACTTTTAATTTCTACTGAACGCACAGAATTATTTCAATTCAACTATCTGACAACCAACTGAGCTCAAAAAAAAGTGTTGGAAGGTGAACAAACCCTTTATGAAGAAAAATAAAAACAACATTTTCTTACCGGTAAATCCTTTTCTTCCGGGCCCCTACTGTCAGTGCAGACGTATGGGGTTCAACCTGGATATCTCCGCAGGCAGGACAAAAGAAATTTTCCTTAATTAACCGGCTCCGGTCTTGCCTCTTCAGTTTGCGTACCAAAGCCCTGGATAGGAGAAACTTGGAAAACATGCAAGGCATAACGGTATCAACATAAACACTCATACTTCTGACTATATAATTAATCTCTTTCTATAGATTATTTAAAAAAAACAATTTTTTTAATAATATAACCTGGAAAATTCTGGTCCGAAAGGAACCTTGGCAAACCGCCAACACCTCCTCTAAAAAAACGGGAGGGACTTACTGCACAGTATGGGCCCGGGAGAAAAGGATTTACCGGGAAGAAAATCCAGTTTTCCCAGGGCAGCCCTTGTCAGTGCAGACGTATGGGGACGTTCAAAAAGCCGTCTTCCCGTAAAAAACAAAGGGAGGGAGAATTTGAAGGAGTTACTACTGCCTGCAGCACCTTTCTCCCCAATGCTGACTCTGCGGAGGCCAAAATATTGAGCCTATAGAACTTTGCAAAGGTGTGAACTGAGGACCGTGTCGCCGCTTTGCAAATCTGTTCCGCTGTGGCACAATTGTTCAGTGCCCACAAAGTACTGACGGCCCTCGTAGAATGAGCCAAGACAGCAAACGGTGGCCGTTTTGAAGATTGTTTGTAAGCAAAATGAATAACTTCCACTAACCATCTTGCTAACGTTCTCTTGGAGGCTGCTTGTCCCCTCCTTGGCAGCCCATAAGAAACAAAGAGATATCCTGGTTCAGGTGAAACTCTGACACTACTTTCGGCAAAAAAAGATGGTATCGTCCTAAAGACTACCTTATCCTTGCGAAACGCCATCCAAGGAACCTTCACCGAGAGCGCTTGTAACTCGGATACTCTTCTAGCCAAACAGATAGCCAGGAGAAAAACAACTTGCCATGCAAGAAATGGATCTGGACATTCTGCCTCAGGCTCCAAAGGAGGCCCTTGTAACACCTTTAGCACCAGGTTGAGGTCCCACGGCGGGGTGGGATCTCTATACGGAGGCCCGATATGCATGACTGCTTGAAAGAATTGTTTGGACTTCAGGTCGAATGGCTCATTGAAACTGAAAAAGAGCAGACAATGCCAACGTCTGTGACCTTAGCGCTCCAATGCTAAGACCCTTGTCGAGACCTCCTTGGAGGAAACTAAGGAATTGTTGTATGGAGCAATCTCTCCAAGAAATTCTCTTATCACTACACCAGGACTGGAATATCGACCAGGTTCTGTGGTAAACTTTAATCGTAGAAGGTTTCCTCGCTCTGTCCTTCCAGATCTGGCCTTCAAGTCCCACGCCGCTAAGCATAACATTTACAGGTTGCGATGTCCGACCGATCCCTGCAGCAGCACATCTGGACGCAGCCGTCGTCGCCACGGTGGTTAAACCGACGCGGTTACCAAGTCTGCGTACCACCTTCGCCAAAGCCAATCCGGCGCCGCTAGGATTGCTTGAACTTGCTCTTGACGCACTTTCCTTATTACTCTTGCCAACAGAGGGAATGGTGGAAAGAAATAAACCTTTGTGAACTTCCAAGGAACGACTAAGGAGTCTGTTGCCTCTGCCCTTGGATCGTTTGTTCTCCAACAGTACCGTGGAAGTTTGTTATTTCTGTGCGAGGCCAGGAGATTTCTCTCTGGCCTTGCAAACCTGTGAACTAGAAGCTGGAACACCTCTGGATGGAGAGCCCACTTTGCCTGGTCGATCAGGTTTCTGCCGAGATCATCGGCCTCCCAATTTACCGCTCCTGGAATGTATATTGCCGACAAGGTTGAGTTCGGACTCTCTGCCCACTGAAATATTTTGGAGACCTTGTTCATCGCTGCATGACTTTTTGTGCCTCCTTGATGGTTGATATATGCCACTGCAGTGCCATTGTCAGATTGTGTCCCTATTGGGCAATTTCTTAGCTGATGTTCCAATGAGTTCCAAGATGGCGCTCCAAGCGCGCGACATCACAGCAGCAGGGACACTAAATTTCACCCCCCCGCATTTCCTACAGCAGGGAAACGCTCCTGCGATTCCAGAATTGGCAACCCAAAGGCACATTCTGCCCCCCAATACCTGTGAAAGTTGGGGAGGTCGGAGGAAGAGGAGGCGCACGGGTAAATGTGGACAGCAGCTGCCTCGCACAGAGCGCAGATGATGGCGGCGGGTCCAGCAGCGGCCCGAAGGAGAGGCGGCGGCAGAGTCGTCGGAAAGGTGCGGCCAGAATCTGAGGATGCGCAGCATCGAGGCAGGGAAAATAGCAGCAAGAGCTGTGCGGGCTCTCCATCGAGGGACGTGTGCCGAGGGGCCTGCGGCACAGGGGAAGGGCACGGCCCGTTACGGGCGGGGCTGTACCCTGCTCCTGTGCAGAGTCGGAGCAGTCCTCTGTCGGGGAATGAAGAGATGTCCCCAGACGTCGGCCTCTATCCGCTCTCTCCCAGGCAGGGTTCTGTATGCTGTCTGCAGCAAGGAGGAGAGTTGCATCCCCCCTGCAGGCCTATACTAAGCCCTTTGCACCAGTGCCCGCACCAGGCCGCATCCCTCTCCCTGCAGCTCTGACTCTGCCCTCTTCACTAGGCCTCAGCCCTCTCCCTGAAGATTTGCCCACAGCAGGGATGACTAAGCCCTCTCATACAGCCTGGTCCACTGCAGGAGTGGCTGAGCCCATTCCAACAGCTTTTCCCACTGCAAGGGCTGCTGATCCTTCAGCCTCAGCTCAAATCTGTAAAGGCATTGTGGAGTCCCATGGGGCATGGAGGCGGCTTCAAACAACTAAATGTACCCCACGTCCAATCAAAATGCTCATACTACAGGCATCGGCTACAACACGGGAAGAGAGCAAAACAAGGTGGGTGCACGAGAAGGACGAAACTGCTTGTGAACAAAGGAACACTTGCCCTCCACCATCGTCTACATGGCAAACACGCAGTCTCTAGACACCAAAATAGATGACCTCTTCTGTAGTTCAGCAAGACACAAAACTCCTCTGCTTTTCGGAGACATGGTTCACCCCGTCGATTCCCGATGAGGCCGTCACGCCACCCGGTTACTCTATTTTCAGACAAGATCGAGATGTTAAGCTATGTGGCAAATCACGCAGAGGCGGTAATGCAATATTCATTAAACATACGCGGTGTTCGGATGTCGGCATTTCAAAAGCCACGTGCGCCCCACACATTGAATTTCTTGCAATCAAATGCCGAACATTCTACCCGCCAAGGGAGCTGCAATCTGTCTTCATCGTGGCGGTTTATATACCACCGTCGGCTAAGGAAGAAGAAGCACTGCATGAGCTGCATCAATTGATCATAAGCCTACAAATCACATACCCGGATGCTGCTTACATAGCAGCTGGCCATTTCAACCGCTTTGATCGCAAAAAACCCCTTAAGCCCAATCTGGTCACCGTGGAATACTGCCGAGTCCGACCTACAAGAGGCACCTGAAGTCATCTCCGCCCCAAGAACTGTGCAGAAGTGGACCAGTAGTGCTATTGATCAGCTTCAAGACTGCCTCGAGTCCACAAATTGGCCCTTGTTCAAAGACACAGCTAATGACATACACCGATATGCCGACACAGTCAGTTGCTACATCAACTGGTGGACTTCTATCTGCATTCCCTGTACAGAAATGATAGTTTACCCCAACCAAAAACCACGGTTCAACAATGAAGTACGGAAGAAACGCAGAGAACGGAACACAGCTTTTAAAACTAAGGATCCTGCCCGGTTTAAGATTGGCCGTTATGCTCTTGAAAAAGCCATCCAAAAAAGAATAACTACAAAGGCGACAAAAGTAGTTATACACACATGGATACCAACTTCTATGCCCACTTTGAATCCAAAAATAAGGCTCCGGCTGGCCAATCCCACACTACATTCACTAACCTGCTGGCAGATCATCAGTCGACACAATCTGAGCCCATTATACATGTCTCCAAGCAAGATGTTCTCAAATCCTTTAAAAGGATCAACCCTCGAAAAGCAGCTGGTCCTGACCGAGTCTCTCCTGAAGTACTTCAAATAGGTACAAATCTCCTGGCTGAAACCTACACTGACATTTTCAATGCTTCCCTCAGACAGGCTAGAATACCCCGCTGTTTGAAAACCTCCGTGATTATACCGGTACCAAAGAAGACTAAAATCCAAGGCCTAAATGACTACGGACCGATTGCATTAACATCAGTTGCTATCAAGTGCCTTGAAAAAATGGTTCTTAACTAGATCAACTCGATCATCCCCGACTCTCTGGATCCACTTCAATTTGCATATCGTCCAAACAGATCCACGCAAGATGCAGTTACCCTAGCACTGCACTCTGCTTTATTACACCTAGAAAAACCAAACGCTTACGTACGCATGCCGTTCCTAGATAACAGTTGCGCTTCCTTTTTTAAATATTTACATTTTTTTACTTTTTTTATTATAATTTTTTAGTATAATATTACTTTTCATTGAAACAAACAATAAAAGCAATAAGTTCCAACATGTATTCAGCTGCAGGCATATCCTGGTCTGGTTATTTTATGACATTCCATATGTATGATCCTATGTGACTGGTCACCTCCAGATGTTCTATTTCAGTACCACTATCTTGCAGCTTGCAGTAAGATAGAAAGGGGGGGACCTCTGAGGAAGAGGGGGAAAAAAGGAGAAAGGGGGAAGACATATGAGGGAAAACATCATTATTTTAGCTTCAGTACGTTATTACCAGCCAACCTCTTGTTTGTTGCAGCGCTCCGGTAGTTCCAGGATCATTAACATTAGATCCAGTTTGGATTCCTTCCAGGTATTGGGCCCACGGATACCACTCCAGCTCCCCTTCGTAGCTCCTATCTCCAATTTAACTTGGTTATCGGTGATTGCCGACCCGGCAGTTGCGGTCTTTTTCAATGTGCTGCTAGAAGAGATCTTGCTGCTGTCAGGATATGTGTAGCTAGTTTGTGTGAAAGTTTGGAGGCTATAGGCTGAATTTTCACGCCTAAAAGAAATGTGTGTGGGTTTGCCTGAATAGTGCTGTGTAGAACCTCGGCGAGCAGAGAAGCTACCATTTTCCAGAATTCTTGGGCCACTGCGCAAGACCACCAGGTGTGTAGGAAGGACCCTCGTTCCCCACATCCTCTGAAGCAAGTGGCGCGTTCCGAATTACCGCTAAGTTTGCTAATGCGTGTTGGTGTACAAAACCAATGAAATATGAGTTTATATGCTCTTTCGCTTGAGGTTGCGCATACAGATGTTTTTTTGCCCGTTTCACATATATATGACCAGGTCTATCTGGTCTAAATCTGTTTCCCACTTTGTCATGGATGGCTGACACATATCAATGGTATCTGATGAAAGTTGGCTGTATAGTAACGATATCAAATGTGCTAGGTAGGAGCGTTTGAGACAAATTGTTTCAAAGTAGGTCATGGTTTGAGCATTCTGGGTTTTGATTGGATTATCGACATCATGTCTAATTTGTATGTATCGGAAAAATTGTGAGTGGGGAATGTCATGTTGAAACGGTACGGTGATTTGATCCGGGTGGAAATCCGTAAGGAGTATGTTTGCGTCTATCCATGGTTTAAAGTCACTTGGTGTTACGCGTGCTCAATTTCATCTTAATGGCTACCGAGTCCCATAGGTCTAGTGCTTGTTGCGAGGAGGGTAATAGGTCTCTAGGAATGGCTCGGTTTGCCTTGGGAATCCAAAACAAGTGTGCTAATTGCATGGGAGAGGTATGCTGTACATGCAATAAAGAGACACGACATAGCTTGAGTGGAGAAAGGCATTTATTATAACTCAATCTTTTAACAGCAAATTCATTATGCCAAATAAATGAATATGAGCACATAACAGAATCTGAATGTATGCATGGCAATGACACCTAACTAGCCTCAGTCCATTTAACAGGCCACCTATTGATTGACCATTTTTGAAAAGGCTCAGCCTTATCCAACTCCTAGCCAAGAGCCCTTTGTTTAAACCTCACATTTTCCTCCATGATGTGACAATATGTCTATATTTTTTAATTTACCCTTTTTTAAAGCATATTTTAACATATTTAGGGAGGGAGGTTGGGGGATTCAAGTGAACAAGCTATCCAGCCGCCAGAACAAGAAGAAGAGGTATCTGTTCTGGCACCCCTTTTTATACCCCCTGAACTTCCCGCTCTTAAGAACACGTGGTTCCAGGATTCAATCATGCCCTGAGATAACCTTGCCCTTTGACATCATAACCCCAGAAACAGGAATTTACGGTGGTAACTTAACACGTGACAGCTCACCTACTGTCCCACATTAACCAATGCACTGCCGACAACTCTCCCATGCAGGTCCAGTGGAAAATGAATTCCCCTGCACCTCACATGGGAGCTGTGAAATGATGTTCAATTGTTTTCCATGGTTCCTCTATAGGAGCATGTATGTGAATCATGGCCTCTAGTCTACTAGCCAGATAGTATCTGTATATATGTGCAACTCCCAGTCCTCCTAGTGATTTCGCTTGGTCATGATTGTCGCTCTAATTCTGGGTCTCTTCCCTGCCCAGATAAAGTCTGATATTGCTCTTTGAAGTGAGAGGGCTGTCTTTTCGGGGAAATTTATTGGCAGAGTCCTAAACAGGTACAAAAGTCTTGGCGACAGTGTCATCTTAACAGCCGCTATTCTGCCAAACCAGGAGAGGCGAAATGTATGCCAGGTAGCTAGGTCTTTTTTAAGTTTGTCTATCCGTTTGGGATAATTAGCTTTATATAAGGTATCATAGGATGAGGTGAGATTGATTCCCAAGTATTCTAAGGATTCATGTTCCCATTTATAATCAAAATTGACCTGGAGTAATTTCAATTCTAGTTTGGGCATTTTTAAAGGGAGTGCGCGAGTCTTTGTAGTATTGATTTGATATCCTGATATCCGTTGGGGGGATGCGAGCGTGAGGAGAATGTCATCGGCAAAGAGGTTTATTTGTGCTTTCTCTCCCCCACCCAGAATCCTTTAATGTCTGGGTTATGTCTGATGGCGTTGGCCAAGGGTTCTAGAGATAATGTGAAAATTAGAGGAGACGGAGGGCATCCTTGGCACATCCCTCCTTTTATCTCAATATATTTGGATAAGAGACCCATGCTGAGTACCCTTGCAGAGGGAGTGTCATATAAGAGTCCTGTAAGAAATGGTGTTGGTATATTCATTTTTTCCAAGACTGTGAACATATATTTCCAATCCACCCTATCAAATGCTTTTTGTGCATCTAAGGCAGAGATCCCCAACCTTTTGAACCCATGATCAACATTCAGAAGTAAAAGGACTTGGGGAGCAACACAAGCATGAAAAATGTTCTTGGGGTGCCAAATAAGTACTGTGTTTGGCCACTTGGTAACCCCTATGTGTATTGTCAACCTACATTGAGGCTTTGTTTGGCAGTGCATCTGTTTTTTATACAACCAAAACTTGCCTCCAAGCCTGGAATTCAATAATAAGTTCCTGCTTTGATGCAACATCCAAGGGGTTGGAGAGCAACATGTTGCTCACGAGCTACTGGTTGGGGACCACTGATCTAAGGATAAAAGGAGGGAGGAGGTGGGTAGTTTTGGTGCTAGGCTGATCAAGTCAATCGCCTTACGAATGCCGCCCGCCACCCCGGGACTAACCCGACCTGGTCCATGAGTATTAGCTGGGGTAGTAACGTATTAAGTCTATTGGCCAGTATTTTGTCAAACATCTTAATATCAGTATTTATCAATGAGATTGGTCTGTAACTATCACAGTTTAGGGGATCCTTTCCTGGTTTTAGGAGCATTATTATGGTTGCCATTTGAATGCGTCTTGTTAAGGGTGAACCGTTTAGGAGTGATTGAAACAGGTCTTTCAGGTGTGGGGTTAAAATTGTATCAAATTGTTTGTAATATTTTGCCCTATACCCATCTGGTCCCGCATTTTCAATTTCCTCCCTTGTTATGGGTGAGGCTAACATATCCTGGTCTTCCTTGGTTAGTTGGGGTGGGGTCCAGTCAGTTAACATAGTTGAATCCTTAGCAAGGTTGTCTTTGTCATCAGAATACAATTCCGTGTCAAAGTTTGTGTCTCTGTTGCTGTAAATGGTTGTCTGTTTGTCTAGAATGTCTCATGACCTATCCACATTGTTATTTATTGTGTTGAAATCTCCCCCCACTATGGCACAAATTCACGAAGCGCCGAACGCTAGCGTTAATTCGCTAGCGTTCAGCATTTTCGCTACTGCGCAAAACAAACGCTGGCGTATGTTCGCTAGTGTTACTTCGCATCCTTACGCCAGGCGAATTTTCGCTAGCGATGTAACTACGCAAATTCACTAACTTGCGCAGTGTACTGAACGCTACCTTTTACGCTAGACTTCCTTCGCCACCTCAGACCTGGTGAAGCGCAATAGAGTACATAGGGATTGTTTCCAAAAAAAGTCAAATTTTTTTCTAAGTCCCAAAAAACGCTGGCGTGTTTTCTACATGATGGGTGATAGGCTGAAAAAGATCGAAAAACTTTTGGGGCTCCCCTCCTTCCCCCCTACATTTCCTGACTCATGGCAACTTACCTAGACAGTGGGCACATGTGTAGGGCAAAATAAAATTTATATTTGCTGATTTGAAGGTTTTCTAGGCATTTGTAGTGCAGATACGTGTTCCTCCATTGAAATTTGAATTTCGCGCTGTATGCAAATTAGCCTTCGCTAGCGTAACTTCGCTTTATATAGCGAATCAATGCTAGCGCAACTTCGCAACCTTACGCTACCCCTGTGCGCAACTTTGGATTTTAGTGAATTTGCAGAGCGCTGGCGAAACTACGCCTGGCGAAGTGCGGCAAAGTTGCGCCTGGCATCTTAGTGAATTTGCCCCTATGACTCTGCCCTCTGAGATTTCTGAGAGTTTGTTGAAGAAATTTCAAAAGAATGTCTGTTTGGAGGTGTTAGGAGCGTATACTGAGGCTAGCGTAGTCAACTGGTTCTGAAGATGTCCTGTTATAATAATAATGAAACGGCCCTCTGGGTCTAAATATTTCGGATTAAGTTGAAATTTCACTTGACTTGCAATAAGAATGGCTGCTCCTTTGGTTTTTGGGCTAGGTATACCTGGGGTTAGTATTTTGACATGTATTTGGGTGATGAGGTTTGGCTAAAATGTGTCTCCCGCGGCAGCAAGATGTCCAATTTTAATTTAAAATAATCAGAGAAGGCCATAGTGCGTTTTTGGGGCACATTAAGGCCATTAACATTATGCGAGCCTACCTTCAGATCAAAGGAGCGAGGAGCTGGGGGGGGGTCCGCGGGTCCATCCCGAATGGAGGAAGTTTGGTGTCACCTTAGAGATAGGCTGGTAAAAAGAAGGGAGAGATTGGGAAGCAAGATTAATACAACCACTGAAGAGTAAAGGAAGGGGAGAAAAGGGAGAGAAAGGAAATAGCAAAAAAGAAGACACCCCCTCACAAGACAATAAAACAGTACAATATGAATTATGGTCTCATTAAGTAGGAAGCTAATCTAGATGGAGCAAAAGGTGGGTGGTATGGTTAGCATGGTACAATAAGGAAGAAAAAGAAGGGGGGAACAAAACAAATAGCTAAGACAAAAATATTATCGTCTCGCAAAGTAGGAGACTTTTTCGTTTTCGGAAGGTTACCCGAGGGGGGGAGCAATTTATTGCACCCCGCTGTTATTAACCTTTAATTGGGAGGGTCACAGATTGGCGTCTGGGAATAAAGCCTATCCGTTTAGCCCGCCATATTTTATTTACTAGAAATGGCCTGTAATTTACTAATGGATTACATTATCTCCTGGTATTCTGGGCTAAGGGGTTAAACAAATATTAACTGTTAAGCTATTTAAACAAATTGAACCTTAACACACACAAACACATTGATATCTGAGTAAAATCCTTTAGATATATGCTCTAGGATTGTTGGTGAAATTACAGACAGTCCAAGGGATAATCCCTCATAGGGTTGTTGCCCAGTATCTGATCTTACACAGAGACCTATTTTTCATTAAGCAACATTCTAGTTGAATGAACTCTTGTTATTTGCTATGTCTGCTATATATGTTAGGCTAACTGCCATGCAGTATGCTTTGGCCAGGATGGTCTCTCTCAATGTCTCTTATCATCCAGTTATGCCAATTAGTCCTGTTCGAATGGTTCTTGCATCTCTGCTTCTGAGGAAGCAGATGGAGGGTCATCTATGTCAATGGGGTCATCTATGTCAATGGGGTGTCTGACTGTGTATGTTATCCCATTGTGCCGGTCTGTAAGTTTAAAGGGGAATCCCCATCTATATGGTATGTCTTTTTGTCCGAGTATTTCCGTCAAAGGTTTGAGATCTTTCCTCTTTTGTAGAGTAGCGAGAGCTAGGTCAGCATAGATTTTCGGGGTTATCCCTTCTATTTCTATCTGATTTGTTCGAGATGCTTTCAGGATGGACTCTTTGGTCTGGAAATAATACAAACGCACTATTACATCTCTGAGAGGCATATTTGGTTTGGGTTTGGCACATAGTGCTCTGTGAGCTGTCTAGAAGTAGGAACTTATCCTCCCCGTTCCAGGTAGCACCACCTATATTGTAGCTTTGTGTAGAGGACTTATGTAGAGATTAGTTTCCAAGTGTCCTTGTGGTATGCTCTTAAGCTGGAGTGATGATGTGGTGAGTCACAGCTTTAAGGCCTTAGGTGCCCGGTGTTGTTCCCTGCTCTGGGAGCTTGTCTAGGCCTTATATGAGACGTGGCTGCTTGTGGTGTTATTCCCTGAAAGAGGGTAGTGTCCAGGCCTAATGGAACAAGCCGTCAATTAGGTCTTTTGAGGCCTGTCAGTGAAAAGGCCAACAGTGCTGCGCAGTATTTCCCCACTAACCCCTTTGTCAAGTTCAGATTTATTTAGCCTAGACAGTTCTCTTCAGCTAAGACCTCAAGGAATTCTCTGTGAAGAGGCTGCAGAGACACCCCTATCTCTCTCACTGCCTGTGAGCTGGGTTACACGATGACTGCCTCGTGGTGTGCGCAGTCAGGCCTCCGTCTTAGGGAGCTGCAGAGTCTGGTTGGGTGCGCTATTCGTTCTGGCGGGTAGTGCCGGCTATGCTCTGGGGGGTCGGTGGGGACTTTAACATGCAGTACCTCTCAGCGCAATTGCGCTGTGCAAGATTGGACTTGCATGCTCCAAGGTAGCGGCACCTCCGCATCTGGGGCGGCCTTTCCGCAGCAATGTAAGCTCACCAAGCCACCCGTCTCTCACGCCATACGGGTAACCGGTTCTGTGGCTACAAGTCATGCCAAACGCAGTCAGGATGCCAGAGGGTATAAAGGAACCCCAGGAGATATTTTTATAGCATATCAATTAAGAATAAGGTGCTTATGTAGGCTTATGGCGGGTTCAACTGGAGGAGCTGTGAGGTTAAGCTGCCATCTTCCTCGGCATCCAGACCACTCCCCCCACAGTTCCGCTTTCAATACCATAAACCCTAAAAACTCATCAACAAACTGGCAACTCTTACTCTGCCCCAGCACCTCTGTAACTGGATTTCTGATTTTCTCTTACTAATTAACACACTAAGATGGGGAAACGCATGTCTGCTACAATTCTTACCAGCACAGGTACACCGCAAGGATGCTGCCTCAGCCACAAGCTTTTCTCCCTCTACACCTTCAACTGCTCATCTTCCATAAACAACTGCAAAGTGTATAAGTTTGCAGATGACACTACTGTGCTCGGCCTCATCCGAGACAATGATGAAACCGGATACAGACAGCTAGTGTGCAACATCACTGAATATAGCAAAGAGCATGACGTGGTCCTAAACACAGTAAAAACAAAAGACATATACTGTAGTTACATAGTTAAATCGGGTTGAAACAAGACAAAGTCCATCAAGTTCAACCCCTCCAAATGAAAACCCAGCATCCATACACACACCCCTCCCTACTTTTAATTAAATTCTATATACCCATACCTATACTAACTATAGAGCTTAGTATCACAATAACCTTTGATATTATGTCTGTCCAAAAAATTATCCAAGCCATTCTTATAGTCATTAACTGAATCAGCATCACAACATCACCCGGCAGTGCATTCCACAACCTCACTGTCCTGACTGTGAAGAACCCCCTACGTTGCTTCAAATGAAAGTTCTTTTCTTCTAGTCTAAACGGGTGGCCTCTGGTACGGTGATCCACTTTATGGGTAAAAAGGTCCCCTGCTATTTGTCTATAATGTCCTCTAATGTACTTGTAAAGTGTAATCATGTCCCCTCGCAAGCACCTTTTTTTCCAGAGAAAACAACCCCAACCTTGACAGTCTCCCCTCATAATTTAAGTCTTCCATCCCTCTAACCAGTTTAGTTGCACTAAGTCTCTGCACTCTCTCCAGCTTATTTATATCCCTGATCATAGATTTCAGAAAACACCCAGATGAACACGATCCCTTACAATCGGAAATATCAAAAATAGAGCAAGTTGTAAGCATTCCATTTCTAGGTCTACACATTGCAAATTTTTAAAAATGGACTGGCAACACCAAGGCCATAATCCGGAAAGCTTATTAACGTCTTCATTTCCTCCAAAAACTGAAAAGGTTTAAAGTCAACGGGTCTCACCTTCTACAGAGCCACGAATTGAAAACATTCTTAACTGGCAACATAGCAGCGTTGTTTGGTAGCATCACAGCAGCAGGAAGAAACCTCTCTCCAGAGGGTGCTAAAAACCGCTGAACAAAACATCTCCACCAAACTTCTGATCTAGACACAGCCAGATGCAAGAACAAAATGAAAGCTATTACCTGTGACAAGAGTCACCCAGAACACGAAAAATTCACTTGGCATAATTACTCATTGAGGCACAGGAGGCCTGAAAGCATAAAAACCAGAAGCAAGACTATTTAATAGCTTTTTTCCAAGAGCTGTCAGACTAACTGCAAATGAGTCCTACAGATAAGAAAGAAGAAACCTTCAGTAATTACCTATCCCAAACAATGATCTAGTCTCAATGAACCCTATGGTCTAATTTGCACTTTACGTTTACTATTTATTAATTTTATACTCTGTATCTCTGTATCCCATATTCATTGTAAATATCAATATATTGTAAAAATCAATATGTGTCTCACTGCACAATGGCAATAATTAACTACTTGACTTGATGTGACCAAACTCTCAGCGCCTTGTAAACTGCTCTTAAGACATTTATGTGCAACCGAGACTCCTTCTGCAGCCACTTCCCCTGGCATGTCTTGTCGTTCAATGCTGCCCCCAGCCCGATAGGCTGGTGTCCGTGCCGATTACTGTCTCAAGGCGGCAGTGACCGCAGACAGCCTCTCGCCACATTTCTCTCCTCTGTCCACCGCCTCGGCTCTTCTATTAGACCGTTTGTGAGTGGAATGTTCTGAGACACATCTTTGTGATCGCTGTTCCAATGAAACAGGAAATGCCTTAGATGCGGCCTTAGATGAAACCGGGAGTAAGCCATTGACTCCAGAGTCAACACCATCAACCCTAGCAGCCTCAAGTAGTACCATTTGCAGAGTTGCCACTCGTAATCCTGCTACCATGTCTTTTGGTAGTGCCACCCTTCTTGTTCTGAAATTGAACTGCATTCCTAGGAACCTGATTGACTGGCTTGGTAACAGGTTGCACTTCTTGACATTGATCTGCCGCCTGAAGCGACAAAGCGTACTGATCATTTTTGTAAATCCCAGAGATGCCGTGGTTAACCCAAACGGTAGGTATCTGAACTGGAAGTGATCCTGGCCCACCGCAAATCGCAGGTATTTTTGATTCTCCGGATGTATTGGAACATGCAAGTACGCCTCCTGCAGGTCGATAGTTGTCATAAAGTATTGTGGCTCCATGGCGTGGATCACTTATCTTAGTGTTTGCATCTTGAACCTTTGCTTTTTTTGCTTTTTTACATGAACGTTTAAGGGTTTGAGATTCACAACAGGCCTGTAACTTCCTCCCTTCTTTTCCACCAAAAATCTATTTGAATCAAAACCTCTCAACCGGAACTGGTGAGGAACTTCTACGATGACTTTTGCTTCCAGCATGTTTGAAATGCAGTTTAGCAAGGCTTTCTTTTTTATCGGATTGCGCGGTAGAGAAGAAGGTACAAAAGCTCTTCGGGGAGGAACGGATTCGAAGGGAATCTTGTAACCGCTTCTTACTATGTCCAGCGTGAATGAGCTCTTCCCACAACGGGTAGAAACTTAGAAGTCTCCCGCCGACTGCTTCGGTTCCAACCGGTGCTTGGGGACCTTCATGCATCTGAGGTCTGGTTATGACAAACTGGTCTGGTTATGAGTTTCGCCCGAATGGACGAAAGGAACTAGACGAAGACCCCCCCCCCTACGATCGGTCGTACTGTCTACGGTACTGATCCGCGAGATTATTCCGCCCTTGTGGTAGAAAAGCGCCTGTCATCTCTGAAATAATTTGTTTGAATTCAGGCCCAAAAAGATGCTCCCCCGAAAAAGGCAAAGAAATGAATCGCCCCTTTGACGCATTGTCTCCTGACCAATGGCAAAGCCACAACGCTCTCCTAGCGACCACTGCATTAGCCGACGATCTTGCTGCCAATCTTATGATTTCCATTGCTGTCTCACCTAAAAAAATCAAAAGCTGTGGCCAAGCGGTTGAGCTCGGCCTTAAGGAACAAGTCCTGTGAATAATGCTGTAATAGTTGTCGCGTCCACAACTTTGCTGTACGTGCCAGCCCTGATGCTGCCGTAGCAGGTCTAAAAATGGCCGTTGTACTGGCACAACCTCTTCAAAGTGCATTTTCCATTCGCTTATCCGTTGGATCTCTGAAAGCCATGGCATCCTCGGTAGGAAGAGTTGTAAGCTTATACAATCTAGAAACCGCTGAGTCAACCCTTGGTGGCTTATCCCACTTAGGCTTGTTTTCCTCAGGAATAGGATATTTAGTAAAGAACTTTTTACTAATGTTCACTCTCTTCTCTGGATGAATCCACTTGGAATCAATTGTCTGTGTAATAGACTTGAATACTGGAAAACACTTCTGCTTCCTAGATTGCAGTCCTAGCACTCTCTCACTTAGAAGCGGGAGCAGCTGTGTCTTCTATCTCTAGAGTCTGCAGCATATCTTTTAAAAGGCGTCTCGATGGACAAAAACTGGCCCTTCCGAGTCGGAATCAGAAGAAACGAATTCTGATGACTCCTGAGACTCTGAACTCCCCGAGAAAGACTGAACAGAACTGCAAGGCAAACAAGATGGTGACCTATGCCTCCTCTTGTGAACAGGGTGCTGTTGAATGGATTGCTGCACAGCCAATTTAACCCACTTGACAAGATCAGCAAACGCAAAACAAAATAGCAAAATAACCCAAAACAGAAGAGGAGTTTGAAACCCCCCTTAGAACTTAGATAACTATAATGGATATACAATATATATATATATATTTACTCCCAACAGGAGTAAACTAACAGAATATAATCAAATCAGTGTCAATACAGGGAGGGAAGGCCTGTGTCGCCCAATACAGGACAAGAGAAAAAGATTTCAGTACAAAAATCTCTCTCTCTTTCTCCTAATTGGGGGACACAGGCACCCTGGGGATGTCCCAAAGCAACCCATGAGGGAGGGACACTGAGAACCCCAAAAAGTGGTTAGCTGATTACACAGCCTGTAACACCTTCCTCCCAAAGCTGGCTTTGGCTGATGCTTGTGCGTGTAGCCTGTACAAGCGTGTGAAAGTATGAAGGGACGCCCAATTAGCCGCTCTGCAAACTTGCTCTGCCGATGCTTGGTGTCGGACCGCACAGGACGCGCCGAGAGAGCACGCAGAAAGAGCTCTCACCTTGAGCGGTGGTGGTTTCCCTTTCACTGCCTATGCTCTAATGATCGTAGCCCAGATCCACTTAGCTAGCGTAGTCTTGGCTGCTTTTGTGACGCATTTTGGCCCGTTAGGGATGATAAAAAAATGCATCCGTCTTCCTGACCTTTTTAGTAGCTTGGAAATACAAAGTGATTGCTCAAACCACATCCAAGTTGTGCAGTTTACACTCAGTAGGATTCTTGGGCTCCGGACACAGAGAGGGTACGACCAAATCCTGGTTTAAGTGAAAGTCCAAAACTACTTTTGGTAAAAAGTCCAGAGTAGGTCTGAGGACTACCTTATCCTTGTGTATGATGGTGAAAGGAGATTGGCACGAGAGTGCCGCCAATTCAGATACTCTCCAAGCAGAAGTGATGGCCAGGAGGAACACTGCCTTTTCAGTCAGTGTAGACAGAGGAATCTTGTCTATTGGTTCATATGGGTCCTCCTGTAGGACAGAAAGTACCCGATTAAGGTCCCGTGGTGGTACGGGACAACGATACGGTGGCGTCAACCGAGTTGCTCCTTGATGACTGCCTGGAGGGGCCTTCATGTGGCAGTCCCGGTGGGCCTCCATTACTCCAGTCCGACCCTGCCTGCATCTCCCAATGCACAGGGGTGATCCTGGCCCCTCCGCCGCCTGAGGCAACAGCAGTTGCTGCTGCCCCCCCACCCCTGGAGATTCGCTCTTAAAGTACCAGGAGCAGCATTTTTGCCGCCCCCTGGTACCTAGTGGGGCGCTGCTGCCTGAGGCGACAGCCTCAACTCGCCTCATTGGCGAAGCACCCCTGCCAATGCATGTTGGGGAATGTAGTTTTTGTTTAACATTTTGCCAACTGCCAAGTTTAATGTAAAACTACAATACCCAGCATGCAATGGGACAGGCTTGTGTAGAAGCCGCGAGTTACCAGATTTTGGACTTTGTATTCTCGCATTTTCCAGTGACAATTTCGGCCCAAAAATCTGCTGGCCACCAAAATTTCTAGAGGTTGAATTGTTTTACCAATATTTATTGAAATTGTATAAGTATTCAGGCCTCATGGGGCCCCTATACCTCCCTCTGTAGTTACACCCCTGGTGAATGGGGCGAATCTTTCCCATTTTGCTTCACGGAAAAATTTGCTAATCAGTGAAATATTAATGAGGCGTATTTCATTTATTTTTTCCACTTTTTTTTACTGCACGTATTGCGTTACTTTGGGCTACTTTTGAAGGGCCTCTTGGCTAGTTATGGGCTGGTTTTGTAGCTGACATTGGCTGGTTTGGAAGATTAGACCCGGCAACCCTGCAGCAGGGACAAAACTAAGAAATTGATCAATTAAATGTATCCATTTAGACAGGTTTAGAGAGTCGCTGACCCCCCCCCCCAAACTGCTTTAGAAGGTGAGAAATAAAACTTAACATAATTAAATCGGGCTTGAAAAATGACGCAATCCATCAGGTTCAACCCCTCTGAAAGAAACCCAGTATCCATAGACACACCCCTCCATACCTTCACATAAATGATATATACCCATACCTATACTAACTATAGAATTTTTGTCCCTCTTATAGTCATTAACTGAATCAGCATCACAACATCACCCGGCAGTGTATTCCACAACCTCACTGTCCTGACTGTGAAGAACCCCCTACGTTGCTTCAAATGAAAGTTCTTTTCTTCTAGTCTGAAGGGGAGGCCTCTGGTACTGTGATCCACTTTATGGGTAAAAAGGTCCCCTGCTATTTGTCTATAATGTCCTCTAATGTACTTGTAAAGTGTAATCATGTCCCCTCGCAAGCGCCTTTTTTCCCAGAGAAAACAACCCCAACCGTGACAGTCTCCCCTCATAATTTCAATTAGTGCTCTCCAACTTCTGTGAATTGACAAAAATGGAAACCAGTGTTGACCCCTCCCTGTTTTTAAACCACACTCATGTTACACAAGACCATGTCCACATTAATAGTGGAAACACCGCAAAAAACCAAATGGCTGGTGCTCACTGCAGGGATATCACTCATATTAAGACATACCATTAAATCCTTCCCCTGTGGATAACACCGCAGCACATGATTAAACATCTTAGGGGCCCCTAATAACAATTTTCAAATGCTAACAAACCCCCAGTACAAATACCAGGCGTATGTTCATCAGGCAGAGTATGTCAAATACAGGAAGCATAGGACAGGGAGTGTGGCGCACACACACAGGGAGCATAGAGAAGGCAGAGCAGGAGACAGGGAAACCTATGAAGACCACACTAAAGGGCAAAGTGGCTAACTCTAGTGATTTTGCCCCATCGTTGCCACTCGCAGGGACATCGCCAATTCACTAGCAAACGGGACTGTCACTAGTGTTTATTGTCACTCTATCACCAGGCGCCAAGTGTTTAACTTTGCATATTAGCGAGTTAGTGTAGCGGCAGCAAATTTGCACCTGGCAAAGTGGTGCGATGTTTGCCAATCGGTCGCTGGCGACATTTCCTCCTTTTGTGAATCTGCCCCTAAGAGTGCTACATACAGTGACACAGTGCTGGTGCCGCTTAAAGGAACAGTGACATCAAAGAAATTAAATAATATAAATATAATACGGTGTTGCCCCGCACTGGTAAAACTGGTGTGTATGCTTCAAAAACACTACTATTGTTTATATAAAGAAGCTGCTGTGTAGCAATGGGGACAGCCATTCAAAGGAGAAAAGGCTCAGGTTATACAGCAGATAAGCTCTGTAGAACATAATGGTGTTATCTGTTATCCACTATTTAACCTGTGCCATATAGACTTTTTTCAATTTCCCCCATTTTTTCAATTTCCCAGCTTGTTTATATGAACTATAGTAGAGTTTCTGAAGCAAATACATCAGTTTAATCTATAACGTACTGAATGTGAAGTTAATGATGTACCACTGAAACAAATTGTGAAATCATTGTATTGTTAATTCATTGTTACTTCAATTGACAAACAAATTCATTTTGTGAAAAACAAAAATTCAAAGATTCAGTGTCATTCTCAAGTCTTGTACAATCAGTCAAAAATTGAATTTGAATTAAAGTGCTAGCAGTGCATAAAGTGCCAATTATTTGATACGCACTTCACAATCCACCGCTGGATACATTACCCAAATAAAACATAACATTTAATAGCTTCATTAAAATTAGAGGGAAAATTCATGACTTAAAAAATTGATGTGCGCTGATCTGGTATGAAGGTTGTAGGGGTTACAGTATATATATACTCAATTGATATGCTGGTCCCACCTAAATCTTACATCGACCAAATTCGCCAGCGTCACGTCATTTTGGTACTTCGCCAATTTACACGGTCGCCGGTGTAACTTCGCTAGGAGATAGGAAGCAAAGTACCGCTAGAGTCTAATGCCAGGCAAATTTGCGCTCTGGCGAATGGACGTTACTCCGCAAATTCACTAAGACGCAGATTTGACTGTTACCTCTTGCGCCAGACTTGCCTTCGCCACCTCAGACCAGAAGAAGTGCAATAGAGTAGATAGGACTTCCCAAAAAAACCCTGTCGTCTTTTCCTTTTTTCAGGGTGATAGGCTGCAAAAGAGCTAACATTTTTTGGGGTACCCGCTTCCCCCCTACATTTCCTAACATATGGCACATAAACTATACACTGGGCTCATGTGTAGGTCAATATAACAACTTTATTTTATTTTATTAAGGTTTCCTGGGCTTGTGTAATGTATTTGTTGCAACATATACGTCCATTCAACTTTAACTTCCCGTCGTATGCAAATTAGCCAACGCTAGCGCAACTTCCCCAGCTTCAGCACCCTGGACGCAACTTCGGATTTTAGTGAATTAGCCTTGTCCTGCCGAATCTACGCCTGTCAAAGTGTTGCTCTGTGAGCGAAAACCGTCGCGTTGCCCCACGGTGTATTGTCAGGATCAGGGGAAAGTATATGCAGCCCGGTAAATTAGTAACGTGAATAGGAACGGTGGACAGACCAATCATTGAGTAGCTAATCCCTAAATAAACATCACTACAGACAGGAGATCCAATACGGTGTGCAAACAAAAGGGTAACTACCACTTTGTCCCCTCAGAGGCAACTAATTGTTATTGCCTTTTCCCTATCACTTGTTATAAAGCAACACCACATCATGGAAACAACCAATTGCCCAGGGAAGAAGTCTGTATTAGTGTGATGAGGATATCACTGGCTCGGTCCGTCGTTTACCCGTATCTGGCAAAAGCACACGTTTCCACCATTCCGCCTTCCCCTTGAAGTCTTAAACCCCCACCGCATCAATCGCTGTAACTGTCAACCTAGTGATGAAGCAAAACAGCTAACGCGCGTTTCGCCCATGAAGGCTTTCTCAAAGACGTTACTCATTTACTGGGCTGCATATACTTTCCCCTGATCCCCACAATACACTATATATCCAACCAGAGGGCAATTAGGTTGATGTAAGATCTAGCTGGGACCAGCATATCAATTGAGTATATATATATACTGTAACCCCTACAACCTTCAGATCAGCATGCATCAATTTTTTTCACATGTTTTTAAGTTATGAATTTTCACTCTAATTTTAATGAAGCTATTGGGTAATGTATCCATCGGTGGATTGTGAAGTGCATATCAAATAATTGCCACTTTATGCACTGCTAGCACTTGAATTCTAAAACAATTTTGGACTGAAAGAATGACACTGAATCTTTGAATTTTTGTTTTTCACAAAATTAATTTATATGTCAATTGAAGCAACAATGAATTAACATTAGATTGTGTGACACTATTAATTCTCTTTAGCGCTTCCTTTCTTTTTACAGCAGTACATGATATTTTCAATACTTTAAAACACTTTCACGAGGGGGGAAAGCCCTGATTTAAGTCTTCCCTCCCTCTAACCAGTTTAGTTGCACTTGGTCTCTGCACTCTCTCCAGCTCATTTATATCCCTCTTAAGGACTGGAGTCCAAAACTGCACTGCATACTCCAGATGAGGCCTCACCAGGGACCTATAAAGAGGCATAATTATGTTTTCATCCCTTGAGTTAATGTCCTTTTTATGCAAGACAGAACTTTATTTGCTTTTGTAGCCACAGAATGACACTGCCCAGAATTATTCAAACTGTTATCTACAAAAACCCCTAGATCCCTCTCATTTAAAGAAACTCCCAACACACTACTATTTAGTGTATAACTTGTATTTATATTATTTTTGCCAAAGTGCATAACCTTGCATTTATCAACATTGAACCTCATTTTCCAGTTTGCTGCCCAGTTTTCCAGTTTAGACAAATCACTCTGCAAAGTGGCAGCATCCTGCATGGAACCTATAGTTCTGCACAATTTAGTATCATCTGCAAAAATAGAAACAGTACTTTCAATGCCCACCTCCAGGTCATTAATAAACAAGTTGAAAAGCAAGGGACCTAGTACAGAGCCCTGCGGTACTCCACTAACAACACTGGTCCAATTAGAAAATGTTCCATTTACCACCACTCTTTGTAGTCTATCTTTTAGCCAGTTCTCTATCCAGGTACAAATACTATGTTCCAGGCCAACATTTCATCATTTAACCAGTAAACTTCTGAGTGACACTGTATCAAATGCTTTAGCAAAGTCTAAGTAAATCACATCCACTGCCATCCCAAAATTGAGGTCTCTGCTCACCTACTCATAAAAACAAATTGAATTAGTCTGGCAAGATCTATTATGCACAAAACCATGCTGGCACAAGCTCATGGTATTTTGATGTGCTACAAAGCCCAAGATGTTCTAACTAACCCGCCTATAGTTTTGAGGCTGAGAACAGGATCCCTTTTAGCAATTCACCAGTCTCCCTGCACCGTGCCAGACCTCGATGAATCCAGAAAAATATAGGTAAAAAAGTTTGCCGATTGCAGAGTTAAGCACCCTGGGATGAATACCATCCGGCCCCGGACCTTTTTTTATCTTAACGTCTTCTAGTCTCTTTTGAATTTCCACATGCGCGAACCATGCATTGTAAGTTCATTCTATTACTAGAATTGGGACTAATAAGAAGGAAACCTTCATTTGTGTAGATAAATGAAAACTAACAGTTCAGAACCTCTGCTTTTTTTTACTGATATTAACCCACCCCTTCCTGCTTCATTTTTTTATTTTTTATTTTCTTGACATATTTAATAAAAAATCTTGGACTCTTTTTACTGCTTGCCGCAGTACCCTTTTCCATATCAATTTGACCTTGTCTGATTTTTTTACATGATTTATTGGCCTCCTTGGAGATTACAAACGATTCGGCTGTCCCGGCTAACTCGAAAGCCTTAAAAGCACGTCGTTTCTTACCCACCTCAATGCCGACACGTCAATTGAACCGATAAGGTTTTAATTTGCAACAATGTTCCTTGTTTACAAAGGGTCTTTAACCCTCAGTGAAAACCATTTCACACTTAATATGTTGCAGAGATGCCCTTAATACTGTCAAACTTTGCACGTCTGAAATATAGTGTTTTAGTTACTCCATTATAGAGTTGTCTTTGCAATATAATCTCAAAGGAGACCATGTTATGATCACTATTCCCTAAATGATCACCCACACAAATGCTAGAGATAAATTCAGTATTATTACTTATTACAAGATCCAAAAGAGAATGATTCCTAGCAGGTTCTTTAACGAGCTGGAATAAAAAGTTGTCATTCAGCATATTTGCAAACCTGCTCGTTATCCAGTCAATGTCTGTATAGTTGAACTGAAGAAGCTGCTCGGATGAGTAGTGAAACGTCTTCATTGATTACTCAGCAAGTCCAGTTGTTTTTAGATTGACCTATACTAGATATACTATGACCTGGATGAATGAAAATCTTCATAGTCTGTATAATTGAAGTCGCCCGTAACAATAACTTGACCTAGTTGCAAAGCCGCTTCTATTTGTAAAAGTAGCTGGGCTTCATACTCGACACTTATACGAGGTGGTTTGCGGCATACACCAATGATCATTTTTAGCAAAATGGTAACACGTAGCAAGTCATTGGTTTCTGGTGAACAATCTGAAACCATCTAGATTAAAAGAAAAGTGTCTAACATCCAAATACAAGAGTACGCGCCCCCAGCCTCTCCTAAGCTTTGTCTTCATTGCTTTACAGTCCTATCGGAGTACCACCTACATGACGGGGGACCGTGAATCGGATCTATTTAAGACCCTACACTACCTCAGTAGCCTCATCCAGAGCATCAAAAACCCGCTCGGGACGAGGGATAACCCCGCTCGCATCTGCAGAGATTTGATCGACTGCCGACAGAAAACGGGAGACGGTGAGCCTTAGGAATCGGCAAGTTACGTGTGGCTTTTGGAATAAAAAACGCTCAACTAAATGAGACTTTGTTTTACAGGTATTTATTGGATCGATCCAAATATCGGCTGTACTTCGGACGCCGTCGAAGTCGTGTGCAATTTTACAGAAGGCGGTCAAACCTGTCTCAGACCCGTCACGACATCTAAAGTAAGTTGCCCGTTTGTTCGAAAACGCATGGGGAGGTTGCTAAGAAGCCAGCCGGTACACCTTGGAGTCTTTACATTAGTAAGAAACCGACCCGGTACCAAACTGCTCTTAACTATGTTGGAGATATCTTCGGCAGAGTGCCGTAGAAACTATAAACTACCCGTATATTCCAAATCCACATTTTTACGCATATGGTCCAAAAATTGGCCAAACCTTCATTTGTCATTTTGAGAGTTTTCAATTGGTCTCATTTGATGGGTTCAGCTTTAGTTCAACCAGGCTCTCCAAATCGGTAAACTTGAAGGAGAATTAAGCCCTAAAAATGAATATGGTTCAAAATGCTATATTTTACATACTAAACTTTTTGCACCAGCCTAAAGATTCAGCTTCTCAATAGCAGCAATGATCCAGGACTTGGGGTCACCATCTTGGAAAGTGTCTGCGACACTCACATGCTCAGTGAGCTCTGAGCAGCTGTTGAGAAGCTAAGCTTAGGGCTCGTCACTAATTATCCAGCAGAAAATGAGGTTGGTCTGTAATATAAGCTGATGCTACAGGTTTGCTGATTATTAAATTCTGATGCTAATTGCACTGGTTTCTGGGCTGCCATGTAGTAATTATCTGTATTAATTACTAATCAGCCTTATACTGTGACATTTCTATTCTATGTGTACTGTATATTGTGAGTGGGTTCCTAAGCTCAGTAAGTGACAGCAGCACAGAGCATGGCCAGTGAATCGGCATAAAAGAAGATGGGGAGCTACTGGGGCATCTTTGAAGACACAGATCTTTACTGCTAAAGGGCTGTGGTTGCCTTGGGCTGGCACAGAAGCCCAAAACATAATATACAACATTTCTAGCTACTTTTTTTAAAATAACTTTTAGCATAGCTTTGCGCTTTAAACTTGTTGCCGGTCTTTAAAATCATTCTGTACGAACGTAAGAGAAACATTTCTCTATATAGAATTCTTCACGGCTTCCCCCTCTGTGTTTCAGCTGGAGTTTGGGGTTGGCAGGGTTCAGATGAACTTCCTTCGCCTGCTGAGTTCGGAGGCTACGCAGAGCATTACTTTTCACTGTCTGAATGTGCCGGCGTGGCAGAAATCTTCCAAAACGGTGCGGTTCAAGGCGTGGAACGGACAAATATTCGGCGCGGAAGGAACGTTTCGGCCAGAGGTGTCGGCGGACGGCTGCGAGGTAACGTAATCTGATGCTGAGCCAAGCCACCGCCGGATGTTCGGTAGTGGTTTTTATCAGAGGTTTTGAAAGGGTCGGGTTTAGTAACTGAACAGTTGATAGCGGGGCTGTTGCACAGGATGGTTGTTTTCAGAGAAAGAAAAAGCTAAGCCAAAACGCAACAAGAGCAACCAGAACTTCCAGCTGATTAAATGATTTTGTTATTCCCTTACATGCTCCATTGAAGCGTTATTTCTATTGAAACATCTGCCGACCATATTATTGCCGCTAATACTTCAGCCAATGGCAAATATTTACTAGTGTCCGAATGCCCGTGGTGGTGTTTCGACCGCTGCGCCTTTTCAACAAAGCAAATTCTAAACCTTGCTTTTACCGTTAGGACAAACGGTAGGACAAACAACTGCAATCGTTTTTGGAAAAAGCCAATACTTTGAGAGCAGGGTGCAAATATACAGCGATGTTTGACCAGGAAGCCGGTCTAGTTCCTATACTTTACCTATACTGCCTTCAAAGTGATTTCTTACAAGTTAGCCTCTTTAGACCCAATTTCTATAAATATTTTTCAGAGTTCCAACCAAAAAAAAAAAAAAAACATAAATCCCGGTATGTAAATGTATTCAAAAACAAATTATAAGCACAAATATCTCTATTTCATGTAGAAAACTCCCAAGGTGAAGCAGGGGCTCAGCTGCTCCTGTCCCAGATCCTTAGCTCAGTCCATCGGTCAATCCATATAGAACAATGAAAGGTATAGGGCACTCTGAGTCCCACATGCAGATCAGATCAGACTAAAAAATATCACTTAAAATATTACTTACCGATTCTCTGCCTGCGCTCCTCTTCAGAAACGGCGACGATTCATCGTGCGGCGCTCGATTTCGCCTCCCTGGTTATCTCCTATAGAAGGCAGGGAGGAGAAATCGAGCGCCGCACAATGAATCGTCGCCCCTGTCGCATTTCTGAAGAGGAGCGCAAGCAGAGAATCGGTAAGTCATTTCTTAATAAAGACTTTGCGAATTTAAAGTTAAAACTGAAATGGTGGGTTTTTTTTTGTTATTTTTTTAAGTCAAAATGAATTTTTTTAAACAAGAATTTTTAATGGTCTTTTAAAGTATAAAAAAAAATGATTTATTCAGACAATCATATTAAAGTAGAATTCAACCCTTAACTAAAAAAAACCCTACCCCCCTACCCTATGTAGACCCCCCGCCCTCCTCCTCCCCCCCAGCCTATCTGCTACCCCAGGCAAATGCCCCTAACTTTTTACGTACCCCTCAGTGCAGATTCAGGGATCGCAGTTCACGGCAGCCATCTTCCAGGTCTTCGGTAATCTGAGACTGAGACCGGCAAAGAGGCGCATGCACAGTTGGAGCTATTTCCCGGGTTGCAACAACTGCGCATGCACCAAAATAGACGGAAATTGCTGAAGCGCCTGAAGAAGACACAAAGATCCGGAAGATGGCTGCTGCGAACTGCGACCCCTGAATCTGCACTGAGGGGTAAGTAAAAAGTTAGAGGCATTTCCCCTGGGGGTCAGCAAGGCTGGAGGAGAGGAGGGAGGGTGTCTGCATAGGGTTGGGAGTAGGGTTTTTTTTAGTTAAGGGTTGAATTCTCCTTTAAGCTTTACGTGTTTCCTGTCCATAAGATTAAATTCTGGTCTCATCTGCATGTGGGTCTCAGAGTACCTGTCATTATTCTATATGTAAATATATTACTCAGAAAGTTCCAATAGCTTGCCATTTCTCAGAGTGCCCTATCTGAACAAATAAATTGCATGTATGTATCCAAAAAATAAAAAAACAGTTCAGATATATAACCCAGTATACAGAATGCTGGGGACCTGGAGTTATCTAGATAATGGACCTTTACGTAATTTGAATCTTCAAACCTTAATTCTACTAGAAAAACATTTACACATTACATAAACCCAATAGGCTGGTTTTGCCTCCAATAAGGATGAATTATATCTAAGCTGGGATCATATTGTCAATTTCCCAGCTGCCCCAAGTCATGTGACTTGTGCTCTGATAAACTTCAATCACTCTTTACTGCTGTACTGCAAGTTGGAGTGATATCCCCCCCTCCCCAGCAGCCTAACAACAGAACAATGGGAAGGTAACCAGAATACAGCTCCCTAACACAAGATAACAGCTGCCTGGTAGATCTAAGAATAACACTCAATAGTAAAAACCCATGTCTCACTGAGACACATTCAGTTACATTGAGAAGGAAAAACAGCAGCCTGCCAGAAAGCATTTCTCTCCTAAAGTACAGGCACAAGTCACATAACCAGGGGCAGCTGGGAAACTGACAAAATATCTAATGTCAGATTTCAAAATTGAATATAAAAACATCTGTTTGCTCTTTTGAGAAATGGATTTCAGTGCAGAATTCTGCTGGAGTAGCACTATTAACTGATGCATTTTGAAAAAAAACATGTTTTCCAAGGCCGGAACCCTTTAAGGAGTGGAGTCCAAAACTGCACTGCACACTTAGGGTAAAGAAGGAAGGGGAGGGGAAATTGGCTGGATTTATTGTCTGTAAAGCTGGCCATAGGCGCAAAGATCAAGGATTCATACGATATACGGACCGTGTGTGGAGAGTCCCCACATTTTTGACCCCACGGAGATCGGTCGCAGGTTAAAAGATTTCTGTCGGCTGCCGGTAATATCTCTGCATCAGGGCCGGGCCAAGGTAGTTTGGCACCCTAGGCAAGAGCTTCAATTAACATCCCCCCCCATCGAGCATTACCATTTCCCACCTCACCATGACGATATTTAAATAAAGAAATGTCACAATCGCCGCCCGGAGCAGTTCCAGGAGCTCCGGGCGGCGCGTCCTCCCCTGCCGGCGTCGCTCCCAAAATGGCGGCGCCCATGGCCGCCACGTGGGTAGCGGCGCCGGCTCGATGACGTCAATGCGCCGACGTCGGCGTAAGGATGCCAATGACGTCACAATTGCGCAAAATTCAAAATAAAAACGCCTCCTAGACGCCAGAATGGCGCCCAAATATAGGAAAACTTTCCCTAAGTGTTTCCTGGGTTCCCTGTGAGCTGATATTGCTAATCTTGTTCCTGATTATTATCTTGACCCTTGCCTGGACTTTGGACTTTGCTGTTATCTGCCTGCCCCTGAACTCTTGCCTGGATTCTGACTACTCTTTGGATTAACCCTTTGGACACCGTGACCTCGCTCCCTCGAGAGGGCTTCCTCCTCGATCCTGACTGCTTCCCTGGAGGGAGCTCCCAGCTCCCTGACGAGAAAGCAAGAAAGTGTACAACACATTAATGAATTAAACTTTTCATTTATATCAATATGTAATGTTAACAAAAATAAGTTAACACACAATCACGTATAATTATAAAGGATTTTTTAAATAAACAAAAGTGGCTAAGCTGATAAAGGGAATAGAAGGGATCAGCTCTACTCGCTGGACGTATTACCTATGTATCTGAAATTGAATTTTCAAGTGATCTGACCACCCTACTTTAATTCATCACAATAAAACATCTGAATGGTAAACACATTAAAACACATAGAGCAATGCAAGCATGAAAACATGATTCCCCCGAAATGCACAAACATCATATTGGTAACTAACAAGAAGTGAGGTTTCAAGCCCAACGCAAGGATGAATAAAACCAGTGTCACAAGGACAGCCTGATAATTGACAGTTAATGCACAATGAATTCTTATTAACAGCCCTTATTTAGTAAAATATGTTTAGCTCTGTACATTATATACATCTAAAAGCTTATTGTTCAATCTCGGCAAATCTAGAATTTCTATTTTTTATAATAAATCATACAGAACAGTCCCAGGCAACACATCAGCCCAAGCTTACAACCGTAAGTGAATAATCACAGCACACACAAATCACAGCTCCCACCCCCAGTTAGACCACACATAACCCTAATCAGCTCAGCACATCAGCCCCCAACACCCTCAGTCACAGCATAGTCACATGTCGCCCCACCAGAGGCCCAGATATTCAGAATTAATAAATGTGTCAGCTGCCAACATTCATCCACATAAAATTAGCCCCCCTTCTTGATTATCCCCATAGACCAGTGCCAGAAGCCATTCTATTGCCCTAATGTATCTGTGCCAGCAGCCAGGCCCAGACTGGCAATCTGTGGGTTCTGGCAAATGCCAGAGGGGCTGCTATAAGGTCCCATAGATAGTCAGTATTTAGTGAGCTGATGGGGGCTGTTTGGGCCTCTATGTGGGCTGAATAGGCCTCTGTGTACCTGAAATGCCAGGGCCTATGCCAGCAGCCATCATATTGCCCCCCTGTACGGTGCCTTTGTCAGCAAGTACCAGCAGCCATCCATCATACATACAATCTTCAGTGGTGGCAGTGCCTGCAAACTGTGTGGAGTGTTGCTGCGAGTGCTGAGCCTGAGCCACACCAACACGCTAGGGCCAGGCCAACAACTCTCTGCCTAGTTGATGTCAGTGACGTCATTGAAGTGCCGTGCATACGCAACGCAAGACGCGATGCGCAACTGGACAGCATCTTTAGCTGCAGTAAATTGCCGACAGAGGGACAAGGTGAGGGGAGGGGAAGGGAAGGTGAGGGCGAGGCGGGAGGTTCTGCCCGGAAATAAATAATTAAATAATCACTATTTAAAAAAACGCAAAAGAAAATCAAAAAAAAAAAAAAAATCTTTTTTTTTTTTTTTTTTTTTTTTTTTTAAAGTGCGCCCCTCAATGATGGCGCCCTAGGCAGCCGTCTACTCTGCCTTACCCCTTGTTCCGGCCCTGCTCTGCATGTATTGCCGATCGTACGATTTTCAGAGGGAGACTGACAGCACCTTTTGTCTGACATAAACTTTCGTACAATTGCCTGTCAGGGGCAGAACATCGGGCGATCTGTTCTTTTACTACTTTATTTGTTTGATCGGAATGGTTAGTGGCAGGTCGGGAGATGGGGAAGTCTGATCGTTCAAATCTTTGCATCTATGGCCAGCTTTAGTTGGAGGAGGTGGCTGGTGATTCAAGCCATGGAGTCCATATATTTTCCAACTTGGCCTGACAGAACTTTATTTGCTTTAGTAGCCACAGAATGACACTGCCCAGAATTAGACAACTTGTTATCTACAAAGACCCCTAGATCCTTCTCATTTAAAGGAGAAGGAAATGTCCTCGGCGCTAACCCCCCTCCCCCCCTCCCGTGTATTGCCCCCCCTCCCTCCTCCCCCCTGGCCTACCCCTCCCGCTGGGCAAATGCCCCTAACTTGTTACTTACCCTTCTGCGCAGGTCCAGTCCACGGAGTTCACAGGCGACATCTTCTTCCACGCGATCTTCTTCCTCCTTTGACCGGCGCATGCGCAGTAGGATCATTTCGCCGGTACGATCTACTGCGCATGCGCGTGACTTTTGGCGCATGCGCAGTAGATCCGTACCGGCGAAATGATCCTACTGCGCATGCGCCAAAACGCCGGTCAAAGGAGGAAGAAGATCGCGTGGAAGAAGATGTCTCCTGTGAACTCCATGGACTGGACCTGCGCAGAAGGGTAAGTAACAAGTTAGGGGCATTTGCCCAGCGGGAGGGGTAGGCCAGGGGGGAGGAGGGAGGGGGGGCAATACACGGGAGGGGGGGAGGGGGGTTAGCGCCGAGGACATTTCCTTCCCCTTTAAGGAAACTCCCAACACACTGCCATTTAGTGTATAACTTAAATTTTTATTATTTCTACCAAAGTGCATAACCTGCATTTATCAACATTGAACCTCATTTTCCAGTTTGCTGCCCAGTTTCCAACTTAGACAAATCACTCTGCAAAGTGGCAGCGTCCTGCATGGAAACTATAGTTCTGCACAATTTAGTATTATCTGCAAAAATAGAAACCGTACTTTCTCCAGGTCATTAATAAACAAGTTGAGTACCGCCAGGTATTCATACCTGCATACTGCTACTGAAAAATGCCTTACGCTTTAAACAAAATAGGGATTGTTTGTCCATATATTGCAATATATTTAAGCTGGCCAACTACGTCAAAGTCATCCCATATCTGGCCAGTCCTACGCTTAATTTTCATCTGATTCATTAAGAATTCAATTGCTTAATTATACATTTTACAAAGGGACTAAGTTTTACCTGCAACTTACTTGCTGCTTTCAAAGTAAATCTCCCAAACTTGGCTGCCCTTTTATTAGACACCAGTGGGATCACCTGACTATAGCTGGGAAGGGTGGGAGCTACAACATGGAGCTGGTCACTGCTCCTGTATAACTATAACAAACAAGGGAAAGTTGTGCTCACCACTCATTTTTAAAACCATTAGGTGGTTAGTTAGTAAACTAAAGAAGTATGGTGTCACTACACGCCAGTACATGCCTATTGCTAACACCTTCAGCACACAGGCAGCAGTATAGACCAAGTGGCAGATCATTTTCAGATCATCATGTGCCCAAATATTACTGCTACAGCTACGCAATTTCTTGTTTAAATGAGGCCTCGGAGAATAAGTCCAAACAGACTCCACTTCTCCACTGCCTAAACGCCATGTACACGTCCATCTCCAGGAGTGAATGATCCTGATCGCAAGCTACAGACCTCAGAATGGATGTCAGGCTGAATTTGTCAGACCTCACACATTTTCACCTCACTAAATCTGGCCCTCGTTGCAAAAAGTTTGGACACCCCTGTTGTAGCCAGTTCTGTATCCAAGTACAAATACTATGTTCCAGGCCAACATTCCTTCATTTAACCAGTAACCTTCTGTGTGGCACTGTATTAAATGCTTTAGCAAATTCTTGTAAATCACATCCACTGCCATCCCACAATCAAGGTCCCTGCTCACCTTCTCATTCAAAGAAGTTAAGCTGGCCATAGATGTTGAGATTTTTAAAAGAACCGATCATCATCGTGAGACCACGATTATATCGGAACGATCGTACGAATTGTCCATCAACTAAAAAGACCAATTTGCCAGGAAAACAAAGGGTAGCTTTCTGCTTGGCCCTGCAAACATAGATAGATTGCACTGGAACTGACAAAGATTTTTTAACCTGGCCGATCAATTTCCTGACAGATGTCGGCCGAAAAATCATAAGATCTTCGATCGTTCGAATACAACTAACCACACGATAATTTGAAGGATTGGTCGTTCGGCAAGAGAAATCTTTGCGTCTATGGGGACCCTTAGTCTGGCAAGATCTATTATGCATAAAACCATGCTGGCACTAACTCAGAGTATTATTAATCCTTCAAAAAGCTTTCCTACCACTGATGTCAGACTAACCGGCCTATAGTTTTGAGACGAAGAACGGGATCCCTTTTTGAATAGCGGCACCACATTAGCAATTCTCCAGTCTCTCTGCACCATGCCAGACCTTAATGAATACAGAAAAACTAAGTAAAGAGGTTTGCCAGTCACAGAGCTAAGCTTGCTAAGTACCCTGGGATGAATACCATCCGGCCCAGGACCTTTGTTTATCTTAACATGTTCTAGTTTTGAATTTCCTCATGCATGAACCATGCGTCGTTAGTTGTATTACTAGCAAAGGAGGCAGCAGGACATACAACACATAGGCAAGAGTAGTGGATTTTTTGGCAGACATTTTAAAGAAACCCAAACCACTACTGTTTTTTTAAACACATTCCTTCCATATTTACTGGAGTATAATGCATTCAAAGGAGAACTAAACCCTAAAAATTCATATGGCTAAAATACCATATTTCATATAAAAAAAATTATTCAGTTTCAGCTTGTCAATAGCAGCAATGATCCAGGACTTCAAACTTGTCACAGGGGGTCACCATCTTGGAAAGTGTCTGTGACACTCACATGCTCAGTGGGCCCTGAGCAGCTGTTGAGAAGCTAAGCTTAGGGCTCGTCACTAATTATCCAGCAGAAAATGAGCTTCCCCTGTAATATAAGCTGATGCTACAGGGCTGATTATTAAATTCTGATGCTAATTGTACTGGTTTCTTTACTGCCATGTAGTAATTATCTGTATTAATTATTATTCAGCCTTATATTGTGACATTTCTATTCTATGTGTACTGTATATTGTGAGTGTGTCCCTAAGCTCAGTAAGTGACAGCAGCACAGAGCATGTGCAGTGAATCAGCAGAAAAGAAGATGGGGAGCTACTGGGGCATCTTTGGAGACACAGATCTTTACTGCTAAAGGGCTATGGTTGCCTTGGGCTGTTGCAGAAGGTACAGGAACTTTATCTATTTGAATGCCTAAACGCCAACAGAAAGCAATGAAACCAGGAGAATAGATTCAGGCAGAAGTGGTGCCACAGGCTTTTATTTACAGAAACCCCAGAATATAAGGTCTTAATCACCTAAACTCCATATATCCCCATAAAAGGGATCATCTAGTTGACATATAGGTTTAAAGGTACCATACTAGCTCCCTGTAAGCTCGCAGCAAATACACAGGCTGTACAACGATTCATCTCGGCTGCATAAAATTGCACTTGTTTGTATTATCTATATGGCAGCACCCACTGCTCTATATTCTGCAAATGGCTGCCAGATATGAAATAAGAGATATAAATAAAACGATTGCAACAGGGAAGCACACTGAAGGAAATATCTGTGCAATTATTTAATAAACAGGACATGTCCACAGTCCCTTTTCCCCATTATAATCACATATATATATATATATATATATATATATATATATAGATTTATTATAGCACATCCATACAGATAACCAGGGTTGGAATGGGGCGCCACCGGGTTTTTTCCAGGTGTCTCGCCGACCCAGTCCGACCCTGCAGATAACTAGTCTACAGACCATCACTTACACGTTACATATACAGGTATGGGATCCATTATCCAGAAATCCATTATCCAGAAAGCTCCGAATTACGGAAAGGCCATTGCCCATAGACTCGATTTTATCCAAATAATCTACATTTTTTAAAATTTCCTTTTTCTGTGTAATAATAAAACAGACGCTTGTACTTGATCCCAACTAAGATATAATTAATCCTTATTGGAGGCAAAACCAGCCAATTGGGTTTATTTCATGTTTACATGATTTTCTAGTAGATTTACGGTGTGGAGATTACAAATTACAGAAAGATCCAAGTACAAATACCGAGCATTCTGGACTATAACTTTAAAAGTGACAATTGCTTCCTGGTGCTAATTCTGGTGTGTGCTCGATTATTAAGCATGCCGAGGCCTCTAGGACAAGACTGCTATGAATTGTATACTCTACTACGCAGATCGTAAGCTGCCGTCTACCTTTACAAGCACTGCAATTCTGCCATTCCAGCTCTAACTTTGCCTTATATCCTATAAGCTAAGCCAGTATGCCTAATAACAGTGCTTTTCCCAGGGAAACAAAGTATCCTTTATAGAGAAGGATCTAGCCATACTTATAAGCGACTGACCGTAACAAGCAATATAAACAATACGTTTTCTGCCGGGGAGCCTAGAAGAACAGGGAGCCTACTGGAAGGGGCATACGTATAAACAGATCATTTGCACAAAAGGTATGCATGGCACTAAAAAGGTTTTGCTGTGAGGCCAACTAAAGTAAAGGAGAGAAGTAGAAGTAATAGTAGGCTAGAAATGTTGCACATTATGGTTTGTGCTTCTGTACCAGCCCAAGGCAACCACAGCCCTTTAGCAGTAAAGATCTGTGTCTCCAAAGATGCCCCAGTAGCTCCCCATCTTCTTTTCTGCTGATTCACTGCACATGCTCTGTGCTGCTGTCACTTACTGAGCTTAGGGACCCACTCACAATATACAGTACACATAGAATAGAAATGTCACAATATAAGGCTGATTAGTAATTAATACAGATAATTACTACATGGCAGCACAGAAACCAGTGCAATTAGTATCAGCATTTAATAATCAGCCCTGTAGCATCAGCTTATATTACAGACCAACCTCATTTTCTGCTGGATAATTAGTGACGAGCCCTAAGCTTAGCTTCTCAACAGCTGCTCAGAGCCCACTGAGCATGTGAGTGTCACAGACACTTTCCAAGATGGTGACCCCCTGTGACAAGTTTGAAGTCCTGGATCATTGCTGCTATTGACAAGCTGAAACTTTAGCCTCGTGCAATAAGTGCAGTATATAAAATATGCCATTTTTAGCCCTATCAATTTTTGATTTACTTCTCCTTTAAAGCTATGTAAGTGTCACAGCTAAAACCAGGCTGATAAAAGGAACAACATCATATAATCATAAGCTCTGGTAATAAGCAAAGTTGTTTTATTGTCTAATACAACAAAGGATGTTATAGAAATAGAGGCCAGAGTCACATCGATGAAAGAGGGGGAATGTCAGTGATATCATCTAACCAGGGCCGTTTTAAGGCCTTGGTGGGCCCTGGGCACAGAGTCAACTAGTGAGCCCCCCATACCCCTGGTGCAGGCAGCGCGCCAGAAAAGTTTTGAAACCAGTCCCACCTCCCCATGTTTCCTCCATCCATATTCCTCCCTCACTGTGTCCCCTTCTTCCATCTTCCTCCCTCCCTGTGTCCCCTCCCTCCATCTTCCTCCCTCCCTGTGTCCCCTTCTTCAGTCTTCCTCCATCCCTGTGTCCCCTTCTTCCGTCTTCCTCCGTCCGTGTTCCCTCCTTCCATCTTCCTCCCTCCCTGTGTCCCCTTCTTCCGTCTTCCTCCCTCCATGTCTCCTCTATCCGTCTTCCTCCCTCCGTGTCGCCTCCTTCCGTCTTCCTCCCTCCCTGTGTCCCCTCCTTCCATCATCCTCCCTGTCTGTCGCCTCCCTGTGTGCGTCTCCTCCCTCCATCTCGCCCCGCCCCTCTATTTTTCGGACTATAAATGATTTATTTATAGCGCAGTGGGCCCCCAAAAGCAGTGGGCCCTGGGCAGATGCCCCTTAACTTGCATTATTAGAGCGGCCCTGCATCTAACCATCATTTGCGTTGTTCAGTAACAATTCCGTGATCTATACAGACATGCTGAATACTACAAAGTAGGAGAAGTGCACAGAGAAGAACGGCAAACCAAGTTTAGTAATGCTATGACTTTGGAAAACCCTTTCTAGAATAGTCTTGGTGGGCTTTAACACATTTCAGTGAATCTCTATATGATTAAGAGAAGGGCAAAAGCTCAAACTGTGTATCAGATACTGTTATGTCAACACTGTTATTAAGACAAGCCTTGTATCATCTCAGAATCTTGTTTGTGCACCAGAATGGGGGACCTGATGTCCATCCCCATGCCCTGGCTACACAATTAAATGGTGAAGAGAGAGGGGGAATGTGGGGAGAGCAGTGACATCTAGGAAGTGCTGAATGGAAAGTGAAAGTAATTGTCTGCCCCGCCTCTATCGCTAAGGCAGGCAGACAATATTTGATTGGCAGCTCATATTTTTTAATGAGTTTTGAATGCTTTAATAAAAAAAGAATTTGGATTTCATGCTTAATTACAAAAGGACTTTTATTATACAGCTTTTTATGTCTGGGTGACAGGTCCCCTTTAAGAAAGTCATTCTATATATTGTAATTGCAATAACAATGATAACAATCCCGTACCTATTATATCTTGCAGGTGCAGGACGGACGCTGGCATCGGACCGTTCTTATCTTTCGAACCCGGGACCCGGCTCAGCTCCCGATTGTCGACGTTCTCAATCTACCGCTACCGACTCCTGGCGTGACCATTCACCTGGAAGTGGGAAGTCTTTGCTTCCTTTGAAAAAAAAAAGAAATTGGCATTTATTTCCTGAGACTTCTGAACTCTAATTTGTTCATCCCCAATCTAATTTTATCCCTAAAGATGTCCACCCACCTTGCAACTAAAACAGGGTTGCCACCTGGCCGGTATTTTATCGGCCTGGCCGGTAAAAATGATGGTCGATCCCAATTTTATTAATACGGAAAAAAGATAAATATATAAGAAGGCCGGTATTTTTTGCCAGAAAAGGTGGCAACCCTAGAGCTACGCAGTTGTACCCAAGCTCCCCGACTTTGTAGCATGGCGATTAACGTGGGCTCATCAAGTGCAACAAAGACCAAAGGGATAAGGTATCGACAGCAAGCAACGAAAAACAAACACAACAAAGGCCGCGCTTCGGTAACGAGAAGAGCGCAAACAGACCGATCGTGCCTCCAACCTCCCAAATCAAAGCAAAAGCGCTTCAGTTACTCCCGTTCTGCCAGTCTAACTGAAAACAAAAACATGGGGTAAAAGGCAGAGAGCATTGTCAAGTGCAATATGAAAAACAAAAGAAAAATAATTTAAAAAAAAGATATCTATTTTATTTAACAGAATTAAGATTAGTGACTCCCCCACCTTCCTCTTTTTCTGGAACTGGGTGGTGCCAAAGCTTGTTTTTTTTTTTGTGCAAAGAGAAAAGTGACTGGTGCAACAAGGAGAGGCTCAGCCAACCGGTGCTCCCTCCCACTGTGAATATCTCTGGTGCTTTGAAGCTATTTCTGAAGGTGCCGATGCCTTTCCACGCGTCTGTGGGAGGACACCGAGCTTTATCGTTATTTTATTATTATTATTATTATTATATAGGAAGCGCCCGATGCTTCCCGTTGTACAGACCCCTTCACCCCTGAGACGGGTATTCAACAACCGACCCAGAAATCTTGGGGGATACGTACCTCAGATGCAAACTTCCCCCTGTGTGTCCTCCCAAGGGAAACTCCGGCAATCGATTCCGTGCCAAAACTAGCCCGGCGTGGCCACACGACTACATTCTAGACACCCCCTCCTACCTTACAGTGCAGAAATACAATGGCTCAGGGATGAAGGGGAAGTGGAAAAATAAATCTAAAATAAATGGTAAATTAAATTTTTAACAAAAAAGTTTTGTTTTTTTTTTAATTTAAAATGTGTTTTTATATATATATATATATATATATTTTAAGGGAATATTTTTGTAGGCTTACTGGTGAATTTGTACCAAAGGAAATTTTATTCATAGGAACTCTGTGTCACTGCTCAGTTGTATAAAGTGCTTGCGGAAGCTGTACGAATTTCTACCTAAGGAATCGGCCGTATGTGTGTGTGTATACTGCTGCTCTTGCCCGTCTGTCTCGCTCTTAGCTCGGCCAATCGCCCCGGGCTTAGGGCAGAACCGTTTTGTTTTTTATTTAAGTGCAACCCCTCCCCTATTGCTACTTGCTCTGGCAAACTAATGAAGGTGCCTTAAACCCAACTGGCTTTGGAGTACGTTCTGTAGAAATGTTAGTTTCTATGTGTAAATTTGGAGCTAAATGTCCATAATGATGTTGTAATCTAGGCTGTACTGTAATAAGAATACAATGTTCTATGTTTAGAAAGGTTTTTATTTTTTCTTCTCTCCTCCAACAACAGACAGAAACATTCTTCCAAATACCTCAACCCTATGATCTGGGGGCTCTTTCTAACCTCGCTTTATCACATTTCTTTCTTGCTTTATAGGTACATTCCTATTTTTTTTTTTCCCCCCTTTCTGCCCCTTTTCATCTGCCTGTTTCAGTGTTGGAATTTTACATTAACTTGGCAAAAAAAATAAATAAAACAATAAAAAGGAAACTTTTCAGAACGAGGCCACGCAGCTGCTTTCTTTGTGCTTTATTCAGCGGTGTATGAGGGGTCGTGTTGTCGGAAATCATTTTTACCAAATCCAAAACCCTAATATGCATATTAAAATCTAGGGGTGCACCAAATTCAGGGTTTAGTTTGGGATTTGGCCTTTTTCAGCAGAATTCAGAATCATCCGAATCCTTCTGCCCAACCAAACGGAATCCGAATTTGCACATACAAATTAGGGACGGGCAGGGAAATCACATGACTTTTTGTCACTAAACAAAATTATTTCCCCTTCCAACCCCTAATTTGCATAAGCAAATTAGGATTTGGGTTCGGTAGGATTCTAGGGTTCGGCCAAATCCAAAACAGTGGATTCGGCGCATCCCTATAATCTAAACAAATGTCCTTCCAAAACTGCAGTAGCTGAAAAATGGTCACCTCCAGGAATCCACAACTTTAAAGTGTCAGCTTTGCAGAGCCCGGCAAGGGGGGAAAACTGCCGACAATGTACCTGGGGAGATCACTGGACTCATCGTTGGTTTGGCCAAGTCAAACAATAAATTTGTGTGCATCCCTTTGATATGAACACATTTTCGATTTTCAAGTTCAATACAAATATATTTCCGATAAGTTTAAAAGGAGAAGAAAAGGTAAAATTGCTAAATTTTCGGCACCCCCGTGATTATAATAACTTTGCCACTTGGCCGGTAAAAATGATGTTTGATCCCAATGTTATTATTAGGGAAAAAAGATAAATATATAGGAATGCCAGTATTTTTTTTTCAATAAAAGGTGGCAACTCTAAATCCTTCGCTAAGAGAGAGAACGCCACGGAGCCATCCTCTTCCTGCTTCTTCCTTCTCGGCGCCGGCTGCACATACTGTATGTAGCAGAGCAAAAGTCAAACTTTAAGCCGAAAAGCCGCCTTTTTGTCCCGCATAGGGGGCATTGAAGATGGATGACGATTGCTCCGTGGTGCTGGTTAAAAAGTACCCTGAGCCTTTGCAGTTTTCTAACAGGAGCACTGGCCAAGGGTATCTAATAGATAAGCCATTCCTCCTTTAACAATATATTTTCCTTTATTTCAATAATGGAGCAACTGGCAGCTTTGGAACTCCCTACTCTATATATAGTTTCAGTTTAGAATGGAGAAAGTAGTTGGAACATTCGCCCCTGACAGTGCTCATAGTGCTACAAGTAAAAGCTATTATAACAATAAAAATGCAATGTAAGGCTTTCTGCTGATATTCTAGAACATTCTCAACTGTCCCTCAGTTTTGTGTTGGAGTTGCCATTTCCTTTGTTTGATTTTTAATGGGAGTTACTGGTCTGTACTCCTTTTGCCCAGATCACGTGTTACAGCCAACACAACCTTTCTCTTCAGGGACTGACAGGACAGCCTACGCATCAATTTATACATTTGCCATTGAAAATCTATTACAGGGATGGGATCTGTTATCCAGAAAGCTCCCAATTACAGAACAGCCACCTGCCATTTTATCCAATTAATCCAATATTTTTAAATACAATTTCCTTTTTCTGGGTAATAATAAAACAGTAGCTTGTACTTGATCCCAACTTAGATACAATGAATCCTTATTGGAAGCAAAACCAGCCTATTGGGGGTCATTTATCAACACTGGGCAAAATCGCTGATGGGCAAATTTGCACAGTGTGGATAAATGAGCCACATTGTGTTTTATATAGGGAGTTATTTACTACACTCCAAATGTATATGTAGAAAAAAAAAACACAACCATCTCCCATGGCTAATTTCACCTTATTTATTCATTTAAAAACTATAATTGATTGGATCATGAATAAAACGGACAATCGCGCGAAAATCCCAGATCGCTCCATTTTTGGGGGGTTTTGCCCGAAAACCCAGAATTTTTCAACCTTAACACCCAGCTTAGACCACAAACAAATTGTGATAGGTGCGTCTCCTCAGTGCTGGGCCTGGCCAGGAGCTGCGCCAAATAGATGGGTAAATAGGAACGCTCACAGTCGGCAAAAGGTCAGAGAGGGGACCGGACTAGGGAGAGGAGGAAGAGAAGGTACATGTCTGGTGCCCCCCAACTTTGCCCCCTAGGCATGTGCCTACTCTGCCTACCCCTAGTTCCGGCCCTGCCTCTCCCATTGACTTATACAAGACCTCCCGGCACTCAGAGGAATCCACAGGGCCAAAAGTATAGCTTAAAAAACCTCTTTATTAATCCTTATTAAAATTATAAATGCATCTCCATAGGCCCTATGCGTTTCGTACCTGCATGGTATTTAGTCATGTGCCCATGACAAAGTACCATGCAGGTACAAAACAAGTAAGGCCTATGGAGATGCATTTATAATTTTAATTATGATCAATAGTCTTTTTTAACTTATACTTTTGGCCCTGTGGATCCCTCCGAGTGCCGGGTAGCCCTATCTTTTTTGTGCCACTCCCTGGGGGTCTGGGACTGGTGTACCTGTACCACATGATCAACTTGGTGAGCTATTTACCTTTTCATTCTGGAGCACCACTCATTTTTTGTTGTATTATCCAGAACCTCGATGGTGGATTTTCACATTCAGGCTTTTTGCAGAATCGAGGGAATAATAAATCTCAAAAAATTCCAGTTTTTTTGTTCCAAACAAATTTGAGTTTTTGCCCCAAAAAAGCCAACCACATCAATTTCACATTTAATAAATAACCCCCTTAATGTTTACATCATTTTCTAGTAGATTTCAGGTATGAATATACACATTAAGGAAAAAGATCCATTCTCTGGAAAACCTCAGGTCCCATACCTGAGGAAAGAAAGATTAACCCCTGACCCCTCCCCTAGTATATATCGTCTTGCTCCACCTACTATCCTCAGTTCTTTGTCCTGCCTCGGAGGTGTAGGACGGAAAAATGTATTTTCTAACTTTTTTTTCTTTTATTTAATTCTTTCATCCTAAAATTCACATCCGAGATTAGGATTGGAGGCATGCTGAGCTGTCTCCCAACGTAAGGGATTCTCCCTCTTTGCTGGCAGTTGCAGCAAAAGGAGATCTCCAGAATTACAGTGGATGGCAACAGACATACTAACTATAATGTCTTCCAGTTGAGCCGTTTTCCCTCCTTGCTGGCAGCTCACAGCAAGTGGAATTGGCCACACAAGCACCAGGTAAGGGACAGCTGAACGGACACGAGGTGCCGGACAGTTGTCACGACGCAACAAAACGCGGTGACGCTGAGCGTACGACGCGCGTCACCAGAAAACGAGGGCCGCAGCAGTCAGATAAGCTGCACGGAACTCTTACACAAGTGTACCGACGCACATTAGCTTCAGTTATTGTCCGCGAAGAACAATTTATTGGTACAGGAGACACGGTGCCTTCTCCACATACAAGTCGCTTGCCCCATAGGGGAAGAATTTCGTCATGGAAAGGTCAGATTCTCTCAGGGAATTAAGGGAAGATATTCAAGTGGCAAGGTCCACTAGAAAGCCTGCCAAAAAGACTGAGAAAATTTAAAAAGTTAAAAAAAGTTAAATATAAGAAATGCGTGGAAGTCGGAAATGAATTACTGTTCTGACTGAGAGCCCACAGAAGTCCCTATATAGTCACCACAACCCCCCACTTCAGAGAGCAATTTTGTCTTCGAGGAAAATGCCCATAGTGAAGAGGAACAACGCTGGAGTAACGCCAACTCCCCCCCCCCAGTGACAAAAGACAGTTCAGCTCCAATATTACAGGAGCAACCTTCAACATCCCAGTTCCCTCCACAAATTGGGGATTTCCTTGAATGGATTAAGTCCACCTTTCAACCCACTCCACAGGGCATAACCTCTAATTGAAAGCGCAGGGCTCAAGAGAGATCCTCCGATTTTTCAGACCCAGAGGAATCTCTCCTAGATGAGGCAATTGACCTAATGAGTGTTTCTGAATGACAAGCTTCAGATTACCAAGAGTCTGACTCTAACAGTGACTCAGATACAGAACATCCAAAAAAGTTGGCCAAACCAGAGGTCTCTAGCAAACTGTTAAAAGCAATGATGCAGACTTTGGAAAACAAAGATGAGACAATGACAGTTTCTAAAGCAAATAGAGTGCACCAAAAGAAAGCACGTTCTTTTCCAGTCTTTAAAGCCATATCACAGACCGTAGACAATGAATGGTCTCAGCCAGATTGTCGAGCGACATTAACCAAACGCTTCGATAATACTTACCCTGTTCATGAAGAACAACGTAAAATATGGGATAAAGCCCCAAGGGTCGATTCTGCAATTGCACGTTTATCTAAACAGACTACCCTTCCAACAGAAGAGGCAGCTTTTTTTTTTTTTTAACTTGTTTTTATTAAAGATCGATCATGTACATCAATGAAAATCGTTTGGACCTACCAGAGGTCCGAAATAGTAAATAAACAACATGGAGTAGTACGTACATGTGTCATAGATAAGGAAGAAAGGAGAAAAAAGAAAAAATCAAGAAGTAAACAGATAAACAAAAACAATAAGCTCTGATATAGCAAATTACAGAGTATGGATCAGTTCCATAGGCCAAAGTCAATTACCTTAGATATGAGGCCAGAAGCCTGTTAGTCTGTTGAGTCCTGGGGGGCGATCCTGGAGTTGGTACGTTCCCAGAAGGTAAACTTTGAATATATTGAAAAGTTTCTAGTAATAGTGGGTTACCTCTAAGACTTTCCAAGTCATACCAAGTGGTATTCTGAAATGTATATGTGGTCAGATACTTAAGCGTTCGTGGGAGGCTATTGATATATGCTTGCCACACAGAGAAGAATTTATCTACCCGCTGTTCTTTTTTGACTGTGGCTTCCAGTCAATCCATGTGGAAGATGTAATGCAATTTTTGTTTAGTAAATAGAAGGGATGGGCTGTCTTCAGAAAGCCATTGATGCAGAATTGCCTTTCTGGACGCTGCTGCCAACCTGATCGCTAAGTGTTTCTCAGCTCTCGATAAATTCGTATAATGAGTTACAAAGCTAAACAATGCCCATTCCATGCTGGGTTGGATCTGTTTGTTAGTCAACTGCATCCAATAAGAGGAGACATCTCGCCAAAAATCTACGATTTTAGGACAAAGCCAAAACATGTGCAAGAGATCTGCTTTGGGGGCTTGACAACGAGTACAGCAGTCTGAGGGGAGACTACCCATTTTATAGCGTCTCTCAGGGGTCAAATATGAGTTATGTAGAATCTGTAGGGTCATTTCCTGATACCGGCTAGCCGGGAGCAATCTCAGCATTTGAACATGAGACTTTAAGATCTCTGTGGGGTGTAATTGAGGTATAGATAGAGTCCATTTAAACAAAGATTCTCCTACCGAGTCCGTGTCAATGCTAGTACGTATTACACAGTATATGTGTGAGGTAGAGCGACATGTAGTTTGATCTCTCCAGAGAGTATCTACCGCATTAACAGTACCTTCATCTCCTATCGCCTGAGTGGCAGTCCTAGCAAAATGTAACAATTGCATACTAAGAAATAGGCATGGTTTTGTGAACGGGAACTTTTCGTGTAGCTCTGTCAGGGAAAGTAAGTCTGAATTTTGTTTAAGTAGGGCACCTATATTGTATAGACCATTATTTTTCCAGAGTTGCAAGGTAGGATGTGACATGCCGATGGGAAATTGCGCATTACCAAGCCAGGTAAGGTATGGCGAGTATTGCGGGGAGAGGTGAAACTTGCGCCGTAGGGAACGCCAGGTTTTATAGGTATCTGCGAAAAGTGGATTATCTTTCACAGGTTGTGGGACGACTGAAAGTGGGGAATGTAAGAGGTAGTTCAGAGTCAAACCACAAGACTGATATTGATCTAGGTCAATTGTAGTAAACTGATCACGATCCATGAGCCAGTCCCCAGCATAACGAAAGAGGCAGCTTTTAAAGATCCTATAGACAAAAAAAGCTTCAGCCCCCAAAAAGAGCTTATACCCAATCCACAGCAATATTGCGCCCCACAGCAGCAGGGTTAGCACGCACAGCAAAACACTGGGCTCTCGAGCCGATATCCCAACCACCTGAGTCAGCACAACAACTATCCGCAGAAGTGGATGAATTACATACCACCCTGGCATTCCTAGCAGACACAGCTCTAGAAGTGGCACAATTAACCACAGCTAGCACAGTGGTTGCCAGAAGAGCGTTATGGCTCCGTCACTGGTCAGGTGACACCGCATCTAAAAACAAAATGCTTCACTTAAAATACTCAGGAGATTCCCTGTTTGGGTCAGAACTAAGGCAGATAATTACAGACGTGACTGGAGGCAACTGGAAAAAAGGGCAGATCCAAACAAACTAACAGGTTCCATAACAAAAGACAGTGGTCAGCCCCAAATAGGAATTATTGTTCCTTTCGATCCTCCTTATTCAGGAATAATAGCTCACACCAAGGGGCAACCAAGGGCAGACCAGAATGGCAGCACCCAGCCAGACAATCTAGGAAGCCTGCCCCCCAGAAACTTGCATCATCATGACTGTCCTCAACTAGGCTCGGGTAGGGTAGGGGGGGCGGGTGAGTCACTTTCAATCCCATTGGGAAACGCATGTAGAAGATCAATGGGTTCGACAAATAATAAAAACCGCCTACAAGATCCCTTTTGCCACCATGCCTCCAAGACGCTTTGTTCCGTCAATAGTTCCCCCAGTCAAGCAATATCCACCTTATTACAAGCAGGAGTTATTGTTCCAGTCCCAGAGCCACAAAAATTCAGAGGCTTTTATTCCAACCTTTTCTTGGTAGCAAAAAAAAGAAGGCTCCTTCAGACTACATGACGTCAATCGACTTTAAGGATGCCTACCTGCATGTACCAGTACATCCAAACTCTCAACCGTTCCTTCGATTTACAATCAGGGACCAACATTTCCAGTTCACAGCCTTGCCCTTCGGTCTCTGCACCACCCCAAGGGTCTTTACAAAGATCCTGGCACCAATCATGGCTTACTTACGATGCATAGGGATCCACACCCTACCTTACCTAGACTACCTACTTTTGGAAAGCTCAGTCGTCAAGACAGGCAGCAACAGACACAGATGTTTGCATACAAGTCCTCAAACCCCACAGCTGGTTGATAAACCACCGCAAGAGTTCCCTAATTTCATCACAGCCAATTTAGTTCCTGGGTCTAATATTCGACTCCAGACATCAAACTGTTCAACTCACAGCGGACAAGACCCGAACAATTATTATCAACACTCAAATGTTCCTACACAAGGAAGCAGTGTCAGGAGTAGATTGTCTCCAACTACCGGCATACATGGTAGCAGCACTAGAGGCCATACCGTATGCCAGGTTCCACACGCGGGCATTGCAACGCAATTTCCTACATCATTGGAACAAATATCATCAAAACTTTCAACAGACACTCCCCCTGTCCACAACAACCAGGGAAATTCTCTCCTGGTGGACAGTCCAAGTACACTTGACTGCAGGCAGAAGCCAAACTGGGAAGTAGTGACAACCGACGGCAGCAAGTTCGGCGGGGGCGCGGTATACAACACACTCACCCTGCAGGGCCGCTGGACGCATCAGGTATCAAGCTGCGATCACGACCAGTACGGATACAGTCGGATAATGCCACAGCAGTTGCTTACGTCAACAAGCAAGGGGGGACGAGAAGCAACCTGGCGATGCAGGAAGCAGTAAAAGTGATGACTTGGGCAGAGAAGACGGTTCTGGTTATATCAGCAGTTTTCATACCCGGAGTCCTAAACTGGGAAGCAGATTTCCTCAGCAGACAGACTATAGACCAAGGGGAATGGGTCCTGCAAGAGGAGATGTTTGCCCAGTTGGTGCAGAGATGGGGAATACCAGACATAGATATCTTAGCATCCAGGCACAATTTCAAACTTCCATGCTACTGCTCCAGAACCAGAGATCCGAGAGCAGCATTCACAGACGCCTTGGTGATTTCATGGAACTTCAACAAAGTGTATGCGTTCCCACCTCTAGCAATTCTTCCCAGAGTAATTGCCAAGATAAAGCAGGAACGAGTTCCAACTATACTAATCGCACCAGATTGGCCAAATGGTAAACGGACCTGATCAATATGTCAGCTTCCAGGCCGTGGCGACTACCTCTAAGACCGGACTTACTCAAGGTCCAGCCAGGCACCACAATCTTGCTATGTTCCATTTGACGGCCTGGCACTTGAGACCCAGCTCTGGTCCCAAGAAGGATTTTTGACACCGGCCATAAAGATACTACTTCAGGCATGGAAACTTTCCACAAAGAAGGCATACCACAAAGTGTGGCGTACCTTTATAGACTGGTGTTTGGCCAGGCAGAGTGACAGCACTATACAAGTAATCACAGAATTTCTTAGACGGTTTTGCTAAAGGACTGGCACTCAATACGCTGAAATCACAAATTTCGGACCTTTCAGCACTGTCAAACACTAATCCGTTCCTTCCAGCTTCACTGCACTCTTCCCCCAAAAGCAAGAAAAATTGGCAAGCATCTAAAAAATAAAACAGCCGTCACAAATACAAGTGTCTCTCCCGAGAACATTACTAACAGTCTGGGGACTCCTGTGTGACCAAATAACCATTCACAGCCCATTACATAAACAGGGATCGGATTAGAACTCGGTCTGATGAAATTGAGACATTCCACCTATCCTCAAAAATCACAAGAGAACAAGATCTAAAATACTCAAATATCCGTTTTTAGTAAAAAATCCCAAGTTTATTAGTATACTGGATAACAGGTCTCATACCTGTATATGTTATTTAAGAAACATGAGATTTTCTTTAAAACAATCCAGAACTAGAGACGGCATCAAGAAACAGGGAACAAGTCAAAGATCAATGGCACAGTGTGAATACAGGCATGGGACCTGTTATCCAGAATGCTCTGGACCTGGGGTTTTCCACATAATGGATCTTTCTGTAATTTGGATTTTCTACTAGAAAATCATATAAACATTAAATAAACCCAAAAGGCTGGTTTTGCTTCCAAAAAGGATTAATTATATCTTAGTTGGGATAAAGTACAAGCTACTGTTTTATTATTACAGAGAAAAGGGAAATCATATAAAACATATTTAGATTATTTGGATTTATAGAGTCTATGGGAGATGGACTTTCCGTAATTTGGAGCTTTCTGGATAATGGGTTTCTGGATAACGGATCCCATACCTGTACCTGCCTGTGAGCTGATCTCATTACTCCATCCCATGACATTGTCTTCTGAAACAGATGTCTAAATGGAATAATAAAAAGTACAGGTATAGGATCTGTAATCCGTAAACCCACTATGCAGAAAGCTCCCAATTATGGAAAGGCCGTCTCCCATAGACTCCATTTTATCCAAATTATTTAAATGTAAAGTATTCCCTTTTCTCTATAATAATAATAATAATAATAATAATAATAATAAAACAGCAGCTTGTACTTGATTACAAGCCAACTAAGATATAATTAATCCTTATTGGAAGCAGAACCAGCCTATTGGGTTTATTTAATGTTTAAATGAATTTCTAGTAGACTTAAGGTATGAAGATATAAATTACAGAAAGATCCGTTATACGGAAAACCCCAGGTCCCGAGCATTCTGGATAACAGGCCCCATAACCTTTCATTTACACCACTACTCAATGTTTTATATGAAGGAAACAAAAATACAGATTCTATCATTTTATTTTCATTTAGATTGAATGGTAATTCAGCAGAGTAGAGCTGAATGCATAAAGTAGGTTTTGATCTGAGTTTTTGTGTTGATTTTCATGCTAATGGGTACCCGCCGCTTATCTGTCAGTGTTGGTCAATAAAACAAGGTTGAACCAAAAGAAATTATAAATCTGAAAATGGCAGGCTCAACTGAAGAGGCTTCAGGGTATAGTCCTGCAGCAGGTTACCAGCAAGAACCTGCGGGTTGAAGTTCCGGGTGCGGTTATAGACGCGGGTCGGCGGGTCTTCTCAATAATGATTTTTACTCCTTTTTTCTGATCACGCCTACTTACGATGATGTCACTTGCGGTTTACAATGACAGCACTTCCTGATTATTGATGGTCAGCAGGTCGCGGGTCTGGGTTGCGGATAAGGTACTTGCAGGTGCGGGTTCCAAAAAATGGACCCACGCAGGACTCTACTTCAGGGATATCCAAAAAGATTTAGCCGATGCCCACGAAGCTTGCAAAGTCACGGCTGCATATAGTTGTTCTATTTTGCAATAATTCTATTTTCCCCAGGGAAAAGTTTAACCCGGGATTATGATAAACAATATCGGCAGGGTTGGACCGAGAGAAGTGCAGCACAATCACAGTTTTCCATGTACGATTATAAAGACGAGGCTGGATAGCCTAAACAAAGCCAATCTCAACAGAAACTCCTGCCACTCCAAGCTAACGGGTGCTACAAACAAAATCAGGGTCTCTCTGTGTTATTTAAAAGTATCTACACTCCATCACTACAAAAACCTGGGCGTTATACGTTTAACCCTGTACCTGCCAAAACACAGTAACACCTTGCCGTTAACCGCACAACCCACCTCCAAGTGCAATCCACCTACCTGTAAAATCCATGATGCTGGAACAGCAAACATTTCCTTATCCCTGGCACTTACAACTACTGTATTTTATTGTAGCAAAAGGGAAATTGGATGAAACAATATTATTTTGCCCCAAAAAAAAAGCTACTGGTGAGAATGCCGGGAGAGGGTGCACGTGTTTACTCGTAAACTTGCATAATGCACAAGTCTCCTGGGAAAATCCACAGGTGAATAATAGTGCTATATATATATATATATATATATATATATATATATATATATATATATATATATATATATATATATATGGCAGCAGAGTTTCGGCAGATGTTTCTATTAAAAAACACCCAGGGAGAAATTTAGTATGCAATGTAAAAAAAAGCCACGGAATAAGTCACACACACATCGCACTGTAAAAACCGGCGTTAAAATGACATAATGTTTTGCCCGTTTTTTCTTAACTGCTGCCGGAACTTAATTACAATGGTCTGAAGTATAAAATAATGGTGGCAAATCTGGCGCTTGCGTGGCGTAAAATATCACGCACCTTGATAAGTCCCCCGTTTATTTTACATGGCTTTTTACACCATTTTTCCTGCACATTTAGTTTTACACAGCACCTAGTGTATTCAAAACTTTGGTGAAAACATTTTGCACTTCAGTAAATATGTTCCAACAGTGGAGTAACTACCTGGGGGGTGTGATTTCACCTGGGCCCGCCGGAGACCACACCGCAGCTAAAGCTGTAAAGAAAATGCACATCCGGTAGATGGGGGGGGGTGCAGGGGCCCGGGTGCTCATCCTTCACCTGAGACCGGAAGAGGATAGTTATGTTACTGACTCCTTATCTTATTCACCCTGGGGGCGACTAATCTCTCCAAAATGCCTTCCCAACGGCTTGGATGTAAATTGTCGGCAGGAAGTCATCCGAAGTTTCCTCGCAAGACAACTTCGGAAAAGGAACCTCCCAAAATAGCAGCGTGTGCCTCTGCCCTTAGTATCTATAATAAAGCTTGTTCTCATTCAATTGCTAATATTTAGAATGGTTTCCTTAATGGAGCTTATTCTGATTATTATTAGAGGCTGAGTACAGGTAGTCATCTTCTGGGCAGCTGGATAACACTAGGGGTCCTTTATCATGCAAAAATTGCAATGTGGGGGGGGGACAAAAAAAAACAACAACGACGACTGCGATACTAAGAGATGTACTGGGAGAGGCAAGACAAGAGGCATCCACCCTTCTGCTCCCTAACTTGTGTGTCACTGAGAAAAGCAAGTAAGGGTGCAGCAGGTGCTGGGCAGAGGCAGGTCAAGCCAACCGGGTGCCCTAGACCACCTCGCTTCTCCCTGCTCGCCTGCGCTATTTTGTTGCACAGATGGGGGGTAGCAAGCAAGCGGGCAAGCAGGAGCAACAGAGCCTGCACTAGGGGTAGGCAGACTATTTAAATGGTAGCTGCCCAACACACCCCCAATCATTGTGCACTTGGCAGTTGCCCATTCTGCCTACCCCTAGTTCTGGCCATGGTGCTCAGGCATTTAAGGGCGTGGCCAAATGTAGAGCAGGGATGACGCATAAACTAGAGCTCCTGCCCGGGACCCGTTAAACAGCCCATAAATATTGCATCCCAAGGGCACAAACTTACCCACAGGACCCCCTTACAGTCTGTCAACGACCCAGCGGTGTTCAGCGCGAGGACATGGGCAGAAGTCGCGCTCAGATGCCAAAACCGAGGCGCATGCAGGCAGACAAGGAGATCCAAGGTGGCGGCCGCAGTCACGCACATTATAAGCGCACAAGCAGCACATAAATTGGAGCGCTTCACCAGAGATCCCAGAGGCAGGGATAGGGACATTGCTGATACCCCTGAATCAGACACCAACGGAGCTAGCATGCAAGGGCCCCAGGAGCATGAGGAACTGGGGGAAGGCACAAGCCAGCAGCAATCAGGGCCAGCAGAGACTGAGAGCTTGGCACTTAATGCCAGCTCTATTGTGCCAGAACATAACACACTTGCAGAGATTGTATCCCTACTGAACAGTAATCATGCCACTACTATTGGGAAAATAGATGAGCTCCAATCAAATTTTAATATACGCAGGCATGACATACAGAATATCAGGGAACGCACTCAAGAGGTCGAGAGACGAGTTGGGGAGCTTGAAGACACTGTCAATCCTATCCAGGCGCAAATGCAATCCATGGAACAAAGGCTGTCTAACATGGAGGCGAAAGCAGACGATCTTGAGAACAGACTACGACAAAATAATATCAGACTGCTTGGCCTACCAGAGAGAGCAGAGGGTGGGCGTCCGGAAGCTTTCCTAGAGCAATGGCTACAGAGCACCTTTCCATCCATAACCTCTTCTACATTTGCAATTAAACGCGCCCATAGGGTGCCAGGCAGACCTCCACCGCCGGGTGCCCAGCCAAGGCCCATGATCGTATGACTCCTCAACTACAGGGACAGAGACAAAATCTTACGAGAAGCTCGGAATAAAGGAGACATCATGTATGAAAACTCTAGGATCTCCATCTACCCAGACTACTCAATTGAAATACGTAAACAACGCATGACGTTCGCAGATGTTAAAAAGAGGCTAATCCAACTACAGCTACCATATGCAATTCTATATCCAGCTAAACTGCGGGTGGTAGACAACGGTCAAACCCAATTCTTCACAACAGCTCGAGAGGTGGCCGCATGGCTGGAACGTCGGCCCGGAACATCTCCTCGCAGATAAGTATAAGCTCCAACACAACACAAGTAAGTTGCTCATCAATAGTCGAGTAAAACAATACCTTGGGATGCACGCATATATATTTTGTGAGGGTGCCGGAAAGGGGCCAACACCTAACTTTGTCACCGGATAACTTGTCTTTACCTATTGAGACTCTGGTCTTGTCACTTTTACTCATTTGAGCAGTTCTTGGGAGTCAGATCCACTACAAGTTGGGGTTGGTGGTGTTTAGGGTGGGGTCCGGGAGTTATGCACGGCCACGATGAACTTGGTTATGAATCACTGGGACAGACTCTACTATCACTACAGTTAATCATAACTGGCACTACAATGGGTGGTGCTATAATATGGTTGAACAGAAGGGAAAGGTAAGCCACAATGCATACCATTTTATATATGTTTTTCAACGTATAACATTAAGGTAATGTCTTGGAACATTAGGGGCCTGGGGCACCAGATAAAAAGGGGTCTGGTTATCAAATTTCTGCGGAAACAAAACCCGCACATTATAATGCTCCAAGAAACTCATTTAGACGGGAGTAAGCTCATGACGCTTAAAAAAACATGGGTGGCAGCAGCACATCATGCACCTTACTCCAGCTATTGCAGAGGGGTATCCATCCTTAGAGCAAAAACTTGCACTTACACTCTCCACAATGTCATATCCGACCCTGGGGGACGTTTTTTAATAGTACATCTATCTATTATGGGTAAGCAATGGACAATTGCCAATGTGTACGTCCCACCACCCTTTGCAGACAATATACTATACACGGTTATGAACAAAATATCCACATTGCCCATGGCCCCCATAATTATCATGGGGGACTTTAACAATGTACTTGATAAAGATCTGAATAGGCTACCTACACCCTCCAGGAATGATCAGCCAATGCGTAAGTGGGTGGATACGTTCCATTTAACAGATCTGTATAGAGCTCGGCATGAAGGGGTAAAACAATTTACTTGTTTTAATTCTGCCCATAAAACCCCCTCTCGTATTGATCTAGCACTGGGATCCCCAGAAGTACAGGGCAACTACAGAAATACATATACTGACCAGGGGGATCTCTGACAACTCCTCCATTAGTCTCAGCATACAGATTAGCCCCGAACCCCAGGATAATGTATGGCGACTGAGCCAACACTGGATTAACCATCCAGATCTGGTAACACCTATGGCTACTGCAATCATGGAATTTTTGGAACAGCAACTGATTCAATAGTATGGGACACCTTAAAGGCATATATATCAGGGGAGAATATTCCATGCTGATAGGGAAGATTAAGAAACGGGCAAAGGCTCACATAGAGGGGAAGCAACAGGCCTCAGAATTAACCATGGCGCACAAGCAGCCCTCCTTTTAGCTCAAACAGAGGCAGTAAAAAAAGTATATCAAAAAACAAATGTACTGGAGTCAGGGGATAAATGTGGTAAACTACTTGCCTATCTCAGTAGGGACCCCACCCAACTAACACCAATCTCTGTAATAAATAAGGGACAATGGGTATCTACAACAGCCCCCAGGGAAATAAATGACGTATTTAGGGACTACTACTCCAAGCTGTATGCCTCAAAACTAGAGTTTAACTACCCTGAGATACTAAGCTTCCTAGTGAAGGCAGACATGTCAACATTGGACATGCAGGGGCGGACATTACTGAATACTCCTATAACATCCTAAGAAATTGCAGAAGCCATTGAGTCTTTTCCAAGGGGGAAAACACCAGGGTCAGATGGGCTCCCCATGGAGTGGCATAGACTATATCAAAAGGAGTTGACTCCCCACCTGGTTAAACTATTTAATGACGTTGGAGGGAGTGCATTACTGCCGGAGTCTATGAACAAGGCCAAAGCCAAATAAAGACCTTAAGGAATGTGAATCCTACAGACCAATATCACTAATAAACTGTGATGCCAAAATACTAGCAAAAGTCCTAGCCAGGCGTCTTAATACAGTTATCACACAAATAATAGACATAAATCAGTCGGCCTTTATTTCTTTGAAGACCACAGATATATATATCAGAAGGCTCTACACTAATCTGGCGGTGACTCACGATAACTCTGATACTAGTCATTGCTACCCTAGATAATGAGAAAACGTTTGACTCGGTGGAGTGGCAGTACCTGTGGGCAGCAATGAAATGCATGGAGTTCCCTCACAACTTCATGAACTGGGTGCAGATGTTGTATAGGGCCCCGGAAGCCTCTATTCGCACAAATTGTAACTCCTCACGCCTGTTTAAGCTGCACAGGGGGACTAGACAGGGGTGCCCTCTCTCTCCCCTTTTCTTTGCAGTGGCTATGGAACCACTGGCATGTATGATAAGGCAATCGACTAGGATAGAAGGGCTCAAGAAGGGGGGAATCACTGAAAAAATATCTATGTTTGCAAATGACATATTACTATAATTAGCCAATCCAGACCGGGACCTGAGGGCTGCACTAGAAATTATAAATGTACATTCCTCATACTCGGGCCTGAAAGTTAATTGGAGTACATCAGCACTTTTTCCACTAGACCCATTAACTGAACCTCTACCGATTCTACCTGAAGGCTTACTCTGGACAAGTAAATGCAAATATTTGGGTTTTAGTATTCACAAAGACCTGGGTAAATTTGTAGAGCTAAATTTAACGCCCTTAGTACAAGGATTGGAGCAGAAAAGTCTACCACTATCCCTAATCGGGCACATAAACCTGTTCAAAATGGTAATGCTTCCCAAGTTTACTTATATATATTTAGGCAATCCCCTGTAAGGATACCAAACAATTGGTACTGGTACCCTTCTACGCCAAAAGTAGCTATGACAAAACTCCAAATCCCAGTGCAGGCAGGAGGGTTGGCCAGGGCCGCCATTAGAAATCACGGGGCCCCGTACAACAAAATTTTCGGGGCCCCCTGGACCCCGCCCACCCCAGATCCCGCCCACTTCACTACCCAGACATCAGCAGCAAAGGTAACCCCCCCCCCACACAAGTTACAAAAAGCTATTGATGGTCAGGGCCCCTTTTTATAAGTTAAAAAAACTGTGGCACCAGGGCCCCCAAAAAAGGTTGTTTTTTAAAAAAAAAATTGGTGGTCAGGGCCCCCCCTACAAGTTAAAATAAGTAATTGGTGACCAGGGCCCCCCTATAAGTTAAAAAAAAATTGGCGCCAGGGCCCCCATAAAAGTTTTTTTTAAAAAAAACATTGGTGCCCTAGAGAATATTTCTTAAAAAAACATTGGCACCAGGGCCCCTCCTTACAAGTTAAAAAAAATTGGGGCCCCAGAGAAATTTTTTTAAAAAAACATTGGTGGCAGGGGCCTATAGAGTATTACAAAAATACATTGGCGGGCAGGGGATTTAAAAAAAAACAAAAAAAAACTTGGCGTTCAGTATTGAACTCGTGGCTTCAGGACTTCAAATACACCTTCTTTCGTGACTTTGGGTCTTTTCGCCGCTTCAGGACTTTGGGTCTTTTCGTCGATTTCAGGACTTCAGCTATTCGGCTTTTCAGATGGAAGAGGTGGCGCGGCTTCACCGTGGTCAAGGGGGGCCCTGCTATTTCAAAAAGTGCAGCACAGCTGGGCTCCAATGGGCATCCACACATAGGCAGGGTCAGACTGGCCCGGCGGGACACCATGAAAAAAACCTGGTGGGCCCCAACCCTCATGGGCCCCCGTTGGGCCAAATCCCCTTCTCCCAATCCCAATTTGAAAATAAACATTTACTGACATGCACAGTGATGCGCGGTGTGCTGGGCAGCGATGTCAGCATTTGTGCGCCCAGTGGCCCTGCATTAGGTGAGGAGGGGTGGGGGGCGTAGGGGGGCCCTTGACGTCAGTCCTGTTGGGCCCCAGGCCCAGCAGTCCAACCCTGGGCACTGCAATAGGTGAGATGGGGAGGAAGGGGGGGGGGCTGGACGGCAGGGGGGCCCTGGATGGCAGTCCCGGTGGTCCCCCCAGTCCGGCCCTATACATAGGGGCAAAGGGGGGGGCACTTGTCCCCCTGTGGATGTGCCTTGAGTGAGTGAGGCAAAGAGAGGAAGGAGGAGGGATGAGTGGGGGAGACCCTGGGATCACATTTTGGGACATTGGGAGAACAGAAGCCCCGGCTGCTGCACTCTCTCTCTCTCTCTCTTAAGGAAGAAATACAGACTCACCTCTACTCACTGATTTAAGATGCTGCAGTGACAGCTCCGTCCGTGCTTCAAATACTTATTGAGTTGCAAACTCCCCCCTCACTCGATCCTCCCTCCTTAGCCCTCAGCCTCTCCCTCCTCAGCTCAGCCCCTCCCCTCTTAGCCCTCCTCCGTGCTCAAGACTGACATGAAAACCCTGGCTCACAAGCTGAACACAGAGCACGGAGGAGGGCTAAGAGGGGAGGGGCTGAGCTGAGGAGGGAGGGGCTGAGGGCCAAGGAGGGAGGGGGGAGTTTGCAACTCAATAGGTTTTTGCAGCACGGACGGAGCTGTCACTGCAGCCTCTTAAATCAGTGAGTAGAGGCGAGTCTGCATTTCTTCCTTAGGAGAGCGCACGCAGCCGGAGCGTCTGTTCTCCCCCCCTGAAAAATTTTCTGTGGACTCCTCTGCGGGCCCCCCTTCAGGTCCGGGCCCGGTACATTAGTACCCCCTGTGCCCCCCTGATGGCGGCCATGGGGTTGGCAGCCCCAAACCTTTTTTATATTACCTGGCTGCAAAGCTTGCTATAGCAAAAGGGTAGTCAACCCCATCTCCAGATAACCCTGCCACACGCTTAGAGGCTCAGACTATAGGGTCCTACGAGGAACTCAAAAACATCTTCTACCGAGGATGTCACTATGCCATTAATGCAACCCCACCTATGAGAGACGTAGTGTGAGCATGGCACATAGCCCAGGGTCTCCTTCCCAAACTAGAGGATCACTGCTCAGGGCTCACACCCCTCTGGTGTAACCCCAAACTACCCCACTTACAAACTATACCGGACCCTCAAACGTGGGCCCACTACCGCATAAAATACTTACAAGATATAATGGTAGAAGGTAAACTACTGGATATTCAAACCCTAAAAGAGAAATATGATCTACCCAATTAAATGTTTTTTAGATATATCCAGCTCAGGCATGCCGTACACTCCCAATTTCGAGGGGTGACACTAACTACCTTGCCTACCCAACTAGAAGAAAGGGCGCTAGCTAATTCGCACACAAAAACCCTGTCCAGTTTCAACTCATTCTAATTACCGCTGGAAAATCCCCACTGGGTAAACTTTTTGAAAAATGGCGCAATAATATACCTGAGCAGGAACTTGAGGAATGGAAGGAGGTCCTGGGTTCAATCTTTGACCATATTGTTGCATCCAGAGACAAAATGGTGCAATAAAAATTCTATAAATTCCTGCATAGAGCGTATCTTACCCCAAGTGTACTAGCTAAAATATCCCCAACCCAGGTGGATGAGTGCCCCCGATGCCACCTCTCCCCAGCAAACTTCATACACATGGTATGGTCCTGTACTAAGATACAAAGGTTTTGGAGGGCGGTAGCACAATTCGTTTCCAATATGATGGACTTTCCAATTATGGTAGAACCCCTGGGAATGCTACTGAACCAAGTAACTGAAGTAGCACCGACGGTAGTGGAGAAAGCACTGATTTCTATCATGTTTGCTTAAGCTCGTAAATCCATCACCATGAGATGGAAGGCGCAATCAGCCCCAAGTATACCATTTTGGGAAACCCAGATCATGCATGCAGTACCACTGTACACACTTCTTTATGCAAGAAGGGGATGCCCGGCTATATTTGAACAAATCTGGTCGCCACGGATAGATATTACATGATGGTCATAATTGATACCCTAATGAATCCTAAAGGCATGAAGAGTGTTCACCTATCCCTCCAAAACTCTTTATTGTAGCGCATAGAACGTAATGTATATATAAAGAGGCGGTGCGCAAGTTAAGTTAGGTTAGATTTATTGGCGTTAGTCTAGCAATATAACAGTGAGAATATACAAAATGAATAACAGTACATGTATGCAATAAAACTGTAACAAGCTGATGTAAACTGTTAAATGGTATAGTAACTGGGATTTATGGATAAGCTATGTACACCTGTATATCAATGTACTTTATTCAAATAAAGCATTGTTAAAAAAAAAAAAAAAGTGCGTTGGTCACCTTAGATAATTTAGTATTATGTAGAGATTGACATTTTTAAACAATTTGCAACTGGTTTTCATTTTTATTATTTGTGATTTTTGAGTTATTTAGCTTTTTATTCAGCAGCTCTTCAATTTGCATCTTAATTGTCCAAATGACCCTAGCAACCGTGCATTGATTTAAATAAGAGACTGGGATGTGAATAGGAGAGGCCTGAATAGAAAGAGGAGTTATACAAATTAGCAATAACAATACATTTGTAGCCTTACAGAGCCTTTGCTTTTTAGAAGGGGTCAGCAACGCCCATTTGAAAGCTGGAAAAAGTAAGAAGAAAAGGGCAAATAACTATAAAACTATATAAAATAAATAATGAAAACCAATTCAAACATTGCTTAGAAATGGTCATTCTAGAACATACTAAATGTTACTTTAAAGGTGAACCACCCCTTTAAGGAGCAATTGTGGCCCCTGACACTGGGCTCTGAGTGCATCTTATTCCGGGAACCAAGTGCTTCTTAGATGTTCAAGCACATGTGCCCCTGGGTAGAGTAAATATCCCCTACTGAGTGTAGACTAAGGCTATGGGCAAGAATACGGTGGCTGACAACAACCATTAACAACAGCCTGTGTACCTGTAGCCTAAGGATGTGACGGCTCTGTATTTGTGCAGGCTGAGAGAAGCAGATCTGCTCAGTGCCCCTGCTCCATTGATTTAAATCCAGTCAGTCTGTGTGCGGTCATACACTGTGGGGCTGAAAGGAGGAATCTCTAGGATGCCCTCAGCTCCGGCTCCACTATGTGTGACTGCACGCAGACTGACAGGATTCAAATCAATGGAGCAGGGGCACTGAGCAGATCTGCTTCTCTCAGCCTGCACAAATACACAGGCTGACAATAGCCAGAGCCATCAGCAGGGTCGGACTGGGGGGCACGGGGCCCACCGGGGCTAATGCCCCAGGGCCCCCCCCTGCCGCGCCAGCGTGTGCGCCGCCACGTTTGTACGCTTGCGACCAGCACTTTGGTAATTATTTTTTGCCGCGTCCTCCGATAAAGGGGGTCGTGGCATTAAGAGGCAGCTATGGGTGCGTTCCTGGGCCGGCGGGGCCTACAAGAGCCAGGGGGCCCACTGGGTTTTTTCCCGGTGTCCCATCGGCCCAGTCCAACACTGGCTATCAGTCTGTGTGCCCATATCCAGGGTTGGACTGGGACAGCGGGAAACTGGGAAAAAACCTGGTGGGCGCTGGCCCAGACCAACTTCCTGAACCTCCTCCTGCCGAGAGTGAGGCTTTGGGGGGGGCAGTGGAGCTGCATGCACGGCAGGGGGCTCAAAGGGGGCTTTGCAGTTTGGGCGAGGGGTCAGAGGGGGCCCCTGAGACAGCAGCCCCAGTGGGCCCCCTAGTTTAACCCTGCCCACAGCCTAAGTACTATATGCAGGGTACCTCCAGGTGAACTCGGTTGATTGTATGGGCTAGGATGTGTTTAAGTGTAATTGCATGCAATCAATCATTGAATTCTATGTACGTGTTATTGTTATAATACACAAAAGCAATGAATATCTTGTAAATGATATCCTTATAAACGGTGTTCTGATGTCATCAGTTATAAACGGTGAGTTCTGATGTCATTTCTGTCACATGACTCACTGAAACTTGTGTATTATAATAAATAAAGTACCCCCCAGTTGTAAAATATGAGGATATCATAAGTTACCTCGGAGTTTCATGACCTGTATATGGTCATGATACTCCTCGGTAACTTGTAATATCCTTATATTTTACAAGAGGGGGTACTTTATTCACTATATAAACGGCGCATTCTGACATCAGAACGCACCGTTTATATGCAACATCACTTCCGCCACTGCTCTCTCCCTGCAGCTCTCCCTACACGCTCTCCCCCTCCCGTCTGACTCGCAGGCACTGCCAAACACACAGGTGCCACTTTGTTAACAAGACAATGCGACTACTATTAGAATATCCTTGAAGTGAGGGTAGAGCCGCAAGCCAATAGGGGGAGAATGTACAAAGTTCACAGAACAATGGCCAGGGGCAAATGGAAGCCCAAGACCCCAGTGCCAAGAGACAAGAGTAACAACACCATGCCATGGACACAAACACAGCGATCTCCCACACATTTCCACACAAATTTATTCAACATACTGCTCTGAGGCTTAATCCGCAGAGAGTCCTGCATTGTTCCTGTGTGTTACTGTAGCAGACTCATTCCACGAGCGACTCACCAAGGTAGAGATCAGGCACAATCCTATGGAACGGATTTAGCTGTGTTTTGCCCAATCACTCCATCCTACCAGTGATATACAGGGGCATTAAGATTCTGCAGAACTGTGGTGCATATTTGGAGGCCCCATCCAGGCCCGGACTGGCAATCTGTGGGTTCTGGCAAATGCCAGAGGGGCTGCTATAAGGTCCCATAGAAAGTCAGTATTTAGTGGGCTGGTGGGGGGTTGTTTGGGCCTCTATGTTGGCTGATTGGGCCTCTGTGTACCTGAAATGCCAGGGCCTATATAATTCCCAGTCCAGACCTGGCCCCGTCCCTTTGCCTCCACTCGTGGTCCGAGGAGAGGGGAAATGGATAGATAGCGTGGAGAAGATTGCGGTCAGTTAGAGGTTGAAGACCAGTTAGAGGCAGAGGACAATGCTGGCAGCAGTTAAGGTAGGGATAAGAGATGCCCTTCTCAGCTGCCACTAGGATAGCATCACAGTCTCACGTTTCACTCCCTGTCTGTACTGTCTAGCCCCCTTTCTGGTCTCCACTCCTCACATAGTCTCTCTACATTCTTGCTCACCAACTGTCCCAATTTTTACATAACCTCAACTCACACTCCCCCTCCCACCTCAGTCTCCAGTCCTGCTTTAAGCGTCCCTACTTCCTAGGCCTTTCTCCTATGATATAACCTGTGGCAGGCAAGAATGCAAGGGCAGAAAATGTAAAAGGAATTTAAATACAGGTACTATAGAACAGGCTACAGGGACAGACTACAGCAAGGGGGACAAAATAGACTCATTTTGTAGTACATAGAACAGAGCCAGAGATCTTTAGGAATCAAGACACTGCACCCAGAAACTTTAGATTATAATAATAATGTACCCCCTGCTGTAATTTGTACAGATATTAGTAGTCACCTTGAAGTTATGTGACCTTTTATATGGTCACATAACTCCTCTGTGACTTATATCTTTATAAATTACAGCAGGGGGCGCTTTATTCACTATATAGTACTACAGCTCAATTGAGGATTGTGTTTCTAATTATTTTGCTTTGCTTTGCTTAGTAGCACAAAAGTGCTACTAAGTTGCTGTGCCAGTAGGACCAATGCTATTTTCACAACAACAAAAAAAAAAAAAAATATCAAGGACCTAAACAAAACATTGATTTAAACCTTTCCAGATAACAGAGACCCACCCTCAGGCTTTATCTAGAGATGTGGGACAGACATATTAAGGGCAGAGACACACAATCAGATTTGGGGAGATTAGTCGGCCGGCGACAAATCTCCTATTCATTGGGGCGACTAATCTCCCTGAACTGCCTTCCCGCTGGCTACAATGAAAATGGTCGGTGGGATGGCACTAGGAGCACTTCATTTTCAGAAGTCGATCACGAGGAAACTTCGGGCGACTTCGGGAAAACAAAGCGAACCGAGTGCCATCCCACCGGCCATTTTCATTCTAGCCGACGGGAGGCAGTTCAGGGAGATTAGTCGCCCCAAAGAAGTGGAGGTTTGTCGCCGGGCGGATAATCTCCCCGAATCTGCCTGTGTGTCTCTGCCCTAAAGGTTATCAGAACAAGGCAAACGGCCCTGAGACTCCCACTGCTTGTTTAAAAGTGTTCCTATTGAATTGCAAGGAGAGCAGCTTCTGGTTTTCCTAGCTAAATAAAACAAGTCATGTGGGATCAGTATAATGCAGTAAATGTATTGCAAAGTCCAGCTGGTTTTCTACTATCAAAACCTACCGCCACCCGAGGCCTTTGTTTTACTTTTACTTTCAGATAAGAGATCTTTGTGTAATTTGGATCTCCATACCTTAAGGCTAAGGCCACACTAGGCGATAGCGCCGCAATTTGACACGCGGCGACTTTTCGCCGCGACTTTTAAGCCGCAATCGCTGGGGAAACTTTTGCGCTGGCGTCTATGGGGAATCGCCAGCGTAAAAACACACGCGGCGATCTTTTTTCTATTGTCGCTCGAAATCGCCTAGCGAGGCAATTTCGAGCGACAGTAGAAAAAAGATCGCCAAGTGTTTCTACGCTGGCGATTTTTCGCGATTCCCCATAGACGCCAGCGCAAAAGTTTCCCCAGCGATTGCGGCTTAAAAGTCGCGGCGAAAAGTCGCCGCGAGTCAAATCGCGGCGCTATCGCCTAGTGTGGCCTTAGCCTAAAGGAACGGTAGCATCAAAAACTGAAAGTGTATCAAAGTAATTAAAATATAATGTAGTGTTGCTCTACACTAGTAAAACACTAGTGTTTGCTTCAGAAAGACTACTATAATTTATATATATATATATATACAAGCTGCTGTGTAGCCATGGGGGGCATGATTAGTTTATACAAATAAAGATTTTTATCATTTTTACTTAATACCAGTCTGATCCATGCGTGACCTTTGAGTGCCTTACTCCAACGTTTCGCTTCCTAGCCATGGGGGGCAGCCATTCAAGGCTCAGGTTACATAACAGATAAAACACTGTACATTGTATTAGACAGGGCTTGTCTGCTATGTCCTATATAATTTTCTCCTTTTCTCCAGCTTGAATGGCTGAGCCCATGGCTACACAGCAGCTTGTTTATATAGACCAGTGCTGTCCAACTGGCAACCTGTGACCGCTCCTTGTGTGACCCCCTCCCCCCCCCCCACAAAAAAGTCTGTCTGCTTACCTTGTGTTTAAAAAGTATCACATAAAGATTAACTGGCCCAGCATTGTTTACAGCTCAAATTCAGACTGTAATACTGTTCACACCTCAAACCCAGACTGAAACTGACCACATAGTTCACACCTCATATAGACTGCTAGAGGTGCACCAGCACTATGTCACTATGTAGCACATCTTAGAGTGGCCCTGATACGTTTCCTTGTCTCCTGCTCTGTTCCCTATGTTCCCTGTGTGTGCCATACTCTGCCTTCCCTATGCTCCCTGTGTGTGCGCCATACTCTGCCTTCCCTATGCTCCCTATGTGTGCCATACTCTGCCTTCCCTATGCTCCCTGTGTGTGCCATACTTTGCCTTCCCTATGTTCCCTGTGTGTGCCATACTCTGCCTTCCCTATGCTCCCTGTGTGTGCCATACTCTGCCTTCCCTATGCTCCCTGTGTGTGCCATACTCTGCCTTCCCTATGCTCCCTGTGTGTGCCATACTCTGCCTGCCCTATGCTCCCTGTGTGTGCCATACTCTGCCTTCCCTATGCTCCCTGTGTGTGCCATACTCTGCCTGTCTTATGCTCGCTGTGTGTGCCATTCTCTTCCTGACCTATGTGTGGTGTTTGTGCAGATGGCCTGTAGATGTCACTGTGCTCAAGACTTATACTGTGCATACTTCCTGACAGCTTAAAAGTGAAAGTGACTGTTGTGTAATGGCTGCATGAGAGCCTGCTAATAAGGCACTGTTATACTCTACTCATCCTTGGCTACCCAAAACACAACACTATGCTCCCTGTGTGTGCCATTCTCTGCCTGCCCTATGCTCCCTCTGTGTGCCGTTTTCTGCCTGGCCTATGTTCCCTGTGTGTGCCGTTTTCTGCCTGTGTAATGCTGCCTGTGTGTGCCATACTTTGCCTGCCCTATACTCCCTGAAGTCTCCCTCCTAGAAAACTACACATTACTGGAAAAAACAGATTCTGATGAGTCCAAAATATGTAAATACATCTTTGTAATCCAAACTACCAAGTTGAATTTCTTTCCTAAAGCTATACTTTATTATAAAAATGTATAACATTTTTGAAAAATAACCTCAAAACTTCCAACTTGCAGCATCTTCTTTTCTCTTTTCACATATTATTACGTACCAAGATTAAACACCCTAAATATGAATGCCTGGGGCCGCTGAACAGTTTTATGTTCAATATTTATAGGTTTACCTATAATAGTATGTGGACACACATAGGATCTGGGGTACCCAGAACCTCACAATCTGGAGCCTTAAGAGGAAGTTTTACATCAACTTTACTTACCTCTACACTGACAGCATGTGGCTTACCACCATTGGTCAACTGTAAATGGAAGGCAAGGTCCCAAGGTTCTGCAGTTCACTCAAAGGGAGTGAACTGCAGAACCTTGGGACCTTGCCTTCCATTTACAGTTGTCTTGTCTCCACACCTGAGGATCGCTGCAAAGATGTTCACATTTAGACACACCAAGAACTTTGATCTTGATCAGATCTTTAAAGGGGACACTATTGATCCAAACGACGTTAGTGATTTTATTGATGTTGAAATGTATGAAAATTTTAATGATTTAGAATACCTTGCATCTAAGGAGTTAAGGGCTTGGTGGGATAAAACCACTCTAAGTAAATATATAGAAAACAAAATCACACCTAGAGGTTTACGTATTAAAAAGGAACCCACATTTGGGAAGGAAAATTTGGAATTCATGGCAGAGTGGAATGATATTCTAGATAGTTGCACAGTCAAATTAATGCAATTAATTATAAAACAGAGATCCAAGGAATTAATTGAATATAATAACAAAATAGAAAAAATACAGAAAACCTTAACCACATATAAGGAATCAGGACAGTTCTCTAGTCTGGAACAGACAATGGTGGATAATCTGAACAGACTAGAGAAATCAATCATAGAAACAAAACAGACAAAATTTAAGCGAGATTTAGAAGACTTTAGATTAGGTGAAACTAAAACTTGGGGAAGGAAAAAAGAAAATTACCAACACGAAACCAACATGCCTTATAAAAAACATACCACAAAAGGACATATGTTACGGCGGGAGCCACAGGACGTACGGTTCACAAATAGGAATAAACCGACAAAAAGTAGCACACCAGAAAAAAATTTTTTAGAACAGGGACACAAAAAACCTCACAGGAACAAATCACTAGAAAGAGGACGATGGGATCCGAGAGTAGAAAGGGGGGGAATAAAGGGAACAAAAAATGTTTATCAAAAAACATACACCAGTTCACGAATGACATCACTATCAACGGGAATGGGAGGGACACAAAAGAAGTGGAACAACCCACACGTAGGGGCACACAAGGGGGAAAGAAACACAAGGTAAAAACCACACAGAATGGAATTTTTAATTTGAGTGAGAGGACACTGACACTGGAGGAAGAAAATGTTTTAAAAAAAGGGTTAACATTTGCACCCACAAACAAACCAAACAAATTTGAAATGTATATAGACACAGAGAAATTTATTCGCAAAATTATGCTAAAAAAAATGTTTGCTAAAAATAATCACATAGAAAGTAATTACACTAATGAAAAAGACCAGTTTTCCCATACCACCTTGAAAAAGAAATCAGAGTATATCCCCTCAAAAGAAAAGGGAAATCACGTAAAAATATATGAGGAACTTATTAAAAAAGACCTAGAAACAGCCCAGAACAAATATCAAGTTAAAAACAAAAAACAACCAAATCTAAATCTCACTAAAAGGGAACAATTAGCTCTAAAAACATTAGAGAAAGATCAGAATATAATAATAAAAGCAGCAGATAAGGGGGGAGGGATAGTAATTATGGATAAAAACAAATACCTACAGATGTGCCAAACCCTGATAGAGGATAAGAACACATATAAGGAACTAACGGCAAATCCAATGGAGACCTTTAATAAGAAGCTGAAACAAATGGTAGATGAGGCTAGAAAAAATGAAATTTTGAATGTAGACGAGTGGAAATATTTAAGAGTTGAACACCCAATAGTCCCAGTTCTATATTGCCTACCCAAAATTCACAAAAATCAGACCAACCCCCCAGGAAGACCAATCATATCAGGGATTGACTCCCCTACCAGCAATCTGTCTCAATATATAGACAGAATGCTACAAAAATATGTAGTGTCACTCCCAGCTTATTTAAAGGACTCCACTGAGGTTATTCAAATTTTACAAAATATTCGATGGGAACCAGGAATGATATTAGCAACCTTGGATGTTAAATCTCTATATACGTCGATAAGACATGTCCAGGGAATGAAAGCCACTGCACATTTTTTGGAGGGTGATGAATCAATACCAAACAGCCAAAAGGAATTCATCCTAAAAGGTATTGAATTCATTTTGGAACATAATTTCTTCTGGTTTCAGGATAAATACTACCTTCAGATATGTGGGACAGCCATGGGAACAAGATTCGCACCCAGCTATGCCAATTTACATCTAGGATATTGGGAGGAGCAACATGTTGCCCCTGTCCTAAAGAGGGGTGCGGACTTGTTCCTATGGCGTCGCTACATAGACGATATTATCCTAATTTGGAAAGGGTCAGAAGAAACCCTTTTGGAATTCACCACTTCCCTAAATCAGAATGATTTAAATTTAGAGTTCACGCTGACTCATAACACACAACATATAAATTTTCTAGACCTCGAAATTTACATAAAAGACTCTGCAATACACTCCAAAACGTTTTTTAAGGAGGTAGATGCTAACAATTATGTAACATCCACAAGTAACCACCACCCGCAATGGTTACGAAGCATCCCGTATAGCCAAATGTGTAGGATAAAGAAAAATTGCAGTGAGGAGGGGGTAATGAACAAACAATTGGATATTATGGGCAAAAGGTTCAAAGAGAGAGGATACAAAGATAGCACAATAAAACAATTGAGAGAAAAAGTAAATAAAATAGACAGAATAAAACTTATAGAAAGAAAAAAATCAAAGGAGAATGGGCAATCAGAACTAGTGTTTTCAACAACTTATAATCCCCTGGCCAATGAAATTGGGAACATAATTAAGAAACATTGGGATATATTGAAATGTGATGTAGATTTAAAAGATACCCTCCCAGAACAACCACGAGTGGTTTTCAAAAAATCTAATAATCTACAGCAAATGCTTACTAAAAATTATGTCGAAACAACAAAAACCGCAGAAAAATTAAAGGAATGCACATGGCCTGGTTTTTACCCCTGTTCTCTATGTAAAGCCTGTCAATTTGGAAAAAAAAGTAAAATATTTAAATCAAATGCAAACAATAAAGAATTTAAAATCAAAGACAATATAAATTGTACCACCACAAATGTCATATATTGCCTACAATGCCCCTGCGGCCTTCAATATGTGGGTAAAACAAACCGCACATTGAAAGAACGCATTCGAGAGCATATAAATAACATAAAAAAAGGGAAGGAAAACCACAGTGTCTCCAAACACTTTAAAGAGCACCATAAAATGAGCCCGACAGGCCTAACATTTTGGGGCTTAGAGAAAGTAAAAAACAAATGGAGAGGAGGGAATCTAGAGAAAAAAACCTTACAAATGGATACACATGTTGGAAACGTTTGTACCTAAAGGCCTAAATATCGACATAAACCTAAGAGCATTCCTATAGAGAAATAAAAAAACATTAAAAATAATAACAGTAGCACCCCTATGTAAAATTAGGGATGTAATTATTGAAATTAGGCAAGATGTGGAATGTTGAATATACTGTTTTTTATAATGAATATATTGTTTTAAATATGTATACACAAGATTTTCAGTTTGGCCATGGTTGTTCATGTTAACCTCAACTGAAGGCGCTGTGTGACACCATCTCCATGGCAACCATAGACTGCTATACCACATATAAGCCAAATTAATGATATGCCAAAGGACAGGCTAATTTACTCGTTCAGATCGCTAAAAAACATTCATCTCAATCTTTCTTCAATAGTTTATGCCACTATCGTGTAATGTATATTGGCGGGTTGCCATGGAGACGCGTGCGTTCCAAATGAAGAAGAGGTGCGCATGCGCGTCCATGGTTAAGCTCCGTCTTAAAAAGGCGCATATGCGCACTAAGAAACTACAAGCCTTGAGAAAGTCGCAATAGACGAAACGCGTCGGCTGAGCAGTGACGTCATCAGAGGGGGACCAAGATCAGCGTGTCTTACCAACAAACGCCAGGCAAAAACGTTACATCTTAAGGGACCGCAGGACTTGAGAAACCCCAATGCTAACTGCTTCTTATGCTTATATTAAGCACACACATGTGAGTGCAATCTATGTTTTTATCTTTTTAATCTATTAAAGAAGTTTTTACACGATTTTAGCATATGCTTTTTAGAAACCTGGAGCATACCAAGATTGGGATAAAGGATTTTATTACATGCTGGTGATATTTTTAAACGTCTGTAAGTACCCACTGCCCCACATACTCACCAAGAATAGGATAAAAGATTTTATTATATACTGGTGATATTTATAAACGCCTGTAAGTACCCACTGCCCTACACAGGAGGTGGCCACACTATTTATCAAAAGCACGGAAAAATGACCCTTTAACCCCTTGGTGGAAGACCCCAAAACCACATCGTTTAACTACCGCACAAGTGGCTATACATTCCATTCGATTGAAAAACTACTACACTATATTGTGCTTGCATTTCTTTCTTGTGTCTACCCTGAGCTTTTAGCGCTGGTATATCTTCAATTGAAGAAAAGGTTGTTACCACCATTGGTCACCATGTTATCTTTTTCCACAACACACTCAATTTGGTTGCCACTCAACACACACTCACTGAGCTTAACACAACCCTCTGTCTGTAAGGGTTCTCTATCGCTGGTATGGGAATCCCGTTCTGTATCACTTTGTTCACTTTTTAATGAGTCCCGAACTAAGGGAAAGTCTGTTCCCTGAACAATGTCTCTCCGAACTTTGAAATAAAGAGTCCCAGTCTTTCAACCCACCAGCCTGCTGTTCCCTCTCCGCCACCCCGTTAAGAATAGTCTCACCATTCATGTAGTAGGGCCTCCTGTGTGGAACCGCTGGGAATAAATTCTGGCCAAATATGACAGACTGGACTTTGAATCCAGACGCAGTGGACTCTCTTGGCACTGGTGAAGTCTCTGTCACTTCTAGCCGATTTAACATTGGACAGGTCGGGACACACTCACCAACTCTGTGACATCTCCAGCATGGCGCCTCCATGTGGCTTGGGACATCCCTCTTCTCACTTTACTTTGCTCTAACATCAAGACATCCTGTCTGTACAGCTCTCTCTGTGGTACACAGAAAACAGTCTCTTTTACTGAAGACTTTGTAGGAGCCTCCTTTGCTCCTGGCAACTCACCATTACCAGCCACGGACTCAGCTGCTGGCCTTACTTTTGCCCACTTTTGCAGCCGTTGCTGAAACGTAACACGGAACTTTTTCTGCCACTCTCTCAGGTCCTGCAGCACTTTGGAGCGCTCACCTGGCTTGCATCTAACCTCAGCGTCTCCTTTACCATCCGCAAAGTTTCTCTCACTTCCGGTGTCTTTACCCCACTCACTGTGCGGACTCTTTCCCAATCGTTGTGGAACTTTATTACAGCTTGTATAACCTCCTGCCGAACAACTGTAGCACACACATTATAAGCAGTACTTGCCATTTTCTCAGTCTCTTAAAGACATACTCACAGTCTCTTATCAGCTCCTTCAGCTTCTGTGCCTACTACTTTCTGTGCCAAAGCATCCTCCACCATATGTGAGCTTCCGGTAGCGAAACCTCAGGCCCGGCACAGATTTCAGCACATAAATGGAGACTGACCACCTTAAAGAGTTCAAATTGCCGCTTTGCTGTCTTTTATTTGCAAAAAAACACAAAATCTTCAGCCCAATGGCTTCACATGGGGAATCACATATGCTTCACATCATAGCAATAACAGTCCCGTTTCAAATCCTCACTGGTGTTCACTTTACTCATAGTTGAGTTTAGCCCTCAATGGCTTTCAGCGGACCACAAATCCCAGAATCCTCTCTGGTCACACTTGAGACACTTGTCTCCTGGGAGTGGTTTCTCTTGTCCTATCTCCAGACTATTGGAGCTCTCTCCACTCTTATTCCCTGGTGCTCAAAAGCACCCCTCACCCTCCTTCACTCCAGGAGGTCTCTATCCGAAGCAGCAGCAGCCCTGAGGTGTTGCTCCACACCTCCTTTTAATTAACCTTAATTAATTCTAACTGCCTTTAGCTTGGCAGCTGCAAAACCCTTACATGGAGCAAGGGATGGAAGCCCACCCTGCTCTCTTCCATTGACTCCAGGGACCCTTAATCCAGCTTTTACCACAGCTTTACTTGCTGCAGCACCACACTTTTCCCTGGAGTTTAGATTTCACCAGCTTAAAGCTGGTGAAATACACACAATATAGTGCCCTTTAGACACCCATATCTTACACACCCTAAACATGAATGCCTGGCGTCTGATGGACAGTTTGATGCCCAAATGTACATAGGTTTATCAAACTACATGGCACGTAAAGACCCAAAATCTTATCTTACATTTACCCTAATTTAGAAACACTGCCAGTTTACATAGGGTAAAAGCTACAAAAATGATGGTGACCCCTGAAAACAATATATATTTGAAAAGTACAGATTCTGTTGAATCCAAAATGGCTAGTTAGGTTTTTATACTCCAAACTACCATACTGCAAAGTTACGCTTAAGGCAGTGGTTTTTGACGTTTCTGAAAATTCCTAAAAATGTTGCAATTTGCCGCATTTATCTTAGCCAATTTCTTACATACAATGGGAAACCATCCTAAATGTGAACGCCAAGGGTTGATGCCCGATATCTATAGATATACCAATGCAGCTGCCATGTGCGGACTCCAAATGAAAAATAACGTGCATATGAGTTTTCACAGCTGCCAACTCAGCTGCTGAAAACAGAGTACCCTGGGTGTATTATGTGCCGTGAAACCACCTAACTGTACAAAGACCCCCAGAAAACCATATATTTTTGGAAAGTACGCATTCTGCCGAATCCAATAAGGGAAAAGATATCTATTCCAAAGTACCAAACAGCAAAGCTATGCTAAAAATACATAAGGATCAATAACGCAGAGATAAAATGTCAATAAAACCACAAAAATTGTGGAAATCAATAAAAGTACAAAATAACTGATCCGACAGTGTATATAATGGCCAAAATAGATCATCCAATAGACACACTGCCAGAATAAACAGTTTTTAGGGGTAAAACAAAACAGAAAACGGTAAAATGAAGAAGTTAAAAAAAAAACCTCTTTGTGAGTTTTTTGTATATACATGTGTGTGTACACTTCTAAAAGTTGTGTGACAGTGTATAAATGTGGATATAAGTGTGCAAAAGAAAAAAAAACGAAATATGTAAGACATTGCCCAGGGGGCCGTCACTGCTGCACACTCTCTGCGGAGGAGGCTAAAGCCGCCTATGCAGAGAGAAAAGTTCATCTGCAAAAGAACATACCTAGTACGAGCTTGGCAGGCAAAGGGTTAATTATATATTTCGTTGGGATCAAGTACAAGCGACTGTTTTAGGATTTCAGAGGAAAAGAAAATATGTTTTCATATTTTGCATTATTTGATCGATATGGAGTCTAGGGGAGATGACCTTCCCACAATTCAGAGTTTTCTGGACAACAGGTTTCCAGAAAATCACATACCTGTATTAACACTACTTGAATCATTTTTAAAGCAGTTCAAATAACTTCTTTTTTTTTTTTTTAACAGCAATAAAGCATGAAAGGGTGGTTCACCTTTAAATTCACTTTTAGTAGGTTATCCAGAAAGGTCAAAATTATGTAGACTCCATTTCATCCAAAATATTCCCAATTTCACAATGATTTCCTTTTTCTCTGTAATTATAAAGCCATACACCTTTTACTTGATCCCAACTGAGATATAATTAATCCATATTGGAAGCAAACCTAGCCTATTGGGTTTATTTCATGTTTTCTAGACTAGACTACAAGATCTAAATTAGGGAAAGATCCGTTACTTAGAAAACCCTCGGCCCCATGCATTCTGGATAAAAGGTATGTGATCTGTTTTCCTGGAAACCTGTTGTCCAGAAAACTCTGAATTGTGGGAAGGTCATCTCCCCTAGACTCCATATTTCCCAGTATAAAGTGAAATGTCTTCAGACAAGCAGTATATAGAGAGAATATAAGTAGGGTTGGCTTGCCTGTGCCAGGGATTACCCCCTGGGGGAACATTATTTCATCTGAAACACTGGGCAGATTATCCCTCCACCGTTGACCAATCACTAAATTGCCCCAGTGCCGTTACCCAGTCTACAAGTTGGGGAATGGAAGCAATCGTCTAATTGGCTACTATGGGAAACAGCATCGGTGGAATTCTATAGCTTTTCGGCACACAACAGTCACTATTCCTTGAGGATTTTTACTCTTCGAGTGAACTGTAAATCTTGAGTGATCAAATTAGGTGAATATTGACTTAACAGAGTAGAATGAATTAAAGGGGCCATTCACCTTTAAGTTAAATGTTGGTATTGTGTAGAATGGCCAATCCTAAGCAACTTGACAATTGGTCTCCATTAATAAATTTGTATAGTTTTTGAATTATTCGCCTTCTTCTTCTGACTCTTTCCAGCTTTCAAATGGGGCGGGGGGTCACTGACCCCGTCTAAAACACAAATACTCTGTAAGGCTACAAATGTATTGCTACTGCTACTTTTTATTACTCATCTTTCTATTCACGCCTCTCCTATTCATATTTTATTCTCTAGTTCAAATGCATGCTTGCTAGGGGAATTTGGACCTTAGCTACCAGATTACTGAAATGGGGAAACTGGAGAGCTGCTGAATAAAAAGCTAAATAACTCAAAAACCAAAAATAATAAAAAATTAAAACCTATCTCAGAATATCACTCTTTAAGTCAGGGGTCCCCAACCATTTTTACTGTGAGCCACATACAATTGTAAAAAGAGTTGGGGAGCAACACCAGCATGAAAAGGTCCCTTAGGATGCCAAATAAGTGCTGTTATTGGCCATTTGGTAGTCCCTATGTGGACTGGCAGCCTACAGGAGGATCTACTTGACACTATACTTAGTTTTTATGCAATTAAAACTTGTCTTCAAGCCTGGAATTCAAAAATAAGCACCTGCTTTGAGGCCACTGAGAGCAACATCCAAGGGGTTGGGGAGCAACATGTTGCTCATGAGCTGCTGGTTGGGGATCACTTCTCTACAGTTAGTTTTAAGGTGAACAATCCCTTTAACCTATGTTTTTGTCAAGTGGAAAGTGCAAAAACCCGCCGCACTGCAAAATCGGATTCAAACTCCTATGTGCAGATTTAATCTAGGATCCTTTAAACCAGGGGTGTCCAAACTTTTAGCAACAAGGGCCAGATTTGGTGAGGTGAAAATGTGTGAAGGCCAACCATTCAGCCTGACACCGCTATCACTTCAGAGGTAGCTAGCTTGCGACCAGGATCACTCACTCCCAGAGATGGACGCATATGCGGCGTTTAAGAAGTGGAGTCTGTTTGGACTTCTTCTCCATGCATCATTTAAACAAGGAATCGCTTACTCTAGCAGTAATATTTACTTGGTCTATACTGCTGCCTGTGTGCTGAAGGTGTTAGCAATAGACACGTACTGGGGACTACGTGCCACTACATGTCTATTGCTATGCGATTCCATCTCCGGGAGTGAATGATCCTGATCGCACTGTGCTGGTGGGCCACATTATTATTAATTTCATGACGCTGGTTACGGGCCGGTGTAAATTTGAAAAAGGGCCGCAATTGGCCCACGGGCCGGACTTTGGTCATGCATGGTTTGAACCTATGTTCTGTTGTCCTTCCTCAAAAAGGGTAAGAAATATCAGCCTTTGGATCTGCCGCCAAAAAAGCCCAGTGCCCTTAGGCAATGGCTAAACAAGAACGAAGAAGGTCTGAGGACAAAGAAGAAAAAACAGAAAGAGCGCCTTTACTCTGTATACACAGGCTTTTGACATGTTCTAAATAAAAAAACTGGTTTGGCAAAAGAGTTCCTGTTGTCTGTCTTAAAATGGATCTTAGAGAAACCAATCAAAGGTTCAGAAAGTACAGGTATGGGACCGGGTATCCAGTGTACTAATAAACTTGTTGTTTTTTTTTTTTACCAATAACGGATCTTTCCGCAATTTGGATCTTCATACCTGAAGTCTACTAGAAAATCATGTAAACATTAAATAAACCCGATAGGCTGGTTTTGCTTCCAATAAGGATTAATTATATCTTAGTTGGGATCAAGTACAAGCTACTGTTTTATTATTACAGAGAAAAAGGAAATTTGCATTTGAATAATTTGCATAAAATGGAGTCTATGGGAGACAGCCTTTCTGTAATTCGGAGCTTTCTAGATACCGGATTTCCGGAAAAAAGATCCTATACCTGTACTTTTTATTATTCCATTTACTTATTGGGAGATGTAGTTTCATAGAACAATGTCATGGGAGGGATCAATGAGACCAGCTCACAGGCAGGTACAGGTATGGGATCCGTTTTTCAGAAACCGGTTATCCAGAAAGCTCAGAATTACAGACTCCATTTTATCAAAATCATCCAAATTTTAAAAAATTATTTCCTTTTTCTCTGTAATAATTAGGGATGCACCGAATCCACTATTTCGGATTCGGCCAGACCCCTGAGTCCTTTTCAAAAGATTCGGCCAAATACCGAACCAAATCAGAATTTGCATATGCAAATTAGACATGGGAACGGGAAAACATTTTTTACTTCCTTGTTTTGTGCAAAAATGTATGTGAATTCCCTCCCTGCCCTTAATTTGCATTTGCAAATTATGATTCTGATTCGGTTTGGCCAGGCAGAAGGATTTGGCCGAATCCAGATCCTACTGAAAAAGGCTGAATCCCGAACCAAATCCTGGATTCGCTGCATCCCTAGTAATAATAAAACAGTAGCTTGTACTTGATCCAAACTAAGATATAATTAATCCTTATTGGAAGCAACCATAGCCTATATGGTTTATTTAAAGCTTTAATGATTTTCTAGTAGACTTAAGGTAAGTAGATCCAAATTACAGAAAGATCCATTATCCAGAAAACCCCAGGTCCAGACCATTCTGGATAACAGGTTCCATACCTGTATTTACACTGTGACATTGATCTTTGACTTGTCCCCTGTTTCTTGATGCTGTTTCTAGTTCTAGATTATTTTAAACAAAATCTCATATGTTTATTAATTAACATATACAGGTATGGGACCTGTTATCCAGAATGCTCGGGACCTGGGGTTTTCCAGATAAGGGATCTTTCAGTAATTTGGATCTCCATAACATCAATCTACTGAGAAATCATTTAAACATTAAATATACCCAATAGGCTAGTTTTGCTTCCAATAAGGATTTATTATATCTTAGTTTGGATCAAGTACAAGATACTGTTTTATTATTACACAGAAAAAGGAAATCACTTAAAAAATATAATTCTGAGTTTTCGGGATTGGCATAGTATTACCATGCATCTGTTTACATTGATTCATCAATGCACTGGGGAAAACTTCCAAAACAGACAGTTTTCATTGCTGTAAATACATGAAACTCCAACTTCCCTCCCTTCTCAGTTGCTTTCCCTACAACTATGGAACTATGGAGAATAAAACACAGGTAGTCGGGTGCCCAGAGACATAAAAGATAACTGCTCGGTGGCTTTTCCCCCCATCAGCACTACCCATTTGCGGCCACGGGAAAAACAGAATATATATACACCACTAAACCTGTACTTTCCCCTATGCTAAAAATATCATCCAACCCCATATTAGAGCTATGTAGGTGCAGATTCTAAGAGCCAGGGTCGGACTTGGTGGCCCGGGGCCCACAAGGGGCGCGCACTGTGTTTTACGGGCCACTGTGTTTTTCATGTGGTCGAGGCAATTCACATTCTTGCCGGTGGGATGTCATTTCAGGAGATTAGTCGCCCGCAATAGAGAAGATTTGTCACTTGGCGACTAATCTACCCGTGTGCCAGCCTAAAAGTGAGGGTTCATAGGAGGGGCTCCCTACCTGTCTGCCGTTTCCAAGGAAGGGAGTATAAGAGATTCTTCCCTTGGACTTTAGGCTGGCATTGCCATCAGGGATCTCTTTGGGAGACGCAGATGTTAGGGAACCTCAATTATAGACCGATCATTTTTATTATCAATAAAGTTGTGTCATCCATCATACTGCCCCCCATACCTGTACCAGCAAGCTCAGCAGCCATTCATCATACAGCCCTCCAGCAGCCATCATATTGCCCCCAATCTTTACCTGTACCAGCAGCAGCCAAAAATCTGATCACATCATAATTCCCCCAAGTATTTATGTACCTGTGCCAGCGCCCAGCCCAATCTGTACCTGGCTGTGCCAGCAGGAACCTTCACACTTTCACAGTAAGATTGTCTTGAGTTCAGTGTAACTGTGCAAGGCTGAGAGCAGCGAGAGCCACACCAAGCAGCCCCCCAGCTCTCTGCCTCTCTCTGTCACACATCAGTGACGTCATTGACGCGTATACGCACATCACGCTGCACAGCCGCACCGCACAGAAGGAGTTATTACTTGCTGGCAAGAGGAGAAGGTGAAGGAGGCGGATTCCACCTGACTGAGTGACCATGATTACTGAAACAAATTAAATAAACGCTTGAAATTTTTTTTAAAAAAAACCCATTAAAAGTGTGCCCCTCAATGATGGCGCCCTAGACAGCCGCCTACTCTGCCTACACCTAGTTCCGGCCCTGATCCCTGCAGTGAGCACCAACCACCAACCATCTGGTTTTTTGGTCTGCTATTAATGTGGACATGGTCTTGCGCTAACATGGGTGTGGTTTAAAGTGGGTGTGGTCTAAAAACAGGGAATGGCTAACACCGGCTTCCATTATCGGCCCTCCACCATCTGGCCCTCTGTACCATATAAGTCAGACAGCACTGCTCTACAGCTTTCAAGCTACACCAGCCACATATAAAAAATAGCTGCTGTCTCTCCTTAATATTCAGACAAGTTCATCAGCTTTGCGTCTGTCTCGCTATTTTTCATAACTGACAATTTGCAGAGAAATACAAAAGCAGGAAGTAGTGTTCTGGCTATTACATGAGACATCCAGTCATTCCAGCCTTTATACATTACATTATAACTATATTATATTATATGTTTTATTTTGCACAACCTATCAGGTGGTTTGGGGGGCGTGTCCAAGATGGCGCTGTGAACAGATGTGCCTAACAGAGCTCTCTCCCACCATCAGCCATCCTACACAAAATCCTGGACTTTTGAAAACTCACTCAAGCATCTCAAGAACCACAGCATGGGTGGAAATAAGCACAAAATCCAAAGCAAAGGTCGAATGGAGAAATGCCTACGTACCCCAGCAAGCCCGGGCACATCAGCTGCATCTACCACTACCTGGGAGTGATACAGGAGACGCGGGCAACCCTCCCAGCACTCAATGAGACACTGTGCATAGACTTGTCATTGCTGCACCAGGACCTGCAAAACATACGTGAGCGAACCAGCACCATCGAGAGGAGATGATGAGGAAGACACCTTACGGTCTCTACAACGATCACTGGGGCAACAGCAGGTAACAATATGGAAAAGTTCAAATACAGACGCACACCCTGGTCCTCCAATCACGAAGCCCCGGTGGACAGGTATCGGCCACCGATCAAATGAATACAGAAGAGGATTCACTGGCACACGGGTAATGCTGGCAGGGTGATACCCTTGCTTTAAATTTATTTAATGCACCATGCAACATTTCAGGGATGTCCCCCTTTATCAAGCATACAAGATCGTAATGCACAGGGCAATTTACAGCATAGGTAAGTAACGTGACTTAATAAGCAGGGGCGATTCTTGCTATAATGCCGCCTGAGGCGGCCTTCTTTCGCCGCCCCCTTCTCTCCCCACGGCACTAACCTTTATAGTGCCGGAGAGGGCAGGGGCGGTCCGCGACGCTTGGTGCAGAGAGCGCAATATCGCTCTCTGCACTAGAATAGCCGAATTTCCGGTTTGAAAACCAGAAATTCGGCTCTTAGTTACCAGGAGCGGCATTTTTGCCGCCCCTGGCAACCAGGGGGGCGCTGCCGCCTGAGGCGAGTGTCTCAACTCGCCTCATTGGTGGAGCGCCCCTGTTAATAAGTAGGTGTAGCCATACTCAATTAAGTATGCAAAATCGATTAATAAAAAAAAAAGTGGAAAACCAACTGTGCAGGTCCAGTATACGAATAGTAGGATTGACAGATAAAACAGAGGGTACAAAACCCCAAAAGTGGGTGCTGCTGCCTCCAGTTGCCCTACCCAGGCTGCTGCTAGTTTAACGTCTGAACTACAGGGGCAGAAACGTGATTTTGGCAGCAGCGTAATCCAAAGCTTCACTACAGATCAACGTGGTCACCGTCAGCATCTATCCAGACTACTCCCCGGTGCTCCAAAAGATGAGGACATATTTTACCAACATCAAACGAGCTCTATTAAAGGCAAGCATCTAATACAGCATGATATACCCGACAAAGCTTAGCGTTCAAGATGGAAACTCAGTGCTGGAAGCCACAGAGTGGCTGGAGACCAAGGGAATACACCTCATTTAAAGCCACATGTGCCCTAACCATGGAGATGAAAGACGGAATGGGCCCAAGATGAACAACGGTAGGCAAAAGAGCACTGGACTTTCGGCATACTGGGTAATCATAAGTATGCATCGTTAAAGGTCACAAAACCCCATTAACACCAACTGGTATTACAGTTATGGGTTACAGGCCCACACTGGTTGGGGGGGGTGGGCAGGGAGGGCCGAGGGAAAAGTTGGGGAATGTTTATTGCTATGTTATCCCTATTATGTATTTGCTTTATGATACAAATAGGTGCAGCAACTTTAAATAACTGGTGTAAACAAATACATACAATGATACCTGTCTCAGTGATGGACTCCCTCAATACCATCCTCCCTATATGGTCAAACTCTCCCTAACATTGTGGGGGAGAATCAACATATTTAAGATGGTGTATCTGCCCCGGTTCTTGTAGGTCTACCACAACATGCCAGTGCAAATCCCTAAAGATTGCTTTAAAGCATTGAACGAGCAATTGATCCAATTTATATATATATTTATTTATATATAAAAAAAAGTGGTGGTTCACCTTTAAGTTAACTTTTAGTATGTTATAGAATGGCTAATTCTAAGCAACTTTTCAGTCTTCCTTTTTCATTTTAAATTTTTTTTAATTATTATTATTCTTATTAATATTATTATTCTTCTTCTGACTCTTTCCAGCTTTCAAAAGCTGGTCACTGACACGATCTAAAACACAAATGTTCTGTAAGGCTACTTATTTATTCTTATTGCTACTCTATTCAGGCCCTTTCATATTCCATTCTCTTTTTCAAATCAATACATGGTTGCTAGGGTAATTTGGACCCTAGCAACCAGGTTTCTGAAAATCTGGAGAGCTGCTGAATAAAAAGCTAAATAACTCAAAAAATTCACATATAATAAAAAAAAAAGAAAACCTAAAAATTAACACAAAGGCGAACAAACCCTTTAAGTAAACCCAGTAGGATGTTTTTGTCACCAGTATGGATTAATGCAGATCAGTTGCCATCAAGTATAAAATACTGTTTTAATGTTTAAGCGAAAAAGGGGAGGGGGGGATTTGGGCCCAGAAGATGTTTTAGCAGGGAATGTTCTGTTACAATGGGCCCCTGTTGTGTACTTTATTTACAATTAATATATGTACAGTATAAGCCAACAACTGGACGATTGTGTGTGTCCCTGCTATTGCAGTTAGTCGTGGCTGGAAAGCAGGTTTTTCCTATCAGATATGTCAACCTTCAGTGTCTCTCCCAGTGTAAAATGTGCCCAAACCTGCACCAAGGTGAGGCGAGCTGATTGTCTGATAACCGGAGGTTAGGATTATTCCAGAGAAACTATGTACACTGTACAATATCCGAGATATTTCGTTTGTATTGTTTTGCTCTTTTAACATATGTCTGTTTATTGGTTTTCATATTAAAGTATACAGGTTTCAACACTGAATACAGTAGGCAAAGTCTCAGTATTGTATTACAAACAATTTGCTTTGACGGTGCACATATCTGATCACCTGAAACAATGTCGATAATATAATGTTGCAGATAACTTTTAAACTAAAAAAATAAAAAATATATTATACAAATACGGCTTCATAACTTTTGTCGAACTGTAATCTCAAATAGTTATGCTATTATATTCTGGTAGTAAGGTACCCTTTTTCCTAACTGTATCATCTAAACAATAAAGATGTTCTAAATAACCCCATTGATTATTATCGTATGAGTAGGAGGTGATGTTGTCTAAGATTTTTTTTGCTCTTTTAACAGAAACGGAAGGTTTGTCAAACATCAAATAATTTGACCTTTTAGGTTAGTGCACACAACAAAAGAACATCATTTACTGACCCATGAACTTTCTGTGCAGACAGTTCTGCACAAAGGATCGTTTTTGTTCACATGGCCAAAAACAAATGAGAGGGTGCCGGGGCTCCATTGGGCCACTTTTATATAATCCATAATGAATGCCACGCTAATTTACCAAATATATGCGTATACAGAAGTGATGTGCGGTCTGGCCCGATTTCCACGGGACCCGCAGGTCGAGCGGGTTTGGGCTGACCTTGCTGCTCCTCTTGTGACCTTAGACTACCGGCTTCTGATTTCCAAACACCTATTTTATAGACTTACGTCTGTCCAATTCTACAAATGGAGGGGTGCAGGTCTGGGTCGAGGTTTTCTCTCCCCGCACATCTCTAGAGTATAGCTAATGAATAATATATTGATATGGAAGGATTGATTGATAAGATGAGGAAGATTTACTACGTTCCTCTCTGTGATGTTAAATAATATCTCATTTTTTATACATTGTATTGGGATATTGTTTATTACCCCATGGGCCAAACCACCTCCATCCCACCACCCAGAATAGATTCGTTTGGACCACCAATAGACTCGGATGCTTAAAAGTTATATACCGCTATATCCAAAACAAACATCCAAAAGTCTTTTAGATCTAAACAAAGTGACCTTCGTGGGACCAATGCTTTGAGCATGATCGTTAAAAATCTTTAAATGCAGAAATGACACAGGGGAGTAACTCCTTAGCTCAGGGATTTGAGAACAATAACAAAATAAAACCGACTGTGACAAATCTGATTGATACTAGACCGTAACCTTAGCACTTGGCTAATAAAACAATCCGTAATAATATAAGGATGAGCAGATATTCTAATGTTCCGATTCAATGAGACAGTGGGTGATTTAGCAAGCCACAAGTTAAGGTGACCATACACTATAAGATCAGCTCGTTAGGGAGATCGCCAAACGAACGGATCTTTCCCCGATATGGTCACAAATGTGGGCCGAGCGATCGGATTACAACGATGGGAATAGGCGGAGTCGGGACGAGGACTGCATGAACTAGCTCATACAGTCTTCCATTGCAGGGGAAAACCAAACCTGCCCGATCGATATCTGCTCAATTTTTGGCCCACATACATGGGCAGATAAACTGGCAAATCCCTCTAAAAGTCTGAGTCAGCAGCTTTGATGTGCCCGTATATAGCCACCTTTAGTAAATGACTGAGACCTATAAATTCACCACTAGACAAGTTTGTTTTGAGAAGTTTGGTGAGTCAATATTCAGCCATTGCTTAAAGGTGGCCATACGCGGGCCAATAAAAGCTATCGACAGACTGAGTCGGAGCTTATTGGTCAGTGTATGGGGCCCTCCGACGGGCTTCCCCGATCTATATGTAGCCATAAGTCGGCCAGATGTTGACCGGACAGGGCTAAAAATCCCACCGAATCACATCAGTTCGTTGATGCGGTCCCACAATCTGACCGCCCGTATACCTTTCATTACGATCCGATCGTTGGGACTTATGCCTACGACCAGATAAAGGTGGGCATATCTGGAAGAGATCCGCTTGTTTGCCGAAATCGAGGATCTCTATGTGTATGGCCACCTTTACTCTGTGCCGCTGCCTTCATCCTGCTCTAAATGGGCCACAGTTGTGCTTACTGTCCCAGGCCACTGTGGGAAACGTATTGCAGGGAAAACAACATATTAAATGCATTCAAAACTGCCCTCTGCATACTGTGGTGGAGTAAGTATAATGTGTTGATCTTTGTGAACAATGTCTCGTCTCTGGACTGGTCAGTCTGGTGCCCATATCCCATTGTTCAACAGTCTGAAACCAACACCGGGATGTAAGGGCATTGCATTATACAGCAATTGGCTCTCCTTTGTTAATTCAAGTAACAGGATTTTGGTTTTTCATGGCTTTGGCTCATCTGCATTTTGCTGAACAATCATTGACTAATTTAGAGAAAAGAGTCTACACTGGACCATGTGTGGCCAGCTTAAATTTTTCAATTTCCAGTTTGCTCTGAGTACTTAATTCAAACTGATCAGGAGAGAGTTACGCCTTGTTTAACAGTCATCCTGCCTCCTTTTGTTCTTGGTTTACCTTTACCCTGTTAATTAACCAACAGTCATAGAAAGAGATCTTTAGCAAGGCCCTGAAAACCAAGTTTAAAGGGGCTGATCACCTTTAAACTAAATTTTAGCGAATCATATTCTGAATTCTGCAATTGGTTTTTGTTTTTATACAGCAATCTGGTTGCTGGGGTTCAAATTATCCTAGCAACCATGCTTTGATATTTATAAGAGACTGGAACGTGAATAGGAGAGGACCTGAATAGAAAGATGACTAATAAAAAGAAGAAATAACAATACGATATTATAGCTTTACAGAGCATTTGTGTTTTAGATGGGGTCAGTGACCCCCATTTGAAAAGATTTCAAAGAAAAAGGCAAATCATTCAAAATGCATAAACAGGACAATTGAAAACGTGCTTTGATTTACTCATTCTATTACATACTAAAAGTTAAATTAAAGATGAACCATCCCTTAATAATGTCTAATATGTTACCAGGGGTCCCAAATGTTCTCCTTGTTTGGAGCACTTTAAGAAAAAAAAGGTTTCTGATGACAGTCCTTAAAAACATGCCCAGACTAGTGATGTCCGGGCCGGCCCAATACCCGCACTCTTCTTTGCGGGTGGCCACCGTCAAATACCGGCTTCCGGGTTTGTCTTTTATAGACGCTGCGCCTGCCTGTCGGAAGTCGGATGCGGGCAGACGCGGCCCAAGGTAGGGTGGGTTAGGGAGGAACTCCACGATGCATTTGGTGCCGACACGTCAACATGCGACGGAACGCATGCACGTGTTGTATGTTGTGAAACAGGAAGTGAAGGAAAGTCGCATGTAAGAACTACATTAACCGAAGCGCACTGCGTTTTCATCCGACAGTCGGATAAATGTAGTTCTTACATGCGATTCTCATTCACTTCCTGTTTCTTCACAACATCTGATACGTCGCATGGCGATGTATCGGCACCAAGCGCATCGTGGAGTTCCTCCCTTAGGGTCGGGTGCGGGTCAGGGAAATCCTGACCCGCACATCACTAAATGACCAGCAACACCAGGATTTCAGTGAAAAAGAAATATATTCATATGTGCATATTCAGCCAACGTGACGTTTCGGTCCTCTCAGGGACCTTTCTCAAGGCAACTATGCCTCCCATTACAACAAGTTTATATAGCCAACAGTATATAGCCAATATATATATATATATATATATATACAGTATATATCCTCTGACGACAATGTGGACCAAAAGGCATTGATGCACCATGCAACATTAAAGGCACAGTAAAGTATGTATATAGTGAATAAAGTACCCCCTCTTGTAAAATATAAGGATATTATAAGTTACCGAGGAGTTTCATGACCATATAAAAACACGAGGCCGAAGGCCGAGTGTTTTTATACAGGTCATGGAACTGCGAGGTAACTTCTAATATCCTCATATTTTGCAACTGGGGGTACTTTATTTATTATAATACACAAATTTAAGTGAGTCATGTGACAGAAATGACATCAGAACTCACCGTTTATAAGGATATATTTTACAGGATATTCATGGCTTTTGTGTATTATATATAAATATACTTATGTGACAGAGCCCTATATGTTCCCATATATTCTGTCCTAGTAATATTATTTACCTTCCTTCCAACATACACTAAAGGACTCATCAACATGCACATGTAAACAGCATCTAAAATACAGTAAACAAAGCTTTAGTTTAAAGATTCCATATTGGTGCTCTGGAATCCAAATACAGGTATGGGATCCGTTATCTGGAAACCCGTAATCCAAAAAGCTCAAATTACGGAAGGGTCGTCTCCCATAGACTCCATTTTATCCAAATAATTCACATTTTTAGAATTGATTTCCTTTTTCTATGTAATAATAAAACAGTAGCTTGTACTTGATCCCAACTAAGATATAATCAATCCTTATTGGAAGCAAAACTAGCCTATTGAGTTTATTTAAGGTTCACGTGATTTTCTAATAGACAAGGTATGAAGATCCAAATTACGGAAAGATCCATTTTCCAGAAAACCCCAGGTCTCAAGCATTCTGGATAACAGGTACTATACCTGTACTTTGTACTTGAGCCCAACTAAGATATTGGAAGCATCCCCATTCTGTTGGGTTTATAAAATGTTTACATGATTTTCAGTAACGTAACTAGAGGGGGCGGGCCCTGGTGCGGGACGCACAGCTGGGCCCCCCTCTGTACGCGGCCCACATTTCAGTGGCGCGCAAGCTGCCGGGGGGCCCTGAGGGGGTGTGGACCCTGGCCCGCTCGCATCCCCTGAACCCCTGGTAGTTCTGCCACTGATGATTTTCTAGTAGATTTAAGATATCAAGATCCAGATTACGGAAAGATCCATTATCTGAAAAAGTCCAGACATTCTGGATAACAGGTCCCATACCTGTATTGTATATTTCCTATTTATATCAAAGTATGTGAGGTGGCACAAAGTGTATTTATTTGTATGGAGTGGGGCAGTAACCCCATATCTATTGTTTGATAATCAGCGATACAGTGTATGGTTCCCACATACTGTAGAATCAGAATCATAATTTAGTGATTCAGCAACCTTTCTGCCTATCGCACATTTAGGAAAACCCCTTTGATTTCTTAAGCCATGACCCCTGTCAGTTGTATAGGATACACAATGCTAAATAGCCAAGCGATTCACTCAAAGACAAATGAGGAAAAAAAGCTGAGAGAGAGGAAATCTGATCCATTGCAGGATATGTTTTGAATATTGTGGAATATCTGGAATATTTCTAGGGCCCTTCTTGTAAACGGACTCTATTCCGCTGATGTCACAGGGCACAAGTTATAACTCGAGGGGCTTTCCTTCAATACATGCTTGTGATGGTCAGGAGGCCAGCTGTGGGCCAAGCTAGGCAGATCAAGTTCTCAGTGAGAAAAGTCACGTAACAGAACACTCAGGGCTATGGGGAGGGGAATACCTAGCGTACACTCAATGTGAAGGACAGAAATACACCATTCTTAGCACAACATTGAATGTTTTTTGTTTTTTTTTTTAAAAGTGGAGGTATGGACAACAAAGCGCGTTTGAACAGCTCGGACAACAGCAATTTGTCTCGCATTCCTATGGGCGTTATTATTTGATTGACGGCAGTAGAGTATACATCAGGCTGTCCAATTAAAACATTCCATACTAACATACTAAAGGTTAACTTAAATGTGAACCACACCTTTAGGAAATAAACCCATTGCATTCGACACAGTTTCACAGCAATATACACGGAGCACCAGGTTGCTGAATATATAAAATCTTCATTTATTGGGTATAGGTAAAAGCATAGTCATCACCCACAGCTGTGACACATACCCCACGCTTGATGCGTTTCGTGGCGTCTGGACACTTCTTCAGAAGCATAAAGACCCCGACCACATGATATACCTAGATAGGCCCCTCCCATTAAAAACAATTGATTATAATTAACCCAGAGTGAACAAAACACATACATATGTACAGAAAAAAAAACTCTGCTAGCTTAATTCAGAGTGGGATTACCACATTCATGTTTAATCGGGGAAACGGTGTATACCATTAGCAGAAAAACCTGAGCAATAAAAGAAAACATATATTAACAGTATTAACCAATTATATGATTTACTAGCACTTAATAACAATGTATGCTCATAAAGCCCAGGGTTTACTCAAATGCCACTCACATCCCTATTTATTAACTCCTATAAGGTAAGTATCCTAAATGAGGTCCAGCCCAGTTTTCGGTTTTGTACTACTTATTGCCGTGATGTGCTTTTTAGGCTAGGACTCCACAAGCGATTTTGTCGCAATCCAACGCAACACGACTGTCGGATGCAGACAATTTGCATGCGTTTTGTCGCAGCGCGTCAGATCGCAACAAAATCGCTCGTGGAGTCCTAGCCTAATACGTAGAAGAATTAATAAGTATTGGGGGGTTCTTCTGGTGCTCTGTGCATGTTGCTGTGAGTTTGTCAAAATCGTCAGGATCCGGAGGCGTGTAACACGAGTTAGCACAGGTGATTGCTGGACCCGAGGCGTAGGTGCGGGTGAGTGCTCCCAGGCAATTTATTCTGCACAGTTTATCTGATACATAAAACTTACAAATTGATCTATACACTCAAATATATATAAATATATACTAATACCTATACAAACTAGCTGTCGATTTTGAGATCACAATAGCCTTGAATATTTTTCTTGTTCAAGAAAACATCCAAGCCCCTCTTAAAGGAGTTTATAGATTCGGCCATCACACAAACTCACTGCCCTCACCAGTGTCAGACTGGGATGCCAGGGGCCCACCAGAAAACCTAAGACTATGGGCCCACTTTCCAAACTATTATACCTCCTCTCCTCACTCTTCTTTATTCTCCTAGTCTCTTTTCTCTACATACTATACTCTATCCTTCCATTATTAAGCCTCTTTGTTCCCATAAAGAAATAGGGAATGACCATGAAATAGACCAAATGATTAAAAGCAAGAGGCCCCCTGACACCTGGGCCCACCGGGAGTTTTCTCCTGGAAATAACATAGTTAAGTAAGGTTGAAAAAAGACACATATCCATCAAGTTCAACCTTTTTTTTTTTTTTTTTTTTTAAATCTGCCTAACTGCCAGTTAATCCAGAGGAAGGCAAAAAAAAACCCATTAGAAGCCTCTCCAATTTGCCTCAGAGGGGAAAAAATTCCTTCCTGGCTCCAAGATGCAATGGGACCAGTCCCTGGATCAACTTGTACTATGAGCTATCTCCCATAACCCTGTATTCCCTCACTTGCTAAACACCATCCAACCCCTTCTTAAAGCTATCTAATGTATCAGCCTGTACCACTGATTCAAGGAGACAATTCCAATGAAAGCTCATTCCCTTTCTAAAGGGGTGGCCTCTGATGCTTTGAAGTTTTCTATGGGGTAACAAAAAAAAGATTGCCCCAGTATCTGTATATAATGTCCTCTAATGTATCTGTAACGAGTAATCATGTCCCACTTGCAGGTATGTTTTGAAACCAAACGTTGACAATCTTCCTATAGTTTAAATATGACATCCCTTTGACCAGTTTAGCTGCACATCTCTAAACTCCCTCCAGATCATTTATATCCTTCTTAAGGACCGGAGCCCAAAACTGCGCTGAATACTCAAGGTGAGGCCTTACCAGGGACCTATAAAGTGGCAAAATAGTTTCCATCTCTCAAGTCAATGCCGTTTTTATGCAAGAGAGCAATTTATTTGCTGTAATAGACACTGCTTAGAATTGTTATCCAACAAAATCCCCAAGTCCTTCTCAAATAACAATTTCCCTACAATTCAGTATATACCTCCCCTTATTACTCCCCAAATGCATAAGTTTGCATCTATCATCACTGAATCGCATATGCCAGTTTGCTGCTCAGTTTTCCAGTTTAGTCAAATCTCTCTGCAAAGTGGCAGCATCCTGCACGGGACTTATAGTTCTGCATAGTTTAGAATCATCAGTAAAACCCAAGATAATACTTACAATACCTCCTCCAGGTCATTAATAAACAAGTCAAAAAGGACAGATCCCTGCGGTACTCCACAAACAACACTGATCCATTAAGAAAACTTTCCGTTTACCCCCCACAATTTGTATCCTTCAGCCAGTTCTCTATCCAAGTACAAATACTACTGTATGTTCCAGGCCAATACTCCTTATTTAAATCAGTAACCTTCGGTGTGCCACTGTATCCATACCTCCTAACATTTTGGAAATCAAAAGAGGGACAAAATATAAGTTTTGCCCACACCCATTTTTGCGGCCACACCCCCTAATTACCATGTTCATTTTCCAAAATTTGGCAGGTTATGAAATTTTGAACATATTTCTGTGATTATTGCAGTTTTGCTAATGAAGGTGAATTGCCCTTTAAGCTGTGAGTCTAACTTCTCACAAGAGACCTGTTTATCTAAATTATTACAATTACTTATTTGCTTATCTCAAAATTGTTTAAATGTATCTTAGTTCTGCACTCTCTGCCAAAAGCCAATTAAGTTAGAAACTTTGTATTTTTTTCTGGCTGCTCAGTGCAGAGAAAGTCAGGACTTTTCAGCACAAATGAGGGACTGTCCCTCTGCGAACGTGACAGTTGGTAGGTATGCTGTATCTAATGCCTAAAGGGGGCCAGTCAGCTTAAAAAAATTTGATTTGATTTTCACAATCTTTTAGAGATTTAGCTTCTACAGAGTAGCACTGTCACTGCTCAGATTCTTTCATTCCTGTAGCTGCTCTCTAAATATATATATTAGCACATTATGATATATTTTATCTTATAATGCAGTGGATTTTTTTCTTAGCAGATTTCAGAATGGATTTCCTCTATCCCTCCCATCATTTTATACTTAAATCATATACAATTTTAAATGTTTAAAATTAAAGGGGACCTTCATGAAAAAGCTGTGTTTTTTATTTAGATTAACTGTGAGCCTAATATTTGTGTAAAAATGTATATTTTGTTATTTTTTGCGTTAAACAGGGAACCTGAAGTTGCTCTACGTTTGGTCCCTGCAAGGTAAAGCAAAAATCTATAATAAACCTGAGGAGCTGATTGTTCCACTTGAAAAGCTCTGGTACCAAAAAAAATTCACATATCAATAGTAAATACTCACGGGTTACATTTTAGTTACAGGGGACTCTAAAAACAAATGCACGGTTGTCAGTGGCGGATCAAGGATAAGGTTTAAGCAAGTTAACGTGAATAAGAGCCCAGAGCCAGATGGAATACTCCCTCTGTAATTAAACAGACCTTGGTTCAATTTTGGCCAGGTGACATTTTCTGATTTTCTCAAAATCCCTTTTGACTGGTACAGTACCAATGGACTGGGGAAAAGCTGGTGTAATTCCAATATTTAAAAACGGATTACGAACTCAAGCAATTATAGGCCTAAGCGTTTGACATCTTATTTGAAGATTTGCTAAGGGATCACAGTCAAGATTATGTTCTGAAAAATGGCATTATAAGTAGTGGCTTTAGTCAGCATGGCTTTAAGAAGACAGATCATGTTAAACAAATAGAATTGCTTTTTATGATGAAGTAAGTAGGGAATTGGACAGGGGCGTTGCAGTAGTTCTGACCAACTTACTTACTGCCAAAGCTTATAATAAAGTGCTGCAAAAACTTTGCTTTGTTGTTATAGGTAAAGCTGTTTGTACATTGATAGGAAACTGGGTGAAGGATCATGTACAGAGGGCAACAATGCTTGGAGGAAGGTTCTTAGAAAAGCGCCGAAAGGGTTCTATATTTGGCCCACATTTACTCAATTTGTTCATTAAAGGGCTGGTTCACCTTCAAACTAGTTGTTTTCAGATAGATCCCCAGAAATAAAGACTTTTTCCAATGACTTTCTATTTTCTATGTGTCACTGTTTTTCTAATATTGAAGTGTAAAGTGTCATTTTTCACCTTCTGAAGCAGCCCTGGGAGTGGGGGTCACCGACCCTGTAAACAGTTCTGCTGAAGAGAATCTCTGGGTTTCATTACAGGCAGCTGTTCGAATTGATACAATAGTTGCTGATACTCTAGAGATGCTGCTGAGAAATGGATCAACTCAATGTTGCAAAATTGTAACAGTTTAGAGTCTGCGCCTGAATTATTGAGCTGCCAGACTCAAACTAGTGGTGTGGGGGTCAGGGTTTTCCTGACCTGCACCCGACCCTAAGCCACCCTGCTCCAGCCCGCACCCGTGCTTCCAGGGTCCCTTTATAGACCCGCTCCGCTGATGACTTCTCAATGATGTCACAAAAGGGCGAGCGAGCAGACGCGAGACTATAAAACTGGAACCCGGCATTTGAAGGTGGCGGGCGGGAGAGCAGGAGAAGAGCTCAACCTGCGAGGAGCGAGGTCGACCCGAACACACCCGACCTGCGGGCAAAGCAGCGGGTCCCGTGGGTATCGGGTCGGCCCGCACATCACTAACTCAAACACCAGAGACAGGGACGTTGAATCTAAATTGTTACAATTACTTATTTGCTTAACTCAAAATTGTTTAAATGTATCTTAGTTCTGCACTCTCTGAAAAAAGCCTATTAGGTTAGAAACTTTGCATTTTTTTCTGGCTGTTCAGTGCAGAGAAAGACAGGACTTTTCAGGACCAATGCAGGACTGTCCCTCTGAAAACGTGACAGTTGGTAGGTATTCTGTATCTAATGCTTAAAGGGGGCTGGTCAAGGATGAAAAGGTCTAAAGACACAATAAATTGTATAGCTCAGTCATATTCATGTACTGGTACCAGGGGAATGCTCTTCAATGTCTTCTAGTTTCTTCTTCTCTTTTTCTATTCTATCAATGTTAAAACTCAATAAAGAAAATCTTTAAAAAAAAAAAAAAGGGGGCTGGTCATCTTAAAGAAATTTGATTTTCACAATCTTTTAGAGATTTAGCTTCTACAGAGTAGCACTGTCACTGCTCAGATTCTTTCATTCCTGTAGCTGGTCTCTAAATATATATATTAGCACATTATGATATATTTTATCTTATAATGCAGTGGATTTTTTTTAGCTGATTTCACCCGCGGGTATCGGGTCCCTGTCTCTGGTGTTTGAGTTAGTGATGTGCGGGCCGACCCGATACCCGCGGGACCCGCTGGTTTACCCGCAGGTCAGGTGGGTTCCGGTCGACCTTGCACTGCTCCTCGCGGGTGGCGGGCAGGTTATGGGTTGAGCTCTTCTCCTGCTCTCCCGCCCGCCACCCGCGAGGAGCAGTGCGAGGTCGACCCAAACCCACCTGACCTGCGGGTAAACCAGGGGGTCCCGCGGGTATCGGGTCGGCCCGCACATCACTAACTCAAACACCAGAGACAGGGACGTTCAACTTTAAACTTAGATTTTGGAAAAACAGTAAAAAAATAAACAATGGAAAGTAATTGAAAAAAAGTCTTTATTTCCGGGGAACAATCTAAAAACAACTGAATTGAAAAAAGTGTTTTATGGTTTCCGAGTTACACACACAATCTAATTCTATTTATTAACAAGGCTGTGCGACCTCGTTAGCTCTTCTTTGCAGTTCCTTTCTTTCTGGTACAAAGTCATGTTCATTTTTAAGAGCTGTCGGCACGTCTAAGATTAAAGGACTTCTAAACAACGGTGATGGGTGGTAGAGGGTGCGGAAAAAAACAAGAAACCCAATTTGTAATGGGCAGAAGAGATTCAACATTACTAAATAAAAATGCATTTGGGATTTAAAAATAAGCAAGCCACCACTAAAGTTCTTTCAAAAGCTGCAAGCCCTCCATCCCCCTATACCACACTATGGAGAAACTCCAACCTGCAGCACCTACTTCATCTGCCAGACTTTAAGAACTGGCCAAAATTAGGGGTCAGACACCCATCAGATCTCTTAGTTAACAGCACCTTCCCGACTCTTACCCAGCTAGCGACCAAACTGGACCACCCAAACATAGCTTGGCACCGATATTTCCAACTCAGACACGCATTTGCGGCCCAATTTGGTAGCCTGGCAATCTGTACAAACACCCAACCGCATGAAGACAGGCTTTGGGACCCAACTCCACAAAAGCTGGTCTCTGGGCTGTACAAGGTACTAATATCCACCATCAATCGTCCATTTAACAAAGCAAAAACCAAATGGAATGACCTTATTCCTGCTCTAGATGATGATATGTGGGAAGATGCAATAGGGGAACTATACAGCTTTCTAATCTCTACAAAAGATAAGATGGTACAATTCCGTATTATACATTGTACATATATTACTCCAATCAGGCTCAAAGCCATGGGCAAAAGTCCCAATGGAAACTGTCCCAAATGCCAGCACCCGAACGCTGACTTTTTTAATTTGCTTTGGTCATGTCCCCTGATATAAAGATTCTGGGCCAAGGTGATAGCCTACCTGACTAATGAAATTCTGCTCCCTGGAGCACTAACACCAGAGGTGTGCCTACTGGGACTGGTGGACGAATTGGCACCTCTAAATAAAATGCGGTATTTACTAAAAACCCTGCTATTTTACGCCAAAAACCTAATTGCTATGACGTGGATGAGCCCACAACCCCCCATAGTAAAGCAATGGGTAAAACTGATAAATACCAGGCTCCCGATGATAAAACTAACATACATAGCCAGACAGTGCCCGGAATAATTTGGGAAAATCTGGGAACCCTGGGTAGAGCTCTGTCCCGATGTAGACCCAGAGTCTCAATAAATGCAAGTATATAAAAGAATATATATGTAATATCACTATTACTTTTTCAGCAAATTGAATCCTATATATGCGTGCTCATATCCTGTGGGAATTGGAAGTAACATGTAATACTCATATTAACCTAATATGTAGCAGACTCTATGCTCCAATTGTGTACCTGAATGCCTTAATCTGATATTGTCACGGCCGGCACCAGATACCAGAACAAGTGCCAAACACCTTGGTCTCGGCTCGGCTTCACCAGTAGTGTGACCACCGTTGGGCTTCAGGAGGAGCCCTCAGCTTACTTGGGTGCCACCTGGACTTAACGAGGGGTACAAGGCGAGATGTTCTGGCTGGCAAAGGGGCACGGCTGTTAGCAGAGACTTTTGTCACGGTACAAATGGAGCAGGCAAGAGAATCGTCAGACAGGCTGGGTCGAGGCAGGCAGATATCAAGAATCGTCAGGCAGGCAAGGGTCAAACCGGGTAATCAAACAGATGGGGTCAGGCAGAAAGAGTAATCGAGATGCAGGCAAAGGTCAGGATTCGGATGTCAGAATAATCAGGAACAGGCAGGGATCAAACCGGAATAACAGATACAAGTTTCACAGGAACAGACAGCACAAGGCTTCAGGAACCACCAGAATCAAGATTCTATCACGGGCACTGACTGGGAGACAGAATGGGCCTTTTATATGTTCAAATTTCGCGCCAAGCGAGCGTCATGCGTGCTGGCGCAATCACGCCAGCGCGCCTCTACCTTTAAGAAGCGCGCAGGAACCAAGATGGCGCCGGCGCTGGAGGCAAGAGCAGGAGCGCGGCGGCGTGGCGGCCGTCCACGCCGCCGTACCACTAGACCACCAGGTATTTTTATTACAGATATGTTGTGGTCCTGCGTGTCCAACTGCACTTTTCATCATCAATGCCTACATTGTCTGTTATTAAGTATGTTGTTTGTTTCAAAATAAAAACCTTTAAAAAAAAAAACAAATAAGCAAGCCAAATGTAAGGCACTCGGTCTCCAGTGCTCAAAAAGAGATGTTAATGAAATAAGCTGATAAAAGGTAATGGAAAGGTAATGGAAAGTCTCAATTATGAAAAAAGCAATGGCCAAATGGAGATTCTTTCCACTGGAGAAGAGGCGATTTAAAGGAGAAGGAAAGGCTTGCAGAACTTGGGGGTGGCAAATGTTAGGCACCCCATGTGATTGTAGTTACTTACCTGAAACCCCAGGTGGGTGCTCCTATCAGCAGAAAACTGCACTGGCCAGGGTTATACCAGTGAGCACCATGGAGCAATTATTTCTGTTGAGCCCAAACCAGGTCCGGACTGAGAATTAAAATAGGCCCTGGCATTTCAGGTACACAGAGACCCAAACAGCTCCCACCAGCCCATTAATTACTGACTTTCTATGGCACCTTATAGCTGCCCCTCTGGCATTTGCCAGAACCCACAGATTGCCTGGCACAAACCCCCCTGCAGCCCGAAGACTTTATGCGGAAGCTGACGAGAACCAGCCCGAAGCACTAGGTATAAATATATATACAGTTAAGAGGGCTTCCATTTGTGGAATTATCTCCCAAAAGTAGCTGTTTTGGTAGATACATTAGATTCAAGATAGGGCTGAATTCCTTTTTAAACAGCCAGAATATACAGAGTTACTGAAATGACCTCTGAAACAAAGTTGATCCAGGGACTGCTCCGATTACCTCTGAGTCAGCAGGGAATTCTTTTTTTCACTTTAAAGTAAAATGGAGAGGATTCAGATTTTTTTCACCTTCCTCTGGATCAACTAGCAGGCATGTTTCACAAAACAAAAAGTTTAAACTTCATGGTTTTGTGTCTTTCTTAGGACAGAGACACACGGTTAGATTCGAAGAGATTTGTCGCCTATCGACAAATCTCCTCTTCTTCGGGGTGACTAATCTCCCCAAACTGCCTTCCCCTGTCTTCCCGCCTGCTAGAATGTAAATCTAGCCGGCAACTTCGGGAAAAACAAAGCAATCCGAGGGCCACCCCGCTGGCGATTTACATTCTACCTGGCGGAAAGGCAGTTCGGGGAGATTAGTCGTCCCGAAGAAGAGATTTGTCACCGGCTGACTAATCTCCCCGAATCTGACCGTGTGCCTCTGCCCTTAAGCCTCGTCTAAAGTAAAAACCCCCATTTAACGCTTTTCAGGGGACCAGGAAAATAAGTGTAAAATCTGGGAAGTGTGTTAAAGTAGCCTATTTGTCCAGTATCACATAGCAACATAGTTAGGTTGAAAAACAAAAAAAGTAATTCGGCAAGTACAGCCTTTTATGTTTATATATAAAAAGGATTCAAAGGATATAGGCCCAGGAGTCATTTTAACTTTGAAATACAATATTTAGTGAGTTAATGACAAGAGCTAAGTATCTGCCTAGGCCTCTCTGACAGTCAAAATCCACAAGTATTTTTAATTTTACTTTTTTTTTTTTTTTTGAAAGTATTTTATTTGATTTGATTTTCATGTTAAATTTTAATTTTACTAATAACATTCACAGAGGACAAACATCAGGACCAAATGATAGTGTCAAATGCATTAGAAATTGATGGGACTGCAAGAAAAAAAAAAAAGTGTATAATATGGGAAAAACATCAGGGTATGTAAAATGGGTTTCACTGTACAGGTATGGGATCTGTTTTACAGAAAGCTCGGGACCTGGGGTTTTCCCTATAACGGATCTTTCTGTAATTTGGATCTTCATACCTTAAGTCTACTAGAATATCCTGTAAATATTAAATAAACCCAATAGCCTGGTTTTTGCTTCCAATAAGGATTTGTTATGTCTTAGTTGGGATCAAGTACAAACGACAGAGAAAAATGCAATAGTTTTTGACCATTTTAATTATTTGGATCAAATAGAGTCTATTCTGAACTTTCCGGATAACGGATCCCATACATGTACTAAGAGCAAGGTAGCAGGCCTCAGTAAGTAAAATTAATTCTATTTAACATACCGTATATACTCGAGTATAAGCCGAGTTTTTCAGCCCCCAAAATATGCTGAAAAACTCTACCTCGGCTTATACTCGGGTCAAGCGCAAAAACGGTCGCCGGCGCCTAAGAATATTTGCCGGCGCCTTAGAATAGTAGCCGGTGCCTAAGAATATTCGCCGGCGCCTTAGAATAGTAGCCGGCGCCTAAGAATATTCGCCGGCGCCTTAGAATAGTAGCCGGCGCCTAAGAATAGTCATCCAAAAACGAGATTGAAACTTACCAGAAGCTGCTGCATTTCTCACCCTCGGCTTATACTCGAGTCAATAAGCTTTCCCAGTTTTTGGAGGCAAAATTAGGTACCTCGGCTTATACTCGGGACGGCTTATACTCGAGTATATAGGGTATGCTAAATGCTTGTAAATAAGTGGTGTGCCAATAATAAGTGGGGCCCAAGGTTTCTGGTTCCACAAGTTCTATATCACTGGGAGATTTCCTGATACCTATTCCAGATTTCTTTCTCTTTCTAGGCTTCCAACAGCCTCTCTGAGTTGCATTATAGATTAACATATTCAGTGCCACATATACATTCTGTAACGGAGTACAAAGACACATGAATAATGATCACATAGGTGACTGAACCAGCAGCTCCATGTAACCAGGTTGAAGGCCCATCCTCTTTGTAACAGCAAACTCATTAACAATACAGTTATATTTAAACAGTATTTGAATTATCACCAAAGCCCTCCCTTTATCCCAACAAACAAAATCATTATCTGTTCTCATCCCACTTTTCCCTGCCTAGGAAACTAAGAAGCAGAGCTGCAACTAAAGGGTTATAGCATGCTCATCAGAAGTCCAAAAATAGAACTTATATTTGCACTGTGTCACAAAACAAGGTAGTAAAAAATGTTTCCCCCCTTCCTACCCCTAATTTGCATATGCAAATTAGGGTTCGGGTTCGGTATTCGGCCAAATCTTTCACAAAGAATTTGGGGGTTCAGCCGAATCCAAAATAGTGGATTCGGTGCATCCCTAGTCACAAATTCGAATTTAAAAGCACCAATTATATGTAAAATCAAAAGTGAGATTTATCACATCTCCACCATGGAAACGGTTCTAATTTGAATATTCACCACCTAAAAACTTCCAAATTCATTTATAGTCAATGGCAAAGGATGTTAATAGCCTTCCTAACATTCAAGTTTATTTCGGAAGAAAATTCGATTTGAATTTCGCTTGTATTTGAATCTAATACAAATCAAGTTTTCGGGCCCTTCCCATTCAATCTATTTTTTTTCCCATTAATAACCTCCAAGTCGAATTGTGAGTACATTCGAATTTATTACAAGTTAGAAAAAATTCACATGCATTCGAAATTTGACCTTTGATAAATCTGCCCATAACAATAACTAATGGAGTAAGTATTGGGCTGCACAGTCCAAGTATTAGGAAGGAATTGTTCGAGCAAAATGCAATGTAGGGAGCAGCTCACTCATCCAACAACTTTGCTGTGTGGCACTTTTTCCTTTCAATGTTGTGGTTCCTTTTCACACAACAAGAAAATACACAGCCCTAAATGGTAAATAAGAGGAGTGTATAAAGTTGGCAAGCCTGAATCCATATTGACATTACACAAAGGGGCACATTTACTTAGCTCGAGTGAAGGATTAGAATGAAAAATACTTAGAATTTCGAAGTATTTTTTGGCTACTTCGACCACGACTTCGAATCGAATGATTCGAACTAAAAATCGTACGACTAATCGACCATTCGATAGTCAAAGTACTGTCTCTTTAAAAAAAACTTCGACCACCTACTTCGCCACCTAAAATCTACCGAGCACCAATGTTAGCCAACGAATTGCGGTAAATCCTTCGACTTTGATATTCGAAGTCGAAGGATTTAACTTCGATGGTCGAATATCGAGGGTTAATTAAGCCTCGATATTCGACCCATAGTAAATGTGCCCCCTAATATGTTCATGCAAAAATAAATATTTAGGCTGAGAAATGCAGTTATTTTTATTATGCAGAAAATCCAAGTCTTTTTTTTTTCCTTCCGAATATAACAAAGTGTTTCTTTGCAAAATACCAAGCTGTAACAAGAAAAAAACAACGAAATAGGAGGCCCATATAAGTGGTTGAAAAGCAGAGAAGAGTAAAGATAAATGGATTCTTGTCTGTATATTGCATGTCCTGTTAGGGTCTGCTCCCTCTCTACTCAAATATTTAGAAGGCAGACCAGCTACTTTTTGTAACACCTAATTAACAAATAGTGTCTGCCGTTAGGACTTTCATGATGGAAGAGAGGAGGTCTGGCAATGTGCAGCCTCTGCAAAAGAAATGAAAACGAAAAAGAAACCCCTAGCCATTGCCAACATACATGCAAGTGCATTCTAAATAGAAACGTCAATCTCAATTATCCAGTGAACACATAGATGTACCAGGGATTGAACTGGGTACGGCATGAACCCCCAAAGAAACACAGAAGTGAAAGCATGTCAGTACAACAGCCCTAGTGTATACCCAGCACAACAATAGGGGACGCTAACTAGAACTACAACTAAAAGTGTGGCAAAACAAGAAGGAGGGAAAAAAAAGACAACTACCTATCAAAATGAAAATAAAGGGGGTGGCGGAGCCAAACCTTACATGTGAGCGGTAGCTTTGTCCCGGAGCTCTTCATTCCCTAGCCCACAAAGGTGCACAAATAGAGCAAACCCTGACGCAACTCAGCATACCTGCTAAAGCTTAATATCCAGAGAGACAGTTGGACACCAAAAACCCAGCGAAAAAAGAATCCAAGAAGGTATCGGAGTTCTTTCCTGAGCGACAGACCAGGCAGTCAGGCGCCATCTTGGATCACCACGCAGATGCTAATGTGGACTCAGGAACGGCATCGGCTGAAATAAAAAGCATGCTTATGGAACTCAGAACCACACTCCGGCATGATTTTAAGCTTTTTTCCGCCTAAATAAAAAGGGAGGTGTGACACCTCGCGGAACGCACTGACCATCTGGAACGCAAAATGGGCGAATTCACAACAGCTCACAATGCAGTTGCCGATACACAGCAAACTAAGGAGAAGGAAGTGGCATGACTCACCAATAAGGTGGCAGACCTTGAAGATAGGTCTCGCCGCTGCAACATCAGAATAAGAGGCGTTCCAGAAGATATTAAACTGGAGGAACTTGAGGCCTGCTTTGTGGATCTCCTCAGTGCTCTAATACCAGAGGCGCCCGCAATTGACCTGACTATCGACCGCATCCACCAGGTCCCTAAGCCTGAAGCAGATTCCAGAGATGTCCTCAACAAACTGCATTTCTTTAAAACAAAAGAACAGGTCCTGATGCTGGCTAGGAAACGGGAAAATTGGCCAGATAAATATAAAACACTGGAACTATTCACAGATCTCTCTACGGCTACTCTAGCCAAGCGGAGAACCTTCCTTGAAACCACGAGAACATAAAATTCCATACAGGTGGGCCTACCCTACAAAACTTATCGTATTAAGAAATGGAGCCTCCTATACATTTGCTTTGCCAGATGAAGCCAAGAAAATGATGTACAAATGGATCCACAAAGAGCCAAATATGGAGGACAAGTCAGAAACCTCCGACCGAGCCGGATCCCCATCTCCTCTGACACGTCTAGACGCGGACTGGGACACCGCTTAGGCCCCGATGTTTCCCATCTTCAACAAAATCGTCCTACTACTGGAGGCTGAGAAGCCTAAGGGGCACGACTTACCCCGAGTTTGGGCTGTGGAGGAACACCAACATCTGATTTCTCCAGTGGCGTAACTACCGGGGGAGCAGGGGGTGCAATTGGGCCAGGTCCAGCACCCCCGCAGTCACGCGCCCACTCATCCGTTCGGCTGCAGCCGCACGGACAAGGGTGGGGGGCGGGGCCCGGCTCGCCCCACATAGACATTTCTCCTACCCCCCTACTATTCCTGTTGACATACAGGAACCTAAGCAGCGACGACAACACAGCAACCGCTGCCGTCACTGGAGACTCTTTCTCCAGTTGAGGAACACCAGTTTGTCATTTCAGGTTATTTTATGGTTATGTTATACTGTTATGCTCTATATTCACGATGTATGATACCCTTAAAGAGCATAACATTTAAACTTTCTTTATCTTTCTTTTTTTCCTTTTTATATGTCTCTACGCTTATTTCTTATTAAGATATCAATATAACCAGAATGATGACACACAACGGTTGAAATGTGTCCTGTTACACTTTATTGAACCTAGAGAATTGTGTACTGGCTGTACGGTTTCTTTTTTTTGATATCTGTGGTATTCAATAAAGCACTTTTGGTTAAAAAAAAAATAAAATAAAAGATAAACTAGTGATTTAAATCTAAAATATATTACAGATACCAACTGGCATGCCAGAGTTCAGCAGAATATCCAGAGAAAGAATTAGCAGTAAAACCCCCCACTTCCTTGCCATAATGGAAAGGCGAGCCTTCAATTTTAAAAAAAAACAATTTAAACTATTGGAAATCTTTCACCCTCTCGTATTAACCGATTATCGGATCAACATAATCATTTTTAAATTGTAATAGAATCATAGCGCTATGAGCGCGGCATTCATCTCTTGATTCTCATTTTACTCTAAGGCACAGAGGATTTGTCGGTTTTATAGCAAAGTCAGTTCTCTCTCAGAAGCTAGTTAAATGTAGTATACGAGTCCTCAGTGTTCTGCCTTTCTCCTACGTGTGGTGCCCCAGGGCTTAGAAAAATGGCAGTTAGTTTCTTTGGGACAGCTCCACCTCTGTACTATTTTCTGTTTCTATTCTTTTACTCATCAATTACGGACGCTTTATTTATAAACCTTTTTAATATTATGAACTCACCTTAAAATTAATATTTATAGCACCAGCACTTTACTTACATTATACATAGAACCAATGGATTTTTGAGACTATTTATTAATTAATTGTGTGCAAGCATAAAATGAATTGAAGGTCACAGCATATGAATTATAGCACTAGCACTTAAATCAATTAATTCATTACACACAGCAATAATCGATTGAGATATTATGTATTAACCGTGTGTTGGCACGGGATGGATTGGGAGTCGAGCATGTGGTAATAGCATTAAGCACTTTAAAGCACTCACAGTTAGAGCTCAATCAATTCTGGCAACGAAGTGGGGGATTTTACTGCAAATTCTTTTTCTGGACAATTTGTTTGGTTTATATACCTCTACATAGGCTTGAATTAGGGAGTAACATGGAGCTAATATTAACTACAAGATAATTTTTTTTTTTTTTTATCAATTGTGATCAGAGTTTAGCAGAATGTTTTACCCTTTCGAAAGGTAATTTTAAATAAAAAAAAAATCTGATATAAGATAATAGTTTGACCGTGGTCTCATTTTAGCAATATGTCAATAAGTAAAAAGACCTCCGTTATTACACTAAAGCCTTTAGATGCCTTATAAGTTTACAGAGTCTGGTTGCCCCATTATTAACGAATAATCTGTGTTAGATCATACCCGGGACTGATGCACACAAGCAAAAAATAGAGAAATTTTATTTACTTACCGTAATTTCTATTTCCAAGTCACCTTCCATGGCAGCATTCACCAACGTGAGTATTCCCCGCCCCTCAGGTCACTGGACAGGAACGGGTTAATTCAACCCCCTATAATATCCGCCCTCCACGGCTTCCTCCTTGTCTATGTATCCAAGCTCTAAAAAGGGAGGGAAGTTGGTGAATGCTGCCATGGAAGGTGACTTGGAAATAGAAATTACGGTAAGTAAATAAAATTTCTCTATTTCCCAAGCCACCCATGGCAGCGCTTCACCAACGTGAGAACTACCAAAGCCAAAAAAGAAGGGAGGGACACAATTACTGCTTATATATTTTATTGTGAATGCAATACAGCTTGCAACACCTTTCTCCCAAATCTGGCATCCTGGGAGAGAAAGACATTTAATTTATAATGTTTAATGAAGGTATGTAAGGAAGACCATCTCGCAGCCTTACAAATTGCATCAGGCGGAGCCCTGGCTTCTGCCACCCAGGAGGCAGCCAGTGCTCTGGTGGAATGAGCCTTTAGGTTCCTTGGTACCTCTCTGCCTGCCTTGTGATAGGCTAACACTATGCAGCCAACAATCCAACGACTAATGGTTGTCTTTGAAGGAGCAAAACCTCTTCTTGGGCCCTTCGGTATGACAAAAAGTCTTTCTGTCTTCCTCCATGACTGTGTCCGATCCAGATAGTGCGAAATAGCTCTTACTAAGTCCAATGTGTGCCATTGACGTTCTTGCTTAGTTTTAGGATTCTGACAAAATGAGGGCAAAGTTATTTCTAAGTCTAGGTGAAATTTGGACACCACCTTCGGTAGAAATTCAAACGCTGGTCTTAACACAACTTTATCAGTAAAGATGACTGTATCGGGTTCTCTCGCCGAGAGAGATTGAATCTCGCCCACTCTACATGCAGAAGTTATTGCCACAAGGAATAGGACTTTCAACGTAGCATGTCAGTCTGAGGCACTTTCCAAAGGTTCGAAAGGAGCTGTTGCTAAGACATTAAGAACCAAAGGCAAATCCCAGGGAGGTACTCTCAACCGTTTCATTGGACACTCTCTCTTTAGGGCATTGAATAAACGTATCACCAGAGGTTCTTCTGCCCAAGACCTGCACGTCAATGCTGACAGAGCGGACACTTGTCCTCTTAGGGTACTAACACTGAGTTTTCTTTGATAACCAGCAAACAGAAACTGCACTACTGCTGTTGCACAAGGACTCCTAGGGTCAAACCCTTGATCTTCTGCAAACTTGGCAAAACACGACCATACCCGATAGTATTGAGTCGATGTCGACCGTTTCCTGGATTTTAATAAAAAATCCACCAACTCCTTCCCCAGACCTACATCTGAAAGCCTCTGCCGCTCAGTTTCCATGCCATCAGCGACAGGTGGAAGACATCTTGAAACGGCACTGGGCCCTGCATCAGAAGGTCTTTGACTGCCGGTAATTTCATTGGTGCTTCTACCGCCATCTGTCTCAAGAGAGGGAACCAGGGACGTCTGGGCCAAAATGGAATTATGACAATTACTCGTGCCCCCTCTTTGTCTATCTTCTTTAGCACTCTCCAAATTAATGGAAAGTGTGGAAAGACATAGCCGAATATCTGCCTCCAATTCTGATTCAGAGAATCTACTCCGCTGGACATCCGAGACGGGTACCTTGAGAAAAATGTTTTGCACTTGTGATTGTGATCCGAGGTCATAAGGTCTATTTCCGGACTGCCAAATCTTTGAGTTATGGTATGGAACACAGCGGTGTTCAGGCACCACTCTCCTGGATCTAGCGCATTTCTGCTCAGAAAATCCGCTTGCGTATTTAATTTGCCTGGCACATGAAAGGCTACTAAACCCTCTAGGTTTATTTCTGCCCATGCCATGATTGTCGACACTTCCTCCATCAGCTGTCCACTTCTGGTGCCGCCTTGCTTGCGTATGTAAGCCACCGCCGTGGCATTGTCTGACCGGATCTTTACCCATCTGTGGTCTATTTTTTCTGCGAACACCAACAGGGCCATTTTTATAGCTCTCAGCTCCAACATATTGGAAGGAAGAAGAGACAAATCCCATTGTCCCTGGGCAGACGACTCGTCCAACACTGCTCCCAAACCTGTCTGTGAGGCATCTGTTGTTATTGTCACATAATCCGGCTCGGTTAACGGCATTCCCCTTGACAAATTTTCTGGAACTAGCCACCAATCTAGGCTCAAGATTACCTGCTCCGGAATATGAAGGTGTTTCTTGAGATTCAAAGCGTTGGCCGCCCCTGACCTTAGGAAGAAGATTTGGAGAGGCCTCATATGCCACCTCGCCCAACGCACCATCTGTATGGTGGAGGAGAACAACCCCAGGAGCGACATGCAGTCTCTGACGGGAACACTGGGTAACTTTCGGAAGGAATTCACTCGATCTATAATTTGAGATATCTTCTGTTCTGGCAGAGACACTGTCCCCTGAACAGTGTTCAAAACGGCCCCCAGAAAAATGAGCTCCTGTGTCGGAATTAAATGACTTTTCTGCCAATTCACTACCCATCTGAATTGTTGTAGCACTGCCACGGTTTTGTCCCTGCTCCTTATCGCCTCCTCCTCTGAGCTGGATACCAGAAGTATATCGTCTAGATAGTGAAAGGCTGCTACTCCCTCCACTCTCAAGAAGGCTATCACTGTCACCAAGACCTTTGAGAAAGTTCTTGGGGAGGTAGACAGACCGAATGGGAGACAGGTGAACTGCACGTGTTGCTCTTGAAATACAAACCGGAGATATTTCCTGTGCGGGCTGTACACTGGAACATGGAAGTATGCATCCTTGAGATCTAGGTTTACTAGCCATGCCTGAGGAGGAATTGCTGCAATTATAGAGGCCAGGGACTTCATTTTGAACTTCCTGCAATGAATGAAACGATTCAAGGGTCGAAGATCCAACACTGGTCTGTACATTCCCGAGGCTTTCTTGACGAGAAAAAGCTTGGAGTAGAACCCTTTTCGCTGCTGTGCTAGAGGTACGGGTTCTATTGCTCCAATCTCTAACAACTGATCTATGTATTCTTGAAATATTTCTTCCACCCCTTGAATTCTTGGAAGTGAAGATATCCGAAATACATTGTGTCTTGGGATTCTGGAAAACTCTAAACGATAACCTTCTGTTATAATCTCTAGGACCCAGCAATCCCGTATATTCTCGACCCAAACCTTTCTGAAGAGTGCCAGACGCGCTCCTACACCACAGGGTTGGGCCGGCCAAATCTCATTGTGTTCTACCTGACGCGGTGGCACCAAAAGAAGTTGTCTTTCTCTGCACCTGGCGCGGCTCTCCTTTTGCGGATCTCCAAGATGACTGTCTACTCTGTGTTCTTCCAGGTCTGTACTGTCTTGAGCCTCGAAAACTTCTATTTCCCGGTGATCCTGCTCTTGACCCCTGTCGTCTGAACCTTCTCTCTTGTGGAAGAAAAACACTCTTACCACCGGACACTTTTAATTATAGAATCCAGATTCTCACCAAACAGTCTGCCCCCTTCAAAAGGCAACTGATACAAATTAGCTTTGGAAGCAGAATCAGCTAGCCAAGGTTTCAGCCATAACGCCCTTCTAGCCGCCACTGACAGAGACATGGACCTGGCTGCCAAACGAACAAGATCAAGGGATGCTTCAGCCACAAAATCAGTTGCTACTTTCATATCCGACAACATATCTCGTAACGTCGACCTTTTCACATTTGTAGAAATAGCCTCCTCAAGATTGTTCACCCAGATTTTCATTGCCCTCGAGGTTGATGTCAATGCAACTGCCGACCTCCAAGATGCCCCTGCCGAGACAAAAGACTTTTTTAGATCAAACTCCATGCGTTTTTCCATGGGTTCTTTAAATGCTACTGCGTCATCAACTGGTAAAGTCGTTTTACGGGCTAACCGCACTACTGCTGCATCCACCTTCGGTGGGTTATCCCACAGCTTTGCATTCGCCTCATCCGTTGGATATTTCTTTGCAAACTTCCCTTGTATAACAACTCTTTTTTCTGTTTTTTTCCATTCTGAATTAATTAGCTCCTTAATCGAGCCATGGACTGGAAAAGTAGACAAACGTTTCCTTACTGGCGGAAACATTTTGTCAGCCGAAGAGCTTTTAGGTATTTCTTCAGTCAAGCTTAATGTTTTCCTTACTGCTTTAACTAAGCCATCCACAGTAGAAGAATCAAATGTAGATTCCTCCTCCGAAAGAACCTCTCCTTCTTCAGACAGATCAGACTGACCATCCGCTGGATCATAGAATTCATCTTCCGAGATTTCTGACAATGATTCATAAATCATTTCCCTAGACCTCTTAGGTCTTTTGACTGAAGATGATGCTTCCTGCATTCCCTGCACAACAGCCTGTTTTATCAGTGACACCAAAGCATCTCGTTGAGGTGAAGGAGGGGCTTGAGGCTCCGCAGAAGATTGTTCAGTCACTGACTGTTTTCTTGATTGCTGACCTTCCCCCTTCTGTGTTTCCGTAGAGGCAGAGAGGCTAAAATGGAAAATAAACACCATAAGCCTAAAACTCTCTCTCCCATACTGGCTTAAGCATTCTTCGGCTTACCTAGAACTTTTAGGCTGCACTCCCTTCCCAGAGCCGAACTGATCCATCCTTGCCTGTAACCTATAAATCCAAAACAAATAATCAGCAACTGCACCTGAAAGCAAAAGAACTTTCCTCCAGTATCCGCTCACCAGCAGAATTCACCGCTCCTCGTTCAATCTGGGACGCGCGTATGACGTCAGTGCGACCTTAACCGTCGCATGTAAATAGGGTGAGGCGGAAGAACATCCTCTAGCTGGAACGCAACGTACGCGTCCGTCTTCTGGCTCTGGGAGGGGAACTTCCTGTGACGCACTTCCGGGAATTGACACGTATCTGCGCCATTATCCACTGCTGTAATGCGCTCGGAAGCTAGCGGTTAAACTAGAAGCCGCATACTACCACCAAAACACCGGCAAGCCTCAGCTGTGCACCAGACGGGTGGAAAGTTGACCCAGCCTATGGTCCTTCTCCTCAGCTATCCCCTCCGGGGAGCATTTGGGAGGCATCAGGGAATAGAGGGAGATTACCACCCCTGGAAACTCGGTAAGCCATCCTGTAGTGACCTGGACAGGAAAAAGACAAGGAGGAAGCGGTGGAGGGCGGATATTATAGGGGGTTGAATTAACCCGTTCCTGTCCAGTGACCTGAGGGGCGGGGAATACTCACGTTGGTGAAGCGCTGCCATGGGTGGCTTGGGAAATTTTGATGCAGGAAATTCAGAATTTCTTCAGGGCATTAAACAAAAGTACATTTTTTTTTAGCGTGCATACAAAGCAGCATTCTATTAGCGTTGATAAAAATGCTACCAATGTATGAACTACAACGTTTTTCCAGATAACGGATCTTTCCGGATTTTGGATCTAGTCTACTAGAAAATAGGATTGATTATATCTTAGTTTGGATCAAGTACACAGTGCTACGCAATAGGTTGGCGCTATATAAATACATGTTAATAATAACAATAATAATAATAATAATACAAGCTACTATTTTATTATTGCAGAGAAAAAGGAAATAATTTTTAAAAATTTGTATTATTTGGATAAAATAGACGGCCTTTCTGTAATTCGGATCTTTCTGGATAGCAGGTTTCCAGATAACGGCTTTTCTTATTGGGGGGTTTAGTTCTCCTCTAAATCTAGTATAAAAAGCTATATACAATAGCATAGCATTTTTTAGATTGCAAGCTTGTTTGGACAGGGCTTTCTTTACCTCTTGTAGCAGTTATTTGGTTGTTAACTAAATGTGCAGTGTAGACCCATTTAAAGTACACTGCCATAGAACTGGTTAGTATTTAAAAAACATATTAATAACAATCCAAAAATCTAATAAGCACCCAGGTATCCCAGAGAATATTCCCACCGGCATCACCTCAGAAAGCGGCTCATGAATCCAGCCGGAACAAGTTGCGAGTGACATTCACTAAGAGCCAGAAAGATGATGAGCCAAAGGCCAAGGTAGTGACCTGTCACAAGAGTAATTGGTTGCCTGCCAGTACATTTACAGGACACCTATCAAATCCAGAAAGATGTCACCACTCACATGTGACTTTTCCCCTGCACATATTTCCCAACACTAATACACTGCTAAATAATAGCCAATACTTTCACCATAAAATAATTTATATATTGAAGCGTACAGTGTCATTTTTCACTTTCTAAAGCAGCTCTGGGGGGGGGGGGGGGTCACCGACCCATTAAACTCTTGTATATTGATACATTTAGTTGATACATTTTTTATCTTTGTCCCTGCTCAGCAGAACCCCTGAGTCTCATTAAAGGGGAACTCCGGCTTCCAAACCAACATTTGATAAAGAGGCCCACATAACACACAAACCCCTAATATATCCATCACAGTTACATGTTTCTTCAAAAAGTATGAATAAATGCCATTTTCTATGCTGAAATCCAGCTGGTTAACAGTTCTTCTCTTTCTGCATCACGTGAAATCCTGCTGAGGACAGCTGGCTGTTTATACAAAGTAACAGTAGTCAGCCAGCTCAGCAAAGTAGTCAGACAGATCAGTTGGAAGCTAGATTTGGTCAAAACCAATTAAAAATCATAAAAAGTCTGCAAATTTTTTAATTGATGTATATTGCAAAGTTGCTTGAAATTATGTTTACTTTTCACAAAGCTTAAGTTATGTTTGTCTGGAGTTCCCCTTTAAAGGTGGCTGTGGGAATAGATACAATAGTTGCTAATACTCCAGAGATGCTGCTGAGAAACTAAATGTTGCAAAATTGTAACAGTTTAGAACCTGCACCTGAATTACTGAGCTGCCAGACTCAAACACCAGAGACAGCGATATTACACTTAGATTTTGGAAAAAACTGGTATAATAAAAAATGGAAAGTAATCGGAAAAGGTCTTTATTTTTGAACCGAACTTAACTGAAAAAAGTGTTGGAAGGTGAACAACTCGTTTAAGTGCTCCACGATAGTTGAATATCTGTGAGCAGAATCCAGATCCCAATTTGATCTCTCTACTATGTGATGCTTGGCCTCACGACTTCTCCCTGTATTAGCAGGGCCGGATATCTTCCTCAGATGCCACAAGACCACAGTATGTATATATGTATGATATAGATAGTGATATTCTGAGACAATTTGGTTTATTATTTAAGGTTCATGAGTTTTTCGCTCTTTATTCAGCAGCTTTTCAATTTGTATTTTAAGCAATCTGGTTGCTAGGGGCCAAATTACCCTGGCAACCATGCACTGATTTAAACAAGAGACAGGAATATTAATAGTAGAGGGACTGAATAGAAAGAGGAGTAATAAAAAGTAGCAATAACAATACAATTGTAGCCTTACAGAGCCTTTGCTTTTTAGAAGGGGTCAGCGACGCCCATTTGAAAGCTGCAAATAGTCAGAAGAAAAAGGCAAATAACTATAAAAATCTAAAAAAAAAATAATGAAAACCAATTGAAAAGTTGCTTAGAATTGAACATTGAACACTTTAAAGGTGAAACATCTCTTTATTCGTACAGCAATAAGAGAGTTCAGTGAACCCAGTGGTCCTTAGGATGCAGCTGGGTGGCACGCTGGCCCTAAAATCTTGCCACAAATCCGGGCCTGTGTAATAGCCGAAAAAATCATGTGGACTTTCCCCAACTCTGCTACAGCACATGCACATCTTCCTAGACTTCCCTACAGTGTATGAACTCATGATGTTATCCGAGGACTGCATACGATTACAGAATACAATAAGCAAAGAGAGACTGCTAGGCTACTAGAGCAGTCAAACTGTGTCTATTCCACCGCTGAAGTTCACGCTTGTTAAAGGGATACTGTCATGGGAAAACGTGTTTTTTCAAAGTGCATATTGTTAGTTTCCCAGCTGCCCCCAGTCATGTGACTCTGATAAACGTCAGTCACACTTTACTGCTCTACAGCAAATTGGAGTGATATCACTCCCCCTCACCCCCCCCCCAGCAGCCAAACAAAAGAACAATGGGAAGGTAACCAGATAGCAGCTCCCTTACACAAGATAACAGCTCCCTGGTAGAGCTAAGAACACTCAATAGTAAAAGCCAAGTCCCACTGAGACGGATTCAGTTACATTAAGTAGGAGAAATAACAGCCTGCCAGAAAGTACTTCCATTCTAAAGTGCAAGCACAAGTCACATGACTGGGGGCAGCTGGGAAACTGACAATATGTCTAGCCCCATGTCAGATTTCAAAATTAAATATAAACAAATCTGTTTGCTCTTTTGAGAATTGGATTTCAGTGCAGAAGTCTGCTGGAGCAGCACTATTAACTGATGTGTTTTGGAAAAAACATGTTATCCCAGGACAGTATCCTTTTAACATATCCTAGGTACTGTAAGAGCAGCTGATCAACTCTAGGAGATACACAATCACAAAACAGGGCCACATCTTATAAGGAATTGTATATGATATGGCAACAATGTTACTGTATTTCCAAGATGAAATATATAGTGAAAAATACACCCCCTACTGTGAGGATACCTATGAGGATATTGGAAGTCGCAGATGATTTTCCCAACCATATCAAAGCAGAAGACCCGAAAATTTAAATGTTTTCCTACAGGTTACGGGACTTAAAAGTGGCTTTTAATGTCCTCATATTTTACAAGGGTAAATTATTCATTATAATACATACTTTTTTTGTCATGTGACCAAAAATACAATACTAAGCATTATTTATAACTGATCATACGCGCTGATTATATAGTGAATAAAGTGCCCCCTCTTGTAAAATATAAGGCTATTATAAGTTACCGAGGAGTTTCATGACCATATAAAAGTACGAGGCTGAAGGCCGAGTGTTTTAATACAGGTCATGGTACTCCAAGGTGACTTCTAATATCCTCATATTTTTGGGACTTTTTACACACATTTCACATGTGACAGAAATGACATCACTAAGCTCCGATTATAACTGATGACATCACTAAGCACTGTTTATAAGGATATAATTTACAGCATATGCATGGCTTTTGTTTTATACTATTTAGGGATTCACCAAATCCAGGATTCAGTTCTGGATTCAGCCTTTTTCAGCAGTATTCGGATCCTTCTGCCTGGCCGAACCAAATCCGAATCCTCAATTGCATATGCAAATTAGGGCGGGGAGGGAAATTGCGTGGATTTTTGTCACAAAATAAGGAATTAAAAAATGGTTTCCCCTCCCCACCCCTAATTTGCATATGAAAATTAGGGTTCGTATGCGGTTCGGTATTTGGCCAAATCTTTCGCAAAGGATTCGGGGTTCGGCCGAATCCAAAATAGTGGATTTGGTGCATCCCTAATACTATATACAAACACACACAAAATAGCCGTGGCCTATCACATAAGAGAAAAGATGCTTTAAGTGCAGGACCCCCAGCTCATTACATTAAAGAGCAATATAAAAAACTGATGCATACCCTTCATTGCTAAAGGGGCAGTATACATTCACAATGAATCATTTTCAAAAAATATACTACGCTGATTTTAACGCAATTTGTTTTTTTCTACCATAAATTCTCAAATGAATTCTAAGGCAAAATGCGATGTATTAGTCAATACATTTATCAGCAGTATCAGGTAAATCCCAAGAACAAATGTATCAATTGTTTTGTAAGAGTGTTTGTAAAGATCAGGGAGCATGCTCAGTAAGGGAGAGATGCGCTGAGCAATGTATCAACTTCACCAGGTTGGACCGAGATCAGAAACAGTGGAAAGTCACCTAATGGCTAAGATAAATACAGGTATGGGACCTGTTATACAGAATGCTCGGGACCTGGGGTTTTCCAGTAAACGTATCTTTCCGTAATTTGGATCTCCATACCTTAAGTCTACTAGTAAATCATGTAAATAGGGATGCACCAAATCCAGGATTTTGGTTCGGGATTCGGCCTTTTTCAGCAGGATTCGGCCGAATCGAATACTAAAATGCATATACAAATTACCGACAGGGAGGGAAATCGCGGGACTTTTTGTCACACAACAAGTAAAAAATCACTTTTCCCTTCCCACCGCTTTTGCATATGCAAATTAGGATTCGGATTCCGTTCAGTATTCAGCTGAATCTTTGGTGAAGGATTTGGGGGTTTGGCTGAATCCAAAATCATGGATTCGGTGCATCCCAACATTAAATAAACCCAATAGGCTTGTTTTGCTTCCAATAAGGATTAATTATATCTCAGTTGGGATCAAGTACAAGCTACTGTTTTATTATTACAGAGAAAAACGGAAATCATTTTTAAAATTAAATAAATTAAGATTATTTGGATAAAAGGGAGTCAACGAGAGACAGCTTGTACCATGATTCGGAGCTTTCTGGATAATGGATCGCATATTTGTACCAGGAGTTGCAAAAATCTGTACACTTTCCCTTTTTATTTTCAGCTCCTGCTTTGACTTTAACCTCGTTAAATAAAAGACCAATTGGAAGGAACATTTTGTGAGAAGCACAGCACGTTGGATGTTACTTACCTCTGGTCTCTGGTCAGCTGTAAATTCTACTCTTCATCTCGCGATGACGAGAGAGCTCTCCAGCCTGTGTTAAAGAACAGTGTTAAAGAACGACACCAGAAAATCATACGCAACGTCCAAAACCCTGCATATATGTACTACAAAATCTGCGTCAGGCTTTCCTCTGTCTGCAATTTCAAGGTCAATTTCCCCTTTACTTTTAATGGAACAATAACACCAAAAAAAATGAAATTGTTTTAAAATAATGAAAATATCACGTAGGGGAAATTTGACCATCATATTAAAAAACTTCAAAATCGAAATTAAAAGTTTTTCCAGCAAATATGGCAATCCTGCGATCGAATAAAAATTGTTTGATCAAACGATTCGAAGGATTTTAGCGTACGATCAAAGGATTTTTATTCGATGTGTAGAGACTTAGAAAAATGTTGCAGAAGGTCCCCATAGGCTAACATAGCACTTCGGTTTAATTTGGCAAAAGTATTTTTAAAGAGACAGTACTTCGATTATCGAATGGTCGAATATTCGAACGATTTTTACTTCGAACCAAAGTAAATTCGAAGTCGTAGTATCCTATTCGATGGTCGAAGTATCCAAAAACTTACTTCGAATTTTTTTACTTCCAAAATTCCCTCGAATTCACTTTGACCCTTAGTAAATCTGCCCCGTAGTGTTGCTCTGCCCTGGTTAAACTGATGTGTTTGCTTCAGAAACACTACTATAGTTCATATAAAGAAGCTGCTGTGGAGCAATGGGGGAAATTGAAAAAGGCTATATGGCACAGGTTAACGAATGGATAACCAATAACATTATGTTCTACAGAGATTATCTGCTGTGTAACCTGAGCCTTTTCTCCTTTGAATGGCTGCCCCCATTGCTACACAGCAGCTTATTTATATTAAAAAAGAAATTGTGTTTCTGAAGCAAACACAGCAGTTTTACTAGTGCAGGGCAACACTGCATTATATTTTTATTACTTTAAAAAACTTAAGTTTTTTGGTTTTACTGTTTCTTTAAGTATTTTTTAGATGGGTCTATTCTAAGGAAATAGTTTATTATTAATTTTTCTTTTTTCCAATTTTTTTTTAAATGTATTTACGAGCCCTCTGTTCCAGACTATGTCTGAAAATGTTACCTGATTTTTGGGGTCGCTGACTCCAGCCACCAAAGAAAACAGACTGACAATGATTTCTTCTTACCACTATTCATCTAAAGGTTCACAAAACACTTAAATACAAGAGTGCATCTAATAACTGCATGCTCGGTGGCTGCAGATTACTTGAAATGCAGTAAGGGCAGCCCTACTAGAGTGATCTAAGTAACCTTATAGAGTAGTTCACCTTTAAGTGAACTTTTACTATGTTATAGAATGGACGATTCTTAGCAACTTTTCACATAGTCTTCATTTTTTTTTATTTGTTTTTTAATTATTTGTTCTTCTTCTTCTGACATCTTTCAGCTTTCAAATGGGAGTCACTGACCACAGCAGCTGAAAAACTATTGCCCTGCGAGGCTTCATATGTTTGACACGAGCTATTGGTTGGGGATCACTGGCCTATTTGATAAATACAACCCTGGTTACCCCCTAAGACAGGGGTCCCCAACCTTTTTTTACCTGTGAGCCACATTCAAATGTAAAAAGAGTTGGGGAGCAACACAAGCATGAAAAAGTCCCTTGGGATGCAAAATAAGGGCTGGGATTGGCTATTTGATGTGGACTGGCAGCCTACAGGAGGCTCTAATTGGCACTATACTTAGTTTTTATACAACCAAAACTTGCTTCCAAGCCTGGAATTCAAAAATAAGCACCTGCTTTGAGGCCACTGAGAGCAACATTCAAGGGGTTGGAGAGCAACATGTTGCTCACGAGTTACTGGTTGGGGATCACTGCCCTAAGGCATTGGCCCCCAATCAGCGTCATGAACCCCTTGGACTTTGCTCATTCATTTTTGAGAGTTTTGGTTGCATAAAAACCAAGTGTACTGTCGAACAGAGCCTCCTGTAGGCTGCCAGTCCACATAGGGGCTACCAAATAGCCACTCACAGCACTTATTTGGCACCCCTTTTTTCATGCTTGTGTTGCTCCCCAACTCCGTTTACATTTCAATGTAGCTTAGGGGTTAAAAAAAAAAGGTTGGGGACCCCCTGCCCTAAGGACAGCTCTGCTATGCTGGAGACCCCTTTAGTATATTATGCTACTATGCAGCCAGTTTCAAGCACAGGGCAGCTCCTGTACATTGCAGTGGTTCCAATACATAACATGACAATCCTATCAGATATCATCACGCATTCAGCAGCAGAACAGTCACACTTTTTGGAGCTGCTCTCGCTCTAGCAGGGTTGAAAGTCACGTTTGTCTCCCGACCCGATGTTGTATAACAGGTGCCTTGGAACAGTGAGTCATGGGGACTGGGAATATGTCACGTAGACTGTGTCACGGCAGGGATATTTATTTTGTCACGGCCCTCTGCAAGCTCCACATATGAATATATCTGCTTATTGTACAAGAGCTGCCAATTAAAAGAGGGCAACCACGGCCCTTTAAACTAACACACAGAAGCCACTTGCTGCATTGCTGTCTAGCACATCGGGTTGCCACCTTTTACAGAAAAAAATACCGGCCTTCATAGATATTTATCTTTTTTCCTTATTAATAACATTGGGATCAACCATCATTTTTACCGGCCAGGCCAGTAAAATACCGGCCAGGCCAGTAAAATAGCAGCCGGGTGGCAACCCTACTAGCACAACATTTACATGCAGTCTCTATGCAGCTTAAAAGGGAAACTAAAGTCTAAGATAAAATAATGCTAGAAATGCTGTATTTTGTATACTAACCAGAAAAATGGACGGAAATAAGGTAAGAGATAGAAATGTCGGATGAAGTCGCAGCGTTGATCCGATGCGACACAACTGTCAGATGCAGACGCAGCGACAGTCGTGCCAGATCGGATCAACGCTGCGACTTCATCCGACAATGCATTCACTTACCTTATTTCCGTCACATGCGATTTGTCTCAACGCGTGGGATTGCGCTGAAAACATCCGTGTAGTCCTACCCCAATACAAACTTGCGATGCACCGAATCCACTATTTTGGATTCCGCCAAACCCCCGAATACCAAACCGAATCCTAATTTCCATATGCAAATTAGGGGTGGGAAGGGGAAAACATTTTTTACTTCCTTGTTTTGTGACAAAAAGTCACTCCATTTCCCTCCTCGACCCTAAGTCGCATATGCAAATTAGGATTCGGTTCGGCCAGACAGAACCGAATCCTGGATTCGGCGCATCCCTAATACAAACTTTCTCAGACTCTCCAGAATCAGTGGCTGCAGCAAAATAATCCTCCAAATAGAATCCCAGTTTATCTGTTTAACTCTGTCTCCATGATCTTTGTCCCTGCACTGTAGTTGGAAACAGTAAAGAGGGTGTAAAGGCAAAAATATAATCCCGTTTATTGAAAAATAAAACTATCCCCACCCAATATACCTCAATTAAAAAATGTGTACAGTTTTTATAAGAAACCTGACTGTATGCAGTGAAATTCCCCCTTCATTTACTTGCTCTGACTGCTGCAGATATGAATCTCCACACGTCGCCGGCTGTTCTACAGGGAAACAAACAAAACTGCCCCTCCCCCCTGCCATTTGAAAGTATGATCGTTTCCCTGCAGAGCAGTTAGGGACCGTCTGAAGTTTCCTATCCTCGGCAATCAGAGCAAGTAAAACAAAGGGGGAATTTCACTGCATAGTCAGCTTTATCATAAAAACGGCAGTCGTTTTTTAATTAAAGCATATTGGAGATAGGTTTGTTTTACATTACAGAAAGTAAAAATGGGATTTTATTTTTTTTCTTTGTTTTTAAACAAACTTTTAGTATGATGTAGAGCAGTGATAAACAAACCCCTAGCTTGTGAGCAACATGTTGCTCCCCGACCCCTTGGAAGTTGCTCCCAGTGGCTTCGAAGCAGGTGCTTATTTTTGAATTCCAGGCTTTGGAGGAAACTTTTTGCTGCATTAAAGCCAGTTGTATTGCCAAATAAGAGTTTTCTGTAGGCTGCCAGTCCACATAGGGGCCACCAAATAGCCAATCGCAGCTCAGGGCACCACCCTGGAACTATTTTTATGCTTATGTTGCTCCCCAACCCTTCTTACATTTGAAAATGGCTCATGGGTAAAAAAAAGATTGGGGATCCCTGATGAAGAGAGTGATATCAGTTTTCATTTGTGTTTTTTTTTATAGCTTTTTATTCAGCGGCTCTCAAGTTTGCAATGTCAGCAATCTGGTTACTAGGGGCCAAATTACCCTAGCAACCATGCATTGATTTGAATGAGAGACTGGAATATGACTAGGGGAGAGCCTGAATAGAAAGATGAGTAATTAAATGCCGCAATAACAACAAATTTGTAGCCTTCAGCGCATTTCTTTTTAGATGGGGTCAGCGACCCCCATTTGAAAGCAGGAAAGAGTCAGTAAAATAATTCCAAAACTATAAAAAATAAATAATGAAGAAAACTGAAAAGTTACTTAGAATTGGCCATGCTATAACAGTTGAACCATCCCTTTAATTAACTACTAAACTGCCAGGCAAAACAGGATTCATGTTTAAAGGGGTTGTTCACCTTTGAGATAACGTTTAGTATGAAGTGATATTCTGAGATAATTTGCAATTGGTTTTCATTTTTTATTATTTGTGGTTTTTGAGCTATTTAGATTTTTATTCACCAGCTCTTCAATTTGCATCTTAACCAATTTGGTAACTAGGGCCAAAATTCCCCTAGCAACCATGCATTGATTTGAATAAGAGACTGGAATATGAATAGGAGAGAGTCTGAATAGAAGGATCAGTAATAAAAAATTAGCAATAACAATACATTTGTAGCCTTAGGGCAGAGGCACACGGGCAGATTCGGGGAGATTTAGTCGCCTGGCGACTAATCGCCTATTCTGTGGGGCCCGAACTGGCTTCCACCTGCTAAAATGAAAAATTGCCTGTGCCAATGAACTTGCGGTGCTTCGATTTCCAAAGTCGCCTGAAGTTTCCTCGTGAGGCAACTTTGGACGACTTCTGAAAATCGAAGCGCCGCAAGTGCCATTGCGCTGGCGTTTTTTCATTATAGCAGGCGGAAGGCAGTAAGGGGAGATTGTTGCCCCGAAGAAGAAGCGATTAGTCGCCAGGCAACTAAATCTCCCCTGAATTTGCCCCTGCTCTTAAGATGGAAACAGTTTTGATACGATATTACCTACTTTGGAAGAAAAATATCAGCAGCTGGATAAGCAGCCAAAACAAAAACAATGAAAAAAATCTTCTCTAACTTTGTCTTATTTCCTTGTGAGGCAACTTCGGGCGACATCTGAAAACGAAGCGCAGCGAGGGCCATGCCGCAGGCGGAAGACAGGGGGATGCCGTTGGGGGAGATTAGTCGTCCCAAAAAAGAGTCAATTAGTCATCGGGCGACTAAATCTCCCCAAATCTCCAGGTGTGACCATACCCTTATAGCGTATACGTACAGAAACGGATCCGCACACACTCGAGTTTATGCAGTCGTGGAGTAGACCCCTTTTATTTCACCACCAAACACATCAACGTTTCATCCTGATGAAGGGAGGGTGTTGCCCCTCAAATCGATGATGTGTTTGGTGGTAAAATAAAAGGGGTCTACTCCCCGACTGCATAAACTCGGATCCGTTTCTATACGTGTACGTTGCTAGGGGACCCGGCTGGGTCAACGGAAGAACGCACCACCATTGCAGGATTGATAAACTACAGGCGTGCGGTAGGAAAATTACATCTTACCCTTACAGAGCATTTGCTTTTAGATGGGGTCAGCGACACCCATTTGAAAGCTGCAAAGAGTCACAAGAAGAAGGCAATTAATTAAAAAACAATAAAAAATAATTCATAATCAAGACCAACTGAAAAGTTGCTTAGAACTGACCGTGCTATAACATACTAAAAGTTAAATTAAAGTTAACTAAACTGCCAGGCAGAACAGGATTCATGTTTAATAGGGGTAAACCAAAGAAATCTGTCAGCACAAGCTCCTGCCCCTGGGTAACTACACACTGATCTCATATAAACATTACTACTGGTAGCCTCCATTTCTCTTCAGAGGATTTAAAGTAGAGGAAGTTGTACAATGAGCCGAATAACCCAACGCGCAGCCTCAGTGTCAGCCAAGTGCTACATTACAGTCACATTATACACAATATAATACACAAAGCCATGAATATCTTGTAAATTATATCCTTATAAACTGTGAGTTCTGATGTCATCAGTTATAAACGGTGAGTTCTGATGTCATTTCTGTCACATGACTCACTGAAACGTGTGTATTATAATAAATAAAGTACCCCCAGTTGCAAAATATTAGAAGTTACCTTGGAGTTCCATGACCTGTTCGGCCTCGTCTTTTTAGATGGTCATGAAACTCCTCAGTAACTTATAATATCCTTATATTTTGCAAGAGGGGGTACTTTATTCACTATATATTCGATATCACACTGTGAGACGCCGACCATTTATAAAAAACAAAGCTCTGCCCACCTGGCCGTGCGGAAGACTCCCGAAGAAATTGCGCGAGACAGCCGGAAGTGAGCGGCGAACGCGTCAATCTTATGTCACAGTGGCGCAGTGTCCGCACATGAATCTCTAGCTTGCAGAGAGGGACGGTACCTGATGGATATGTGCATATAGCAATATATATTGTTGCCGGCAGTTCTGTTCTGAAAGTGAAAGTCACAAAGGTTACTGCCGCCAATGATTTTGGCCCTCAATGTTTCCTGCACTTTGTTGGTGGTTGTGACTGGCGGATGCGTCACTGTATGGCAAGCCAGAGTGGACAGAATGCTGGAAGCACAGTATTCACAGCAAGAGCTCTGTAACTATGTTGATGAGAGGCAAGTTGTACTGGGGCCTCAATATAAACAAATCCATTTCATGGACTGACCTGCAACTGTTAGAGCTCCTCCATTGGGCTACTTTAATAAAAGGGCCACTGATTTGCCCAGGGGTCTCTGTGACTGTGCATGACATTGAACATCTTCCATTCTCTCACCCATTACTCCATCATGTGACTCCCAGCTAGGGTTGTCAACTGCCCCGTATTTTACTGGCCTGGCAGGTAAAAATGACGGTTGAGCCCAATGTTATCAATAGGGAAAAAAGATAAATATTTAGGAAGGCCGGGATTTTTTTCTGAAAAAGGTGGCAACCCTACTCCCAGCAGCCTCCTGTGAGCTCAATTCCCCATCCCCACTTTCCCATCTCCCCTCTTAGTCCAATTTCGATCTCCATCTGCCCCACATAACATTAAAATGAGCAGTCCTAAACTGATTTTGCTGTGGGGCCCAGAGACTTCTACTTACACCACTGGACATCATCCAAATGGATATACCACAGTGTCCAGTTCTGCAGACATCTACCTTTTTGGCTAAACCAGGCTGACTTTGTTTTTGGTTCAAGCCCTACCTTTAATGTCCGATCTTTGGTTAGAACCCCATTTATCTCATAACAAAGTTTGCGCTTTAGCCATAAATTGATGTGCCATCCAGTCAAAGTTCTAAGAACATATATCCTTTGATCTAATACAGGGGACAGGACATGTAGAAAATAATATTCCCTCCACCAGCCTTCTCAGAGATTTAGCGGTGCAGCTGGAAGGGTGAGGGTAGGGTTGCCACCTTTTTTGGAAAAAAAATACTGGCATTCCTATATATTTATCTTTTTACCCTTTTAATAACATTGGGACCCACCATCACTTTTACCGTCCAGGCTGGTAAAATACCGGCCAGGTGGCAACCCTAGGTGAGGGGTACAGAGCCCAATTCAGAGCACCGTAAGTGGAAATTCTGCATGTTGTGGGACACTCTAGGATGTGCCACCCAAAGCTTCTAGCTGGGCTTCCATGGGTAATTATAAAAGCAAATGGAAATTATCCCCAAATCTTACTCTTAACTGGCCTTTAGGTTGGGCCTTTTATCTGCTCATGTGTACCAAGCTTTATCGGGCGATTTGGCCAGAGACGTCATCCAGTCCCATATCATGAGTGAGATAAAGTTTTGAGATCATATTTCATGCTAATGTACCATTATGTGCCAAGACAAATTCAGTCCTAACACAGGTTGGTCAACGTCAGGCACCTAATCCGGAGTTTAGCACTTTTCTTTCTGTGTAACATGCACATCATGGAGGAAGCAAAGACAATAGGCAGTGTCACCAGGGGTCAGACCCATGCAGAAAAGAGATCCCAGAAAAACAATACAGGAATATCCTGAGTCTTGTCCAGCATTGTTCTAGAATTTACACAGAATATTCCATTAGACCTGGGCCCCAGAGAGCTTCGCCACCCACTACAATGTTATATAACACTAGTACTGCTTGTTCCGTGCATGGGCATCATGATCTTATCATTGCTGAATTATTTAGCATGATCAGTAGCATGAGACATCCATGATTCCTATGTTAGACATGCAGCACCTGTATTTCAGGATATCAGTGTAATTATTTAAGATGGAATTCATGATCACATCTCTACATCAGTTAGTTTACAGCCAACATTGACCGTGTACTTTTGTTTCATTCTAGTACATACTGACATCATGTAAGGCTGATTGAAGTTTCTTCCCAGTACCATTTCCCTGGCGAGAAGCTCACAACTAGATGTAGAAGCCATTCTCTGCTGACGCTTGCTAAAGGTTGTCTGATGCTGGTTCCTTTGTTGAACTGATTTTCCTTGCTGTATGCAGTACAGTCAAATACCAGGAATAATTGTATAATGCCCTTGGCATAACTTGGAATGCACCTAATTCTGATATATTCACCTGAATGTGTCCTGCCCTTCTTGCAGCTCACAATTTTCACACCCATCATAACATGGCACAAGCAAGCTAGTGCAAATAAACACTTAGGTTGATGTTGCTTATCAACATTTATTGTCACTGTGTAGATCAGTGGTTTCCAAAAATGTGGGGCAGACCCTCCTGTGGGGCTTGGAGCACAGGTTGAGTTGCTCAACCTAATGGCCAGGTATGGTGAGATTTGAGGAGAATGTCTATTTGCTCTCCTAGATACACCTGAGAGCCCAGCTTGAAGGCCAGTTAGGGTGAGAATTATGGAGAAGGTCAAATTGCTTCAAGATAAACCTGAAAGCATAGCTTGAAGGCCAGTTAGGGTGAGAATTATGGAGACGGTCTAATTGCTTTAAGATACACCCTAGAGCCCAGCTTGAAGGCTAGTTAGGGTGAGAATTATGGAGAAGGTCCAATAGCTTCAAGATTCCAGGCCAGTTAGGGTGAAAATTCGAGTGAAGGGTAATTTGCTTCAAGATACATCTTGAAGGCCAGTTAGGGTGAGAATTGGAGAGAAGGGCAATTTGGATACACCCGAAAGCCCAGCTTGAAGACTAGTTAGGGTGAGAATTATGGAGAATGTTCAATTACTTCAAGATACACCCCAGAGCCCAGCTTGAAGTCCAGTTAGGGTGAGAATTGGAGAGAAGGGCAATTTGCTTCAAGATACATCTGAAAGCACGGCTTGACGGTCAGTTAGCGTGAGAATTGGAGATAAGGGCAATTTGGTTCAAGATACACCCAAAAGCCAAGCTTGAAGGCCGGTTAGGGTGAGAATTGGAGATAAGGGCAATTTGGTTCAAGATACACCCGAAAGCCCAGCTTGAAGGCTAGTTAGGGTGAGAACTATGAAGAAGGTACAATTGCTTCAAGATACACCTGAGAGCCTGGCTTGCAGAACAGCTAGGGTGAGAATTGGGGAGAAGGGACATTTGCTTCAAAATAAACTTAAGAGCCCAGGTTGTAAGTCATTTAAGGTGTGAATTGGGGAGAAGTCCATTTGCTTCAAGACACACCCGAAAGTCCAGCTTGAAGGTCAGTTAGGAAGAGCACTGAGGTGGAAACATTTGCAGTCCTAGATATTTTTGGAACTATGGCCAGATGACTGATACAACAAAGTTATGTTATATCTCCCACTTTGTTATGAGATTGACCAAAGGTTGAACCTTCAAGTTGGGCAGGTCTAGACTGTGTTTATAAGAGTCGTATGCCAGCAATTAGCTCACGGACTGAGGGATTTACACCAGTAATGACCATGGGCCAAGGGCAGATCCAGGGGATGCATTATCATTTACATGAATATAGCTGGGAGACAAAATGATTCTCCTAATGACCAACAAAGATCTGCAGGACACAAACAGGTTTCATTGTTCTCTTGTTCAGTGTAATGTATTATTGTTCTAGGAACTGCCTATTAAAGTCACCTCTTTTAGGATTCCATCTTTTTGACATACAGATCACATCTAAATATAAAAACACCTGTAGCTGGAACAGGCACCAGAGGTGGAGCAAGAAAACAACCTGTCACAAACAACGCAGGGATTTATCACATCACTGAAACATTTCCTGGAAACAGATTTGTGTTCTCTGCATTCTGTTATCTGACCCTCATTCGGATCCCTAACCCAACTCTTGTTATGATTTACCTTTTGGCAATACGGGACCCAGCTTCTATGTAGGACTGGTTATGTGTAGGTTTACGTCATGTCATATAATAATAAACATTCCACTGGCTGCCCTCCTTTTACATGTACGATTCTCTTGCTTTAAGGATTTGCTATTGCCCCGAAGCGGCTACATTTCTTTTAATACCTCCCTGCAGGGAGATATCACATTCTGCTGCCCCAGCTAAATCAGAAGAGAAATCCTGTAGAGTGAGACGATAATGGCCCCATTTTGGGGTCAGGAAAGAATTAATGTAATTTCAGCAATGAGATGAACCTATGACCCATTAAAGCTAGGGCCAGACTATTGAGGATCTCGGCCTGCAGAGAAACACAGGTCGATAATCTGCTCCTGCTTGCACCCAGAAGCATTGTCTCTCTAACATGCAGACAGAGCAAACTTCAGTGCCAAAATGCAAAATTTTAATCCGCAGAAATGGGCCAATGTAATATGGTAGAAGCCAAGCAGATTATGCCTATTTTGATGGAATGACCTTAACTAATAGTGCTGGGAAATTTGTCAGAGAATTTATATAATGAGTCAGACCTGGATTATGTCTTATTAAATGGAACATTAAAAGTAATTCATAGTATAAAATAAAAGCCGCTGCATTGAACCAGTGCTGCATTAATTATACATCTATTTGTAGTGATAGGGAGGATCCTTGGAGTACTACTAGTGACACACCTTATACTCACCTCTCCTGCTGAGTTCATCTCCTCCGCTCTCATTATACCCAGTGAGTGACGTGCTGATGTCATGGAGACAACACAAAGCAAATAGAAAGCACCGGAGTGCTAGCAGCAAGGCGACAGGGCCAACTCCTAGTAGTCGTGGTTTTATCTTAATAGCCATAAAGGGGTGAAGCCAAGAACATTTAGCCAGCTGTAAATAAAGTGTGCCGCCATAAACGCTAGCTAGACATTATCCGATGGAAGTTTAGAGTGTTGGGGATTAATTACTGAAAGTATGAACCCATACCTCCCAACATTTTGGAAATAAAAAGAGGGACAAAAATGTTTTTCACACATAGAACAGCAAAATGTTTTGACCATGCCCCTTTCTGAGGCCACACCCCCTAATTACCATGTTCATTTTACAAAATTTGGCAGGTTATGAAAGTTTGAAAATACTTCTCCTTATCTAAACTGTTTTTTTGTGTCTCAAAATTGTTACAAAGTATCTTATTTGCACCTGTAAGCTGTTCTGGGCTCTCTGCTAAAAGCCAATTAAGTGAGAAACGTTATTTCTGTTCTGTTCAGTGCAGAGAAAATAGGGACTTTCCAGTACAAATGAGGGACTGCAGGTTGAGCTGTAAAAAGGGACAGTTGGGAGGTATGTGAACCTGTGGCTTGCCCTTTAGTGGCACAAAGAAGCTCCCAAATGCAGATCCCCCCCCAAAAAATAATGTTCTTGCCTTAAAAAAAATTAACAATAAGACAAAATTGCACTAAATTAAATGTGATATATATATATATATATATATATATATATATATATATATATATATATATATTTAATCATTTGCATGTAAATGTAATTCTAAGCAACTTCCTCGACAATTGTTTAAACGAATCTATTGAAAGCAGTGTCTGACCGGCCGTTTATATATTTACTGCTCTCTGATCCCTGAAACAATGTAGAAGCTGCAGTCCAGGAAGAGAATGGACGACAGCTGCTTCTTTGTTTCAAGAGTGGGGATAGAAAGGAATACAATGGATACTGCTTTCAATGGAAAGTACATTTAAACAACTTTGAATCCATTAAATAGCCAAGTCGTCTGCTATCAGTCGTCTCGTCTCCCACCAAACACACAATGAATATTGTATGAAATTGGTTTTGTACGATATTATCAATGCATCTACGGCCACCTTTAGTTACTCCCTCTATCACATAATTCCCTCATCTCCTGTTAGACCTCAACTTTCCTCCACTCTTTGTTCTATGAAGTATTCAACACAGCTTTTTTTTTTTTTAAGTGTAAGGGCACACGCTAAGATTCGGGGGGAAATTTAGTCACCCGGCGAAAAATCGCTTCTTCTTCGGGTGACTAATCTCCCCGAAAAGCCTTCCTGCCTGGTAGAATCTAAATCGCCTGTGGGATGGCACTCGGAGCAATTTGTTTTCCTAAGTCGTCCCAAGTTTCTCGTGAGGCGAAAACGGAAAACTTAGAGTGCCGAGTGCCATCCAGCCGGCGATTTCGATTCTACCAGGTAGGAAGGCTTTTAGGGGAGATTAGTCGCCCGAAGAAGAGGCGATTTGTCGCCAGGCGACTAAATCTCCCCGAATCTTAGCGTGTGCCCTTACCCTAAGGGGTAGTTCACTTTCAACATGTAGTACGTTACAGAATGGCATATTGTTAGCTTGATAGTTGATAGTTTGTTTGTTGACTGTCTTGAGATCTACTGATCACCAGCTAAAGGTCTACTGGTAGATCCCGATCTATTATTTAGCATACTAAAAGTTTACCCAACAATCTTCTTTAGATCCCCACCTTTTAAAAAAGAGCGACAAACCCACCCTAAGCAGGTTAATTAACGTTTTTGTTTTAACATGAGACAGAAATGTTGTTGTTGTGCATAGGAAGAAAGAACTAGTCTGATCTAGTATAGACTGGGAAGAATACACAGAGGCCCTGGGTTTTTGGGGAAGGACTTTTCACATGTAGCACATTATCATAAATGATCGCAGTGTGCTTAGTACAAGTATGGGATGGGTTAACCCGGAAACTCGTTATCCAGAAAGCTCCGAATTACGGAAAGGCCGTCTCCCCTAGACTCCATTACAATAAAATAATCCAGATTTAAAAAAATATATGTCCTTTTTCTCTGTAATAATAAAACAGTAGCTTGTACTTGATCCCAACTAAGATATCATTATTCCTTATTGGAAGCAAAAACAGCCTATTGGGTTTAATTAATGTTTATATGATTCTGTAGTAGACTTAAGGTATGAAGATCCAAATTACAGAAAGATCCGTTATCTAGACAACCCAGGTCCCGAGTATTCTGGGTAACAGATCCCAACAATCCTACATCCCACTGATTATTTGGGAAGGCGATAAAAACAGAAAACTAGTACAAAACCTTCCAATAAATAAGCTAGTTCTCCAGCTTGGAATGCCTGCTGCTATCTGGTTGCTAGACTTCCATTTACCCTAGCAACCAGGCAGCTGCTTTAAGGAGACTGGAAGATGAATAGGAGAGAGCTAATAGGATAAACAAAGCAACCAAAAAAAATAAAGCAGTCAGTATAATTAAATTCACATTTCTTATTGTTATTGTGCTTGAGTGGAGGTGTACTGAGCACCTCCAATCTCCCAAAAACTTTGTATAATATACACTCCCTTCCTTTTAGTGACCACTTATCCCTTTAAAATAGATCAATATTTGTACATAATCTGTATGTTTGATGCATTCTATTGTACACCGCTCTGTATGGAATCCATTATCTGGAAACCAGTTACCCAGAAAGCTCAGAATTACGGGAAGGCCTCTCCCATAGACAACTTTAATCCGATTTAATTTTTTTCCCTTTTTTTTCGCTGTAATAAAGAAGCAGTAGCTTGTACTTGATCCAAACTAAGATAAAATGAATCCTTTTTAGAGGCAAAATAATCCTATTGGGTTTATTTAATGTTTACATTATTTTTGAGTAGACTAAGGGGGTTATTTATTAAAATCTGAATGTTGAAATCCCAGAAAACTAAACATTTTTAGAGGAGAAAAAAAAAAAAAAGGTTTATTATACACTGATGCTGCAAAAAGTCAGAATCCAAAAATCCGCCATCTTTGACCTGTCGAGGTCCTGTATAAGTTAACGGGAGAGGTACCTATTGTGGTCTGCGCTTGTGTTCTGACATTTTGAGGGTTTTCGGGCAAAAACTCGAAAAACGAGTGATTCGGGGGGGGGAAGCTTTAAAAATTGTAGCAATTCTGGTTGTCAATCAATTTTATCGAGTTTTTCTGCGATCAGATTAACTCAAGTTTTTTTTTTTTTTTATAAATTAATGAGTTAAAATCAGGCATGGGATTTTGGTTGTGTTTTTTTTTAAATAAAATATGAAATAAATGTGTATAATATCCTTAAAGTATGGAGATCGAAATTACAGAATGATCCCTTATCCAGAAAACTCTAGGTACTGTGCCTTCTGGGCAATACATCCCAAACCTGTAATAGTAATGACCGACAAAACTTTCTCTACTGCATTTGTTTTTGTTCCTATGACTGACGGGGATATTCCACACCTATTAACTCTGCTTGCTAATTAATGTCTGGTATTCACCTAAAATAAGGAAACAGATGTTACAAGCAGTAATTTCATTGGCTGTTAGGTGTCCCTATGCTGGGATGTAACAAAGTCCCCTGCAGTAACTCATTGCCAGCAGTTTATTGTGGCAGATCAAGTGCAAAGAAGAATTCTCAGGAAACCTCGACCTCCAAGTTACCCATTAACAGACATCTGCTTCCTTCTCCTTGTAAGAATTAAGGCATCTTCTTGCCGTCAGCCCAGACTATCCGGTTTCAAGCAGGACGTACTGGAGTGGTTAAGTCTTGAAGCATGTTCTGTGCTCGCTTCCCAACCAGGAACGTAGACAAAATAAAAGAAAAAGTCGCAAGCACCTTTAGTAGAATATAGAGAACTTTTATTTGACGGATTCTACAACAAGCTCGCATAGCATGTGTTCCATAGATTCCGCTTATAACAGGCAGGTTTTTATATGGTCAGACTCATTTCTTTTTTGTTGCATTGATTCTTGCTTACAATTCCATGGACTCATTCTCCTCATTTCCTAGCGAGGTCCGAACAGATCAATAATCTGCTTGTGAAACGAAGAAAGAAACAGCCCAATGACGTGAAATGTGATCTCAGTGACTCCGCCACTGGATTTCTGTTCCCCTTCCCACCTCCGACATTCAACACAAAAGGTTAAAGTTCGTTTTTTTTCTGCCACGCGGCAAGAACTTTAGATTTAGGGCAGCGGTCATGGTGTACAGACAGACGGACAAACTGCTCGTCTGTCCTGCCCTCGGCAAAAATCACTGAGGCCGAAAATAAGTTAGTGACGTAAAAAAAAAAGAAAAATTTAAAGGCCACAATACTTCTAATAATAATTAAACATTCTGTAAAAATAACTCAATGTTAGATATTTCTTCTTCTTTTTAAATAAATATGTAATAAATATACAGGCTAGGCAGTAAAAACATCAACATAAAGGAGGAATGTGAGAAATGTGTCAGGCTTGGGCATACTTGCTGCGAAGAGTCATCCAAATACCATGTTATAATGGCAGCATTCCAAGCAGCAAATGGGCCTAGCTCATAACGCCAATCAGGTGGTAATGCTCATTCATATAGACGGGCACATATGGGTCGGCACAGCCTCCAATCACAATTCTACAGAAGCAGGCGAATAAGCTGCATTCTCAGCATCAGACTCTCACACAATACAGACATAAAGGGCAAACAAGATGCCTTCAAAATATATATGTACTGTATAGATATTAAAAAAAAGTGAGATGTAGGAACGGGGATTTGTAAAAGGATGACAAACTTAAAATATGGACCAAAACAGTCAAAATGTAAACAAAGCTCCAACTTGGAAGATGCTACAGCCCCCCCTAAGCAGGGGGTGGAATGAGAGCGTTGAGTCTGGAGCTCCTAGTGCTATGATGCAGCCTTGCTTCCCTGCGTCTCTGGGGATTATAACGGCTTCAATACAGTCGCTTAGTGTTCAACGCATTCACAGAATGAAGACGAGACCTTTCACATCCAGGGAGTTGCAGCCCAAGAAAGCAGTCGAAAGTCCATTAACCGTTTTTCAACGTTGGCGCGTCATCGTGACTGTACTCCCAGCGTGAGCTTCAGGTTTTCATAGACCACGTAGCTGATGCTGACAGCAGGGATCACCTTCATGAAATTGGGGGCCAGTCCCCTGTAAAGTCCAAATGCTCCCTCCGTTTTCACAATGTGCTTGAACAGTTTGCTCATGGTCATCTGGGGGGCACCTTCAACAGAAGCTGCAATAAAGCCGAGATTTCATAAGAAACTGTGCTCCACCTACAAAAGGACAACTCCCGGCACCACCCTGCCAAACTCATGGGACTTTTAGTTCTAGAACAGATGGAGCTCCAGAGTCACCATAATAATAAACAAGAAACACAAACCACCCCAAACGCCATACAATTTATTCTAGAAGGTGTGGCACATCACAGATTACTATTAAACCACACAATACAGGAATAATGCGGCTCAGACAAGAGTAAACATAATGCTCTGCCATCTCTTGTTAAATGACAAAACTATTTTTTTTTTTGAGAGGGGGTGGGTTAAAATGTTTCTGTGTTTATTCTAGTTTAGAACTAGACCAGTAGTGAGCAACTGGTTCCACCACTGAACAAGACCCATCAGCTGTCAAGTTTCTGGAAATTGATCTGTTGGTTGCTTGAACTAGAACAACATTCTTTGGTAACAAAGCTTAAGCTCACCTTCTGCCTGCATGCGTGTCCGGACGAGGGCTAGGGGGTAGCTGGCTAGTTGCCCACATGTGCTAGATATGGTCCCGCAGGCTAGCAAGACAAACACTCCAGGATCGGCGCTGCTCGTGGCATACCGCTGCAGCCATGCATTTTTCAGGGTCTGGAAAAGTAAAAAGTGGGTTGAGTATTTGATCACAGATCATTTTCATGAAGCACTACTTAAAGCACAATCCGAAAAATAAAGCGAGCAGTGTCATACCTCATACACTGCCAAGTCAATGCCAGCATAGGGGATGATCCCTAGCATGTTTGGGACGTATCCCTTGTAGAATGCAGACAACCCCTCTTGCAGCAGGATTTTTTTGCCGCAGTCAAGCACGCCTTGATACTGGCCTGTCTTGCGTAGGGCCATACGAGTTTTCAGCACCTGTGGCAGGACAAGAAGCTGGGATCAATATGGATCAATGGCAATTCATGACCACTGTGAAACTCACAGAGAAAATAAAACTCACCTCCATAGGGTAGATGCTGCTTTGGGCAATTACACCAGCCAGAGACCCAGCTACAAATCTCTCATGAATACCAAGAGTCTCCTGGTTACTGCCGATAATACGTTTAATCTGATAAATAAAAAAAGGAGGTGGTTAGGGGGTTCAAAGTCACTTTTATTGAAAAGCATACAGATTTATGCATTCCTAATATAATATTATAGTTCTTTTCTATTTCTCTTGTTATGAAATGGTCATCCGATTCCGAACAAGATATGAAACAAGGCAAAGAGAGGAAGTCTGATTTGTATAAGATAACGGATCCCACCCTTAAAGCCTTTACTTATCTTAGTCCTTTGTACCTGCAACAAATCTAAAATCTCTCACCTGCTCATATGCCATGAATTTGATTGCAGACTCAGGTGCAATTTTGATCACGTTGATGCCGTTTCCTCTCCAGAGGGAGCGAAACCCCCCTTCCCGAATCATATGGGTGAAGCCTCCCAGGATGGACATGTTGTTGCTGCGGGAAGCATGGACCTGGCAAGGAGAACACAAGACTGATCAGAAACTGGAATAAATCTGTGGACAAGGACTGCTCTTTGTTTAGGAAAACAAGACTGAATCCTGGCTGGAATGCGAATTACAAGATTTATTAAAAGTAAGCAGCCCTGGCAGATACGGATGTCACAGAGCAGTGCCGCGTCACAGCTTTAATGCTCCATCAAAACATTGGCTATAAATAGGTCTGCCGGTGAGAAAATTGCAGCTAAGCTTTCTCCAGACTAAAAATGGGAAGATACAAGCAGATCACTCAGCCATAAGCATATAAGACATTCATGACTAGATTCAGTGGGGGTAATTTATAAACACTGGGCAAATTTGCACCTGGGCTGTTACCCATGACAACCAATCGGACGCTTGCTGTCATTGTTTTCCTTGCAGCAGACTGAAAAAATCTAATGACTGATTGGTTGCTATGAGTTACTGCCCAGGTGCAGTGTTTATAAATGAGCCTTTGAGTATGTAAAAGGCAATTGCAGGTGCACAGTAAAGCGTTTTCTAATGTTGCCTCTAAACAAGCGGCAAGCTTTTTAGTGATCTGACAGCTGCATTGCCAATTACATTCCACTTGAGACAAGACTCAACAGTCGTAGCACTGCTAAAAACGGACTCTCTCAGCTATCGTTAGCAATACATACTCATTTTAATCCTAATACCACTTTTCCTTTCCATATTGTAATAAAATTCAACCCAGTCTCTGGTTAAAATGTACAAGAATTATAGGTAAAATATTTGCTCTAAAGGAGACCTGCTGATCTCTGAACTGGGGCACCTGGGATAAAGTTATAAAAGTAGATGCAATTTGTACTGTGCAAAGTCCACGTTTGCAGTTTTATCTGTCACTAAGGTTATGCAATGTTCTCTGCCCTTAGGAACAGAATGCAATGCATATTGTGTAAAGGCTGGAAATGGCACCATTAACAGCTCAACCTTAAACTTTCACCTAGCGCTCAAAGCGGGAACCGCATGATGTACTATTAAATGGGTAGTCCAAAAATAATGGGAAAAAAATCAAGTGTTGATTATTTTGAAAAATTACCTGCATTAGCACTTTGAGTCTGTCTAGTGGAGCTGTACAAGTTCGAGAAACGGCGCCTGCCCCTCCTCCAGCGACTAAGTGTCTCCACCACATTCCAGTTTGTTTCTCTTCTACGGTAAACTCATCAGGGACCAACAAGTTTTCTCCCACGTCAAATATCTGTATTGGGATAAGAATAACTGAATCAGGTTCTGTTATTTCAGCACTTAGCCAAAGGCTGCCATCCATAACTCGGTACAAAGAATATAAGAAGCCGCTGGTTCCTTTTCTCTACCAACTACTGCGACTTAAAAGTGTTCATGCAATCAGCCTCAAAGGAATATGAAAGGCAAATGAAAGGTGCTTCTATAATAACAGTCACTGGTAATTGTAGGGGGTGGACCAAACCAGAGTGGACTGAGTCATTCTGCAACCTCATTTGTTCCAAGAGTCTGAGGCTTGGCACTCCATTACAAGCAACTGCCAAATAGATATATATCCATCTATATATCTCTATCTATCCATCTCTCTGTATCTATCTCTCTGTATCTATCTCTCTGTATCTATCTCTCTGTATCTATCTCTCTGTATCTATCTCTCTGTATCTATCTCTCTGGATCTATCTCTCTGGATCTATCTCTCTGGATCTATCTCTCTGGATCTATCTCTCTGGATCTATCTCTCTGGATCTATCTCTCTGGATCTATCTCTCTGGATCTATCTCTCTGGATCTATCTCTCTATATCTATCTCTCTATATCTATCTCTCTATATCTATCTCTCTATATCTATCTCTCTATATCTATCTCTCTATATCTATCTCTCTATATCTATCTCTCTATATCTATCTCTCTATATCTATCTCTCTCTCTCCATCTAGAAAATGGCAAAAGCAGTTTAACTATAACTCCCACTACAACTTGGTTCTGCTCTGGCCTACAACCATAAAGCTTGGATTATGGCTGTGCAAGTAAAGCAAACAGAGAGCACTGTAAATGAACCTACCGTTGAGTGCTTCCAATAAAGGATGATCTCTGGAATGTTTTCTGCTGGATGCAAAAGGTGATAGTCTCTCCATTCATTCCAGTCAATGGTCATTGTTCCATTTTTATCCATGCTGTAAAACATATGGATAGTAAGAAGGGTTGATAACAAAATCAAAGGCTGGCCATCATGCACAAAAAAGGGGATGCAGTACACAGAATGAGACAAGTGGAGCAGGAGAGACAAGAGGAGGGCATACTTACTGAGTGACAGGACCCCAACGTCCAGTTCTAATTCTGACAGTCACACAGACAGAAGCAAAGGGGGGAAACAGTACAAACAAATCAATTACTCCTTTCTAGTCCTATACAATTTCAGTATTTTATGCCAACTGAAAGGTTTGCTCAGGGGGTTTGAAATGAATAACAGTGCCAATTGCAGCAGCTGACTGAGCCAGCTGAGTAGGTAAAGCGAGCCGACATCACTCAAGTTATTTGGGGCAGGGTTATTGCTCTATTGCATTACTCCCCTGGAAGGCTTCCCAGCAAACGCAATCAGGTAACATGAGAGACGGCTGAGCATGATAAAGAGCAAAGAGTACAGAAGCAGGACAAAGTACGGTAAGATTCACGTCACTCCCTCCACACCTACCTCTTCAGGATCTTTTCTGCTTGCTGCTCAGATATGTTCACCCCCAAGTCCCGGAGGGACTGCATTATCTCCTGGGCATCAATTCGACCTGAGGATATAAAAAAAAAAAAAGCAAGAATAAGAATGTTTATAGTGATAAAAAACAGTTTCTAAAACACCTTGTAAAATAATTACAGCTACTCTGTCTCACTGCACAACAATTACAGAGCAAGTATCTCCACTTATGAATTATTATGACAAACATATGCCGTAGAGTTGTTTTATTCAAAGCTTTGGCTGCTGCAAAGCTGTGTTCATAAATAATAAAATCCATAAGGCAAGTCATTTTAAGAAAAAAAAAAAAAAGTTCATGATATTTGCTTAATCAGAAGGGGTTGGAAACATGATCCGGTGTTCTTTCCATTTATTATGTAACTTCTGCCTTTGTCGCACAGTTTCTGGTTTGTGCCTGTCTAAACAAGAATATTGTAAAAGATCAAGAGATGCCGCAGTACAGGTGACTAACCGTCATTTTTCTTGTCCAAGCTCTTGAAAACCAGTCTGAGCTTCTTCTCGTGATCTCGGAGGTAGTGTACAAACTCGTCAAAGTCCAGCTGTCCATCCTGGTCCTTGTCCCCAGCTTTTACGATTTTCTGTCGGGAAAGGGGGGGAAAAAATTTAGTTTTTTCTTCACGAACTACACATAAGTCAGTTAAACGGAGCAGTCTGGAAGGCTGAGAGTGCACTTTCTTATACTGTTCTGTGTATTTAGGCAAACTGGAAGCAACTGATAAGAGACAGAATTTCACAATGACTCAAGGATAAGTAGAAAAGGAACAAGGAAACGTTGGGGGGAGCCGAAATGAACAAAAAGTTGGCGTTTAGGACTGTAAAAGAATGTATAAAATTGACTGGCAACAAATGGGTTAATAGCTGCTGGTTCTCTGCCAAGTAGAGGGCAAGTATGTGTGGGAACACAAGATAAATTACATTGACCGTTGTAAACTGTCTGAGCTCAAGTCATACGGCTCCCTCAAGGGACAGCGAGTACTGAAAGCTAAAGATACCTGCCTGTGTGACAAGTGCAGAAGCCCCAAATTCCCGGGCAAACCCATGGGGCACAATGCGTTAACAAATACCAATAAAATATACAATATTAACAAATGATGAAATACTTAAGGCCTAAATATTTGCCTTGTATTTAAATCTCTTTGAGTGCTGCGCAGGACTGCACATACGGTAAAGGTCTCTTTTGAAAAACCTATGAGTGTGGGGGTGCAGGGTCGAATTAGAATATATAATAGTTCAGAAGGACCCGTACTGCTTTTATTGTGAATCAAGCTTCTCTATTTAAATATGGATATGCACGTTTGAATAAAGAAGCTTGATTCACAATATAAGGAGTGCGGGTCCTTCTAAACTAATATATATATATATATATATATATATATATATATATATCTATCTATATCTATATATATATATTATAATATACACAATTTTGAACTGGAGGACTCCAACTAACCAACCAACCATGGGTGCTGGTTATAAAATAGATATTAAAACATCAAAGAAACAGCACGGGTCTTTTAAATGAAAAAAAATAATCTTCTTTATTTCTACGTTTCGGCTCCTATCCCAAGCAGCCGAAACGTTGATGCTTATCAAACACGGAATAAAGTATGATATTTTGTAAAATTCCCAGGAGTGCGCTGCCTCGTCTAACAATAAATTTTCATTAAAAAAAAATATATATATATATTTTTTTTTTTAATGAAAATATACCTCTAGACATCTTTATATAGCCCTATGATTACATAGAGAGAATACAGTCAGTGCTGTGACATGAAGGAGCCCCTAAGGTTCTGCACAGAAGGCAGTTAAGTGCCCAGCAAGTGGCCAACAGCAACCTACCTGTCTCCACTGGCGATAGGTGGAAAACTCCTGGGACGGAATTAAAAGGCTCAGACTAAAAATTGACTTCAGCTCAGAAGGGAGCTGGTCTGACTCAAAGTACTGGAATTCTGCCTGAGACTGGTCCAAAAGAGGCACGTAAAGGCTGAGACAGAGCATGGCGGAGGTGGTGATTGCACCTGCACGGAATCCAGAGGCACGGGCCTGTCCTGCCCTTGAACACCACGTTAGTTCCTCACTAAGAGCAAAAAGCCGGCAATCCTCAAGGCTTAGGTGTCCGGAATGAGCAGCTATTGGCTGGGCTAGACCTGCCCCTTCTCTCATTGCACATACGTAAGCAACCAAACCAGCCTCCAAAACTCGGCCAACCCCCTTAAAGGAGACTTGCATCACTGCTTCTTCTCCAGCTCTGTAAATCACGTACACAGTGTGGGCTGCCGCAGGGGGAGACACGAAAACAGCAGCTGAGGAAGCTCCCGGGGAAAGGGATGCCGCTTCCATGTGACACAGTAATTCTAGATGTACAGCATAAGGTATAGGACTCACAGCACAGACTGGTTATTTATAAAGGTGCCCCCGTGTCACTTGGATAAAGGTTGTCACGTCTCAAGCGAGCCCTACAGAATACGACTCAGGCTCCATATAAAAGCCTCGGCCTTCGTGAAAAGCCCTATATATTAAAGGGATACGGTCATGGGAAAACATGTTTTTTTCAAAAAGCATCAGTTAATAGTGCGGCTCCAGCAGAATTCTGCTTTTTTCAAAATAGCAAACAGATTTTTTTTTTATATTCAATTTTGAAATCTGACATGGGGCTAGACAAATTGCCAGTTTCCCAGCTGCCCCCGGTCATGTGACATGTCCTCTGATAAACGTCAGTCACTTTACTGCTGTACTGCAAGTTGGAGTGATATCACCCCTCCCCCCCAGCAGCCAAACAACAGAACAATGGGAATATAACAAGAGAGCAGCTCTCTAACACAAGATAACAGCTCCCTGGTAGATCTAAGAACACTCAATAGTAAAAGCCAAGTCCCACCGAGACTGATTCAGTTACATTAAGTAGGAGAAATAACAGCCTGCCAGAAAGCAGTTCCACCCTAAAGTGCAGTCACAAGTCACATGACTGGGGGCAGCTGGGAAACTGAAAATATGTCTAGCCCCATGTCAGATTTCGAAATTGAATATAAAAAAATCTGTTTGCTCTTTTGAGAAATGGATTTCAGTGCTGAAGTCGGCTGGAGCAGCACTATTCCCATGACACTATGCTTTTAAGACAAATAGTTAAAAGCTGCACAGGCTCCATATAAAAGCCTCAGCCTTTGCCCAAAGCCCAGTATATCAAGGCAAATAGATAAAAGCTGGCATCAGTAGCGGCACAGGCATAAAGGCATTCAATGGGCAGCACAAAACAAATGCAGACAAACCAAAGTTACTAACTATGCAGTGCACTTTGCTCACTGGCGCAGATACTTTGGGAACGACATAGCAAAAAGCCAGTGGATGAATAGAAACATACAAGGCTGCCCTCTGCTACATTGTGTTGATAGTGTAGAAAGAGACGGGAAACATTTCCCTTTACAATGTCAAGACCACACCACATGGGAAAGCTGGTTACAATCATCCTTTCATTAGGGTTTATATGCCTTTTAAATGGGTCATTCACCTTCATGTTATAAAATGGCGCATTCTAAGCAACTTTTCATCATTTCTTTCAACTTCATTATTTATTTTTAATAGTTTTTGAATTATATTTTTTCCTTCGGACTCTTTCCAGCTTTGAAATGGGGGTCACCGACCCCATTGAAACAACCAATACTCTGAAAGGCTACAGATATATTGTTACTGCGACTTTTTAGTTACTCAGGCCCTCTCCTATCATATTCCAGTCTCTCGTTTGAATCAATGCGCGGTTGCTAGGATTATTTGGATCCTAGCAACCAGACAGCTGAAACTGCAAACTGGAGAGCTGCTGAATAAAAAGCTAAATTACTCAAAAAGCACAAATAATAAAAAATGAAACCCAACTGCAAATTGTTTCAGAATATCCCTCTCTTCATACTAACAGTTAATTGAAAGGTCAAAAACCCCTTCAATAGCTTCACGTTGCTTTGGAATGGAAGTTGGAACATTTTCCATATATGTAAATCTTATACATACCTGTACATACAAAATAGAAGGATATGTGCCCTTAAAGAGATAACTGTTAGTATGATGTAGAGACTGAAATTTTAAGACAATTTCGAATTGGTTTTCATTTTTTATTATTTGTGGTTTAGCTTTTTATTCAGCAGCTCTCCTGTTTACAATTTCAGCCATCTGGTTGCTAGGGTCCAAATTACCCTAGCAACCACGTATTGATTTGAATAAGCGACTGGAATATGAATAGGAGAGGCCTGAATAGAAGGATCAGTAATAAAAAGTAACTATATGTGTAGCCTTACAGAGCATTTGTTTTTTTTTTTAAAAGGGAGTCAGTGACCCCCATGTGAAAGCTGCAAAGAGTCAGGAAAAAAAAAAGGCAAATAACTATAAAAAATAATGAAGACCAATTGAAAAGTTGCATAGAATTGGCCATTCTATAACATAAATAAAAGGAAAAAATCTCAAAGGTGAACCACCCCTTAATGCACTGTGATGAGGGAATTTTAAAACGGCTCCTACATCTGCAATCACGTCGCTCGGGAGTCATAACTGCTATTTCTAATAATCCTCTCTCTGTATTTCAGAGCAGGTGTGTAGCAAAGTAATACAAATCCCATGATACACAGGCAACAGACACACACCTGGAAGACAATTATTATTACTGCTGATGTGCTGCAGTTCTGTAGTGCAGTCACCACTGTGTCTGACAACAAATCCCATAATGCACCCTGTTCTCGATTCGCAAAAAGTCTCTAAACAGCTCACAAATGTATTGTTCTTGCTACTTTTTACTATTCATCTTTTTATTTAGGCTTCTCCTATTTATATCCCAGTCTCTTATTCAAATCAATGTATGGTTGCTAGGGTAATTTGGACCCTAGCAACCAGAATGCTGAAAATGCAAACTGGAGAGCTGCTGAATAAAATATTAAATAATTCAAAAACTACAATTAAAAAAAAATTTAAACCAATTGCAAATTGTCTCAGAATATCACTCTCTACGTCATACTCAAAGTTACCCCCTTTAATATCACTCTAACTGACCTATAAGCTGTGGTTTTAGGGGATCTACAAAAAAGACACAGGCCCCCAGGGTGGTCAGCATTAAAGTATGGGAACCTCTGCTTTATCCATTCAACTGCCGGAGAAAAGGAAGCAGAAAAATAGAATAATGTAATATTAAAGGGGACAACCATTAGTGAAAAGCATGAAACACTCGAGGTATTTTGTTATCAGTTATCCAGAAACCCCTGAATTACGAAAGGGTCGTGACTCCATTTTATCCGACATGGAGTCCAAACTGGAAGCAGCCGGAGGTCACGGGACAGAAGCACAGTTAATAATTAAGAGATGGGGCCTGTTGTGATGCAAGCTCATCCAGATTAAGCAAGCAGGTGACAGATAAAGGACATTATAGGATCTAGAATCATCAAAGCCCACGTGAGGCTCATCAGCGCTTCTAACCTTCATTTTCCGACGGAAACAACTTGCTCAATCCTTGGGTGACATGAAGGAAAGAAAAAGAAACCCAGTTTACCAAGGATATGGACACAGATACCTCCTGGCTTGAAAAGGTGACGAGAAACGAGTCGGGATGTAGAATGCTCTAGAATTTCTCAGCATAATGAATGAGACAAGCATTAGCATACGAGAGATTCAGACTGGAAGCTGAATTGATTGTCGTTGATCTTTACTCCGCCTTTACAAATGACAGTGCAAAACAGTAAATGTGCCACTGTCTACCTCCACTCCAAGGAGAGGGTTAAATTCATAACCCTGAACTACCATTCAGGCCTGGTGTGAATGCTGGGAGTGGTAGTTAAAGGGTTGTTCACCTTTAAAAATCAATTGTTAGTATGATGGGAGAAAGTGATATCCAGAGACAATTTTCAATTGGGTTTAATTTTTTATGATTTGTGGTTTTTGAGAGATTTTGAGCAACTCTCCAGTTTCAGGAATCTGGTTTCCAGGGTCCACATTACCCTAGCAACCATGCGCTATGAATATGAATAAGAGACTGGACTATGAATTAGAGGTTTTATTTTTAAGATAGGGTCAGTGAACTCCATTTGAAAGCTGGAAACAGAAGAAGGCCAAAAATTAAAAAACTACAAAAAAAAAGGCCAACTGAAAAGTTGCTTAGAGTTAGCTAGTCTATAACATGATGTAAAGGTGAATTGCCTCTTTAAGCTGGAAGTTGTGTTTCTTCGCATATCAAGCATGTCTCCACCTGCCCAACCTGCATGAGGTGAAGGAGTTTGGGGATGTAATGCCATGCATGGGTAGCTGATCAAGGATTACCTGCTGCAGCAGTGGCTTTCTTGGTCCCACCACCACCAGGATAATTTGCTCCTGATCCTCTTTCCCAGGCTCACAAGGAGGATGCTGTAGGCCTGGCTTCTCAGTGCTCTGGCAACTATTTGGTCTCTCGTTGGCCTCCGGACCTTTGCAGGCTGCCCAGGGCAAATGCATTGTGATAAAGTCCCACATCCCCTGCAGCATCGTTGCCCTGGGTAGTTAAGGCCCCAATCTACGTCAGTGTCACACAGCCAAACTTCAGCCTGAAGCACTGCTGCCTGTACCTCTTACAAACAATAGAGATGGAGCACAGACCAAATACCACACATTAAGCTTCCCCTGCCCACACACACTGCAGATGAACACGCAACTAAAGCTGAAGCCGGCTGCTTCGAGTCTGCATTCACACTGCAGCAGGGTTCCAGCCAATCACTGCCCTGGACATTAACACGTTCAGTATTCTGACCAGTGAGCATCCCGGAATCGAAGAGGAAATTCCCACACCCCTCATGGACCACTAGGAGAAGTAACATCATTTAGATGAATCTACAGCTCAGCCAATTAGAGTGAATGCTCTCTGGCACAGCTACAGTCAAGGGAAGCCGCTCAGTAGTCTGCACAGCAGTACAGCAAAGCTGCTCAGTAGTCTACACAGCAGTACAGCAAAGCTGCTCAGTAGTCTACACAGCAGTACAGCAAAGCTGCTCGGTAGTCTACACAGCAGTACAGCAAAGCTGCTCAGTAGTCTACACAGCAGTACAGCAAAGCTGCTCAGTAGTCTACACAGCAGTACAGCAAAGCTGCTCAGTAGTCTACACAGCAGTACAGCAAAGCTGCTCGGTAGTCTACACAGCAGTACAGAGAAGCTGCTCGGTAGTCTGCACCGCAGTACAGGAAAGCTGCTCGGTAGTCTACACAGCAGTACAGGGAAGCTGCTCGGTAGTCTGCACAGCAGTACAGAGAAGCTGCTCGGTAGTCTGCACCGCAGTACAGGAAAGCTGCTCGGTAGTCTACACAGCAGTACAGGGAAGCTGCTCGGTAGTCTGCACAGCAGTACAGAGAAGCTGCTCGGTAGTCTGCACCGCAGTACAGGAAAGCTGCTCGGTAGTCTGCACAGCAGTACAGGAAAGCTGCTCGGTAGGCTGCACAGCAGTACAGGAAAGCTGCTCGGTAGGCTGCACAGCAGTACAGAGAAGCTGCTCAGTAGTCAGCACAGCAGTACAGGGAGGCAGCTCAGTAGTCTGCACAGCAGTACAGGAAAGCAGCTCAGTAGTCTGCACAGCAGTACAGGGAGGCAGCTCAGTAGTCTGCACAGCAGTACAGGGAGGCAGCTCAGTAGTCTGCACAGCAGTACAGAAAAGCAGCTCAGTAGTCTGCACAGCAGTACAGGAAAGCAGCTCAGTAGTCTGCACAGCAGTGCAGGAAATCAGCTCAGTAGTCTGCACAGCAGTACAGGAAAGCAGCTCAGTAGTCTGCACAGCAGTACAGGAAAGCAGCTCAGTAGTCTGCACAGCAGTGCAGGAAATCAGCTAAGTAGTCTGCACAGCAGTGCAGGAAAGCAGCTCAGTAGTCTGCACAGCAGTGCAGGAAAGCAGCTCAGTAGTCTGCACAGCAGTACAGGAAAGCAGCTCAGTAGTCTGCACAGCAGTACAGGAAAGCAGCTCAGTAGTCTGCACAGCAGTACAGGAAATCAGCTCAGTAGTCTGCACAGCAGTACAGGAAATCAGCTCAGTAGTCTGCACAGCAGTGCAGGAAATCAGCTCAGTAGTCTGCACAGCAGTACAGGAAAGCAGCTCGGTAGTCTGCACAGCAGTACAGGAAAGCTGTTCGGTAGTCTGCACAGCAGTACAGGAAAGCAGTTCAGTAGTCTGCACAGCAGTACAGGGAGGCAGCTCAGTAGTCTGCACAGCAGTACAGGAAAGCAGCTCAGTAGTCTGCACAGCAGTACAGGAAAGCAGCTCAGTAGTCTGCACAGCAGTGCAGGAAATCAGCTCAGTAGTCTGCACAGCAGTACAGGAAAGCAGCTCAGTAGTCTGCACAGCAGTACAGGAAAGCAGCTCAGTAGTCTGCACAGCAGTACAGGAAATCAGCTCAGTAGTCTGCACAGCAGTGCAGGAAATCAGCTCAGTAGTCTGCACAGTAGTACAGGAAAGCAGCTCAGTAGTCTGCACAGCAGTACAGGAAAGCAGCTCAGTAGTCTGCACAGCAGTACAGGAAAGCAGCTCAGTAGTCTGCACAGCAGTACAGGAAATCAGCTCAGTAGTCTGCACAGCAGTGCAGGAAATCAGCTCAGTAGTCTGCACAGCAGTACAGGAAAGCAGCTCGGTAGTCTGCACAGCAGTACAGGAAAGCTGTTCGGTAGTCTGCACAGCAGTACAGGGAAGCTGCTCTGTAGTCTGCACAGCAGTACAGGGAAGCTGCTCAGTAGTCTGAACAGCAGTACAGGAAAGCAGCTCAGTAGTCTGCACAGCAGTGCAGGAAATCAGCTCAGTAGTCTGCACAGCAGTACAGGAAAGCAGCTCAGTAGTCTGCACAGCAGTAAAGGAAAGCTGCTCAGTAGTCTGCATAGCAGTACAGGGAAGCTGCTCAGTAGTCTGCACAGCAGTACAGGAAAGCAGCTCAGTAGTCTGCACAGCAGTACAGGAAAGCAGCTCAGTAGTCTGCACAGCAGTACAGGGAAGCTGCTCGGTAGTCTGCACAGCAGTACAGGGAAGCTGTTCAGTAGTCTGCATAGCAGTACAGGGAAGCTGCTCAGTAGTCTGCACAGCAGTACAGGGAAGCTAAGAATCCTGAAATGAAATAGCATGCGGTTGGAATTATGACTACACACATGTACAAGAGATTACGCCACCCTTATTACTATCCAAATGGGGGAATGGTCATCCCGAGGGAACTTCCTTTAGCCCTACTTGGCATTCAAGTCAGGTCCCTCTCGGTTACAGAAATTCATCACGTGCCCCAATGGGAGCTTTTTATTTAAGGCCAGAGACGCTATAATGACAAAACGAATTCTCTGAAAAACAGAAAGCCTTTCAGAAGGAAAGAGACGGCTGAGAATTTACAGTTCTTGCAGTTGAGGAATATACCCAATCTATGAAAAGGTTCATTCGGAGCACTTAACCCCATCCCTTCCTCTGAGCAGGTGAGACAAGAGACAGGCCCATATATTGGTACAGCTGGTACTGAGAGACATCTGGTTCTAGAAGATTAGAGCAAGTGTTGCTTTACAACCATTGCGCAGATCGGAAGCTCTACATTTAAAGGGAAACTAGCATGACAAAGCAATGTTCTAGTATCTTTATCAATGACACACCAATGCAGAAACACAGTTGCAGTATTACTGATGGCTGTGGTGATGGTTAAGGCACACCAAGGGTACCAAGATCTAAGCAGGCAAAGTAACAACGTATCAGAGGGAGTTAACAAGGGCTTATTAAAGGAGAATGCTTTACCAACCCCCAGTAAACAGCTCTAGAAACTCTCTCTGTTTGTTTAGGATAGCAGCTGCCATATTAGCTTGATGTGATATCACTTCCTGCCCGAGTCTCTGATAGCTCTGCGCTCAAATTACAGCTGGAGGGGAAGAGCAAACTGAGCATGCTTAAGCCCTAGCCCTGGAGGTTTATACTGAAAACAGGAAGTCTGATACAGAAGCCCATGTGTACACAATAGAAGGAAAGAAATGCTGAGTTTCTTTTGACAGAGGACTCGTTACTTTAAGGGTTTACTGGTGTATTTCTATAGACCTTTCTGATAAAGCTTACTTAATTTTAGCCTTTCCTTCTACTTTAGTGATTTCATGGAGGATAGGGCCAAGCACATTAGCACTTGTAAATGAGACATGGCTCTCGCATGTGTGTACCAGCGGGTAAATCTATGGAAAGAGCTGCCATGCTGGTTACTGGACCTACGTAAAATAACATTACACAGAGTCAAATCCTCCGTGAAAGATTCGGCCTAATAGCAAACCAAAGTCAAACACTCATTTGCATATGTAAATTAGGGAAATAAGGGGGAAATGGAGAAAAATATTTGACTTCTTTGCTTGTGTGATGAAAGGTCATGTGATGTTTTGGATTCGGTTTGGCCAGGCACAAAGCTGAATCCTGCTGAAAAAGGAATCTTGGTCAAATCCCGAACCAAATCCTGGATTCCGTGCATCCCTATGTATTTCTTTCAAAGAGGCATCTAATTATTCCACCGAGCAAGGAAAGAAAATCCATGCAGATTAATGTATTGGTTTCTACATCTGGTCGAGTGGATGTGAACCCCATAAACCAGCAAGTCCCAAGCAATGGGGGGGCTAACCCCCACGACCCATGGAAGTGAACGAGCAGTGAAATCAAAATGGACCAACTTATTAAGGTACAATTGGGGGGTCACGGTTTTTTTTTTAACTCTTGACTGTGTCGCACAATAGCAGCAAGTTTGAAAAAGAAATCTATATGAATACAGTTGACATTGCATGAATAAAGTGTCTGAATCCTACGCTACAAGATGTGCAACAATGAAAACTATTTTAATTGTTTGTTGGCCTCAGTCAGTGCCACACATGTGCCAGGCACGTAGCTCATTATCATTGCTGCTCCTATAAATGGAGATTGGTGCTAATTAAAGCACATAACAGCATTACACGCAGTATGACAGTGCAGAAATGGAACTGTATGATGTGTAGCACATATAACATACCTGCTAAGCATGAAACATGTGGAGTAGGACACGTGACATTGCCTGTGCCAAGGCTCATACAGGTATGGGACATGTTATCCAGAATGTTCGGACCTGGGTTTTTCCGGATAAGGGATCTTTCCCTAATTTGGATCTTCATACCTTAAGTCTACTAAAAAATCATGTAAACATTAAATAAAACCAATAAACTGGTTTTGCTTCCTATAAGGATTAATTAGATCTTAGTTGGGATCAAGTACAAGCGACTGTTTTATTATTACAGAGAAAAAGGAAATCACTTTGAAAAATTTGGATTATTTGTTTATAATAGAGTCTATGGGAGACGGCCATTACATAATTCAGAGCTTTCTGGATAACTTTTCTGGCTAGTAAAAGTTCCATCTTTTTATATACAGAGTGTACAATCCACTTTCTTCATGTTTGTCCTTTAAAAAAATTTATTATTTTATTATAATGGAGTCTATGGGACATGGCAATTCCATAATTCAGAGCTTTCTGGATAACAGATCCCATACCTGTATACTGCACACGTTGGGTTGTACCAGAGGCAACACATTACATTTATCCCACAATCTGCATGCTCGATGATTTATATTGGAAACATGTGGCTCGCCAGTTGGGAAGCATAGGGGGTACCAATGTGTTAGGTGTACTATCCCTTTAACACTGCCAATGTCCCAGCACTGTCCTGAATTTAACTTTAGAGTCTGGATTTAACTCTACTGAGCATGCAAGTTGTCTAGAACAATGAAAAAGGATATCAAGAACATTAGCAAAGATGGCGGCACTTCGCTCTATGGATCCCAGTCCTGTATACATGACTTGTCCTTTAAAAAGACATACAATTTAAATCATACCATAGGTATATTTTCTACTGGAACTGCCATAAAGGGGTGGTTCACCTTTAATTTAACGTTTAATATGTTACAGAATGGCTAATTCTAAACCATTTATCAATTAGTCCTCATTCTTTGCTGCCTTGTCTGACTTTCCAGCTTTCACGGACCCCATCTAAAAAAACAAATGCTCTGTAAGGCAACAAATGTATATCAATTGCTACTTTTTATTACTCATCTTTCTATTCAGCCCCCTCCTATCTAATCCCAGTCTCTTATTCAGATCAATGCATGGTTGCTAGGGTCATTTGGACCCTAGCAACTAAATGCTGAAATTACTAACTGGAAAGCTGCTGAATAAAAAGCTAAAATCTCAACTGACAGTTGCCTCAGAATATCTCTCTCTACATTACTAAAAGTCTATGGTGAAACCCCCTTTAAGGATTCACATAATGGATATTTTTTTCGTACTTATTACCTGCAGGTGTGACTTTTTTTCCTTTCAATATGAAAATTCTTATAAAAGCCAGTTTACTCTGTACTCTGCCTACATTCCACTTAAAGCAAGATAGCGTGTTTGAGTATCTGAGTCCGTTGATATGACTATTCAGACAAGTATGTGCCGAGGTTCTAAAGGTCCCCTACACGGGCATTATTATTATTTATTATATTATTGCACAGTGTATGGGGCCCTCCCAGATAGATATCTGACTATAAGTCAACCAGATGTCAATTGGGCAGGGTTAAAAATCCAGACGATCCGAGACAGCATCGCTTTGTTGATGCGGTCCTCGATCTGACCACCAGTATGATCAATGTTGTGATCGATCTTGGGCCCTAGGGCTATCGCCCAACTCAAGGATCTCTACATGTATGGCCACCTTAACTCTCCAGTCTTATGCACCTGCCACCATAACTTGGTAAGGTCTACTGGATTCTCCCCTGAAAGTCCTTTTTTTTGCTGAAGAATCTATAAATGATGGTTCTTTCTGGATAGGCCTTCCGGCACAATATCCCCGGTAGCTGGGAAAAATCTACCAATCTCAGCCTGAGGATGAAACCACCACAGACCTATTGGGTACGAACACTTTTGGTATGTGAGATATGATCTGGGATTTAATTTGTCCTTTACTCATGCACTAATTACGGGCTAGAAGATTTTAATGTGCACTTTCACCATTCTCTGTGGAAAACCGGCCACTTGTGGATCATGTTTGGGCAGGTACAATAACACACAAACCAGGTCACGTTCCGAGACTGATGGTATCAAGTCACACTGTGCTCTTCAGAAAGGAATGACTCACTACACGCCAGGGCTCATAGGGTGTGTCGGAGTGAGAGAGATGGCCATCCAGAAAATCTAACTCCCACCCGTTTCACACCCCTTCGGGAGCTTGGGATGGGCTGGTGTAGGCAACGCTACTATACAAATGACACATTTTAATGAAGTATTGAATTGCTCAGATCTTCGGGACAGCTGCCAAGTCATGCGACTAACTGCACAAATTAGGAATACCCACGGCACACATTACAATTTCATCAGCCCCTTTTAGATGGTACAAATAAACACAAGAGACTGGATAATGGAATGCCCCCTGTAGAGTGGGATGGGTGGACATTGCTCATCAGGGGTATGCACACTGGAAATCAGATTGGCTTCCACTATCTATGCTCCGGATTGCCGATTAGTGCCTGGTACTGATGGGGGGGGGGGTGAATCCCCTTTAAAGAGGTGGTTCCCCTTTATAAAATGGCTAATTTTAAGCACCTTTTCAAGTGGTATTAATTTTTTCAATTATCTGACTTTCTTAGGTCATGCCATACGAGCATATTCGGGGAGATTAAGCGCCCCAGCGACAAATCTCCTCTTCTTCGGGCGACAATCTCCCAGAACTGCCTTCCCATTGCCCTCCGCCGGCTAAATTAAAAATCGCCTTCGGGAATGCGAAATCCGAATCGCCCGAAGTATCCGCATGAGAAGAAGAGAAGATTTGTCTCTGGGGCGACTAATCTTCCCGAATCTGCTTGTGTGGCCAGACCCTTATTCTTTTGAGCTTTCAAAAGGGGTCACTGTTAGGCTACACATTCTATTCAAGTTCTCTACTATTCAAATTACAGTCTATTATTAAAATCAATGCATGGTTGCTAGGGTCATCTGGACTCTTGCAACCAAGATTGCTGAAATTGCAAACTGAAGAGCTGCTGAATAAAAGACTACGTAGCTCAAAAACCACAAATAATAATACATGAAAACCAATTAGAAAAATCTCCCGATTGCAAACAACCTTTGATTATTAAATGGGTTCATCGCAGAAACTTGCATTTATCAGAAGTCTGTGATATTTTGAAATGATCCGATAACCTCAACAGCCTAACCCATAGCAAAAGTAGCGCACCATCTGTTCTCCTTCAGATACTGGAAATGCATTTCCCACTGAGAGCTTTAACGCCCATGGGAGATTGTTAGTTCGGTCAGAATGTTGAATGAAACCCAACAAAATCTAAACGCAGACAGAGAAAAAGGAGAATTGCCCAAAATCAGCGTGTGGAATATGCAGTGCTAATGTAAGTGAAACAGCAAAAGCCAATTGCAGAATGGTTGCTATAGGTTAAAACAAAAACTACACCCTGTTGTGCTTGGTTTGTGCCCCGAGGGGTAGTATTTTGGGGTCCAGGAGGGAGTGCGTAACCGGTTTAACATGTTATTACAGGAAATGACAGAGCAGCTTCCTGCAATAGCGGGTCCATCCCCAGACCCTTGCTTATATACAATCAGCGGATTAATTGGGGAATGAATGGCAGGGCATTTGCATTTTTTTCTTTATCCTCGTTTAGTACATTATACATGGGATAGCGCTAGAGAAAGGTCAATGTAGGGCAGTAATGGCCACCATCTAGTTGTTGCTGAATTGCAACTTTCAAATCCCACAGAGTAGAAGGGAATGTAGCCTGGTCAGTAACACTGGAATGCTGTACAGCTGTCTCACTCGGTCTTTTTCTGCACTGAGCTGCTGGTTTTAGCTCTAGTCTATAGAAATGGGATTGCTAACCTTCCTTTACTCTGGTGATCAGAGCCATTGTTTTCCTGAGAGTCAAACGGACAGGGGGTGCGCAATAATAATATCCATTTGGATGTCAACACCAGCATTCCTTGGCAACCTCTGTGAGATCCAGAGAGCCACTAACTCATGCCACATGATATGCGGGAGCTGATACTCCACCCTGTGGCTTTTGGGCGGGTAAGATAAAACTGTCGCTAATTAGCACGGCTCTCACACCCACGATGCACCTAGTAAAAATAACAGCTGGCGTCACATTGGACCAACACAGTCTAAAACGTGGACACTGATGCAAAGTAAAGCTGCTCGTTTTCGATATCTGGCTGATCCGATCG